>OX638145.1:43193902-44393902 GCA_951805005.1 Othius punctulatus | reverse complement strand
CAAAATTAATATTTGGTTTGGCGACGATTAAAATTGATGGACTCGTGGCTCTTGGGGCATGGTCAAAGTTGTGACCGCCAGCCTATGCAATCGTACCTCAAAGATTAATTAAACTCAGTCGCCAATTATGTTTTAATAACGATTGTAAGAATACAGAATTGAATTGATATTTATGCATCATGGCTCAAGCAGAGATGCGATAGTTTTGGCCCCAGCAAAATCGTAGTTGGTGGAATCAACGTGGTTTGGCCCGATATTTATAAAAGGATACTTAGCAAGATAGTCGGTATGTACACTAATAAGAGTGTTTGTATATTTAAAGGCATACACCTGATGTGAATGAGGCAGTTGCGAATAGTTACTGATACTATGCGAATGATGTTTGTAAGTTTGAACACGCAAATACATATCAATATCTATTTGCATATTACATCGCAATTCGCATCAGTTGAATTGCATATTGCGTTATTCTGAGGTACCTTTGCATTGGAGCGGGGCTCTCTGCACTGCGCGCCGTCGCAGCTGCATGAAACAGGCACCGACAAGTCCGCTTCGATTCCGACCTGCGCCTTCAATGTCTTGCAGCGAACTCCACTGCGCCAATTACCAGAGCTTCCATATGTGCACCAGGTCCTAAATGCATGTCCACGGCGTCCCGTGCACGAAAGTAGCCCTCCAGCTCTTCGGCGTCCGCCTCGAGGCGATTCGCAGGGCAACCGGACGTGGAGACAACCTAATTAATTCTGTGATTGTTACACGACGCTCAATCAATAATTAGGTCATGTGGAGGGGTTTCGGCGACGTGGAGGTAATGCAGACCTCTGATTGGCTAACCGAGCTAAGTGAGATGCACCGACCGTGAAGATTGCAGACGCTACCGATGAAGATGGTAACAGTTTTTTTTTTTGGGCAATTGTTATCGCTCCAAAAATAGAATTAATTTATGCGAAGACCACAAAAAACACTTGCTAACACAAACAATGGGTTTATTTGTTCAAATATAATGCAGGATATTTTTAATTCGCATGCAAATGATTTACACATTAATGCAATGAATTGATTCCATTTTTACGTCCAACATGGTATGTTAAACTGAACCTCAACATTATCACTGCCGTAAATCACACGTATAAGGCGGTGGTCAGCCATACCAAACAGTCATAGCACTGGCAACGGCACTGATAACACACGACAATGACAATAAGAATAACTTATGACAGACTACTCCAAAGAGAGTGATAATCAAGTGACAATGTCTCAATATGAAAACAGTGCCAACACGAAACGAACGCTTCAATTAGCCAAGGCAGCACAAAAGGGCGGGCGTTAAATAAGCAAATAATTATAATATTAGTCCATCAGTGATAACCCTGTTGCATAAGAAACAAACAGTGGTTAGCCATAGCAAATAGTAATAGCATTGACAATGACACCGACCACATAAACGGCAATGACAATAATATTGACACAGTTCAAACCAACGAGAGTGAGAATTAAATGACACAGTGGTACTGACAACGACACAGAGATTGTCGACGACACCTAAAAACTAAACACCAACATTACGAAACGAACACTTCAAAAGTGATTAGACAAAGCAGTATAAACAGTCAGTTGTTAAATAATCACACGAAAAATAATAATAATAATAATAGCACTGGCAATGACACTGACAACACAAACGACAATGACAATAAAAATAACTAAAGACACACTACTCCAAAGAGAGTAACAATCAAGTGACAATGTCTCAATTTGAAAACCGTGCCAACACAAATGTAAATTTGACAAAGTTTCAGTATTACATAAGGAAGAAAATCAAACACTTAAATTTCTCAATTGACAAGTATGGATTAGCTATTACTGAAATTTCTGAAAATTTATTATTTGCAAATTTGATATTATATTCGTGTACAGTACAGCTGAAACTAATTCTCCTGAAAATTTGACAAAGTTTCAGTATTAAATAAGGGAGAAAATTAAACACTTAACTTTCTCAATTGAAAAGTATGGATTAGCTATTACTGAAATTTCTGAAAATTTATTATTTGCAAATTTGATATTAGATTCGTGTACAGTACACCTGAAACTAGTTCTCCTGAAAATTTGATAAAGTTTCAGTATTAAATAAGGGGGAACATCAAACACTTAACTTTCTCAATTGACAAGAATGGATTAGATATTGCTGAATTTTTTTAAACTTTATTATTTGCAAATTTGATATTAGATTCGTGTACAGTACATCTGAAACTAATTCTCCTGAATATTAAACAAAATTTCAGTATTAAATAAGGGAGAAAATCAAACACCTAACTTTCTCAATTGAAAAGTATGGATTAGCTATTACTGAAATTTCTGAAAATTTATTATTTGCATATTTGATATTTGATTCGTGTACAGTACACGTGAAACTAATTCTCCTGAAAATTTGACAAAGTTTCAGTATTAAATAAGGGAGAAAATCAAACACTTAACTTTCTCAATTAACAAGTATCGAGTAGCTATTACTGAAATTTCTGAAAATTTATTATTTGCAAATTTGATATTAGATTCGTGTACGGTACATCTAAGACTAATTCTCCTCAAAATTTAACAAAGTTTCAGTATTAAATAAGGGAGAGAATCAAACACTTAACTTTCTCAATTGACAAGTATGGATTAGCTACGACTGAAATTTCTGAAAATGTATTATTTTCAAATTTGATATTAGATTCGTGTACAGTACACCTGAAACTACTTCTCCTCAAAATTTAACAAAGCTTCAGTATTAAATAAGGGAGAGAATCAAACACTTAACTTTCTCAATTGACAAGTATGGATTAGCTACAACTGAAATTTCTGAAAACGTATTATTTTCAAATTTGATATAAGATTCGTGTACAGTACACCTGAAACTAATTCTCCTGAAAATTTGACAAAGTTTCAGTATTAAATAAGGGAGAAAACCAAACACTTAACATTCTCAATTGACAAGTATGGATTAGCTATTACTGAAATTTCTGAAAATTTAATATTTGCAAATTTGATATTAGATTCGTGTGCGGTACATCTGAAACTAATTCTCCTCAAAATTTAACAAAGTTTCAGTATTAAATAAGGGAGAGAATCAAACACTCAACTTTCTCAATTGACAAGTATGGATTAGCTACAACTGAAATTTCTGAAAGTGTATTATTTTAAACTTTGATATTAGACTCGTGTACAGTATACCTGAAACTAATTCTCCTGAGAATTTGACAAAGTTTCAGTATTAAATAAGGGAGAAAATCAAACACATAACTTTCTCAATTGACAAGTATGGATTAGCTATTACAGAAATTTCTGAAAATGTATTATTTTCAAATTTGATATTATATTCGTCTACAGTACATCTGAAACTACTTCTCCTCAAAATTTAACAAAGCTTCAGTATTAAATAAGGGAGAGAATCAAACACTTAACTTTCTCAATTGACAAGTATGGATTAGCTACAACTGAAATATCTGAAAACGTATTATTTTCAAATTTGATATAAGATTCGTGTACTGTACACCTGAAACTAATTCTCCTGAGAATTTGACAAAGTTTCAGTATTAAATAAGGGAGAAAATCAAACACATAACTTTCTCAATTGACAAGTATGGATTAGCTATTACAGAAATTTTTGAAAATTTATTATTTGCAAATTTGATATTAGATTCGTGTACAGTACACCTGAAACTAATTCTCCTGAAAAGTTGACAAAGTTTCAGTATTAAATAAGGGAGAAAATCAAACACTTAACTTTCTCAATTGACAAGTATGGATTAGCTATTACTGAAATTTCTGAAAATTTATTATTTGCAAATTTGATATTAGATTCGTGTACGGTACATCTGAAACTAATTCTCCTCAGAATTTTACACAGTTTCAGTATTAAATAAGGGAGAGAATCAAACACAAAACTTTCTCAATTGAAAAGTATGGATTAGCTACAACTGAAATTTCTGAAAATGTATTATTTTCAAATTTGATATTAGATTCGTGTACAGTACACCTGAAACTAATTCTCCTGAGAATTTGACGAAGTTTCAGTATTAAATAAGGGAGAAAATCAAACACATAACTTTCTCAATTGACAAGTATGGATTAGCTATTACTGAAATTTCTGAAAATTTATTATTTGCAAATTTGATATTAGATTCGTGTACGGTACATCTGAAACTAATTCTCCTGAAAATTTGACAAAGTTTCAGTATTAAATAAGGGAGAAAATCAAAAACTTAACTTTCTCAATTGACATGTATGGATTTGTTACTACAGAAATTTTTGAAAATTTATTATTTGCAAATTTGATATCAGATTCGTGTCTAGTACACCTGAAACTAATTCTCCTGAAAATTTGACAAAGTTTCAGTATTAAATAAGGGAGAAAATCAAACACTTAACTTTCTCAATTGACAAGTATGGATTAGCTATTACTGAAATTTCTGAAAATTTATTATTTGCAAATTTGATATTAGATTCGTGTACAGTACTTCTGAAACTAATTCTCCTGAAAATTTGACAAAGTTTCAGTATTGAATAAGGGAGAAAATCAAACACTTAACTTTCTCAATTGACAAGTATGGATTAGCTATTACTGAAATTTCTGAAAATGTATTATTTTCAAATTTGATATTAGATTCGTGTACAGTACACCTGAAACTAATTTTCCTGAGAATTTGACAAAGTTTCAGTATTAAATAAGGGAGAAAATCAAACACTTAACTTTCTCAATTGACAAGTATGAATTAGCTATTACTGAAATTTCTGAAAATTTATTATTTGCAAATTTGATATTAGATTCGTGTACGGTACATCTTAAACTAATTCTCCTCAGAATTTAACAAAGTTTCATTATTAAATAAGGGATAGAATCAAACACTTAACTTTATCAATTGACAAGTATGGATTAGCTACAACTGAAATTTCTGAATATGTATTATTTTCAAATTTGATATTAGACTCGTGTACAGTATACCTGAAACTAATTCTCCTGAGAATTTGACAAAGTTTCAGTATTAAATAAGGGAGAAAATCAAACACATAACTTTCTCAATTGACAAGTATGGATTAGCTATTACAGAAATTTTTGAAAATTTATTATTTGCAAATTTGATATTAGATTCGTGTACAGTACACCTGAAACTAATTCTCCTGAAAAGTTGACAAAGTTTCAGTATTAAATAAGGGAGAAAATCAAACACTTAACTTTCTCAATTGACAAGTATGGATTACCTATTACTGAAATTTCTGAAAATTTGTTATTTGCAAATTTGATATTAGATTCGTGTACAGTACATCTGATACTAATTCTCGTGAAAATTTAACAAAGTTCCAGTATTAAATAAGGGAGAAAATCAAATACTTAACTTTCTCAATTGACAAGTATGGATTAGCTATTACTGAAATTTCTGAAAATTAATTATTTGCAAATCTGATATTAAATTCGTCTACAGTACACCTGAAACTAATTCTCCTGAAAATTTAACAAAGTTTCAGTTTTAAATAAGGGAGAAAATCAAACCCTGAACTAACTATCTGAATTGACAAGTATGAATTAGCTATTACTGAAATTTCTGAAAATTTATCATTTGCAAATTAGATTCTAGATTCGTGTACAGTACACCTGACACTAATTCTCCTGAAAATTTGACAAAGTTTCAGTATTAAATAAGGGAGAAAATAAAACACTTAACTTTCTCAATTGACAAGTATGGATTAGCTATTACTGAAATTTCTGAAAATTTATTATTTGCAAATTTGATATTATATTCGTGTACAGTACATCTGAAATTAATTTTCCTGAAAATTTGACAAAGTTTCTGTATTAAATAAGGAAGCAAATCAAACACTTAACTTTCTCAATTGACAAGTATGGATTAGCTATTACTGAAATTTCTGAAAATTTGTTATATTCAAATTTGATATTAGTTTCGTGTACAGTACACCTGAAACTAATTCTCCTGAAAAATTGACACAGATTCAGTATTAAATAAGGGAGAAAATCAAACACTTACATTTCTCAATTGACAACTATGGATTAGCTATTACTGAAATTTCTGAAAATTTATTATTTGCAACTTTGATATTAGATTCGTGTACAGTACACCTGAAACTAATCTCCTGAAAATTAGACAAAGTTTCAGTATTAAATAAGGGATCAAATCAAACACTTAACTTTCTCAATTGACAAGTATGGATTAGCTATTACTGAAATTTCTGAAAATTTATTATTTGCAAATTTGATATTATATTCGTGTACAGTACATCTGAAATTAATTTTCCTGAAAATTTGACAAAGTTTCTGTATTAAATAAGGTAGCAAATTAAACACTTAACTTTCTCAATTGACAAGTATGGATTAGCTATTACTGAAATTTCTGAAAATTTATTATTTGCAAATTTGATATTATATTCGTGTACAGTACATCTGAAATTAATTTTCCTGAAAATTTGACAAAGTTTCTGTATTAAATAAGGGAGCAAATCAAACACTTAACTTTCTCAATTGACAAGTATGGATTAGCTATTACTGAAATTTCTGAAAATTTGTTATATTCAAATTTGATATTAGTTTCGTGTACAGTACACCTGAAACTAATTCTCCTGAAAATTTGACACAGATTCAGTATTAAATAAGGGAGAAAATCAAACACTTACATTTCTCAATTGACAACTATGGATTAGCTATTACTGAAATTTCTGAAAATTTATTATTTGCAACTTTGATATTAGATTCGTGTACAGTACACCTGAAACTAATCTCCTGAAAATTAGACAAAGTTTCAGTATTAAATAAGGGATCAAATCAACCACTTAACTTTCTCAATTGACAAGTATGGATTAGCTATTACTGAAATTTCTGAAAATTTATTATTTGCAAATTTGATATTAGATTCGTGTACTGTAAATCAGAAACTAATTCTTCTGAAAATTTGACAAAGTTTCAGTATTAAATAAGGGAGAAAATAAAACACTTAACTTTCTCAATTGACAAGTATGGATTAGCTATTACTGAAATTTCTGAATAATTATTATTTGCAAATTTGATATTAGATTCGTGTACATTACATCTGAAACTAATTCACCTGAAAATTAAACAAAATTTCAGTATTAAATAAGGGAGAAAATCAAATTATTACTGAAATTTCAGGAAAAAAATTATTTGCTAATTTGATAGATTCATGTACAGTACACCTGACACTAATTCTCCTGAAAATTGGACAAAGTTTCTGTATTAAATAAGGGAGCAAATCAAACACTTAACTTTCTCAATTGACAAGTATGGACTAGCTATTACTGAAATTGCTGAAAATTTATTATTTGCAAATTTGATATTATATTCGTGTACAGTACATCTGAAATTAATTTTCCTGAAAATTTGACAAAGTTTCTGTATTAAATAAGGGAGCAAATCAAACACTTAACTTTCTCAATTGACAAGTATGGATTAGCTATTACTGAAATTTCTGAAAATTTGTTATATTCAAATTTGATATTAGTTTCGTGTACAGTACACCTGAAACTAATTCTCCTGAAAATTTGACACAGATTCAGTATTAAATAAGGGAGAAAATCAAACACTTACATTTCTCAATTGACAACTATGGATTAGCTATTACTGAAATTTCTGAAAATTTATTATTTGCAACTTTGATATGAGATTCGTGTACAGTACACCTGAAACTAATCTCCTGAAAATTAGACAAAGTTTCAGTATTAAATAAGGGATCAAATCAAACACTTAACTTTCTCAATTGACAAGTATGGATTAGCTATTACTGAAATTTCTGAAAATTTATTATTTGCAAATTTGATATTAGATTCGTGTACTGTAAATCAGAAACTAATTCTTCTGAAAATTTGACAATGTTTCCGTATTAAATAAGGGAGAAAATAAAACACTTAACTTTCTCAATTGACAAGTATGGATTAGCTATTACTGAAATTTCTGAAAAATTATTATTTGCAAATTTGATATTAGATTCGTGTACATTACATCTGAAACTAATTCACCTGAAAATTAAACAAAATTTCAGTATTAAATAAGGGCGAAAATCAAACACTTAACTTTCTCAATTGACAAGTATGGATTAGCTATTACTGACATTTTTGAAAATTAATTATTTGCAAATTTGATATTAGATTTGTGTACAGTACACCTGAAACTAATTTTCCTGAAAATTTGACAAAGTTTCAGTATTAAGTAAGGGAGAAAATCAAATACTTAACTTTCTCAATTGACAAGTATGGATTAGCTATAACTGAAATTTCTGAAAATTTATTATTTGCAAATTTGATATTAGATTCGTGTACAGTACACCTGAAACTAATTCTCCTGAAAATTTGACAAAGTTTCAGTATTAAATAAGGGAGAAAATCAAACACTTAACTTTCTCAATTGACAAGTATGGATTAGCTATAACTGAAATTTCTGAAAATTTATTATTTGCAAATTTGATATTAGATTCGTGTACAGTACATCTGAAACTAATTCTTCTGAAACATAGACAAAGTTTCAGTATTAAATAAGGGAGAAAGTAAAACACTTAAATTTCTCAATTGACAAGTATGAATTAGCTATTGCTGAAATTTCTGAAAATTTATCATTTGCAAATTTGATACTAGATTCGTGTACAGTACATCCGAAACTAATTCTCCTAAAAATTTGACAATGTTTCAGTTGTTAAATAATCAAACAAGAAATAATAATAATAGCACTGGCAATGATACTGACAACACCAACGACAATGATATTAGATATAACTAATGACACAGTCTACTCCGAAGAGAGTGAGAATCAAGTGACAATGTCTCAAAATGAAAACAGTGCCAACACGAAATGAATGCTTCAATTAGCCAAGGCAGCACAAAAGGGCAGGCGTTAAATCAGCAAAAAACTATAATATTAGTCCTTCAGTGATAATGATGTTGCAAAAGAAACAAACAGTGTTAGAAATAGCAAATAGTAAGAGCATTGACAATGACACCGACCACATAAACGACAATGACAATAATAGTGACACAGTTCAAACCAACGAGAGTGAGAATTAAATGACACAGTGATACGGACAACGACACTGACATTAACGACGATACCTAAAAACAAAACATCTACATTACGAAACGAACACTTCAAGAGTAATTAGTGAAAGCAGTATAAACTGTCAATTGTTTAATAATCAAACAAGAAATAATCATAATATCACTGGCAATGACACTGGTAACACAAACGACAATGACAATAAAAATAACTAATGACACAGACTACTCCAAAGAGATTGATGTTCCATTATGAATGTGGTTACTGTGGTTATTGTTGGTTGAAGTGTCTTGTTACAAATTACTACTATTTACCTGTTTATATGAGGTTGGCACCAAATTTAAATGAACATGTTTTTGTTAAATCAATGACAAGTACTGTATTTTAAACAAATGTTAACGAATTTCACATCTGCGTATACGAGTTTTCATTAGTGATTAGAAACTATTCTTGACGTTTATGGACCGTCAATTCATATATAGTGCGAGTATTTTAATGTTTACTTTCGCTTATTCGACTCCTATACAGGTATGACCAATGCAAGTACTGGAAATTGCCATTCCGCTGGTATTATAAGTGCTTTAGATCAGATTCCAGTAGTTTCATATATGATTATCGCATCTAGGATCGTTATTATTTAACAAATTACATTTGAAGAGATTAACGTTACGCATGACTTCATCTCTACACTATTGGAAACTATCAACTATTGGAATTGAAATATCAAATTATTTTGTTTGATTAACGATTAAAGGATTTGGTAAATGTCATTATATATATTTTATTTACTAAATTTACCAATTTTAGACCCTAGCGCTAATAGTTGTTAGAAGTTGTTATTACCTACAAACTATGTTATATAATTTGACTGTTAATATTTTGTGTGTGACTGAATACCCTACCTCGTATGAATACAACATAATATGCAATCTATCATTCCGTGAGATATATGCTGTCAATTTATACATTAATCCGTCTTCTTTGAAATTTATCTTACGGCAACTTGTATGGAAAGTTTTCAAGTTAGCAGGTGGCACTAATGACCACTCCTTACTATAGAAATAAGGTGTTCTTTTACGTACTATCAATAGATTGTAAATGCATGCATTCAACGTATTAAAATATATCAAATCTGGGCTTAGAAAATGATCATGATATTATTTGATAATGTAAATGAAGGTAATATTAAAATAGTTATTTACGTAACCAGTTATGAAAAGTGCGATATTGTTTGACGAGTGTAATATTTGCCAAAACGCGAAGCGAGTTTTGCAAATTACACTAGTCAATCAATATCGCATATTTCATAACGTGTTACGTACAAGACTTTATTTAATTCCGTCGGAATTATTTAATCTACTATTTGATTAAGAACGTTTCTTACTACATCACAGAATCAGGTCACCTTATACCTATTGTTTCTACGGAAACATGATTGCACTGACATAAACTAATTTGTCAGGAAACTAAAATAATTCACAAACTTAATAATAATGCCAAACAAATGTTCTCAAATAGCAATTCAGAACTAACTTCTGATGTTGAAGACTCTGCCTAACAATCCAAGTTATTCCAAAGCCGTATGATTAAGCTACGAAACTATTAGTGTGGCAGCAGAAGAAACGGACGTAAAAACTGTATAATATTATTTTCATAATCAAATTTTACTGAATCATGTTACAAAATAATTAGCCAGTGAGTAATGGTGAATTCTAAGAATATCGAAAGTTCAAGTCGCCAACCATCCAGAAAAATAATTTTCAATTTACAGATTTAATTGCAATTTTGGACACACAAAATATTTGCGTTCATTGATGTGAAATTCCAATGTTATTAGCCGATATTCGTACTTCAAACGTAAAAACACTCTTTCTATTTAGTTATTATTGAACATTCCAATTTAAATGGATAGCTTTCACAGTAACATTTTAATGGGCATTCTCGATTATTTGGTAATACATGTCAATACGCACACAAATATTTCACATTTATTAAACTGTGGAACTCAGTGCTTAAAAGTTCTTTTAAACCTTTAAACCTTGTTCAAACAAAGGCTCCGTGTAGCGTGACTTTTCACCACTTCCAGCTTTGTCTCGACTCGAACTTGCGGATTCGAAAGTTTTCTCTTTCCCAGCAGAATTTAGGAAGCCGCCTGGCCTCGAATTAATGAGGATCCTGCCAAAGTCACGTAAATAAGATGCAATATTTGGGGATGCCTAATTAGTGGGTTGGATTATTTCGATTCGTGACCGGCGATTGCGAGTGGACTGAATATGCGTTTAGGCATTTCCTCTTTAAAGTGATTTAACGCAACACCCCTCGTGGAAATTGCTGTATTCCAGGCTACGTGTTTATCATGACGCAGTGTTCGCAAGAGGAATGTAATGAACGTTTTGTTTGTCGATGTGTTGCGGTTGTTGTGGTTGCAGATGCTTGCCCTTTAGCCGAGGGGCATTAGATTGTTTTTCGTTTAAAGCAAAAATGTTACAATGAATAATTTTCTTATGGTTTTGTGAGGGGGGTTTTATATTTCTACGACGATATCGTGGAATATCATCGTGAAAATATAAAATACTGTATAGAGTCTGTTTGATTTATTGTGACACAGCACTTATCTCGGTTATTAGTACAGATAGAAAAAAAGTTACAGAAAAAAGTTTTAGTACTTTTTGTCGTCTATTTAATCCTGATGTCAGAAGAACAATTGAAAATTAAATAAATACGTGAAAGCTATAAGCTTCATTTTCTTTAATGGAACACCCTATACATTTTTCTAATAGGCAAAAACATTAGCTTTATAATGATATAACATAAGTACCCCTTTATTATACAAATAACGCAACAGTTGCAAAAAAATGAAATTTATCAGTTGTCATGAATTACAATAGGGTCTTCCGCGACTTTTCAAAAACCTTGAAACTGAACTCTAGACACATTAAAAACATCCTTGGCACTAATTTTTGTGTTGAGACAAGTCGTTGTAATTAGCAAACACGATTTTAAAATAACCGGCGTTTGAAAAAGTCCAGAAAGCCCGCCATGTTGCTGTGACGTCACAACGCACGTGGCGCTCAGCTGTAGCATTGCTTACAATGGAGCGACAGAAAGAAAACGTCGGTATTGCGAAAAAAGGGACGAATAAGTATTGCATTGTGCCTGGATGTGATAGCAGCAGTAAATGCGAATCAAATAAGTTGTTTATAAACGTGCCAACAGGGGATATACGGAAAAGGGGGTTACAACAAGTCCGAAGTGATTCCGCGAGTGTCACTTGGACGTCTCACTATTTTTGTGAAGACCATTTTAATGTAAGTACATAATTTTCAATAAATTATCGACGAAATTCGATAAATATATATAATTAACTATCATCATTAGTAATGGGTATTCAAGGGGATTTCCGATTATATATATACATTAGTAATAACATAACCTCAAAATAGTTTTGTGGGTCCATTCCAAAACAATACCTTCCATATCATTATTACTCTTTAAAAGTACTGTGAGATTTTGTACAATATGTTCTTACACAAACGTTTAGTTAAAACTAAAACACATGTTGAAACAATATTTGTAGCAAACTGTTGATTTTAGAAATTTGATTAGATGATTAATAATTACAAATTTTGAAATCAGCATTACCAATTCGTATGAGATGTAGGATATATTGCAAAGTTTATACAGTATTTTATTTGTTCTTACAGCTGGAAGAGGATTTGGAAAATTATATGCGACTCCACGCATTTCGGCTACGTTGAAAAATTCACTTTTTGAGAAAAAGTCGGGAACCATTAACACGTGTACTTCTATCAGATTATCTGGCTGTCCCTTTACTAACCCATCAGAACTTATTTTATGTCAGACTGGATTCTAAGTCGAATTAATCCACGATTCCTATCCCTTATTTACTGACTCCCGATCGCCAACATGCACAAAGACGTCACAGTGCCACGTGACAAAATGTGTAAGTTTTACGATATTGTATGTTGTTTGTTGATAAGTTACAATGAAAACCAAACGTTTTCTCTGTTGGATGTTTAATTACAGGTTATAAACTTTACGTTAAGACACAAAAAGGTTATATAATTTTTTTTTTCAGGAAGACCCTATTATTGCACGCTGAAGTAAAACAATTTGCTATCATTTTAATGTCAAAGTGGCTTAGTAACTTCCCGTCCTGCCAATTGTTGATTCACATGTTTAGAGATGGGTAATAGATATGTTCCTAATTATGAAAAAATTGAAATGCTAAATAAATTAGCATGTATTAGCATGTTTACAAGTCGCTATTAAATGTCCAAGTGCCCTCTTAAATATCTCGCAATTCTTTTTTTTTTAATGGAATGACAATTTTTTTATCGCATAGCACGATTGGGAGAAAAATTTACTACAAAAAAGTATAATACAACCATACTCCTATGCAAGTATTTTTTGAATTATTTCGAAGATTACCTTTTTTATTTTTATCATTTTATTTTTTTTATTATTTATTTCTTATTTTTATGAACACTTATTATCAATATTCACAGTTTTCAATTATTGCACTCACAAAGGGAACCTCTGGGTACAAATAGAGAACTTATAGACAGATTTCAGGCTACTTTTTAAAGGTCAAAATTTTAGAAAACAATGTTTTTCTTGAAAACTAGAAGAGACAAGTGTACATACGTTCTTACAAAATATATTCCAATTTAAGCGAGGAATTCAAAAATATTATAATATATGGGGTGTTCTATTTAAAATAAGAAAGTTGGTGCTACTTCCGGTTGAACCGGAAGTGATAGAAAGTTGAAAATATTTCACATGCGGATAACTGATTCAACTGTGACGAGGATTTTTTTGAAATTTTTAGTACAACGACAACCCCGTAAACTTTTAACGAACGGTTTACCGTAGACACCCTGTATATATGCATACGTACTTTTCGGCCGTATGATGTAAAACGTTTTATATCGTACTGTGGACATTTTTTATGTAAGTAGATTAGTTTGATATACTTCAAACTTCAAACTTCTCTTATTGGAAATGTAGGGTTACACTTTTTAATTTTCAAACTGTTTATATTGTAGTTCTTAAAATTTGTATTGTTTATAGAAATTTTCAAAACATGTCAAATTTTCAAATGTTAAAAACTGATACTGACTGAATATGACACAATCTGTCATGTATTTAACTACAGCGTGTAAAAACTGGCCAATATTTATGCTCAGTAGTAGCTAATTTTAAACAGCATGTATAAAACTTTCAGCAGCTATCTATAATATTTTCAACTCGAACATTCCATCGAAACGTGTCAAATTTTCCAATATAACTTTTAAAGTTTGTCAAATTTTCCAACATAACTTCCAAAGTTTGTTAAATATTATGTTCAGATTGTTAAAATTTGTCAAAATTTCTATTGAAACTGTTCAAATTTGTCTATTTTTCAACTTCAAATGTCGAATTTTTCAATGAAGCCCTTAAATTTGTATTTTTTACGGCAGTTGTCAAAATTTGACAAATTTTCAAATGCAACTGATCAAGTCTTTTTAATACCAGCTGTAAAATTATAACATTAAATTCCTTAAATTTTTTGTGCTGTCACATTATCAATTGTAATTTTCCAAATCTAGTAAAGTTATATAGGTAAACTATCGAAATGTATCAATTATGTAAGTAGATTAGTTTGATATACTTGAAACTTCAAACTTCAAACTTATTTTATTAGAAATGTATGGTTACACTTTTTAATTTTCAAACTGTTTATATTGTAGTTCTTAAAATTTGGATTTTTTATAGAAATTGTCAAAACAAGTCAAATTTTCAAATGTTAAAAACTGATACTGACTGAATATGACACAATCTGTCATAAATTTAACTACAGCTTGTAATAACTGGCCAATATATGCTCAGTAGTGGCTAATTTTAAACAGCATGTATACAAGTTTTAGCAGCTATCTATAATATTTTCAACTCGAACATTCCATCGAAACGTGTCAAATTTTCCAATATAACTTTTAAAGTTTGTCAAATTTTCCAACATAACTTCCAAAGTTTGTTAAATATTATGTTCAGATTGTTAAAATTTGTCAAAATTTCTATTGAAACTGTTCAAATTTGTCTATTTTTCAACTTCAAATGTCGAATTTTTCAATGAAGCCCTTAAATTTGTATTTTTTACGGCAGTTGTCAAAATTTGACAAATTTTCAAATGCAACTGATCAAGTCTTTTTAATACCAGCTGTAAAATTATAACATTAAATTCCTTAAATTTTTTGTTCTGTCACATTATCAATTGTAATTTTCCAAATCTAGTAAAGTTATATAGGTAAACTATCGAAATGTATCAATTATGTAAGTAGATTAGTTTGATATACTTCAAACTTCAAACTTCAAACTTATTTTATTGGAAATGTAGGGTTACACTTTTTAATTTTCAAACTGTTTATATTGTAGTTCTTAAAATTTGGATTTTTTATAGAAATTGTCAAAACAAGTCAAATTTTCAAATGTTAAAAACTGATACTGACTGAATATGACACAATCTGTCATAAATTTAACTACAGCTTGTAAAAACTGGCCAATATATGCTCAGTAGTGGCTAATTTTAAACAGCATGTATACAAGTTTTAGCAGCTATCTATAATATTTTCAACTCGAACATTCCATCGAAACGTGTCAAATTTTCCAGTATAACTTTTAAAGTTTGTCAAATTTTCCAACATAACTTCCAAAGTTTGTTAAATATTATGTTCAGATTGTTAAAATTTGTCAAAATTTCTATTGAAACTGTTCAAATTTGTCTATTTTTCAACTTCAAATGTCGAATTTTTCAATGAAGCCCTTAAATTTGTATTTTTTACGGCAGTTGTCAAAATTTGACAAATTTTCAAATGCAACTGATCAAGTCTTTTTAATACCAGCTGTAAAATTATAACATTAAATTCCTTAAATTTTTTGTGCTGTCACATTATCAATTGTAATTTTCCAAATCTAGTAAAGTTATATAGGTAAACTATCGAAATGTATCAATTATGTAAGTAGATTAGTTTGATATACTTGAAACTTCAAACTTCAAACTTATTTTATTAGAAATGTATGGTTACACTTTTTAATTTTCAAACTGTTTATATTGTAGTTCTTAAAATTTGTATTATTTATAGAAATTGTCAAAACATGTCAAATTTTTAAACGTTAAAAACTGATACTGTCTCAATATGATACAATCTGTCATGTATTTAACAACAGCTTGTAAAAACTGGCCAATATTTATGCTCAGTAGTGGCTAATTTTAAACAGCATGTATACAACTTTTAGCAGCTATCTATAATATTTTCAACTCGAACATTCCATCGAAACGTGTCAAATTTCCCAATATAACTTTTAAAGTTTGTCAAATTTTCCAACATAACTTCCAAAGTTTGTTAAATATTATGTTCATATTGCTAAAATTTATCAAAATTTCTATTGAAACTGTTCAAATTTGTCTAATTTTCAACTTCAAATGTCGAATTTTTCATTGAAGCCCTAAAATTTGTATTTTTTACGGCAGTTGTCAAAATTTGACAAATTTTCAAATGCAACTGATCAAGTCTTTTAATACCAGCTGTAAAATTATAACATTAAATTCCTTAAATTTTTTGTGCTGTCACATTTTCAATTGTAATTTTCCAAATCTAGTAAAGTTATATAGGTAAACTATCGAAATGTATCAATTATGTAAGTAGATTAGTTTGATATACTTCAAACTTCAAACTTCAAACTTATTTTATTGGAAATGTAGGGTTACACTTTTTAATTTTCAAACTGTTTATATTGTAGTTCATAAAATTTGTATTTTTATAGAAATTGTCAAAACATGTCAAATTTTCAAATGTTAAAAACTGATACTGACTGAATATGACACAATCTGTTATAAATTTAACTACAGCTTGTAAAAACTGGCCAATATATGCTCAGTAGTGGCTAATTTTAAACAGCATGTATACAAGTTTTAGCAGCTATCTATAATATTTTCAACTCGAACATTCCATCGAAACGTGTCAAATTTTCCAATATAACTTTTAAAGTTTGTCAAATTTTCCAACATAACTTCCAAAGTTTGTTAAATATTATGTTCATATTGCTAAAATTTATCAAAATTTCTATTGAAACTGTTCAAATTTGTCTAATTTTCAACTTCAAATGTCGAATTTTTCATTGAAGCCCTAAAATTTGTATTTTTTACGGCAGTTGTCAAAATTTGACAAATTTTCAAATGCAACTGATCAAGTCTTTTAATACCAGCTGTAAAATTATAACATTAAATTCCTTAAATTTTTTGTGCTGTCACACTTTCAATTGTAATTTTCTAAATCTAGTAAAGTTATATAGGTAAACTATCGAAATGTATCAATTATGTAAGTAGATTAGTTTGATATACTTGAAACTTCAAACTTCAAACTTCTTTTATTGAAAATGTAGGGTTACACTTTTTAATTTTCGAACTGTTTATATTGTAGTTCTTAAAATTTGGATTTTTTATAGAAATTGTCAAAACATGTCAAATTTTCAAATGTTAAAAACTGATACTGACTGAATATGACACAATCTGTCATAAATTTAACTACAGCTTGTAAAAACTGGCCAATATATGCTCAGTAGTGGCTAATTTTAAACAGCATGTATACAAGTTTTAGCAGCTATCTATAATATTTTCAACTCGAACATTCCATCGAAACGTGTCAAATTTTCCAGTATAACTTTTAAAGTTTGTCAAATTTTCCAACATAACTTCCAAAGTTTGTTAAATATTATGTTCAGATTGTTAAAATTTGTCAAAATTTCTATTGAAACTGTTCAAATTTGTCTATTTTTCAACTTCAAATGTCGAATTTTTCAATGAAGCCCTTAAATTTGTATTTTTTAAGGCAGTTGTCAAAATTTGACAAATTTTCAAATGCAACAGATCAAGTCTTTTAATACCAGCTGTAAAATTATAACATTAAATTCCTTAAATTTTTTGTGCTGTCACATTTTCAATTGTAATTTTCCAAATCTAGTAAAGTTATATAGGTAAACTATCGAAATGTATCAATTATGTAAGTAGATTAGTTTGATATACTTCAAACTTCAAACTTCAAACTTATTTTATTGGAAATGTAGGGTTACACTTTTTAATTTTCAAACTGTTTATATTGTAGTTCATAAAATTTGTATTTTTATAGAAATTGTCAAAACATGTCAAATTTTCAAATGTTAAAAACTGATACTGACTGAATATGACACAATATGTCATGTAGTTAACTACAGCGTGTAAAAACTGGCCAATATTTATGCTCAGTAGTGGCTAATTTTAAACAGCATGTATAAAACTTTTAGCAGCTATCTATAATATTTTCAACTCGGACATTCCATCGAAAGGTGTCAAATTTTCCAATATAACTTCTAAAGTTTGTCAAATTTTCTATTTTTTTTTTAATAATTTTAATAGCACACAGACTTTTCATAAAAATTCTGAAATCATTTGAAACAAGTAATGAAGAATACAAAAACTATGCGCATGACAATCGTCTGTACTTCTTTAAAAATACTTTTGAACAGCGAATTCAGATAGAATCGGTCTGAATCAGGATGACATCGTTGTGTAACGAAGACGATGCATTAAGAATTTAGTTTTGTTCATTTTTGCTGCTTCTGAAATGATTCCTATTTTTATTATTGTCGTTGAAATCTTTTTTGATTTCAAACATTAAGCTCATACATTCGAATGTGATGCTGTCAAGTAATATACACGTTACTGCTAACATTTTTTTTTAATGTTTTATTATGAATATTCTAATCATGTTTAATAGATAAAGACACGGTCCAATGTCATTCCATGGAGATATCACACGTCTAACCCACATTAATGAAATGTAATATGTTTTCTCCGCGTTCATTTATGCGTTTCTTCAGAAAAAGTCGGCTGATTGAATCTAGATAATCTTTAGAATGAGTTAACTGTTTCTTAAACATTGCCTTTCACTAGTTCCAATCGGAGAGAAAAACAAAGCAATATTGCCGTTTTTAAATATCTCCACCTAAATTCAGATACGGAAAATGAGGCCGAATGTTGCGGTAAACGGAACCCTTTACCTTTATTGGAACAATAAACGCTTCTTGGGCACCTTCACTGCCATTGCAGCATCCTTATTTCCTTTCGTGAAAGGTCCTCCGCATAAAACGGCGGCACTGACCTTAAACTGCGACCAAGAGAATGTTACCTGCTTCACGTCGAGACCGGATTAATTACGGAACGTAGAGCAAATCGTATCATTAAACAGTGAGTGGAGACGACACATAAATAAGAGCGTGTAAAAGCAATCTTGTACCCATTTCATGCAAAGCGTATTTGCGCATTTTTTACACCGGTGATACATATGTTTTCAGTCTGCGTTCTCCAACATATAACGCCCACATCTACATTTTTCACATGTAACATTCCGCACAATCTGAAAATTTCTAACTGAACAATTCATAGGATTAAAATTTTTAATGTGTAAAACTCATGACACCTGGATTCATCATACATCTTAAAAACGAAATACTAGTCCACCTCACCAATCAATCATTCAAAAATATTGAGGTGAAGAATACCAAGTAGACGAATATTTTCAGCACGGGATATTTCTGAGTTGCCACGACTGAAATAATGTTATTAACATAATTTAGTTGCCTCTGTGCTCCAGGATTCCAGGGATGATATGGAAAAACGTGCGAGTTTCCATATTTTGTACCACACCAAGCTTTTATTCGGTACGCCTACGGCATCGGCATCA
Organism: Othius punctulatus; assembly: GCA_951805005.1. Lineage (NCBI taxonomy): Eukaryota > Metazoa > Arthropoda > Insecta > Coleoptera > Staphylinidae > Othius > Othius punctulatus. The sequence goes on along the minus strand of OX638145.1, from coordinate 44,374,078 downwards.
TGCATACATACATGTAATTATTTCACCGTACTGCAAGTTTAATGAATGAAATTGCTGCACGAAATAGTCTCGTCCGCGTTAGTGATTATATGTGTTTGCCGAAAGTGCAACTGAAACTCTCACTATATTATTACACCGGTTACAAAATCTCTATTATAACACCTATAAAAATATTATAAAAGTATACTGTGAGACACAGAGATGAGGTGGAGCAATTTGTTTGTTCATTAGCCTGCTCTCGAGTTATCTATATAAGATAGCTGTATTTCTTACTCGAACTAGCGAATTAGAGCAGTCAAACGAGGAGACATATTGTAACGAAAGCTTTGTGTTTTTATTGAAATAAATATTTAAACAATATTGGCGTTTTCATAATAAGAACTTAATTGAGAAATGTGCCTACTACGATACTTGTTTGAATTCTTGTAAACTAAATCTGGAAGTTATCCAAGCGCACAAACATAATATATGGGGTGAGTAAAAAGTGAGGAAGCTCCTCTCGAGAGGTTGTATAAATTTTCCAAGGCAGTCATTAATTTTTCACATGTTGACATCAGGCATTAATAATAATTAAGTTTTAGGTTTCATCCATATTACCAGTTATTTTTTAAGGTATTATTATTCTGAACTTACTAGTAGAGTTATTTTTATTTTATTTTATTATTTATTTATTTTATTTTGCCTGACTAGTTTCAGTTTATTAACAAATAATCATCAGAGGCTTAAACTTAATGAAAAGGGCTAGTACGCCAAAATTTATCCAGATACTCTACAAGTCTACATTGAAAAAGAAGATAACAGAACAGCACATTAACTTCATGAAAACATGCAGAAAAGAAAAACTCCAACCTTCATAAGTAAAAAAATCCCCTCCTATATTAACAAGATTATAAAATTAAGAAAGAAGAAAGAAAACAAAGAAGAATTTAACAATAAAAAACTAATAAACAATTTTACTTATGTTAAGAATAGAAATAATTATTCACTAACACAACCAAAAATAACTAATCTTTCAAATACATCCTTTTACAAAGAACAATTAAAACTATTAAACAAGGGACACAAATATGTATTAACCCCAAAAAATATCAATTTTCCTCTGCGTTCAATAGAATTAGATATAACACTAAAACATCACCCACAAGAACAACAAATAAAAGGAGAATGCATAAAAATAATCAAAATAGCAGAACAAAAAAACACTAATACATGCACAAAATCTAATGAAAAAGAAAAATCAATTCTTAATAAAATAAAAAAGAAAATTAATAACAACAACTTAACAATTGTGACTGCATATAAAAATGCAGGTCTAGTAATTTTAAATAAAACAACCTTCATAAATAAAACAGAAAATTTCATAAATAACAATAATTTTACACTACTAACCAAAAACCCAACCATCTCTTTTACAAACAAAACAAAAACTATTATAAAAAACACAAAAACTACTTTATAAAAATATACAAATAATTTAAGAAACACACTATCAATGAATCCTATTACACCGAAATTTTACGGTCAACCTAAATTATATAAAAAAGACAACCCAATTAGACCACTTATATCCTCTATGAACTCTCCAACACATAATTAGCTAAAATTTTAAATAATATAATTAAAAACACTATAAATTACAAACCAAAACACACAATAAATAACAGAAACGAACTTATTCAACAACACAAAATTACCAACAAAATACACTTTAGCCTCATTCGACATCACAAATTTATACACAAATATACCAATTAACGAAACACTAACTTATACACACAATATAATTAAAAAACACATACTAAATTTAACAGAAAGTACAGACATCTTCAATTTAATTATAACAATAGAATTAACAATAGAACAAAATTTTTGTTTTTTCAATAACAAATATTATAAAATGAACGATGGACTACCTATGGTCTCACCACTTAGTGGCATACTAGCAAACATCTTTCTTGGCAATTTAGAAAACTTAATTGTTAATAACACAAATCGTTTCAATGAATACACAACTCTTTGAAAAAGCAATGTAGATGACATATAAATAATTTGGACACATAATAACAAACACACAATCACAGATTTACATAATTACGTAAACACATTACACAAAAATATAAATTCTACTTTAGAAATACAAGAAAATAACAGTATTAATTTCTTAGATCTAACTTTATATAAAACAAATAACAAAATCGATTTCAATATTTATAGAAAACCTACACAAACTGACATCATTATAGCACACTAGCAAACATCTTTCTTGACAATTTAGAAAACCTAATTATTAAAAACACAAATCCTTTCAATGATTACACAACCCTTTGGAAACGCTATGTAGATGACATATTAATAATTTGGAAAAATAATAACAAACGCACAATCACAGATTTACATAATAACATAAACACATTACACAAAGACATCAATTTTACTTTAGAAATAGAACAAAATAACATTATTAATTTCTTAGATCTAACTTTATATAAAACAAATAACAAATTCGATTTCAATATTTATAGAAAACCTACACAAACTGACATCATTATAGCACACTACCTTTCTTGACAATTTATAAAACCTAATTATTAATTACACAAATCCTTTCAATGAATACACAACTCTTTGAAAACGCTATGTAGATGACATATAAATAATTTGGACAAATAATAACAAACACACAATCACAGATTTACATAATTACGTAAACACATTACACAAAAACATAAATTTTACTTTAGAAATAGAACAAAATAGCAGTATTAATTTCTTAGATCTAACTTTATATAAAACAAATAACAAAATCGAATTCAATATTTATAGAAAACCTACACAAACTAGCATCATTATCACAGCAAACTCTTTTCACCACAATACACACAAATACGCTGCCATACACACATACATACACAGAATGTTAACAAAAACTCTTGATGAACATAATAAATTAAATTAAATTAATTTAATGAAACAAATCGCTTTAAATAATGGTTTCAATATAAACTCAATAAACAAAATAATTATAATATGAACACACAATTATTTCAAAATACTAAACAATATAAATAATAGTACAATAATATCAAAAACACAAACAGAAAACACCAACAGAAAACGATAGAAATACGACATATTATAAATCATTCACATTTCAAAGAAACATAAGCAACAAAATTAACCAAACACTTAAACAATATAATTTAAACATCATTTTCAACCAAACACACAATCAAAACAAAACTATTTAAAGCTAAAGATAAAACAAACTTTTTAGATAAAAATGCATTGGAGAAACCTTTAGACCTCTAAAATTAAGAATAAAGGAACATTTAAGAGGCATAAACATATCAAATTTTGGACGACACCTACATTTTTACAATTACACTTTTAACATAAACAAAAATACTAAACTCTTACACAATACAGATAAAGGCTAATTACAAAATTTATTATAATCTTTTGAAATAGATAAAACTATCAACACAGAACACAACATACAGTGCCTTAATGAGCAAACTCAATTAACATTTAAACCTCTTTATAAATTTTTAAATAATCCCTTTAACATATGAAACAATAAACTTAAACTTCAAACAGACATCTTTCAAAATTCAAATCAAATTCCAAATATTTATGATGATATAAAATCAAGATATATACTCAGCAAAATACGTAAGTAAATAACTCTTAATATATACATATAAAATTACACCTATTTAAGAATTGATTTCACTTTCTATTACCAAAATTAATACCCCCAAAAAAGATTGTTTCACACATTTCAATTTATATTAACACTAACAAATTACATAAATACTGAATAATTTATACATACTATAACAATAAACACATAACAAATATTATTATAATTTATATTTAAACATTTTTTATAACAAACTTAACGCTATATTTAACATAATTATTGTATTCTTTGTAGAAATATCAGGCCTCTGATGATTGTTTGTTAATAAACTGAAATTAGTTAGGCAAAATAAAATAAACATACATACATAATCCATCCTTTTTTTGCCCATTGGGTGTCGAGAAATAAAATATATAAATAATTAAATTAAAATAACTCTACCAGTAAGTACAGAATAATATTACCTTAATTTAATAATAATTATATCAATAATAATAATTTTGTCTCTATTTGTGATTCTGGAATGAATATTACATATCAAAAGTTGTTTTGCAGAAACATTGAACTCAATTTGCTTAGAAATTTTTGTTATGCACAATTATCGCACTTATTCTACTTTTATATGCATATTAATTTTAATGCACCAATACGACTAAATGGCTCTTGTACTAATAAACTGTTATTGCGACCTTGTTAACGATTCATAGGATATATATGCATCAGTGTTTCACAAACTAAGGTACATAAAGGGACATGTCAAGACCTTCCTAGTTTAGGAACTAGATTTATACTAGATAAACACTAGATAAATCAATAAGGTTTATTTTGCTCTCTTTGGTCTCAAACTTAATGTACCACAGGGAATACGTGACAAAAATCTGAATCGTAAAGGCTGAAAATTTTATTCTGCATGTGCGAGAGTAAATTAAATTTAAGCAGTGTCGCTTTCCTTCGAATATACACTCGAGATCGAACTATTTCCCAGATATTGGGAATGTTAGATCTTAATATTAATCGAACCTGAAGCTAAAGAGATCCATACATATTGATGTGATAAAACTTGGTTCAATATTATAAATCAATGAGGTTTATTTTGCTCTCTTTGGTCTCAAACTTAATGTACCACGGGGAATTCGTCAGAAAAATCTGATCGTAAAGGCTGAAAATTGTATTCTGCATGTGCGAGAGTAAATTAAATTTAAGCAGTGTGACTTTCCTTCAAATATGCACTCGAGACCGAACTATTTTCCAGATATTGGGAATGTCAGATCTTAATATTAATCGAACCTGAAGCTAAAGAGATCCATACATATTGATGTGATAAAACTTGGCTCAATATTATAAATCAATGAGGTTTATTTTGCTCTCTTTGGTCTCAAATTTAATGTACCACAGGGAATACGTCAGAAAAATCTGATCGTAAAGGCTGAAAATTGTATTCAGCATGTGCGAGAGTAAATTAAATTTGAGCAGTGTCGCTTTCCTTCGAATATGCACTCGAGCTCGAACTATTTCCCAGATATTGGGAATGTTAGATCTTAATATTAATCGAACCTGAAGCTAAAGAGATCCATACATATTGATGTGATAATATTTGGTTCAATATTATAAATCAATAAGGTTTATTTAGCTCTCTTCGGTCTCAAACTTAATGTACCACAGGGAATACGTCAGAAAAATCTGATCGTAAAGGCTGAAAATTGTATTCTGCATGTGCGAGAGTAAATTAAATTTGAGCAGTGTCGCTTTCCTTCGAATATGCACTCGAGATCGAACTATCCCAGATATTGGGAATGTTAGATCTTAATATTAATCGAACCTGAAGCTTAAGAGATCCATACATATTGATGTGATAAAACTTGGTTCCATATTATCAGTAGCAACCATAATGGTGTATTAGGGTACATGTGCATAAGAGAGCCTTGCAAGCATTACGCTTTCCTTCGAATATGCGCTCGAGACTGAACTATTTCCCAGATATTGGGGATGTTAGATCTTAATAGTAATCGAAGCTGTAGCTAAAGAGATCCATACATTATTGATGTGATTAAACTTGGTTCAATATTATCAGTAGCAACAATAATAGTATATTAGGGTACATGTGCATAAGAGAGCGTTTCAAGCTTTCCTTCGAATATGCGCTCGAGACTGAACTATTTCCCAGATATTGGGGAGGTTTGATCTTAATACTAATCGAACCTGTAGCTAAAGAGATCCATACATTATTGATGTGATAAAACTTGGTTCAATATTATCGGTAGCAACCATAATAGTATATTAGGATGCATGTGCATAAGAGAGCCTTTCAAGCTTTCCTTCGAATATGAGCTCGAGACTGAACTATTTCCCAGATATTGGGGATGATAGATATTAATACTAATCGAAACTGTAGCTATCGAGATCCATACATTATTGATGTGATAAAACTTTGTTCAATATTATCAGTAGCAACCATAACCATAGTATATTAGGGTACACGTGCATAAGAGCCTTTCAAGCCAAGCATTACGCCGTTAAAAGCACTCAGCTTCGCGTCGTGCCAACCCAGGCTTGTTAATATTGAACCCTGTTTTATCACATCAATAATGTATTGATCTCTTTAGCTTCAGGTTCGATTAATATTAAGATCTAATATCTGAAATATCAACCCCCGCGTTGAAGACGCGAAGAGCAATGTTTTTATCGTCGCAATACTTAAAGGGCTCTCTTATGCACTTGCAAAATCAGGCGTCTATCAATTCGAATTGTCAAAACTTCCAAGTTTTGGATCATTATAACCGGCAAATAATACAATGAAAACCCCAAGAAAGAACATGAAATACAGAATTCAGATGGGGAAAATGGCACTTATATTACACTCTCAAGTTAAAATGTACGTTTAATTTACGGACATCTAAGCGGACATTTAAACTATCCTCTCGTTAATCATCTATTTTAATCGCTGGATAATAAAAAACTAATTTAATACATATGAATTAAAAATTTCATAAATGAATTCGATGAAATTATTATAAAATTAATACGAGTCAGTTTCATAAAATATACACTTCAAATTACAATATGTTATATCGCAAAATAATAATTAACACCAATAATACATGTATACCAAATTGTATGTAATTGGAATCATATTATAATTTTATCGAGTGCGTAATTTAATAGGTTATATTTTATTCTTGAATATTTTGTCGAATCAGCGTTCAATGCAATTCTGTACATATCTAGTTATATTATGTTCTGCAATCTAAAACATTAAGCAATTGTATGGATTTACTACTATGTAATAAATATAACATATAAATAATACGTGTGAATCTCAACATTTGTGTCATTGTAGAAACCATTTTAGATTTCTTCATTTAATAAAAAACATTAATAATCAGAACAACGCAAATAAAAAAAAATGAATATGAAAAGTACTCATTAATCGCATGATACGCTGGAAACTAGGTACATCAAATTAACGATGGAATTAATATATGTCATAAATAAATAAGAGCGATAAGATGTTTCTACTTTCACCACAATATATTCCGATGGTTATATCTAATTATATGATCACGTGTATTTGCAATCATTTTCAAATATGTATATTAATTCCACCCGATAATTAATAGTACGACAATTTAATAGATGGCTTCTTGTGGATAGTCGGTAGTGAACCTAAATTTACTAATCAATCAATTATTATGTACGTATATAAATATATGTATACAGGGTGGTCACTTTTACGACGCCCACCATTAAGATCTATTACATGGAAATACATACAGAGTTGGTCAAATAAGATAAAAGTTTCTTATGTTTATGCCTTTCAATATACTCAAATGAAATCCGCGATATCTTGAACAGTACCTGAAATATCGCTGAAGAACTGATAAAGTGCACTTTCCTTTTCCTCTTATAACTTTTTTTACTTTTGAAGGAAATTTTACGAAACTTGGCACGCATACATTTTTCGACGTGAGCTTTCTGATGACCAGATTACCAACTTTCGAAAAATTTCCTTCAAAAGTAAAAAAGTTATAAAAGGAAAAGGAAGGTGCACTTTTTCAGTTTTTCGGCGATATTTCAGGAACTGTGCAAGATATTTCGTTTCAGTATATTGAAAGGCACAAAAATGAGAAACTTTTATCCCGTTTGACCAACTCTGTATATATTTCCGTTTAATAGATCCTAATGGTGGGCGTCGTAAAAGTGACCACTCTGTATACAGAGTGAGTAAAAAGTAAAGAACCTCATCTCTATCATCTCTATAGCCTTTGCTGTTTTTTTGGAAAAAAGTTCTTAACAAAAGTTTGATACCTAGTTATACTCAATTTGACGGTTTTAATATTTGTTGTGACACGTCACTTTTTGACAATGACATAATCTTTACTTTTTGAAATTGCAACCTAAATTTTTCTATTAACAAATTTAATGGGATTTGTTTTTCTCTTCGCGCATATCTAGCTTAGATTAGATTAGATTTATTTTTGGTGCATTAACAAATATTTATTTTACACAAGTCAGTACATAATATACAGTATGTCCGCGGATTGAGATTACAAGAGGGATATTTTTTTAATTTTTACTTTTAAGTACAAATGTCATAGGATTTATAATTCCTGCTTGGTTTGAAACTACCAGTTCAGTTATTAAAACTTTGATTTAATTATATAGGGTGTTGGCAACATCAGAATTATTAAATCTTATTTTGACACTAATTTATTTACTATTTGCCAAAGGAATCTATAATTACATTTAACGGCATTAAAGAAAAAGAAAATCTTTCAAACAATCTCCCAAATGCAGAAAATGATAATGAAAATTTGAAAAGTCGCCTGCGAGAGGCATTTGCATCAATAACTATTCAAGAAATCTAAAACAGTCTTCAGTTGTTCCATACCACACATATTTGAACTGTGTGAAAGAAATGGTGGAGAATTGTTTAAATAATGTTATTTTTCATAATTATTTGACATACAATGTCAAAATTAGATTTTTTAATTAGCCCACACCCTGTATAAATAAATCAATGTTTTCAGAACTGAAATGGTAGTTTCAGACCAAGCAAGAATTTAAATTCTTATAACATTTTAACTTAAAAGTAAAAATTTATAAAAAATCTCTCTTGTAAACTCAATCCGGGGACATACTGTATATAATAATATAATAAGATAATTACGAACTACTAATAAATTGTTGCAAAATACTTAAAATTATAAAAACTACTAAGATATAAAACTGTAAAGAAACAATTGGTACATCAATCAATAAAATTGGTCAAAGGAAATACAATATAAAACATATTAAAACATAAGTTATACCTATATGATACATTGGTGACATATACATGATAGTAACAAATTTCAGAACAAAAAACTGTGTTTTAAATTCGAGTAGAAGCAGATAGTTTTACAATACACAAGACATGTATTCTTCAAATGAGTAGAATCTAAAAATACCATGAGGTTGTATAACAAAAATTTCTAAGAAAAAACGAAAAATGTACAAAATTACACACTGCCTTGGGAAGCAAATGATACGATGATTTCCAGCCTGTTAATTGCCATAGAGGTCAGATACTTTTATCAGCAGATATTTGAACTTTCTAATCAGCTCGTTTTGTTAAAATGAGTTCTGGCAATTATTAATAATAACCTGTTTCTAATTATGAAGTTACAATTTAACCTTCACAATCTTTCGACATCACATGATGACATGTATCATAAATCATGTCATGTATCATACGTCATGTCATCATAAATCATGCCATGTATCATACGTCATGTCATCATACATGATGACATGTATGATGACATGACATGATGACATGATGACATGTATGTCATCAGGTTTATTTCAAATTGATATTTTTAACATAATTTCTATACACCCTCCTAGTACCAGTGGTATCTCGCTTATCTCGTTTTATTCAGCCAAATGGAGTGTAGATTTGGAATTTCTGTGGAGTTGAACTTGTCATAGCTGATCTGGACCATATGGGCTGGTCTGGTCCTGCCGTAATTATGATGAGATCATTCCTAATCTAACTTAATTATGATAAGATGAGTATCAAAACCCCCAGTAAACCATCATCGGTCCACGACCTGACCTATTTACGGTAAAATTGCTCTTAATCTGTGAGGGTTGACATGGTCCTGACTGATCTAATTTAATCTGGACCATCTGGTTCCCTGGTCCTGACCTAATTATGATGAGATATGATCCAATTAAATTGGATCATCTTCTGGGACCGGCCCAATTAATTGGATCCTCTGTGGGATGATCTGGGACCAATTTAATTTTATCATCTCTGGACCAGTTCAATTGGGGGTTTAATTGGATTGCCTTCTGGAGCCGGCCCAACTAATAGGATCCTCTGTGGGATGATCTGGGACCAATTTAATTTTATCATCTCTGGACCAGTTCAATTGGGGGTTTAATTGGATCATCTTCTGGGGCGGGCCCTATTATTAGGATCATCTGTGGGATGATCTGGGACCAATTTAATTTTATCATCTCTGGACCAGTTCAATTGGGGGTTTAATTGGATCATCTTCTGGGGCCGGCCCAATAAATTGGATCCTCTGTGGGATGATCTGGGACCAATTTAATTTTATCATCTCTGGACCAGTTTAATTGGGGATTTAATTGGATCATCTTCTGGGGCCGGCCCAATTAATAGGATCATCTGTGGGATTATCTGGAACCAATTTAATTTTATCATCTCTGGAGCAGTTCAATTGGGGGTTTAATTGGGTGTTTAATTGGATCATCTTCTCAGTCCGGCCCAATTAATTGGATCCTCTGTGGGATGATCTAGGATCAATTTAATTTTATCATCTCTAGACCAGTTCAATAGGGGGTTTATTTGGATCATCTTCTGGGGCCGACCCAATTAACAGGATCATCTGGGGCCTGGCCTAGGTACAAATGATGTGAGACGGCTCGGCTAATTTTCTTATCCCAATTTGACTTCATTTAATTTTAAATAGATCAATCTGGGGGTGACACGGTCTGGGGGATTTTTTATATGGGATATGATTTGATACGGGATGATTTATAATCCGCTTTGTTTTATCTACTGAACTATTTTATATGCCAGAATACGCATTGCTCTTTATTGCAGTTTGAAAACGGTATTCAGATTTTTGTTAATATTGAATCCTCAAAACACAATAGCATATTGTGCTTGGGATTCAAACAAAGAGTAATGTAACATATTAACTATCGAGTTTGAATTTAAAATCTACGCCGTTAGCGCTTTACCAGTAAATATACAAAAATATGTTTACAGTTAAACGGACGTGAGAAATTTAAATGCTGCAGCACTTACAATATAATGTAAATTATGGGCAAAAAAGTGCAAATAAACTGCAACATTTATATTAAACGACTAAATTATGAAAATAAAATTGCAGCATCCTGATGTTGCGGAGGGTTTATGTTTGAATGGCTGAACTAGATAAAAAATATTACGGGGAATTAATATTTAAATGGTTAATTGACTATATTTATAACTATTACTAATTTTGTGGTTTTATTATTATTACTACTATTATTATTGTTATGTTTATTATTGAAATTCCTTACAATTATTTTTTTCCAATTCGCATTATTACAATCTACAATATGTATATTAGGATACATTATCATTAAAACAACACTCTAACCCTGGGGTCTCCAAACTACGGCCCGAGGGCCACATCCGGCCCGCGTACAGATTTTGTCCGGCCCGCGGAGACCTAGCATACTTGAAAACTCCTTTTAGAGAACATATTTTTTATAGCAAATTAAATTTAGTTTACTGAAGTATTCTAATTTTATGTTGAATAATTATTAATATGACATCTACATTGATATGGTTATGGGCTAACTACTCATAACATTGTTGTAGGCTTATTGTTATTGTTTTTGTGATAAGTTGGACAAAGAAACACAGAATTGTAATGAGTAAAGACATATATAATATGCAGAAAATTTAACTTCAGTATATAATAACTAACAAATTATGTAAATGAATCCAACTAACATTTTATACATTTTAAATAAAAACATAACTTATAACAAGCATAATGACATATGAAATACTAATGAGATTTATGTAATTAAGATTTTCCACTGACAATGGTTTGTAGTTGTGGACTAATTTTACTTGTACCAATTATTAAAAGAGATTTAAGATGCTCATCAGTTAATTTAGATCTGTAAACATTTTTTGTGTACTTCATTTTGGAGAAGGTCTTCTCACACAAATAAGTAGTACCAAAAACAGCCCACGAGCAAATTTATGCAAATTATCAAATTGTGTCAGTGGAAGACCCTCTTATAAAATTCCAACAAAGATGAGTTTTGATATTTGTTCTTAATTATATCACTGCACTGTAGATCAATCATTTCCATTTGAAGTTCCGGGGCTAGGGTTTCAATGCCAGTATCAAAAGGATTCTGAAAAATCTTAATTTGATTCGCAATGGCATCAAAGTCCGAGAAACGAGTATCAAAATTTATTTTCAAAGCACTCAAAGTTTCGATTACAAAATCGATAGGAAACTCAGTCTCAGTGGTGTGGCTGAATATTTCACATGTTTTAAAATGTGAAAAACATTTACTTCGTAGTTGTGATTGAAACAGTATCAATTTCTTCCGAAATGATTTGATATTAGTGTATAAATCAGGAAGATGCTGGTTTTCTCCTTGCAATCTCAAATTCAGTTCGTTCATATGTTTTGTCAAATCAACATAGAATGCTAACTTCCACAGCCATGCGTTGTTTTGTAATTCAGTAAGAGGGCGATCCTTTTAATTCAAAAAAAATTCGATCACTGCTCGAAGTTCAAAAAAGCGCTGAAGGACTTTCCCACAACTAAGCCAACGTATGGCAGTATGATAAGGTAAGTCATTTTCTCCAATCTCTTCAATAAATTGTCGGAATTGTCGGTGATTCAGCCCAAAAGATCTGATAAAATTAACAGTTGATATGACTGGTTTCAGAACTTCAGACATATCCAAACATTTTCCGCACAAAGACTGTTGATGAATGATACCATGTAAGACTAATGGTTTTGAACCACCGTCATTTTCTACAGCCTTTGACACAAGAGCGACCACTCCTTTATCTTTCCCACTCATGTTTTTGCCTCCATCAGTTGTAATACATTTCAAGTTTTTCCATCGAAGGTTCTTTTGATTAATGGCCATTTCAACTCCTTTAAAAATATCTGTACCAGTAGTTGTGCCATGAATACTATACATATCAAGAAGTTCTTCATGCACTTCATAGCTTTTATCTACTCCTCGAATATAAATCAACACCTGAGCAGTATCTGACACTTCCGTTGACTCATCCAAGGCCAAAGAAAACCACTGAACATGTCCATTTTTGTCGAACAGTTGAGAGGATATATTTTCAGCGATGTTTTGTACCCTTCGAGCCACAGTGTTTGCTGGCATACTGACAGTTTTTAATAAATTTACCTTTTCAGGGCACATTTCTTCGGCTGCTGCAATTATGCATTCTTTGATCATTTATCCATCGGTGGATGGTTTCCCACGTTTTGCAATTTCAAGAGCCACACGAAAGCTAACCGTAGGCTTCCTGAACGAAAATTTGCTGGTAATTGAAAAAAACTGCAGTACGTTGAGATGATGAGCTACCTAAGGCTTGGCCCTTGGGACTTAGTGGAGGAGTCAGTGTGGCCCTCGGGCTAAAAAGTTTGGAGACCCCTGCTCTAACCGAATGGGTGAATAAACTGTTTAATTTTTTTCAGTTTTGTGAATTAAGTAAAAAAATACGTAAATTCGCCCTGTCCTAGAAATTTTCGTTGTCACCTGACAATCTGACACTTCACGCAAATACTTCAATTCTGATAACAATTTGGAAAAGGTCTTGTATCATACACGTGAATAAAGCAATTTTATCCACTCGAAAACATGATCGTACTCGGCTTCGCCTCTTACGCTAAACTGTTTTTTTCGTGGTTAAAATTCGACTTTATTCACTTATACCATACATAGCTATTAAGAACTGAGACATAAAAGCGTATTTATTTACACCATAGTTCGATATTAAAACTACAGCATTAACAATTTCTTTGAAAATACAGTAAATCCTCAGAAAGTCACATTTATGTTTCCACGGCAAACTTATGAAATAAGAGAAGCACCGTACTGATGCGGTAGTATTTAGTAGAGGGTTTATATTTAATCGGATTGAATGGATAAAAATTGCTTCACTTCACAAGCAATGTAGAAAAATGTAAGTACCAACAAAGCAGGGCCTTTATATTCACGAGAGAGTTGGAAAACAGGACGACCGCATTTTAACGAGTAAATGGTAATTAGAGAAAAAAATGTTGTAACTGTAAGAAAATATTTAAACGTCAGTCGGGAATACAATCATTAGCGTTTTTTACTATAAATTTACTACAACAGAAAAGTGAGTAGCGAGAAGTTTAAATTAAACATCGACTAAAATATCCGAGTGGAGAATGATATAAATCCTACTTAATTCATTAACGGAAACTGCTTCATATTTCGTAATTCCGAAAATTTATTAGGTCGTTACGTTGATAATTAATTATTATTAGCTGCGAACCGTGAATACTTTATCAACGGGCTCCAAGTTTTGTCACATTGTTTAGAAACCGGCAAATCAAAAAAACGCAAACTATATACGATGGAAATTAACTTTAATAAATATAATTATTGAAGTACCTTGCAATCAACAATTATTTTGATAAAAGAAGCCCTTGAGATGTTGGAAGTATGTCTACTAGCGTACAAGACGTCTGTTAAAATGACTAATGTGTTTAATTTTCTTTATAAGTTTTATTTTTTATTTTTGTAAATTAAAAAACTTTTTTCGCGTATAAAATAACTCATTGAATACAGTATTTAGCTTACGTTCGTTATGTGGCCCCACGCTTTTCGGCCTACTTCTATGTTAAAAATAATAATTTAACTAAATAATACATATTTCAATATATTAATGTGCGCATTCAATATGTTATTGTTTAAAATTATATTGTTATATTAAATTAATTACGCTTTGAAGTGCATTGTTCTAGTCCAAATTATTACTGCTTATAATCATATATTTACTAATGCATTTGTATGATAACTGTATTTCAGTTATTTCTGGAAATATACGTGGCAAAGCACACATATAAGCAGGATAGAAAAGTTGTTGTTTGGGAGTTGCATTGCAATTTTCTATGAAGTACATTGAGTTCACATAAACGTTCAAACATTTCGCTACGCTATTACTCGAACACAATTTACGCTTCATCGACTGCTACTTCGACGTTGAATCAAAATGAATCGTTTGGATATATTATTCACCAGTGCATACGTAATCTACTTAATTTACAATGCGTGGGAAACACATATAGAAATTACAGCGTTGAAATTATTTGATAATTAAATCAACAGCGTGTTGATACTTAACTACTTAACCCATGGTAGGACTAACCACACATATTGTAAATTTTGCAATAATTTTTGTTTTACATGCTTTCTATAAGAACTGGACCCTCTTAAAATTGGCCATTGATCAAAATTGTGTTAAAAAATAACATCAATGTATTCTCGGGATAATAATGGAAATCTCTTTCGATGGAAATGTGTGGAAAATTCATATCATATTTCAGTTGTTGAAATGTAAGAATCGCTATCAAAATTTTACATTTATCGCCAAAATTTGTGAATGCCATGCAAAATCATATAAATTTCGGTTCTTCAAGTTCTAATGTAATGTATAAAAATTATACTTTTTTTAGGGTGAGGGGGTCTCAACAATATGTTGCTTAGGGGCCCCGCAATACCAAAATCCGGCCCTGGTATTGGGTGAAACATCATATGCATCAATTTGTATTTTTATGCTTTTTATAATTTTATCTACAACTGTTTTATAAAGGCCTTATTACAGCACCCTACAGTAGTAAAGTAGTTACTACAAAATTATTGCAGTAACGATATTTTGCATATAAGTTTTGTACATATTAAAATATTGCAATATGAAATTACAAATAATGTATATTAGCACATACAGTACGAGCAGTTTATGGAAATTCAAACCAGTGATGTTTTAAAAGTCCCCTCAGGGCTTCGAAATTTTCTGTGCTTTATTGCATATTCCAGTCGATTTAAAACCTAAATTTCCTCTTTCTGCGCATTACTTATGGATATCCTTGTTATTATATATTTAGAATAATTGCACATTGAGTTCAGAGGAATTATAATGTAACAAAAATATATGTCAGTTGTCGGGAAAGCGCGTAGAAACAACTTCATTTTTGAACTACATGCATCAATTACAGTAAAATGTGGAACACATTGAACGTACAGGTTAAATTAAATCATCAAAATTACTTACATCAGTATTCATAATTTTTTTTTAATAATGACTAAACTGACTAACAAATTAAGGAAAAGTAATTTAGCACTAATAATTTTACCAATCTAAAAGTAGGAATATCAAAATGGCTCCTCACACAAGCACCTGAAGCACTCCAACATTGGTGATGCTGAAACGATTCCAAGAATGCAAAACACTAAATTATATGCAGCACAGTGGACAATTTTTTTCATTATTTTTAACTACTTACGATGTGCTTGACGTGATTTACAACGTAATTGATTAATTGAAATTCCTAAAATTCATATTTTATTTAAAATTGTTAAATCCATTTTTTTAGTCTGCTTTTATTTTTAGTTTTATTATAGGTAGTAACTTTTGCAAGTTCGTGCCATTTTCAGAAAATGTGCCATGTTTTTATAAATCATCCTGTATATGCCGTTGATACTAAAAATGAATGTAGATTTTAAAACTTTTCTACAGGTTTTCACAAAATGAAATGAAATATATATTTGTTTCATCATTTTCAGGAAATTTATTGATAAATTTATTAAATTAATGCATATATATATATATATATAGAAAATTATCGTGATTATTGCATTAACAATACAATTATAATAACGATCATTCTAAAATTAATATTTGATTTAATAGTTCTTGTCCAATCAATTTTATTTTCGTCGTAATTTCATGCAATTCTCTGAAAATTTGATACTTGTTACTACTGATACTACTTACGATGTATTTGACGTGATTTACAACATGATTTATTATTTAATGATGATTAATTGAAATATAAATTAGTGCTGAAATCCTAAAATTCATATTTTATTTAAAATTGTTAAATCCATTTTTTTAGTTTGCTTTTATTTTTAGTTTTATTATAGGTAGTAACTTTTGCAAGTTCGTGCAATTTTCTGAAAATGTGGCATGTTTTTATAAATCATCCTGTATATGCCGTTGATACTAAAAATGAATGTAGATTTTAAAACTTTTCTACAGGTTTTCACAAAATGAAATGAAATATATATTTGTTCCATCATTTTCCGGAACTTTTATTGAATAATTTATTAAATTAATGCATATATATATATATATATATATATATATATATATATATATATATATATAGAAAATTATCGTGATTATTGCATTAAGAATTCAATTATAATAACAAACATTCTAAAATTAATATTTGATTTAATAGTTGGACAATAACTATTAAATCAAATATTAATTTTAGAATGTTTGTTATTATAATTGCATTGTTAATGCAATAATCACGATAATTTTCTATATATAATCAACTTTTTCGTCGTAATTTCATGCAATTTTCTGAAAATTTGATACATATTCTAAAATGTGTTATTTTTTATAGAGATCACATTGAAACAATTTTATTGATGTAATTTATATCCCATCCATATTTTCTCAAACTTCTGATACTTTTAAAACATTTTGAAATGTTTTACTCTTGATGTTTTGATTGATTCTCCATGAAACGTTTCGGTATTAAAAAAAAATGAAATGTCTAACTTCAATTAAACTCGCTACATTTTATTAAGATTCTGAAAGTTTGATAATTTTTTTTGTAAATGTTGATATGATTGTTTCCTGAATCTTCAATAAGATTGAATTTAAAAGTTTTATTTTTTATTTTTTGGGATGTTTGGGTAGCAATCAAAATATCAAGAGAGTTAAATGGTCCAGAATATTCAGTCTCATGAATATCAGAAGATTTAGAAATTGAGAAAATTACAAATTTCTAAATCTTCTGATATTCATGAGACTGAATATTCTGGACCATTTAAATCTTTTGATATTTTGATTGCACATTTTAGAAATGTAAGTTAAATTACCACAGTCAATTTCTAGTATCCTTGTGAAATGGTGTGACTCTTCTATTTATTTGTATATTTAAATGTCATTGAATTTGCTGCATCTTTCTCCTTGTTTACTTTCTTCAGTTTCGTACCAGTTTCTTTAAAAATTAAAGGTTTTTGAAACTTTGATGTTTTTATATGTACCGTTTTAATCTAATTGCAACTTCTGATATATTTTTTTTTCCAAGCTACATACATTTTCTAAATTATTTTTTTATTAGACTTACCTTAACTATCTTAGACTAAATTTTTTGATATACTTATATATAAAATTTTAGTAGACTTTCTAGTTGCAGATCTTCTAGTTTTATATATACCGCTTCTAATGCAACTTCTGATGTTTTTTTTTTTTTTTTCAGTTTACATACATTTTCTGATTTATTTTCTTATTAGATCTTCCTTAACTGTCTTAGACTTTCTAGTTGCAAAGTTTGATATTCTATAAGGTTTTCAAATTCACCTGTGTTTCGTAAAATTTTGGGGTTTTTGAGTCTTTGATATTTTTATATGTACCGTTTCTAATGCAACTTCTGATATTTTGTTGTTTTTTTTTCAATTTACATACATTTTCTGCATGCTTTTTTGATTAGACTTTCCTTCACTGTTTTAGATTCATTAGGATTTTTTTTTAATAAAGTTTTCAGTTTTTTTTTTTAATTTAATATTAAATCTTGATAGACTATCTAGTTTCTTGTAGACTTTTTACAGATGCACTTTTTTTATTATTTAATTTTAATTATGTACCTACTTGACATACCCAAATTAAATTAAGTTGCGATATTTGATATTTTTAAGATATTAATACAAATATAATTTGTTTGGTCTGAATTTTAACAAATACTTTGAAATTTTTCTATAAAATAAATGATTAGTGTATAACAACACTTTGGTCAGTATAAATAATAATTAAGTATCAGTATTAAATAGGATTTTATCTCTACAATTTTGGAATTTTAATATTTTGGTTATATTATAGAACTAGACACTGACTTTTGAAAGAAGAAACCTTTACGTTCTAAACGATTTGATTATGAACACGAAGATGAAGACAGAAGCATAATGGATGAAGAACATTTATTTTAAACAATGTTTTTCTTTTATCTAATGAATCACATTTTGGGATTAGTAAAAGAAAGAATTGACCTGTTAAAATGATAAAATATTATCCAAAATTTGCATACACTTTAGTGTTTAGTGTTTAGTGTTTAGTTCACTTATTGCCCTGAAAATATTGGAACATAAATTATCTCTTGCAATCATTCTCGCATTGATGCAGATGATTTTTACTAAAAAATAGTGCATCATAAAATATAATAATGATAATAATAATAATAATAAATCCTTTATTAGACGTACAGATGATATGTGAGGTCACAAGATATAAAATATATAGATATAGATATAAAATATAGTCAGGCAATAGAAATAAATAATAAAAGTTTAGTGTTTAGTGTTTAGTGTTTAGTTCACTTATTGCCCTGAAAATATTGGAAGATAAATTATCTCTTGCAATCATTCTCGCATTGATGCAGATGATTTTTACTAAATAATAGTGCATCATAAAATATAATAATGATAATAATAATAATAATAAATCCTTTATTAGACGTACAGATGATACGTAAGGTCGCAAGATATAAAATATATAGATATAGATATAAAATATAGTCAGGCGATAGAAATAAATAATAAAATAAAATATAAATAAATACCAGTAAGTACTTTATACAACAACCTCAAATACAAATAACTGGTAATTATGGATAGAACGTTAAATATAATAAAATATTGATTTTTTTTATTTGAACGTGTGACAGATTCCAACTCCAAATGTAACTTCTTCTATCCATGACACTATCTATTGCCTTCATAAAAAGCAATGAAAGCAAATATTATGCAGATATTTTTACAACGTTATAATTTAAGTTATAAGTTTAAGTTTAAATTGTATTACTTGTGTCAATTTGTTAATTCTATATGTATATTATTATATTTTTTATTTACATATACATAATGGTTGTATTTAATTTGAAAATACTTCAAAGGTACTTTAAATACTGAAGGTATTTTATAATTATTTTTGTTACATTAAAAGTAGTTTAATTTAAATATAAAATAATCGGTTGGAGCTTGTGAAATATTATTAATACTAATATTAATATTAATACTATTAATACTATAATTATCCTTTTTCACAACATTTATTTTTCTAAATGTACATTTCAACCTCTACGTGGTCATCTTCAGTAGAACATTTGTACTGTACATATGTTCTACTGAAGATGACCACGTAGTGGTTAAAATGTACATTTAGAAAAATAAATGTCGTTGTGAAAAAGGATAATTTGTTATTTTTCTTTAAGTAATTTAAATATATTTATATTTTTTCAGTACTTATGTTTTGAATAAAATGTTTTCCTTACCTAATCGTCGAATATCGTCCGAAATAATTCTACCCATTTATTATATATAATCGATCTTTATTGGGCTATCGACCCCATATGGGGTCTTTCCGCCTTATTTATTATCCATTCCCATTTATTATTTTTTAATATTATTTTTTTATTATTTGGGGGGAATTTAATTGGATGTAATTTTCGCAGATGTAATTATAGGTGTACGCGTACCCCTAATCAAAATTAATGTAAGCTAATATTTAGAATGGAATGTAATTATGAAATAATAACGCCTCTACAAAATAGTACTCATATTGTTAATTAACTAGTTCACTGCCGTTTTAATGAAATAACTGCGTTAATAAAATGTAATATATAGTATGGAGTTAAACGTTTGATATATTATGTATAGTAGTCCGAATATTAATGTCTGCGTATTTATTTATTTGATGTGAGTTAGCTGATGGGTACATGATAGAGTTGCCAAGATAAAAAAATACAGTTACTTTTTTAATAACCTCCAATCACATTAAACTTCATAAATAAAATAATAAATAACATATAATTATTATATTAATAACTATCTACAATATTGGTGACCCCTGACAAAAAAATTACGAAAGTTTTAGTACTCTGCAAAACATAATTTACTCTGCAAACAAAGAGTACTGGGAAATACCAGCTAATACCAAATTAATATTATTAATTACCAAATTAATACCAATTAGGGTAAGAAATTTATATAATTTATCCCCATCCCCAATCTCGACATTCTCAACATTCTGTGAATCAAAATACAATAAAGATTTTATTATTATTAAATATACAGGATTTTTCTATTGCGTCAATTGAGGTTCACAATTTGCAAAATAACTGCCCAGTTGGCAAAAGCAAAAAAAGAAGACTGTATTATAATTTCATACTTTTAATTATTATATTTACGAAATTATTGATCTTATATTAGGGTACCTAACTAGTTGATTGGCCATAATAATTTAGTTTTAATTACTAAAAGCACTATAATCGTGCAAACAAAATGGTATTCATGCATTTAAGAACGTGATATTAATATAACGTTAGATACGAGAATAATTGCTTATATTATATTATTTTCTACGACTATTGAACGAAGTATTTATTGTGATTTATCAATTGGTTATTAAATGTAGTACATTGTGAATGACGTTTTACTTTTCAGTATAGCTGGAACTTCAACCCGTGCACAATAGCCCTATTGTGCACTAGTTGACATGGCAACTAGTGCACAAAGTCATACACAATCTATTAGATTTACTTCACAGGGTGAAGTAGCAGAGTAGCTATCATCCTGACATTAGAATGTGAAATTGCCTAACAAACTTGTAATGTAATGTAATGTAATGTAATTTTATTGGTACTAATACACTATTAGTGTTTACACAGGTCAAGAATAAAAATAAAAATACAATATATGCTACGAATATAAAAGTAAAGTATAAAATTAATTAATTAAAGTATTAAAGATTATTATTAACTTAGAAGTCATCCATTAGATAATCAATAAAAATGGAAAGTAAAAGTGTTGTGAATATGGATTTAACACCTCCCAATTTTATGGAAGGATGACTAAAAATTAGATACCAGATTATCGAAAGAAAAATATATAACAGCATATAAGAAATATTTTAGTTAAAGTTATGGACAACTGTGTTAACTGTATATCTTTTGTAGAAAATATTTATAAAATTAATCATTTTTTGTCGTTCAAAGATTATCATTTTGTTAAAAGAAAAAAACGAAATTTCAGAAATATTGTGCTGGCTTATTTTGGTAGGCTTTCAAAGAAATTCAAATCTTCTAAATCAAGATATTCGAAGAAATTCAAATCTACACACAAAATACTGATAATGTAACGACTCAAAAACCATCCACAAATTCGCCAAAAATTATCTTCAACAATTCTAGAAATTTCGCAGACGTTTCACATTCTTGATCATTAATAAAGTATTTGACACATTCAAATCCTCAAATCTAAAATAATAAACACTGTAGTCGTAGAAAAAGTATAGTGTACTAACTCGCACGGAATGTCCATTTCCCACTCATATTGCGTTTATATTCGTGAGAAATAAGAATCACTCAGTGTTTATACTATTCATATATTCCAAAATATACATATACATATACATATTCCAAAAATATATGTCTTGTATAAGCTCATTTGAGTGTGTATATGCTTGTGGCAACTTATATGTGGACATGCTATTCGCGTTATAACATTATGAAAATCTAGAATTGAAACGGTTTTGGTAAAAAACTCGAAAATGGGAAGTGGCTGTTTATTCTATCATATATTGATTTGTATTTATCAATAATTTCGATAATATTATAGATTTACGAAATATTTTAATTTTAATTTAAGTTAGAGCCAATCTTTAACTGTTTTTTTTTTTGAAGGAAATATTTAAAAATATTAATTGCAGACATAAACGTTCATTATTATAATTTGATTCATATTAATATTATATGATACCAACATCAAATATATCATATAATATATGAGCAGATTCCAATGGGTTAAGAATTTTCCTTTAAATTCCAATGCACGTATCTTGCATTTTCTATTAAGATCCCTCTATTTCTATATTTCCAGGTTATTAAATAATTGTGTAGGGAAATATGGTGGTTATTACATTTTCTTATATTGTTATGTATAGGCAGAGAATTGGAATTGCATCAAAGGTTGAATCCGACTAGCACATTATTTGCATTCCGAGATCCTTTACATAATCAAACTCACACACTTGAATATTATTCAATTTCAAGCGAGCTGTTCTTCTCGTCAGAATCTCCTTTTAAGAAACTCCCACGAGACTAAAAATTTCATTCCCTGGAATAACAGTGATGGATAATTTATTGATATTGCCATTTTATCGCCTTTCACGCGATCTTATTCTCTGTAAATGTGAATTAATTTGTTAAATTCATTTATTTTGAATTTTATCTCACTAATTTAAGTATTAACTTGAATGTGTACTATTTTACACCAGTTATTATACGCATTTCAGCATTATATTTGAGTGTTATAGGGTATGTTTGTTCTAGTCGTATATAAAATTGATTGAATTGGCAGCAACAGCATGAATGGATGGAATTAGCGAAATCCTTCTGAATGTCTGAAGCAATAATTTCACAGCAATTATTATATAACTCAGAAAGTACCAAAACAAGACGATTACATGAGTGAGGGTAGAGTCTGAAAAATAATAAATTTTAGGGTAAATTACACGAACAGTTTGACGCCTCCAAAGTCTTCCTCTATATTTTCCCATTTTCCATTATTATTATTATTCCCCAAGATACAGGACGAATAATAAAAAGAATAACTAATGTAGGTCTTAATTATGCCCAATATACGTTGATTCCTGTCAGGCTGTGAGTATTTAATTTGGAATTTAAGTATTCTAGGAACAAGGGCTACTGTTCTACTCTTCTTGATAAAAATATGACTACATTCTCGTATGCTACAAAAATTTACAAACAAAAATCCAAAATATTTTGTTTAGATTCTATACAACTCGATAACAGTGTAATTTACATGTATGAAAGTTATGTGAAATTATAATGGCAATTGATAAAAAATAACAAAAAACCGTTCAATTCAAATTATGTTTGTATGCATTTTAGTCGAATGATCTTTGCAATATTTTACTCAAAATGAGTGCAAATTAAAATTATCGATTTGAATTTTTCATAAATAAATTAGTATTAGAACGAATCGAATTATTTCCATTATATCAATAACATATAAAGTGTTTTGCATTTTATGATCATTTTAATATGATAATTTAATATATTGATTTATATGATATCACAGATTAACATAACATAATACATATATTACTGTGGAGTAATATATTCTAACTATATGTATGTGGATTCATGAGATTATAAATTTAATTGGATCTAATACCATGCAGAATTTATAAATTACACGAATTCACGAACAGCTCAATTACTACTGGAATAATTAATTATATTATCTTGGAACCGCTCATGACGTTTATGGTGATCTCGGATTTGAGATGAATGTAAACTATTGATAATCAATAATATCACAATAAACCAAGTATATATAAATTGTGATGGTATTTGTATTATTTATTTAGATTAATTAGAATAGATTTATTGTTATTATTATATAGGTTTTAGATAGAATTATAATATTTAGGGCACAAGCTAACAAAAATTATTGTAAATATTGTAAATGTGAATATGAACAAGTATGCACAAATATACAAAGCAATCCACGGATGGAGGTTGTTGATCGGTTACCACGGGTGACAGGTGACTTCGTGCATAGACGCTTGGGGAATTGAATAATGGAAAGTCGAAAATAATCAACAAGGAGATTGACGAGTGGGAGAGACGCGTGTGGATCGCGGGTGGAGATGTTGCGATACTAAGACGAATACATTACAAAATATTAACGGGGTTTCAACGATTGGACATATTACTGGAAGAAGACAGTCAACCAGGAGAGGAGTTCAACAAGATAGGAGCCGTGACGGAGATATTCAAAAATCAGGACTTCAAGCCGCTCAACTACGCACACAAAAGTAGCTGTTTACTTTTGTGGGAATCAACAACGGTTCAGAAGGGAAAGCAGGGACAAGAGGACGATTTAATCAAGGAACCACAAGAAGAAAACTGCAAGTAGAAAGTTTGCGTAAAGTGCAAGAGTCATATTATCACATAAGTTGGCTTGTGTATATATAGGATTTATTTTGTTAATGTTGGCCATAGTTTATTATTTATTTAATAGTTTTGTTTTCTATTGTTTTTGATTTGTTTGTTTAGTTCAGTTTATATTAGACGTTTTAATATTTTTGGTTATTTTCAATTCATTAAAGTATTTGAACAAAACTCTATTTAGTTATGATTGAACCTACTATTGAACCTGAGATAAGAGAAAGAACAAAAAGTTACAAAACAAGTAAATGCTTAAATATTCAACACTAATAAAATAGGCAGAGTAAACAAAAACGTAACATTGGTAGACCCGAATGTGAGGCAAACGAAAACGTAACATTTGGAGCACAACGTGGGGCAATACGAAAATGTAACAATATATATCATTTAATTTTAATTTCATGATAAATGTCTTCGGTGTATGAAACTAGTATTTAATCTGTTTATTTTTTGCATGAACATATTGCTAATTCGTAAAATTTATTTATATTAAGGAATAATTTACACAAATTCTGAAATTGTTAGTTGTGATTTTCGATATGAAATAATGACAGTTTAAAAACCAAACGAATACATTTATACAGCATCTCGTATGCAAATTATCGTAAATTTTTAATAGGGTACTCTAACTTAGTTGAATTGGTAATTAAATGCAGCATGTGGGCATTAAAAGCGGCAAGCTCCCTTCTAAAGTTAAAGGAGGGCACGAAAAAAATATGCAGAATTTCTCATTAGGCCTAATAGGATCCATTAACCACGTAGTAATTTACATTATCGCTGATTATTTCTATGTTTATTTCACAGCAGTATAGACGTTTGGTCTATTAGTTACCTAAAAGAAATTTTCAAATGTTGGTGCCAAAATGGAAGTTCGATAATAGCTAACCCCTACTTGTCAATTGAGAAAGTTAAGTGTTTGAATTTCTCCCTTATTTACTTTGTCAAATTTTCAGGAGAATTAGTTTTAGCTGAAATGTACACGAATCTATTATCAAATATGCAAACAATAAATTTTCAGAAATTTCAGTAATAGCTAACCCATACTTGTCAATTGAGAAAGATAAGTGTTTGAATTTCTCCCTTATTTAATACTGAAACTTTGTCAAATTTTCAGGAGACTTAGTTTTAGGTGTACTGTACATGAATCTAATATCAAATTTGCAAATGATAAATTTTCTGAAATTTCAGTAATAGCTAAGCCCTACTTGTCAATTGAGAAAAATAAGTGTTTGATTTTCTCCCTTATTTAATACTGAAACTTTGTCAAATTTTCAGGAGAATTAGTTTCAGGTGTACTGTACTCGAACCTAATATCAAATTTGCAAATAATAAATTTTCAGAAATTTCAGTAATTGCTAACCCATACTTGTCAATTGAGAAAGTTTAGTGTTTGAATTTCTCCCTTATTTAATACTGAAACTTTGTCAAATTTTCAGAAGAATTAGTTGCATGTGTACTGTACACGAATCTAATATCAAATATGCAAATAATAAAGTTTCCGAAATTTGAGTATCAGCTAAGCCCTACTTGTCAATTGAGAAAGTTAAGTGTTTGAATTTCCCCCTTATTTAATACTGAAACTTTGTCAAATTTTCAGGAGAATTAGTTTCGTGTGTACTGTACACGAATCTAATATCATATTTGGAAATAATAAATTTTCAGAAATTTCAGTAATAGCTAACCCATACTTGTCAATTGAGAAAGTTAAGTGTTTTAATTTCTCCCTTATTTAATACTGAAACTTTGTCAAATTCTCAGGAGAATTAGTTTCGGGTGTACTGTACACGAATCTAATATCAAATTTGCAAATAATAAATTTTCAGAAATATCAGTAATAGCTAACCCATACTTGTCAATTGAGAAAGTTAAGTGTTTTAATTTCTCCCTTATTTAATACTGAAACTCTGTCAAATTTTCAGGAGAATTAGTTTCAGGTGTACTGTACACGAATCTAATATCAAATTTACAAATAATAAATTTTTAGAAATTTCAGTAATTGCTAACCCATACTTGTCAATTTAGAAAGTTAAGTGTTTGATTTTCTCCCTTATTTAATACTGAAACTTTGTCAAATTTTTAGGAGAATTAGTTTTTGGTGTACTGTACACGAATCTAATATGAAATTTCCAAATCAGAAATTTTCAGAAGTTTCAGTAATAGCTAACCCATACTTGTCAATTGAGAAAGTTAAGTGTTTGATTTTCTCCCTTATTTAACACTGAAACTGTGTCAAATTTTTAGTAGAATTAGTTTTAGTTGTACTGTATACGAATCTAATATTAAATTTGCAAATAAAAAATTTTCAGAGATAAATTATAGAGCACATAATGCTAGAATACATAATCACATAATGACGTAAATTTTAATTATATAACATATTAGTGTATATTGTTATCTGCTTATTTACTTCTTATTTATTACTCCAAGTAATTAATTAAATATTTCGTAGTACTTGTATATAGTTCACCAAACAACATTATGGGTTTAGTTAGTTGCATATCCCCAATGTTGACACGAATTTTTCATGTAAACAGTATTATTGCTCATGCTTCTTCATCACAAGACCACAAATATTCTTCTGTAGCAGTTCATTTGAATTTTTGTTATCCCACATATTGAATTATGTCATCTAAGCTTGTAGTAAATGGAGAAGCCTCAGAGACAGACAGTGACGATGAACAATGCTCACCTAAACTCACAGTAAGCAGATAACGGCTATTAATAACCTGATAAGGCACTTATCTCCCCATCTGCTCGTAGCCACTAAAGATGCCCTCCTCAATTCAAGGGGCCATGGTCACCGGAGAAGACTCGGAGTCAGAAAATGGTACGGCCCTAAAACAAGAAAATTAAACCACTGTGGAAGTTCCGGGAACACAATTTTTGTGGACTCTTTTATAACTCCTTGCATAATATATAATTTGAACTGTGGTTATTTCTAATAACTCGCATTGTGCACATAATAGTATTCATGATGAAAGTTATTCAAAGACCGATTTAAAGGACCCCGGAGACTGTCAATAATATTGTCAATGATACTCATTAATCGTGTACTAAGCAATTTATCACTTGTGATTGGCAATGAGTCGCACTTTAATTGACATTCACCCATTATCTTTTATCAATGGTTTGTTTCCATGTCCATCATTATATCTCAATGATATCCATGTAAATAACCACCAATACAAGTTACGAGAATGGTGGGAATTAACCAGTGAATCCTTGACGTCTTTAATTACTCTAATTGGTGGTTTCTTTTCACGGATACTATTGTAATTATAATAATATGTAGCGAATGTTAAATTATCAAACAAACTCTGGCTGACGAAGTTCTTCTACAGAGATCAACGAAAGTGCGAACAGCACAGCACCTATGCCAGCAAAAGCTCCCACTTCGCAGGGGATGGCCCACAGTCCCAGCGAACACAACTCCTTGCTTCATAAAAGATTAAGTATGGTCGGTGGTCTTACTAATTTCCCTGTTTAACTGTGCGACTGATTATAGGAGACAGCAACAAGGACATTCACAAGGACCTAGAGGGCTTTACGCAAGGAAAGATTACAGAGGCCGGCGAAGTTCTGGGCACTGTCGAGCAGCAATTGCTGAAGTCGCAGATCACTCTGCAAAACGCGCTGACATCGCTGCGATGTTTGAATAGCAATTCCGTTAGCATTAGGAATAAATTGAGACTTGTTCTGTCATCAAAATTCCTCGCTAATGTTGTTCATAACTGACTTTTGTAACAAATTTGAATAATATCGCTCACAAACAAGTAGATAGTGATGTGGTACCTATCAGATACTTCATGCTTCTTAAGTATTCACTAATTTCACATGTAGCGACCATCAGAATGATCTAATGCTGCACATGTTTTGGTGCAGTTCGTATAATGAATTTGAGGATGGGTTAAAATTGTATATAGATGAAGACAAATCTTATTTGGTCAACAGCTATTATAATGCAAATATACACAAATGTATTTATATTTAATAAAAAATGTTTTTTTACATCTTAGTTGTAGAGGTAGTAATCGCTAAAAACCTTTTTTTGTACTTTTCTCATCAGTTATGGCATAATAAATAAGATTAAATAAGTTATTTTTAATTATAAAACTTGTTTTATTTAATTAACATGCTAATTATAGCTTCTATCATCAAGTAGTACTTGAAAGTTGTGTAGTACTGTAGTATAGTAGGAAGAAGTAGTACTGCTAGAGTGGTACTGGTTCCATTTTTTTAACAAGAAACAATTGATCGCTCCTTTAAAGTAGGTACGCTTTATGGATGCTCATTTCTATGAAGGTTTTGAGAGCTATCATGGTATTATAATTGGTACAGCATCTGCAGTCTTTGCAATATTGCACATGTGATGTTTCTGGAATATTCGATGACGTCCTGGTGGCATTAATGATAGATAAAATTGGTGAATACAATGGGGCTAATGGGCCAAAAGTGCGCAACTTTTGGTTCTGTTCTTAAGGGCACGTAATATGATGTTGAGTGATGCTGCTTAAATGTTTCGTCGATGCTTAAGGTGGCACATACAAACATTTTACAGGCTCGTGAATTATTTACATTTTCTATCCTTTAAAGTATAATTTTTTTTAATTGTGAAAATGTGTACTTACTAATTAAATTTAACTACATTCTAAAGAAAACATGAAATAAATAAATGTAACATTATATTTTCACTCCCTACTTCTTCGCAAATTTAGAGGAATGTATCTGCCAGCATGTAGTAGTTATCATATTACTGCTAAGTAATAAAAATGTGTGTTGCTTCATTACATTTGTAAATTTTTTATTTAGTTTTTTTAAATAAGAATTTTACTTGTTGACGAGTATAATTTTTTTTTTAATTCTAAAGCTCAAGCTATATTTAAGACAATGTTATTTATATGTGCATTTGTGCATCCGTAATTTAAATAATTATCGAGATATTCAGTTTATAGGAGGCTTGATTAACCATATGCCTTTTTTTTTATATTTCGAATATATCTTAATGAGGGTGAATGTACTTACTAATTAAATTTAACTACAGACTAAAGAAAACGTGAAATAAATAAATGTAACATTATATTTTCACTCCCTACTTCTTTGCAAATTTAGAGGAATGTATCTGCTATCATGTAGTATTAATCATATTACTGCTAAGTAATAAAAATGAGTGTGTTGCTTCATTACATTTGTAAAAATTTTATTTAGTTTTTGAAATAAGAATTTTACCTGTGGAGGAGTATAATTTTTTTTTAAATTCTATAGCTCAAGCTTTATTAGCCAGTATTATTTATATGTGCATTTGTGCATCCATAATTTAAATAATTTTCGAGATATTCAGTTTATAGAAGGTTTGATTAACCATATTCCACTTGTTTTTTTTTAATATTTCGAATATATCTTTTTCCAATTCGCATTATTAAAATGCTCATTATGTATATTGAATCTCGTGATTGAAACTACACTTTAATCGAATGGGTGAATAAAATGATTACATGTTCACTTTATTCACTGTAACCATTGACAACGTGAACAAAGTAAAAAAATTGGTAAATTCGCACTATCCTTGAAATTTTCGTTGTCAGCTGACAATGTGGCACTTTACGCAAATTCTTCAATTCTGATAACGAATTGGAAAAAAATCTTGCATGATACACGTGAATAAAGCAATTTTATCCACTCGACATTATAAAATTCGACTTTATTCGAACATTAAAATGCTCATTATGTATATTGAATCTCATGATTGAAACTACACTTTAATCGAATGGGTGAATAAAATGATTACCTTTTCACTTTGTTTACTATAAATAGAGATAGGATAGTTAGGCAAAATAAAACATCAAAAAAGGTAGGCAAAAAGGCAAAAAAAAGTGACCAAAAAGGCAAAAAAGATGGCCAAAAAGGCAAATTAAAAAAATGCAAGAAATGCAAAAATAGTGCACAAAAACACAATACCAAGGTATGGCCGAGGAGAAACTGAAAACACATCTAGAGAACTGTAAGAAATGAAACATATTTAAATAATCAACTTTTTATTGGGACCATGTAAAATATTAATAATTATTAAATAAAAATAAATAATTGTTAATAATAATTATACATTTTTATTTTTGAACCATCCCGTAACAAGTAATTTTTCTATGTTATCTGGAGTTAATTTAGTACTCCTGTCACTGAGAATTTGTTTGTACACGGAAAATGATCTTTCTACATCACATGATGTTATAGGAGCAAATTTCAGTGAACTTATTTCGTCTGGAGAGAGTTTATTATATACAAGTACTTCGGAACACGAAGCGGTACCATTTAAAAATTTTGAAATATTTCTTATTTCATCTAAACCTGAATTTTTTTGCAAAACTGTTTTTAGTTTTTCATTAATAAGTTTTCCTGCTGGACCTGGAGCACCCGACGTGAGAATGATTGCATTATCGATGATTTTAAGAGTTTCGTTGAGGCTTAATCCAATCTTTTCCAAATTTTCGATTTTTTGCGGTATCCAAGAAAAATATGTTTGTATGTAGGTCAGAACATTTAATACATTTGCGTCGTTGAAAGCTTGCTGTGATTTTGATATTGCCCTGGAATTGGAAGCATCGAATGAAAACATGACCTGAAACAGGAAAAAAAATGTACTCCCGATTAGCTGTCATTAAATATTTTATATAGGTACCTTTTTTATTTCTGAAAAATTTGAAGAGTAGAAGTTGCAAGCAGAAATCCATGTTCCCCACCGGGTAATTATTGGTTCAGGTGGCAGCGAAAGTCCCTGAAGTTCCTGTTTGTATACCGCGACCCGCAAAGGAGCTTTTAAGAACACCTAAAAATAAGACGAATGGTTACTATATTTATCATTCTGTTCGTTATATTTCCAAATTTATAGAAATATAAAAGGTAAATCAAACACTTGGTTGAAGTTTCACTATATTAATAGAATTTACTCTACAATCGTTTCGGTCTCACGACCATTGTCAAGAGTGAAATTCATCCAAGTGTTTGATTTACCTTAATTATCATGTTTCACCAAGTGGTATCCACACATACTTTCAACTTAAGAAATATAAAAGCTTATATATAGAAAAATTTAAACATACTTTTTTTGTCGAAGATATCAACTTATTGGCGGAGGAAAATTCGTCGCGAATACATTCGCCTACTCGATGAAGTGCATGGGCGAGACAAGTAAGATGCGTCAATTTGGGGTAAAATATTTTAAGTGCTTTTCCAGCTTTCACCATATATGGTGCAGTGTCTGTAAGCAACAGTAGCACTTTTTCGTCAGGTGATTCTGTGGGATACATTATGCCTGAAACAAGATAATAATTAAAATGGGTTTTCCAAAATAAAATAAAAATACACACGCATGCTATCATTGAAAAATGTAGCAATGGTTTGATGGTTTGTTTTGTCCAATTGCTTGGATGCCAACAGGTAAGGAATTCCTGCTGCATTTGCGTCTAATTTTCCAATTATTATATTCGCTATATACCGTCCCTGGCAATCTGTTGTTTCATCGACGCTGGTCCATATATAATGTTTTCCAATTTCAGCGCGTATAGCTTCAATGGTCTAAAAACAATATACATTTTCAACAATATATAAAAAATGAAATGGAAATATGAATTTTGTTACCTTTCATAGCACATTTGTAAATAATTCTTCCTCAATGTAGAATCATCAGGTATAACTTGCTTGGTATACTTTTCCAAAAAAGACTTAAATGTTGCATTTTTCACTTTATGGAACGGAATGTTTGCCGCAATAAGTGCTTCACACAGATCAGATGAGAACTCCGATTTATTTGGCCCTGTCTTGGCATTTGCAAAAGTATTTAATATCAGTGGCTGTTTTGTGCTTTTTCTTTTTATATAAGCAACATGCAATACTGTTTGTAGATGTTGTGTCACATGAAATCTTGTTGTGGCATTAATCTAAAATAAAAATTGAAATATTGCGTAAGAAAACCAAAGTCAACAATATGGGCCACCTTAATAGATATCATATGTATAGAGTATATGGTACTTACAGTTTTGTCACAAACTTCACATCGTAGAACATCTCCATCTGTTGATAGATTCGTATCTATTTTTGACCACTGGCTGAAGTTGGCACTTTGTGACTTCTTGTCCGCTGGCATTTTCACAATATTTTTAACAAAGTTGTTATTCCACCGAACGATGTACAACAATTGGAGAAATAAGTAGCAGGCACAGACTAAGATAATGGTGGCGGCGGTGGAGGGGGGATAAAGAGAGTGGGAATAAAGGTAAGGGTTGTTTGGCTGTTGGAGCCTTCTAATTACATCTTAATAGGTTCTAAGAACTTGCTAATGATTATGGAAATTGGACGATCCTATTTAAATAGAAAGGGTTGTTTGGCCGTCGGAGCATTCTAATTACATCTTAATAAAAAAAAAAAAAAACAAGTATTCCAAAATCGAAATAAAAAAATGTACAAACCACCTAAAAAGGCATAAAAAAGGTAAAAAAAGCAAAATGCACCCGAAAAAGGCAAAAACCTCGAATTTATGCGAAAAAGGCTGAAAATAAAAAAAATAAAATTTAGCTTTTTTTAAATGTTTACTATGGTAAACAGATAATGCGCTGGGCCTGCCTTTAATCATACCTTTTATAAGAAAAAGGCAAATTGCCTAACCATCCTACCTCTAACTATAACCATTGACAACGTGAATAAAGTAAAAAAATAGGTAAATTCGCACTATCCTTGAAATTTTCGTTGTCAACTGACAAAATGACACTTCACGCAAATTCTTTAATTCTGATAACGAATTGAAAAAAATCTTGTATGATACACGTGAATAAAACAATTTTATCCACTCGACTTCATAAAATTCGACTTTATTCACTTATACCATAAAAAGCTATTATGTGGGTTTCCATTTTTATCTGGGTTTTATTCAAACGATTTAATTAAATTTAGGAGTTTTATCTATACCCTTTAGTACATAAAATCCTTGAACATTTAAAGAGTTTAAAGATACATAATAAAACCTACCAAATAAACCAAAAGTATAAGAAACAGTTAACATTGTTCTAACAAAAGAATAATTTAAGGACTGTGTGAACCACCTCTGATTTTTACAATAATATACAATAAAATGGATTTCTATTATTTATTATTAAAATTGGTAAAGTTACATTTTTCAATTTGTTTAAAATCCTGAACCCTGCTATAATAATAATGGTCCACTGCTACGAATAGCAATGCGAATATTTGAAAGAATACATCTACATAAGTATATTATTATTTCAATATTCAAGATGAATATGATCATATTCAAAATTAAGTTTTTTTTAATGTAGGCTATAATTCACGAGGATGAATTTAGCATTATCCGAGTGAATTATAGCAATCAGTGCGAGTGAAATACGACGTTTTATCTATGACTTTAATGTATGGAACCAAATGTACATATGTACATAGAGAGGCGAAAAATGAAGAGGTGTGAAAAGGATTACAAATAGTTTAATTGAATGGGCTGCATCATGTTGTAATTTAAAGTCATAATACAGCTCCTGTTGTATAATCATCATCATATAATCATATAATTGTTTGAAACCAAATGTACATATGTACATAAAGAGGCGATGAAGAGGTGTGAAAAGCATTACACACAGTTTAATTGAATAGGCTGCACCATGTTGTAATTTAAAGTCATAATACAACTCATGTTGTATAATCAAGTCTTAATAGAACCCCTGTTGTGCAATTAAGTCATAATACAACTCCTGTTGTATAATCAAGGCTTAATAGAACCCCTGTTGTGCAATTAAGTCATAATACAGCCCTTGTTATATTATGAAGTACATTATGTTACCATAGTTACGTGCATAATGAATTTATTATTTAGAGTCAGAGATTAGATAAATATTATTATTATGATTATTATGAAGTACAAAATAATTCACGAATAAATGTTTCAAAATTGTTATTACAGATTTTACAGCGATCAATAAACTTTGAACTCAATTTTCTCGGAATCTCGAATTTGTAACTCAAACCATTTTGTATGTAATGCTTGCACCCCTGTTTTATTCCTATGCTTGTTGTATTTTTTTCTAATTTCTTATTCTTGGTGCACAATGTGTCCTTGTTGTTGTACATTCCTTTCATAAATTAAGTTAATTATCTTTATCCTTGAAGGTGTAAACATATCATTTAGCAGTTGTGGCGACAAGATTTTAATTTATGTGTATATATGTATATATGTATGTATATATGTATATGTATGTATATATGTAGGTAAAATAATCGGTTGGAGCTTGTGGAATATTAACACTTAAAGAAAAATAACAAATTATCCTTTTTCACAACGACATTTATTTCTCTAAATGTACATTTCAACCACTACGTGGTCATCTTCAGTAGACATTTGTACTGAGGAGAAAACTGTGTTTTGTCTTGTTTTCTCCTCAGTACAAATGTCTACTGAAGATGACCACGTATTGGTTGAAATGTAAATTTAGAGAAATAAATGTCGTTGCGAAAAAGGATAATTTGTTATTTTTCTTTAAATATATGTAGGTATTTTAACTATAGGCATAAAACATAAATCTAGAAAAAATAACTTACTGCTTTGGCAAACTTTAATACATTTTTGTGAACACAAAATTATCCTATTACATGTTTAGATTGATATGTTGCATATAAAAATTTCAGAGTTAAATCTTTGGTGAACGCTCCAAACTTAAAATATGTAGCGCATAACGAATTATTTGCTATTGCTAATTTGCAATTTTTGCAGGTAATATATTTTCTGGTAGAGTGGTCAATTTTTCACCGACAGTACAGAAATCTAAAATTACTTCTTGTATATACTTCCTATGCCTCAAAAAGCCTTCTAAGCCCCATGAAGTTTTCATCATCGAACTATTGTTGTGTATCTGGAAAATATATAGTTACAAGTATAATTAGCAATTAAAGACCTGAGTATGATAAGATAACGACCGTTTAGGCAAATATTGATTTTTGCCCGATTCTGATGTAAAGTAAATCGTAATATTAATGGGTTAACATGGTAGATGCATGCGACAGGTTCAGTTTATTACATATTCGAAAACACCATGTTGGTCTTCATTCACCTATCATTTCTAGGTCTTCAATTGTAACGCTCACCTTTGAGGATTTCTTCTTCAGAACTATTACTTGAAACAGTTTTTTTAAATTTAAATCGCAATATTAATGGGTTAACATGGTAGATGCATTTGTCAGGTTCAGTTTATTGTATATTCGAAAACAACTTTTTCTTCTTCATCAACCTCATTTCATTTCATCATTTCTAGGTCTTCAATTGTAACGCTCCCCTTTGAGGATCTCTTCTGCAGAACTATTACATGAAACAATTTTGTTTGCATATATTCCCTATAGTTTTTTTACTAATGGCTGATTGTTAATACAAAACGTCATATTTTTAATGTAATACCTTAGGAAGGAAAATAATTCGCATTTCTTCTATAAATGTAAACGTATAAATACAGTCTGCTGCAATTCTCACATTATTGCCCCTGTCTTCCTTATTTATTTATGATAGATTTCATTTTGGTCATCAGCATTTAAAATGGTTGATTTGATTATTTTTAAATAATTTTATCTAAGATATAGTTTTGTCGTGTTATAACAGTTGGTTAGAACCACAAAAGTCGTCCTAATTTTAATAGATTTGATTTACTTTCGGCAATTATGCATTATGTTATCTTTAAGCTATACAGCGCGTTTTTTTATCTCTGAACCTAGGCTATGTTCTGTTTTAAAACGACTGTATCAATTGTATTGCTAAAATTCAATTGTTATGCAACCAAAATCACAATAATTTCAAATGTCAAAACTGTTGACAGAAAATGTATTTAACGCAAGATATTATTTAAATAGATGATTATGAGTATATGATTAGAATGAATTTTCAATACTTACCCTTCATGCTGATTTAAATTATCAACCAAATTCTGAACGTAAGCTTGCAATGTAGTAATTAGCGGACACATGCCAGTACTACTGCTAGACTTTGATGATGGAGTGGAGTTTGATTTGTCACTGAAACTACACACATTGTCAACAAAATTCGATAGTGCCATACGTAACGCAGAATTATTCTTCTGTAGCGCCTC
The DNA here is from genome assembly GCA_951805005.1 of Othius punctulatus. NCBI lineage: Eukaryota > Metazoa > Arthropoda > Insecta > Coleoptera > Staphylinidae > Othius > Othius punctulatus. The sequence continues at coordinate 44,336,954 of OX638145.1, read as the reverse complement.
AATTTGTCCCCCAGTTTTCACTATGAACCCGCCAAAGTCAGTTACTCGCTCGCTAATACTATCGCTAATACTATCGGTTAGCTGAGATTGAGCCCCAAACCGAACTGCCGATGCCAACTTCTGCTTCAAAATTGCGTTTTCCTTCATGATTTTGATATATCTAATCTCCGCACAATACTGGAGCTCTCTCTGCCCCTGAAGTTCATTGTTGATCCTGTTATGCAAAACATCTAGTTTATTCTTATACATGTGGAATTCTTGAAGAACCGTCCTCATCTCGCAATTGCACGTATCAGGACTCATCAACTTTTCATCCAGCTTTGTCTTCAAATCCTTGTTCTCGGCGCATACATCAATTATCTCACTTTGCAGTTGCAAAACTTTTTTTTGCATATCTTCTTGGTCGTTTCTAGTTTGCTTAAAGCTTTCGCACTCTTTTTTGAACAAGTCTTTTAAGTCCTTGTATTCCGACACAATTTTTGTGTGTTTGCTCAGGTCCAAGCTTACACTTAGATGTTTGGAATGCAGCAGTTTGTTTTGGTCTTTGCTTTTGGAAAGTCGGTCCTTGTACAGGTCCAGATATCCAATAAGCTTATCCAGTAATTTCATTAGGTTCTGAAACTTCTCACTTTGCTTCTCATATTTCTCTAAGAGCAGTGCGTAGTTGATCTTAAGTGCGGCGTCGGTTTCGTTGACTTTTTGTAATTGCGGGTCTTCCTGCTTGCAAACCTTGCGATCCTTGGTAAGCAGTTCTATTTCGGATGTATGAGAAACTCCGTTTTTCAATTCTAGCATTTCAGCTTCAAGCACTTCGCATTTATTTTGCCAAAATCGCAGATTAACTTCCAATTCACTGATAGTTGTGTCCAGCTCCTGGCTGCTCATTTGAAGTACTTTGCAGTTGTTTGCTTTGGCCTGTAATTCTGTTTGCGCCAGTTGCAGCTGGATCCTGTTATTTTCCTCGCGTTTCGCAGCGTTTGTTAACTCCCCCATTAAACGCTGGACCCGTTCATTTAATCTACACATATCTTCCCTATAACGCTGAATTAAATTCTTTACGTCTGATGTGTGTTTCATGAATTTATTAATCACATCTTGTATCTCGGCAATGCCATCATCCTCGTGGCCCCATCCGATTTTTATGTCTTTCAACTCCTTGATATACCTGTTACAAATATGCATCAATATCTCGAAATCTGCTTTGATGTGCATTAATGGGTTCCCACTAGATAGGTGATCTTCGTGGGAAGTCTTATTATCAGTATGTTTTTGTAGAACATGCTTTAAATCATGGCCTACGTTGCTAAGCAAAGCGAGTAAATGCTGATCATCTATGATTTCGTTCAGAGAATGTTCATTATTATTATACTTAGCCAGAACTACGCTAATATCTTCTACATGATCTACAATTCTTTGCTTTAGTATGTTCAATTCACTAGGGAAGTTATCCATAGCGACCAAATGTTGCTTTGAAGAACTAGTTTCCTCATTTAAAACATCCATAGCTTGCTGGTTCAGTTCCTTAGTGCTTCGAAGCTGATTTTGCATCTCATTGATTAAATTAGACATGTTGCGTATCTTTGCCTCGTGATCGTCAGTACCAGTATTTTTCTTGGTGATTAAAAACTGAATTTCCGCAATGTGTTTACTAAATTCATGTTTGAAGTCAAAGAATTCTTTAATGACCTTACTACTTGTGAACGCATCTAGCTGTATGTAGATCTTTAGCCGCCTCTTTAAATCTTCATTTTCTTCGCTTACTTTATTAATAGGTGAACACTGTCTAGACTCTATAAGTGCGTTTTGTGCCAATCTCTTGCTGAGATCATAACTTTTTTTGGCGTATTTAGTAGCACGCAGCTGGAAACTATCAAATTGCAGATACAGCAAATGCAGGTCCTTCTGAACCTTGTCTAGAGATGTGAGCGTCTGATTTGATGCACAAAGCTCGAGATGAGAATCTTGTTTATCGACCCCCTAAAAATAAGGCAATTAAATTACTAGTTTACCAGATGTAATATAAACTTAACTTTTAGCAAATTTAAAAGTTATTATTTAGTTTGTTAGAAATTCTAAGCATCCACAAACAGATATGTGTACAATATTTATTTTAACTGTGCAGCATACATGGATAACCTCATAACTACTTAATTACCTCGAACACATGGTTTTCGAATGCTTTCTTTAAGGCCGCCAACTCGTTCCTCAAATATTTCATCTGTTTCTTAAGTTGTTCGATCGCATTAATTTCCTGGCTTATATTACATGGGGTTAGATTGTCCGTGGACATTTTACAAGCTCGTTTTAGTTTTATAACGCTTGATGTGAGGAGATCGTTCTCCTCCTCCAGTAGCTTCAGATGCTCGTCGTAATTGATGGACTTGATTTTTTCCTCCAATATTGGTTCTACAGTGAGAACGTTACTCTCCAGCGGAATCCATTCAGGATTTAGACTGGAATTAATATTCCGTATAATTTTATCACTTGAATCCTTGCTTGTAGTAAGTACTGATTTGCCACTTGGTGATTGTGAGCTCTTACTGTCTATTGTTTTAATGCTCATATTAGATGAGCTATCTTTATTTGAAGCTGCTGTAGGTGTTGTACATTTTTTTTTAGTGATGCTTATTGTAGGGTTGCTAGACGTTATTTTACAGGGATTCATAAATTTAGAACTAGTATTTTCAAGGTCTGAGCCGTCTTTGGTATGCCTGGTTGGGAGATTGATGATAATCATGAAACTTGAGCTCTTCTGTGGCACAGCCAGTAGTGAACTAACACATAACTCAGATTGACTACAAATTGCGTCCACGAAAGATGTTGGGTACAATTGCAATCTCAAAACTTGTTGTCGTAAATCTGCGATTTCTAATTCCAGCAACGTAATTATGTCTGATTTAACTTCACACGCAATGCATTTTGTTTCTTGTTTGGCTCCTGGACAGTCATTGCAGTCATCTTTATTATGAATCTCGGTGGCTTCTTTGGTTTTCCCAATTCCTATTAATTTAAGCGAGATATCTTTTAGTGCATTAATTTCTGAATTCAAGTTATTGTCATTCGAATTTGCAAGGTTTTGGTACGCCATGTAAGAGCACCACCCAGAAATAACCCTAATCGCTACGTCGTGTGATGCTACCAATGTTTCTATTTTCTGTGCATCAGCAGTACATGCAGTACATTCATTGGACCTACAACATTACTGATATAAAAATTATATGCGTATAGTGTTTTTAATACCCCAGCGGAATCTCTTGTCTCAAAAATGTGTTAGATAAGAGTATTTTTTGCTCTAAATTTTGGCGTTGGCTTCTCTTTTCCACAAAAAAAGTTAGAGGAAATGATTTTCTTTGAAATCCAGAATTTTTGTGAAAAATATGGAGAAAAGTAAAAATATAAACGCTGCTGAATAACTTACTTTAAATCCATTTGGCAGCCAATGGATCTAGTCTGTTTACACTGCTCGTACTATATGAAAAAAAAATGATTTGATAACAAATATTCTTTGTAACAAATGATTCCAATCGAATTACTTCAATTACCTCTTTGGATATGATCTTCAGGTTTTCCAAGTCGTTGCTCGTTTTCTTGCTCGTGTAATTTAGATTTTCGTATTCATCGAGTGCCTTCTTATACATTTCCTCCATTTTTTTAAGTTGATCCGTTTGTATCTGGACTAGGCTCTCCTTATTCCTCAAATTTTGCTTGACCTGTGAAAGGGATCGCTCCAGCTCCACAATTTTGTCCTCCAGAATAGCCTCCTGTAATATAATGTAATGACTATAAGATGTCACACCTACAAACCATATTTTTAACCGTATTATGGTTACATGTCTTGCATTTCTTTTTAATTTTGCTGGTGTCGTAGTTGCTTTCAGACATGCTAAACTTCTTCAGATAGGATCGACTAAAAATTTTGCATAGCACGACAAACAACGACCTGGCAAAGTTGTTAGCTTGTCAATGTCAAATTTAAATTGTGGTCGCGATTTTTGCTCTCCCGAAATCCATGTTCAAATCTGAAAAGATGAAGAATAAATCTAAATTCCGTCCGTGTCTAAAACCACGACTGTTGCCAGGTTCGGATAAGTTAGCCGTTATAGAGGCAGATTTGCAGTTTTATAATGCTCATAGACAGAAGGTAATTTCTCAAATTTAGCTTTACACCTCTATCATGCCAGCTTATAAATGGATCATAGCTATTTTCAACGAAGTCAGTCATCGACAGTTCCCCACCACGTATGAACCCGTACAACTACTTGAATTTAAGAAAATTTGAAGTCGACGCTAACCGTCTTGACGAGATTGAGAGAGAGAACAAAGATTTGATCTACAAAATCAAGAACATTCATAGAACTCGGGTAATATTGTGATACCATAAAGATGCAATTCATAATTGTTTTCATTGCTTTCAGGGGATTGTCGACTGTTGGAATGTCTTCAAATCGACGCCGGCGTTAGTTAGATATCCTCAGAAAATTAAAAAAATCCAAAATGATATGTTTGAGAACAAAAAGATGTATACTTTAATATGCTCTGCTGTAAATTGTTCCACACATTCAAAGCAACGTTTAATTCACGTGTTTGCAGAAATCCGTTTACACCCGTGATGCTTGTCGAAAAAATTGGGCCGCAGGGTTAAAGCGTATGGAAAAGATGGCTAGGTATCCTTTAGTTCTCTTCGACAAGAAGACTGTGGATCAATTGGTAAAGGCACAACCATCGATTAGCGGTGGATTGGGTCAATATGGATCTAGGCCAAAGTGAGTTCGAATTTCAATCGCATTGGATCTTCTGGGCTGAACTGGTTAATTTTCATCAATATCTTGTATTGATTGATAGTTTTGGGCATGTGTTTCCGAGCTTTTATTTGTTCTGTTAGAAAACTCATCCTCAACTTTCTGTAAGCTTCTTTGTTAAGGAGCTAATAGTCCGCGCCCAGAATTTAGGGATCATATCTACTGATAAAATGAATAATGATAATAGTTATCTGTCAACTAAAAGTATAACGAAGTAATCATTGTTTTGGGCATGTAGTTTCCGAGCTGTTATTTGTTCTGCCAGAAAACCCATCCTCAACTTTCTGTAAGCTTCTTTGTTAAGGAGCTAATAGTCCGCGCCCAGAATTTAGGAATCATATCTACTGATAAAATGAATAATGATAATAGTTATCTGTCAACTAAAAGTATAACGAAGTAATCATTGGTTTGGGCATGTAGTTTCCGAGATTTTATTTGTTCTGTCAGAAAACCCATCCTCAACTTTCTGCAAGCTTCTTTGTTAAGGAGCTAATAGTCCGCGCCCAGAATTTAGGGATCATATCTACTGATAAATTGAATAATGATAATAGTTATCTGTCAACTAAAAGTATAACGAAGTAATCACTGTGTTGGGCATGTAGTTTCCAAGCTTCTATTTGTTTTCTCAGAAAACCCATCTTCAACTTTCTGTAAGCCTCAGGGATTTATGAATATTACTGCTGCAGGGTCTATATGGATTTCAAAATAAAGAATGGAATTTGTTTGGGAGAAATTATCATTGAACTTTACATAGACTACGCTCCTGTGACCGTCAAGAACTTTCTCGCCATTTGCAACTCACAGTACAATCTCAGTTATAAAAATTGCCGGATACACAACGCATTGAAAGACCGATATTTCGAAACAGGGGACATCACCCAGGGAAATGGCAAAGGGAGCATTTCGATATATGGTGACGATTTTGCAGAGGAGGAATCGCCGTTGAGACACTGCAGACAAGGTTAGAAAAATTTCAACAACACTATGGTTTCCACTGTTTGTAATGTATCTAGATACATGTATCTAGATACAGCATCTAGATACATTTCAAGTTTCTAGATACATTTTTGCTTGAGTATGAATATGTTGGGCTGCCTAACATTTACGCGGTAATCGCCATTTTGAATATTTGAATTGAGCCACCATATTGAATATATTAATTCCCCGCAAGTTTTGCAGGAGACGCCATCTTGCCATTATATCAGCCTGTTTTGTATCAGCTTCTTTATATCAGCCTCTTTATATCAGCCTGTTTTGTATCAGCCTGTTTTGTATCAGCCTGTTTTGTATCAGCCTGTTTTGTATCAGTCTGTTTTGTATCAGCCTGTTTTGTATCAGCCTGTTTTGTATCAGCCTGTTTTGTATCAGCCTGTTTTGTATCAGCCTGTTTTGTATCAGCCTGTTTTGTATCAGCCTCTTTATATCAACCCGACACCACCTAACTATTTAAAGCTATTTAAAACAGGATATCGTATTTGTAAATGGATGATTTGAATTATGATGTATTCTTGTGCCTGTATGAGTTTATTTATGATAAATTGAAACTTCATGTTTATTATTTTATTTGTTCCACACGCGATTCACAGATTTATAAACATACAAATGCCAACAGATAAGTTTCAAAGAGAATTAGATGACTTTGAATTCAAATAACTTTTAATAAATCAACGAATTAGCATATATACAGGGCGTCCTAAATAGAGTAGGATTGCATGGGTATCTTTCTTGTTTTTAAAGCTAGAGATCTGGTTAAATATGTATTCTGGTTGAAAATGGTTCTGGTTGATGTATTCATGTGCCTGTATGAGTTTATTTATGATAAATTGAAACATCATGTTTATTATTTTATTTGTCACACACGCGATTCACAGATTTATAAACATACAAATGCCAACAGATAAGTTTCAAAGAGAATTAGATGACTTTGAATTCAAATAACTTTTAATAAATAAATGAATTAGCATACATACAGGGCGTTCTAAATAGAGTAGAATTGCCTGAGTATCTTTCTTATTTTTAAAGCTAGAGATCCGGTTACATGGGCAATGTTGTCCAGTTTTGTATGCTGATTCAGATTATGTTGAAACATTTTTAAAAGTCCGAGCAGTTTAGAAATTATTCTAAAAAAACGTGATTTTCTAAAAACTCCAATATTTCCATAAGTATTAAAGATGCAATATCAATTGATTTATTTATCTGTTCAAAATAATTCCTAGTAGTGTGCCCATATACACTTATCATTTAAAACTGTTGTTTTTTTTTTTCTTTTTCTGCAAAAAAAAACGTTTCTGTGGAGAAGTTCTGCTTGCTTTCAAAGCTGAATTAGTGTTGTTTCTTTCAACTTATGTCTTTCCATTCGACTACCTGATATTATCTTATTAATTTATTTAGGTGTGGTGTCGACAGTGCGTGTTAAAAATAAGGAAAAGAATGCCAGGAGCAATTCAATGTTTAGTATCACAATGTCGGCAGTTAATGAGCTAGATGGAAAGAGAGCTGTTTTTGGTAAGATAATTAGAGGAAACGGCGTTATTTGCAAGATAAACGATATGTGCAAGAAAATAGGCACACCACTGCACACAATAGTGATAGCACGTTGCGGGGAAATCCCTCTCACAGAAAATGAGGTGAGGAAATTCAGCACCATTGAACAGCCTGGTGGAATACCACGTGTAATTTAAGTCATTCAAAATTCCCGCGCAGCTCAGACAATTGTGTTGGCACCCCTTGGAAAACACAGTGTCAGTGACATTTATCTCGTGTACATATTTTGTTAAGGTTATAAATAAAATACTTTCATATTTCACGAGTTTATTACTCTATTTCCTTAAAAACAACTACCAAAATGTTGTACCTCGAAGACTATTTAGAAAGTAAGTATATCATTTCCCCCCCACGTCAAGCATTTACACGAGGATACCATAGGAAGATGCAATTTAAGCATGTAATTTTTAGTGATAGAACACTTGCCCCAAGAACTCAGGGACCGTTTTACGGAGATGAGGGAGCTCGACCTGTCCGTGCAAAGTACGTAAACGCACTGAAACCCTCGCAAGCAGATCTCTGCGGAGTAAATTCTCATGTCGCACATCCCTCGTTTTAGATAACATGGACACCATGGAAAAACGCGTGAAAATCCTATTCAGTGACTGCAAGAGGCATCTCAACGAGGTCCCGCCTCTCGCAGACACTGAATTTCAGACGATACGCAACGAGTACTACAAAACACTAGAGGACGCCGATGAGAAGGTACACCTGGCGAATACAATGTACGACCTGGTCGATAGGTACTTGAGGCGACTAGACACGGAGCTCCATAAGTTCAAGTGTGAGCTGGAAGCGGACAATAAAGGTATCACCGAGCTCCTGGAAAAGCGATCATTGGAATTGGACACGCCATTACCTGCCACTACGCTGTCTTCGCAGAAAGAAAACAGATATGAAAGGTATTGGTGCTGAAGTTCGCAACAGCAATTTGTAAAAGTATTATTGTTTGGTATTTTTATTTGTATTGTTATTAACGGGTTGGTGTCATTTATGTTGCCTACTTTAAAATTAATTTGCCATAGTTATTTTCACTAAGTATTTTATGATACAAATCATTAAAATAGACTAGAGTGTAGCTGTACACACAAATTATTCTATTTAAGCAACATCGAGTTTGTGATGGTTTTGTAAACTTAAAAAACTTTTAATGTGATTCTAACCTCAAATAATCGCGGGTCGGACATTTTACCATTTTGAGAGTTTGTTACATAGGATGTGAAAATGATAAGAGCTGCAGCTCTACAGTCTCGTTATCATTAATATGGAAATTCGCGCATAATTTAATGTGAAAAAGTTGATTTATATTAGCCTCTGCTATGTAGCTAACGCAATCAAATTGTCTGCAATATGTTTCATGTTGAAAACATAACTACAGTGGTTTAGGCTGCCTACTTCGCAACAATGTACATATATAAATGAATAAAACACAATTAAATGTTTAGTACATGCAAATTTTGTTCAGGTACCGGCCAAGGAGTGAGAAGAGACGTGATAGCAGCAACACAATAAACACTTATCCAGAGAAAAGACAGGCACTTTCATCAAGCACAACAACCCTGGCCGATAACAGGCACTCGATAACAAACAACACCAATTCAAATGCGGTTGTCTCGCAAAACACAAACAGCTCAATGAATTCCTCACAGTACGGCCTGAGCCACATAGGAGCCGGGCCAGCGATAGCTGCGGCGGCTTCCCAGGCGATAGCCGCCACCCAGCAAATGCAGCAGGGCAGGCGGACAGCCAGCCTGAAGGCATCGTATGAGGCCATCCACACCACGGGGCTGAACGTGAACGACCTGCCGATAGGTCGGGAGCTGGCGGGTGCCGCACAAACCGCCATCCAAGCCATACAGCAGGACACCAACAAGAAGAAGCAGAAAAAGATTACGTCGGGCGGCAGCAGTTCCACTGCCGTGCAGCAGGTGGTAACTACGCCGGCGGTGGTGGCGCCTGCCCCCGAGTCACCCACCGTCGACGTGCAGAGCCAGGAGGTGACCGACGGTGAATGGACCTACGATCCTAACGAACCTAGGTACTGTCTGTGCAATCAGGTTTCATACGGCGATATGGTTGCTTGTGATAACGAGGACTGTCCTTCGGAGTGGTTCCACTACCCATGCGTGGGCATAACAGCGCCGCCCAAAGGGAAGTGGTACTGCCCGCAATGCACTACCTCGATGAGGCGAAGGGGCGGGCGGAAAAATTAGCGTTAGTAGAACTATCTCTTAATTGATGAGCTGTTAAGAGATAGCGATGCATCGTTCCGTTCTCTTTATTTTCCTGCAATATTTTGATATAAAAGTTTTATAGAGGTTTTTTTTTGACTGACTATTCCTTTGTCACTAATTTTGGAATACAACTGCAGATCTAGCAACTTTTCAGTTCATAACACTACCTATACATTATACAAGTACCATGCTTTATAATTTATTTGTTTAATATGCATATAAATTATACTCTTAAATGATTAACATCTTCAATGATTAAAATTTATGATCTAGTCCACTGATTGCCACAACCATTGTATCCACAAGTATTAGTTTTTATGCAATCTTTAACTGGTGCTACTAAAAGAATATAAATAAATTGGAAAATCGTTTGATTTTGCACCTAATTTTTTTATTGTGGAAATTGCTCAAAGCTACTGAAGACACCCGTTAAAGGTTTATTGGATGTTCAGAAAATGATAATTTTTTCAACTAATCAACTAATGGGTATTAATATATTCACTAAATGTTCCCCTCAATTAATAGGTGTACTAAATAATCCAGAATAATATTGGTGTAACCTGCGAATTTTATGACTACATAACATATCATGTGAAATTTCTATTATTTGAAATGCTTAATACACTTATCTTGATGTTTGCTCCAATAAATCACCAATGTATTGCCATTAAATTGTTTTCCATACAAATCTGCCCAGACTAATATTGATAATAACGAAAGGAATGTGGTTCCAAGAAATTTATTAATGCAAATAAAAAATTTACGGGTATAACATTTAAAAAAATTATAATTCCTTTTAACAATTTTAACTCTAATCAACTAAGGAATACAAAATTTGTACTTTACATACAATTATAGTTTTGCACATTTAAGTCTTAATAAATAACTGCAAGAGATGTGCAGAATAGACCAAATTCATTTTCTTTATTTTGTGTGAAAACTGTTTAGGTCATATGTGCCAACAATATTACATTTTTTATAGTTTTTTTTGTACGATTGATTAAATACGCATTTTTAATTCGTATTTATAAAATGATTCAAGACTGAATATTAAATTGACATTTTATTGTTTTCATAATTGACTGAAAATAAGTAAATTTCTTGCAAAATTAAATGGATTGTATGTCACTGGGTACATTTTATAAAGTTGCAATCCCAACAATGTGCAGCTTTTACTTTTCCTAATCGAATGTTGGCAGTTCCAAGAGGTGGTGGTATTATTAATTGCAGCAATGGAACATCTCATGGATAATTAATTGGAAATAAATGGGTGTTTTGTATAATTTTTATTACTCTGCAACTCGTCAATGTTTAATCAATGTACTTGTCTAAAATGTAAGCTGTTAAGCTGCTTAAAATATAAACATTCATTTCTGTGTAAAATAAATAGCATATAAACTAATCTGTTAATGTTGATATTATGACTTAAGACAATATAAATAAAATAAGTCTCTTCCAAATATTTAAAATATGATTGTACTGTATATACAATACTTTAAAAATATTGAAAGTGTTTCTGGACACACATTACTTGTGCATTCTTTACTTTTATTAGGTCTGTGTTAATTTCTCTATTGCATGTATAACATCCAGTTCACATAACCAACTGTAAATACCTTCAAAATAATTGTGTTAAATGTTCCTCTACTGAAGCCTGTACATATATAATGTTCCACTTGGGAAAATATAACTTTATGTCTCAATGTTTTTCTTTTCCTCTGAACCAAGTTTTACATGTAACATTATTTGCTACAATGCTACATTAAAAATTGTCGAGAATAGCAGCACCAGTGGTTGTAAATTATTTGAAGATACCTAAAGCATGATCACAATATGTCCTATTTGCAATGGGATTTTTTCTTTTTGTTTTTCAGCTTCGTCCGAAAAACTCTAAGAGGGACGCAAATTGGTTGGGCAATGAGGTGAAAAACTGGAGAGTACCACAATAAAATCTCAAATCCATCTTGACTTGAAAAAAAAAGTTGGTAAATTTTGATTCATTTAAAGTGAGAATTGAGAAGTAAGGTGAACATTTGAAACTCTCAAAATAGTCAGCAAAAAATAATATTTTTTTCAGGTATTCTGAACCGAAATTTGTATACTTAATTCGCTAGAAATATTTCATTGTTGTAAGAAATACAAGTCTAATTTATTTAGACAGATTTTACGACATATTCATGAACTGTACAAATACCTGTAGCGCAACTGCATTATAACAGGAAAATAAAAATGGTATGTCCTTTGCGGTCGCGGTTCATGAAATGCACCGACTGCAAGTGCAACAGAGGTTTGGAAACTTTGCACACAATCGTTATAAGGTCCCTATGAGGGGCGTACATTTAAAAACAACTATGTTGCAAAGAATTTACGGCTGATTGAAAAATCGTTATAATTAATCACGAAACTGCAAATAATGCACCACCACACGCAATAGTTTCCTGGCAAGTTTCGCCAGTTTGCTGTCAAATGGCGCGTTGCATTTTAGCATTCAAAAGAACTTGCAGTGTTGCGAAATGCAACTTTATAGGATATTACCATTTAAGCCAGTAAACAAACTTCGCGACACTTTCGCAATCTAACTGCAAGCCATAATTCGGAATTATGAATGCAATTAACGACACTAAAATGTGTGCAGTAGAAATAGTAGTTCAGCTGAATTGGGAAAGTCGAGACTCTAGAATTTTAATTGGAGGTGATCAAAGTTACAATATAATCATGACCGATGCTTATATTATAGTTCTATCACTTGGCAATCAGATATTTGGACACCTTTCTATAGAGCAACTGAAGATCTGTTTGTCCTGGTGAACATTATTAAATCATACTTGTTTGTTTTTTGTTATTTCATTTTTTTCTGCTGCTACAGTTAATTTTACCACCACCAATTTCATCCAACATTGTAGTAAATTTCAAAAACCAATTGTTTTCAATTTTTTTTCACCTATTGAAACCAATTTTCAGAAATATTAATAAAATTATCAACGAAGCTGCATAACATTTCATAACGATTATAGAAATTGCCAAAAAGTGTAATGGATTTAAAATTTACAAAATATGTAATGAAAATTTCGAGAGTTAACGAGTCCAGAATGTTAATAGAAATGTTAAAAGTATGAAAAACTGCAAACGCGATATCGACTATTGTTAAAATTTAACAAAACTGTAAGAGAATGTAATATCAAGATATATAAATAAATATAAGTATACAATTTTCAGAAATATTAATAAAGTAATTAATGAAGCTGCATAACATTTTATAGCGATTATAGAAATTACCAAAAAGTGTAATGGATTTAAAATTTACAAAATATGTAATGAAAATTTCGAGAGTTAACGAGTCCAGAATGTTAATAGAAATGTTAAAAGTATCAAACACTGCAAAGGAGATATCGACCATTGTTAAAATATAACAAAACTGCAAGAGAATGTAATATCAAGATATATAAATACAACATTACAATAAGTACAATAAGTATAACATTTTCAGAAATATTTATAAAATAATCAATGAAGCTGCATAACATTTCGTAGCGATTATAGAAATTGCCAAAAAGTGTAATGGATTTAAAATTTACAAAATATATGTTGAAAATTTCAAGAATTAACGAGTCCAGAATGTTAATAGAAATGTTAAAAGTATCAAACACTGCAAACGCGATATCGACTATTGTTAAAATATAACAAAACTGTAAGAGAATGTAATATCAAGATATATAAATAAATAGAAGTATAAAATTTTCAGATATATTAATAAAATAATCAATGAAGCTGCATAACATTTCATAGCGATTATAGAAATTGCCAAAAAGTGTAATGGATTTAAAATTTACAAAATGTGTAATGAAAATTTCGAGAGTTAACGGGTTCAGAATGTTAATAGAAATGTTAAAAGTATAAAAAACTGCAAACACGATATCGACTATTGTTAAAATATAACAAAACTATAAGAGAATGTAATATCAAGATATAAAAATAAATATAAGTAGCTATACAATTTTCAGAAATATTTATAACATAATCAATGAAGCTGCACAACATTTCATAACGATTATAGGAATTGCCAAAAAGTGTAATGGATTTAAAATTTGCAAAATATTTAATGAAAATTTAGAGAGTTAACGAGTCCATAGAAATGTTAAAAGTATCAAAAACTGCAAACGCAATATCGACTATTGTTAAAATATAACAAAAATGTAAGAGAATGTAATTATTTAAATGTTTCAAAAAGTGAAAAATCTATAAAAAATAATTCAGAATATGTCAACTATTCTTTCATATCTCATTGTTCGCTGTCCAATGTTTAATTTATTTGAGAACATTTCCATTTCTCTCTCATATCTAATGATTACTGCCAAAGTTTCAAAGATTTCTGTCAAAACTTCAATTATTTTGAGTATATGTACTTTCAATTATTTTCATGTAAGATTTTAAACATTACTTTCAAATTCAAAATCATTTGGGTAAAGAATTTAACTATTCTGTCAAATCTAAATAATTACGAAAATTGTAAGAGAATGTAATTTTTAATTGTTTTGAAAGTACAAAATCTCTATAAATTTGATTCATAATATTTCAACTATTCTTTCATATCTCAATGTTCACTGTCAAATGTTCAATTTATTTGAGAAAATTTCAATTTATCTCTCATATCAAAGTTTCAAAAATTTCTGTCAAAACTTTAATTATTTTGAGTATTCTTTCAATTATTTTCATGTAAGATTTTAAACATTACTTTCAAATTCTAAATCATTTGAGTAAATTATTTAACTACCCTGTCAAATCTCAATGATTACGAAAATTGTAAGAGAATGTGATTTTTAAATGTTTTGAAAGTACAAAATCTATAAATTTGATTCAGAATATTTCAACTATTCTGTCATATCTCAATGTCAAATGTTCAATTAATTTGAGAAAATTTCAATTATTCTGTCATATCTCAATAATTACTGCCAAAGTTTCAAGAATTTCTGAAAAAACTACAATTAATTTGAGTAAACTTTCATTTATTTTTATATAAGATTTTAATTATTACTTTGAAATTCTGAATCGTGTAAGTAAAACAAAATATGTATCCTGCCAAATCCCCAATGATTACGAAAATTGTAAGAAAATGTAATTATTAATCGTGTTGAAATAGTGCAAAATCTCTATAAATATTGATTCGGAATATTTCAAGTACTCTGTCATATCTGAATGTTCAATGTGAAATGTTTAATTATATTTGAGAAAATTTCAATTATTCTCTTATATCTCAATGATTAATACCACATTTTCGAAGATTTCTGACAAAACTATAATTAATTTGGTAAACTTTCAATTATTTTTATACAAGATTTCAACTATTACTTTCGAATTCTGTAATATCTCAATGTCAAATGTTCAATTAATTTGAGAAAATTTCAATTATTCTCTCATATCTCAATAATTACTGCCAAAGTTTCAAGAATTTCTATAAAAACTACAATTATTTTGAGTAAACTTTGATTTATTTTTATATTAGATTTTAATTATTACTTTCAAATTCTGAATCGTTTAAGTATAACAAAATAAGTATCCTGCCAAATCTCAATGATTACGAAAATTGTAAGAAAATGTAATTATTAATCGTGTTGAAATAGTTCAAAATCTCTATAAATATTGATTCAGAATATTTCAAGTACTGTGTCATATCTGAATGTTCAATGTGAAATGTTCAATTATATTTGAGAAAATTTCAATTACTCTCTCATATCTCAATGATTAATACCATATTTTCGAAGATTTCTGACAAAACTACAATTAATTTGGTAAACTTTCAATTATTTTTATACAAGATTTCAACTATTACTTTCGAATTCTGTAATATCTCAATGTCAAATGTTCAATTAATTTGAGAAAATTTCAATTATTCTCTCATATCTCAATAATTACTGCCAAAGTTTCAAGAATTTCTGTAAAAACTACAATTATTTTGAGTAAACTTTCATTTATTTTTATATTAGATTTTAATTATTACTTTCAAATTCTGAATCGTTTAAGTATAACAAAATAAGTATCCTGCCAAATCTCAATGATTACGAAAATTGTAAGAAAATGTAATTATTAATCGTGTTGAAATAGTGCAAAATCTCTATAAATATTGATTCAGAATATTTCAAGTACTGTGTCATATCTGAATGTTCAATGTGAAATGTTCAATTATATTTGAGAAAATTTCAATTACTCTCTCATATATCAATGATTAATACCATATTTTCGAAGATCTGACAAAACTACAATTAATTTGGCAAACTTTCAATTATTTTTATACAAGATTTCAACTATTACTTTCGAATTCTGAATCATTTTAGTTAAAAGAACTGTCCTGTCAATGATTACCGTTAAAATTTCAATAATTTTATGTCAAAATTTCAATTACATATAACAAAATTTCACTATTTGAATTATTACTGTCAGATTTTTATATAAATTTCTCAAAAATTTGATGATTTCTCACATGTGGGTGACGTGTCATTTGGCAAAACATTTTATATGTAGGTAAATAAAAATTATGAAAAAATTGTGAAAAACATATGAAGTATATTTATATTTTTATGATAAATGATTTCTTCTAAAATTGCAATGATTTCTGTTAATATTTCAATTATATTTATCAACATTTAAATAATTACCTTAAAAATGCCAATCATTCTAACAACATTTTAATTAATTGAACTAAAATTTTACTAATATTCAATATTATAGTCAAAATTTCAATTATTCTGTCATATCTAATTGGTATAGTCAAAATATCAAATTATTTATATAATAAAAGTTCCAGTATTTTTATATAAGATTATAATTATTACTGTCAACTATTCAATTGTTTGTCAAAATTTCGAATATCTGAAAATTTTAATAATTTGTACTAAATTGTAAAAATTATCCTTATCAAGATTTTAAGGATTGCCAAATTTTCGAATATTTTTGTCAAAATTTCAATTATGCTTATCAAGATATCAATTACTATTGGCAAATTTTCGTTTACAGTGCTAATCTGTAGCAAATAATACTACACGCTGCTTCTGGGCTCTTTAGGACTCCTCAAATTTGTTGAACATTTCACGAAAATTTTACAAACCTACGAAAATTGATGTAACAAATATAATAAATATGCATTAAAAAATCAAAACTCCAAGTAGTTTTAGATTTAGCAATATCACATAAAACTTTATGTTTAGATAAATTTTATTATGAATTTAATTTTATTGTAAATATAAATACTCCTGAAAACTATTTAATTTATATTTCAAGGAAGGGTGAAAAAAATATCGAAACAATCATATCTTTCGTTTTGTTTAATGAAAAATTGATAAATTATTTTTTGTTTAAATAATTGGTTTTAAAATTGTGTTAATTATAGTATATTTTTGTACTCCTACACTTGAATTGATATTTTAAACATTCGCTACCTGTACCTAAATGATAGTCATTTAGATACATTTGTTTCATTAAGATACAAGTTTATCTAAAACGCCATGACAATGACTTAATAATTTTATTAGTATTAATAGAAACTTACTACTACTACAAATACGTCCAGTTATTTATTCACCAAATAATTTTAACCGTCGGTTACCATTGAATTGGTATAAATACATTGAAAATATTCAAATTTTAAGTGATCAATATTATTTTGATAGAACCATTGAAAATATAGCAGATTTAATTTAAAAAACACAGTAAGAATTCATATATTCGTAAAAATCATTAAAATGTTAGCAAAATAAAAGAAATTTAGACGGAATAATTAAAAATTTGTGAGGAAAAATTTACAGTAATCATTGAAAATTTTACAGCAATAATTGTAATTTATACACGATAATTGGAATTTTGACAACAATCGTAGAAACCTTCATAGCAATCATTAAAATATTTCGAGTTAGCATTATGAAGTTAAAATAATTGAAAATTTGATGGTAATCATTGAAATTTTGACAGTCCTCAACGATATTTAGGAGTGATCAGTGACATTTTAACTGTAATAATGGAAATTTGGGAAATTAAATGTCATATTGACAAAATTTACAGCAAATTTGTGAAAGATAATTAAAAAATGTACGGTAATCATAGAAATTTTGGAAATTGGAATTGGATAGAAATTTTGGCAGCACTAATAGCACTTTAGAAATTTTGAGAGTAATCAATAAAATGCTGATAGTAAAATTGAAACTTTGTGAGAAACAATAAAAAAATTGCAGTAATCAATGAATTTTTCACAGCAATAATTGGAATTTATACATAATAATTGGAATTTTGATAGCAATCTTAGAAACCTTTATATCAGTCATTAAAATATATTGAGTTACCATTATGAAATTTGAAATAATTAAGAATTTGATGGTAATCATAGAAATTTTGACTGTTATCAATGAATTTTCAAAGTATAATTGAAATTTTGGAAAAATAAATGAAATTCTGATATAATAATAGAAAATTTGTGAGATATAATTAAAATTTGGTGGTAATCATTGAAATTTTATGTCCTCAGCGGAATTTAGAAGTGATCAGTGACATTGTAACTGTAATAATTGGAATTTGGGAAATTAAATATCATATTGACAGAATTATTGCAAATTTGTGAAAAATAATTCTAAAATGTACGGTAATCATAAATATTTTACTAGCACTAATAGCAATTTAGACAAAATAATTTAAATTTTGACTGCAGTATTTCATACTACGACAGCAACTATAGAAATATTGCTGATTTCCATTCAAATTAAATAATTGAAAATTTGACAGTATCAATTACATTTTGGCAGTGATGAATGAAATTTTGATAGTGATCAATAAAATGCTGATAGTATAATTAGAAATTTGTGAGAAACAATACAAAAATTACAGTAATCAATGAATTTTCCACAGCAATAATTGTAATTTATACATAATAATTGGAATTTTGATAGGATTCTTAGAGACGTTCATACATTCTTTCAGGGGTCCCGGTGGGCCCTAAGCAACTGCTTATTTTGCTTATACATAAATCCGACCCTGATTACTTAATATTACGCAGTTGTAATTGTTCTCGCAGATAAACTGTACATTATGCAATGGATTAAGGTTTGCAGCGTACTAGGGAAATGCATCAACTCCAAAAGAAATAGTTAGATAAAAGCGACTGAACGGTGAAAGTTGTGCGCTCATGAAAAATGCAGGCGGGTTAAAGAATAATCCCGTTACGTCATCACGTGAAACGTAACTTGGACACTTGCAACCTTAATCAGCTCTTGTGAGCATTCAGATTTTTTACGCGTTTTAAATTTTCCAAATTTTAAAGCAGGTAGGTCGAAGAAGATAATGTGCACCAAAAACGTGCAATTACATAGCGTACAGAGAATATTCAATCCTCATTCAGAGCTGGAATTTTAGAACGCTAATACATAAATATTAATTCAGCATAATGTAAAATCTTAAAAAGAACCACAGGTTATGTAAAGTTGCTGTTTTCATAAAAATATGTACCGCAATGACATACTCGTAATAGTTATTTATCACAACTTTCCAAATGTTTTTTTTTTAGTCTGTATGTTATACCCAAGAGCTTTTTACTTTATTGGGCAGTCTATTAATCTCACATATTGAGTGTCAATGAAAAATACTTCCGGCAGGCGTGATTTCCACGTGCTACACTTGAGCGCTTTTAACATCAGAAGACAATACTAAAAAGCATTGTTATGGCAATTGATTGCAATTTCGTGATGAGACCGGGAAGGCGGAAAGACCTTCTCCCACAGGTCACGCTGCACAAAACGCACATTCCTTCAGCAAAAGCAAACAAAACTAATCCAATTCACCTGCGTACCATTCCCTCGTGGATTGAATGTTTTTCTTTCACGCTTATGCCTGGTAGGCAGGATCTAATCGAGTCTTTCATAAACCATATCGCACTGTGGTGGTGTCCGGTGTACTTGTACTCCCCGCGCTCTTTGATTTACACTTAGTCGTGGTACACCCCGGAAGGTACGACATGGACATCGCCAACGTGCTCTTGGTCTGCCTGTTGAGTTCGTTACCTGGTAAGTTACATAAATGGTCTACGTCTGGTTCAGATAATTCCGGGTACCAGGAAGAGTTGCGTTCTTATAAAGTTTATACTTACCTCGCACTACCTGGTGGTACTGGTTTAAATGGCACGGTTTCACATTTGGTTCTTGGATTTCCAGGTCCTCCGGGGGTAAGCATCGAGGACGCCTATGTTCAGCTCTTCCCAGTCGATAAGACCAAGTGTCCCACAATCGATCCCATCAGGGATATTACGTACGAGTTATACACAAGGTAGGTCCATTTTGGAAGATCTGCACCCTATTCATCAACATTGGTTTTTATTTCGTAAGAATTATCTCACATCCTAGAAGAACATATTTGAGCTTAACGTGGTTGCGACCTCTAAAGCACGGTCAAACAGTTTACAAAACGCAAACATTTTCGTCTAAATTAAAATTCCTCTTGTGGAAGTGAATTTGAAATCGTTAGTACAAAAAAAAACTGATCAAGTGTGTAAAAATTAACTTAAATTGGTTTATTTAGTCAGCCTTCCAAAAAACGATATACTTTTCTCGTTCAATTTCTCTTTGTTTAGTACTGAAATATCTGGATCAGTTCGTTTGGCCATTTTTATTCATTATTTTTTTGGAAATAGTGCCAAAGAAGAATTGATCAGTTTGGTATCATTGGCAACAACAAGTAAAACTACAGAAATTTAGGGCTTAGGGATATTATCTTATGTTAACTTTCATTTTTAATTATATCAACTGCCATACCAATTTGAACACCGATTTAATTTTTTTTTTCAAATTGTCCAAGTTCCATAAATTGATTAAACAAATGACATAATTTTTGTTATTACACCAAAAGAAAAATCTTAATCAAAATAAGCTAATCATTAGGTTTTGATTTTTTCGTCATTTGCAATCTAAAATACATTTTGTCCAAGTTCCATAAATTGATTAAACAAATGCCACAATTTTTGTTATTACATGCAAAAGAAAAATCTTAATAATAATTATTTTGTATAAATTAATATTTAGCCAAAATTTCAATGATTGTCGCAATTTTTTAAATTATATCTCACAAATTTTCAATTATTATGTCAGAAATTCATTTATTTTGCCAATATTTAAAGTATACTTTGAAAATTCATCGATAACTATCACTATCAAAATTTCATTCATCACTGCCAAAATGTAATTGAAACACCAATTTGAACACCGATTTAATTTTTTTCGTCATTTGAAATATAAAATAAAATTTGTCCTAGTTCCATAAATTGATTAAACAAATGACATATTTTTTGTTATTACACGCAAAAGAAATATCTTAGGCAAAATACGCTGATTATTAGGTTTTGATTTTATTTATTTTGTATAAATTAATATTTAGCCAAAATTTCAATGATTGCAGTAACTTTTTTAATTATATCTCACAAATTTTCAATTATCATGTCAGAATTTTATTTATTTTACCAAAATTTCATTTATACTTTGAAAATTCATTGATAACTGTCAAAATTTATATGATTATCATCAAATTCTTAATTAATTCAAATTTCATAATGGTAACTCAAAATATTTTAATGACTGCTATAAAGGTTTCTAAGATTGCTATCAAAATTTCAATTATTATGTATAAATTCCAATTATTGCTATCAGAAATTCAGTGGTTACCGTAATATTTGTATTGTTTCTCACAAGTTTTCAATTATACTGTCAGCATTTCATTGATCACTATCAAAATTGCATTCATCACTGCTAAAATTTAATTGATTACTGTCAAATTTTCAATTATTTCATTTGAATGGTAATTAGCAATATTTCTATGGTTGCTGTTGAAGTATGAAAGACTGCAGTCAAAGTTTAAATTATTTAGTCTAAATTGCTATTAATGCAACCAAAATTTCTATGATTACCGTACATTTTTTAATTATTTTTCACAAATTTGTAATAATTCTGTTGATATGACATTTAATTTCTAAAATTTCAATTATTGCAGTTAAAATGTTATTGATCACTCCTAAATTTCGTTGAGGACTGTCAAAATTTCAATGATTACCATCAAATTTTAATTATATCTCACAAATTTTCAATTATTATGTCAGAATTTCATTATTTTACCAAAATTTCAATTATAATTTGAATATTCATTGATAACTGTCAAAATGTCTATATTACCATCAAATATTTAATAATTTCAAATTTCATAATGGTAACTCAAAGTATTTGAATGACTGCTATAAATATTTCTAAGATTGCTATCAAAATTCCAATTATTATGTACAAATTACAATTATTGCTGTGAAAAATTCATTGATTACTGTAATTTTTTTATTGTTTCTCACAAATTTCCAATTATACTGTCAGCATTTTATTGATTACTATCAAAATTTCGTTCATCACTGCCAAAATTTAATGAATACAGTCAATTATTTCATTTTATTGGAAATCAGCAATATTTCTATGGTTGCTGTCGAAGTATGAAAGTCTACAGTTAAAATTTAAATTATTTTGTCTAAATTGCTATTAGTGCTGCCAAAATTTCTATGATTACCGTACATTTTTTAATTATTTTTCACAATTTTGCAATAATTCTGTCAATATGAGATTTAATTTCACAAATTTCAATCATTACAGTTAAAATGTCATTGATCACTTCTAAATTTCGTTGAGCACTGTTACAATGAGTACCATCAAATTTCAATTATTTCAAATTTCATAATGGTAACTCTAAATATTTTAGTAATTGCTGTGAGGGTTTGTAAGATTGTTGTCAAAATTCCAATTATCATGTATAATTTGTGTAAAAATTTCAATGATTAATTGATTACTGTAAATTTTTCCTCACAATTTTTTAATTATTCTGTCGAAATTTCTTTTATTTTGCTAACATTTCAATGATTTTTGCGGACATATCAATGCTTACTGTGATTTTTTAATTTATTCTGGTATATTTTCAATTGTTCTATCAAAATAACATTTATCACTTAAAATTTGAATCTTTTGAATGTATTTATACTATTTCAATGGTAACTGACGGTTAAAATTAATTGGTGATTGAACAACTGGACGTATTTGTAGTATTAGTAAGTTTCTATTAATACTAATAAAATTATTATGTTTGAATAATACATATAAATTATTCTCCAAATAATTGAAATGCACATTTCAATGTTTCTGAACATTTTTTAAATTATTTTTTACAAAAACTTGAAACTTAAACTTGATGATGACACTTTATTTTTAATGTTGCATAGCCACAATTGTAGATTATGGCTAAGACCAAAGTCACATCTCCGCATAGCTTATTTTTTATATGATTATTATTATTGTAGCTATACAACAATAGGTATGTATGTTATTTCACTGCTCACCAGGGGATCTCGAAAATCGTAAGAGATATGAGTTCATTTAAATTAGATAAAAGTTAATACATTTTAAAGACAAGTCAAAACCACTTTCAAATAGAAAAATGCTAACCAGATATTTTTAAATCTTACTAGGTTGCTAGATATTTATTATGTCTGATTGGGAAGAAAAATAACTTTACAATGATTTACCATACTCATAACTTATTTAGAAAAATAATTCGTAAACAAATTAAAATATTTTTAATTAAGAAAAAAATCGAAACAACGAAAAACAAAAGAAAACAAACACATTAAGTACAACCTTGGAGACTTGAACTAATATAATCTGAGATAGACATTTAATAAAAAGAAATGAAATGTATAAATTTAAAATACTGATTATTTTTCAAAATAGAATAATGAATGTAATCCATTATAAAGCTGATTTTTTTTTTCTCTATCAGACTTCATAAAAATCCTATATGGGACCCATAAGAAAAAGAGCCCATACAGTAACCTTAAAAAACCTGAAGATATAATTAAAATGTAACAACTTTTGTCTAATTGAGTCTAATGTGAATATTCATCTTAAGTAGCTGAGAGCAAAAAATGTTTTAAAATATTTTGAGGAGCTAATGGTTTGTTAATAATGAATATGAAAATTAACCAATCATAGAATTAGCAGGTAAATTTTATGAATATTTTGGTTTCCAATCATACGACATTGGTTCTCTAGTGGCTATAAACCAAAATATATTTAAGAAGTTTTCCTGAGTCTCCAACTGGCCAGCATTAAATATTATTATTTTAGGGTTTAGGTTTATCAATGGGCATTAGACCCTAGATTACCCCTTCAAATATTAATAATTGACAACTTAATAGGTCCTCAAACATTTTAAAAACACGTTTGCTCTCTGCTGCTTAAGATGAAATAAACATTAACTTTTGCCCACGAGTTCATGTATATGAATAGTCTACCACAAGGAATGACATTTATTGCACACATGCAGATTGGAACATTATTATTGTGTTATTATTAATGAAACAATGCTCTGTGACTTAATAAGTGTAAGCCAATATTTACGCTCCGTTTATGTTCTGCCATTGTTTACTTCATGAAATAATCTTATTACAACCCGTGTCATTAATGATTATCAAAATCGAAAAAAATGTATTTCGATAATCATTAATACACTTGTTGTATTATTCTCTATTATACAACGACGACCTTTTTCTACTGTTATGGCCAATTCCCGTGATGATTGCTGTACTGTGTTTGATAAAATATTAATAACGAAAAAAAATGTATTTTTTTAATTAGTCATTTTGTGTTAATCCCAAAACCTAAATGCGGAAATTCGCTAAATATCCAAAATTGTTCTATTTGCAAGATTACAATTTTTTATTGTTTATTCATCGACTGCCTATTTCTGTGTACTATGGCTATTTACCGTGACGATTGCAATAGTTTATCTGTACTGCGTTTGATAAAATATTAAAAATTTAAAGAGCATCGTTTAAAAATAATCAATTTATTTGTACTTGGTAAAAAAAGAGAACCTTGATGAAGAAAATATATCAGAATACTTGGCAAGTTAAAATATGTTTCATTAAATTGCAATTTTAATATTTTAATCAAATCGTCCAATAAAGTAGAAATAGCTCAAAAATAGTTAAATATGTTGAATCGAGAATTTACAAATTCTGTTTTTCGTATGATTAAACCGCGCACTTCAATACATTGAATACCACAATGTCAAGCCATTAGGAAACGATTGCATTTTCTAGTTGCAGCAATAATTCATCGTGCACTTAGCTTTGAATTTCAGCATGGGAAATTAATGTGACTTGCGTCTTAACGATTTTGTGGGTCATTGATTTTACCATGCAATCACTAGCTAAGCCGAACATGTGAAACCTCCTGCTTGAGCAGATATTCAGACATCGACTATGACGATATCAATAAGTTTGCTACTCAGATATATCTGTAAGAGAGTTGGTAGTGCTAAATGATAAATTTTGTTTAATGAAATACACACGTGAATTGATTAAATCTGCAAAAGGAGAGCGTAAATCCAACTGCCGGCAATAATTGTCCACACAACCAATTTACTATTACCTATTAGCACCGAGCACGTAACATTTCTCCTGCGATACTTAATCCCAATTAGAAATTTCAATGCCCACGTATACATATCTGTTGTGGCTTTTGCAGTATTCCCATGACTTATTGCACCTGAAAGGTCAATCGTTGCAACGCACCGCGCAATATGTTTGAACATTATTTGCAGTACTAATTCAACATATTTTTTTAATCTACAAATTATTATAATATATGCTAGCCATGTTTGTCGCAAAATCGTTGGCCTGCAATGAAAGTGTTCCACTTTACACTGCTAAGAAGTAAAGGTGTGAGGTGCGGATCGAAGGATTAATAAGCAAGCGTGTAAGTATTTAATACTTAGGTATCAATAAATAAATCTAAATTGCAATTATAGACACAGGATACGTTGCAGTTTAAATATGTGTATATACTTACAGGATGTGTTAATTAAGTTATGCTTTAATTACGTTTAAAATCAATTTATTACTATCTAATCTACTCTAACAAATGTATACTGATTGAAATAAACGATTTTTTTAGTACTTCGTGCGGATATAATAGTTTCCTAGTAACTTCTAGAATATAATGCGTATGCGTTATATTATATTCTAGAAGTTAGATGGAAACTATTATATCCGCACGAAGTACTAAAAAAATCAATTGTTTCAATCAGTATATATTTTGCACGCAACATGCGTTGACATCACACTGGCTAACAAAATGAAACTTTTTTTTTGTAAGTAGTTAAGCTGTGAGAGTTCTAACCCCCAGCAGAGATGCTATTAAAATTCAATATTGCGGCCAGAAGAAAATTAAAAGTTAACTATGAAAATTTGGGCATCTAGTTGGAGCAGAAAATGTTTGGTACTGTCATCAGAAAGCTCACGTCGAAAAATGCAAGAGTGCCAGGTTTCGTAAAATTTCCTTCAAAAGTAAGAAAGTTATAAAAGGAAAAGGAAAGTGCACTTTTTCAGTTTTTCAGCGATATTTCAGGAACTGTGCAAGATATTCCGGATTTCGTTTCAGTATATTGAAAGACACATAAATGAGAAACTTTTATCCCATTTGACCAACTCTGTATGAATTTTCGTTTAATATATCCTAATGGTGGGCGTCGTAAAAGTGACCACCCTGTATAAGGGATATATAAGGGATCAAAGGAATAAATTTATGGTTTGTGGCTTTATGCAGTAAATTTGGGGTGCATTCTTTCTTTCTGTCTTTCTTAATCTTTCTTTCTTAACCTTTCCCCCTTTTACCCTTTTGGGTGTTGAGGTGTAATTATATTTTTGATAGAATTAAATCCATTATTTTCTGTTGCCTGTTTGTTCATTTGCTTGCTTCCAACTCTTCCCATTTTTCTGCAGCGTTTTGCTTATTGTATCGTTCCATATTTCCTGGGTCTTCCTCTGGCTCTCTTCCCGTTGCTCTTGCCTGCCATACTTGTTTAACTTGCCTCTCTTCACTCAGTCTGTTTATGTGCCCCAACCATCTTAATTGTCCCTCTTCTATTTTCTTCATTATCGATGTGGTTTCCAACCTTTCCCTGGTTTCTACATTGCGCAGTATGTCCTTCCTTGTGACTCCTTTCACTCTCCTTAAGGCTGTTCCAACCCCCTCAAATTTCAGTTTCCTAAATTTCTTCTATTAAAAATTAACTTAAAGACACCAAATCTTGCACAGCTTTCTAAAATATGATTATCTACAATGTGACGAAGCATTTTTTTTAAATAAAAATTATTGTTAACAAAATATATATATATATATATATATCAATGTGACATATTGTAAAAAAAAAATGTTAAGCTGTCAGCAATTGAATTTTCAACATTATTTCTTTTTTGAGTTTTTTTTTATGTTACTAATAATTAATCAATCATTTGAGAAATACAATCCTTGTCAGTCCTTCCTTGTCACTCCTTCCAATCTCCTTATGTACTTCATTTCAGCCGCTTGTATTTTAGATTTTTGTCTTGTGTCAATCACTCACGTCTCACTCCCATATGTCAGTATTGGTGCAAAGATTGTTCTGAAAACTGTCATCTTCGTATTTTTTTGATAGATCTTTCTTGTTTATGAACGCTCTTCTTAGTGTACAAGAGTATCTTAGTTCTTAGTTAGTTAGTTCTATCACAGTTCTTAGTGCTCTTCAACAGACTCCCTGTTGTTTTTGACTCTGTTGTTGATGTCCTTTTCATATGTTCCTTGACTGTCTATTATTGTTCCTAGATACTTAAATTCTTGCACCTGTTCTATCTGTTCTCCGCTTATTCGTTTGTTGGTTATTTTGTTCTCCTTTGTTATCACCATCACTTTTGTTTTTTTCTCTATTTATCTTCAGATTCCTTTTATTTAGAGTCTCCTTCCATATTTCCACATTGTCTTTCAGTTTTTTTTTCTGTATCTGGGAATATCACTATATTATCAAATTCACACTCTTTTATTTCTATATTCCTCATATTCCTGTATCCTATGTATATTCCTTTGTTTCTTAGTCTTGTTTCTTGTCTTTTGTCAATCACCCACGTCTCACTCTTGTATGTCAGTATTGGTGCAAATATTGTTCTGAAAACTGTCATCTTCGAATTTTTTGATATTCCTTTCTTGTTTATGAACGCTCTTCTTTGTAGTGTACTATATAGTCTCCCTGTGGTTTTTGACTCTGTTGTTGATGTCCTTTTCATATTTTCCTTGACTGTCTATTATTGTTCCTAGATACTTAAATTCTTGCAGCACCTGTTCTATCTGTTCTCCGCTTATTCGTATGTTGATTATTTTGTTCTCCTTTGTTATCACCATCACTTTTGTTTTTTCTCTATTTATCTTCAGATTCCTTTTATTTAGAGTCTCCTTCCATATTTCCACATTCTCTTTCTGCGAATATCACTATATCATCTGCAAATACATACTCTTTTATTTCTATATTCCTCATATTCCTGTATCCTACGTATATTCCTTTTGTTCTCAGTCTTGTTTCGTGTCTTGTGTCAATCACCCATGTCTCACTCTTGTATGTGAGTATTGGTGCAAAAATTGTTCTGAAAACTGTCATCTTCATATTTTTTGATATTTCTTACTACTTTAAAGAAAAGTTTCTGGTTCCCTCTACTATCTTCTTCCATCTTCTCTCCAAACTCCTCCCAGGCTTCTGCTTTCGCACTTTGTATTTCTTCTTTAGCTCTCTTCCTCTGTTTCTTGTATCTCTCGTAGTCCTTTTCTGTTCCTTTTAATACTTTAGAGAAAAGTTTCTGGTTCCCTCTGCTATCTTCTTCCATCTTCTCCAAACTCCTCCCAGGCTTTTGCTTTGGCACTTTGCATTTCTTCCTTAGCTTTGTTTCTCTGTTTATTGTATCTCTGTAGTCCTTTTCTGTTCCTGTCTGCAGGTACTGTTTCCATATTATTTTCTTCGTTGTTACTTCCTCCTTTACCTTCTTGTTCCACCACTTTGTTTGCTTCCTCGCTGCTGCTACATATGTTGTCCATATGTTGGGTTGGGGTGCATTCTAATTGGTCCAATTCCACCAGTGGGGGAGATTTCAGTTTTATGGAAAAAGTGCCAAATGATCTGTTGTGAACTCTTTCAAGGTTACAAGCGTAAATTGAGGTCTTTATGAGTTTTTTATGTAATGCATTGTTTGTAATGTTTAGTTTTCCATTTATTCTGGTCAATTTAATTAAATGTGTCAATGCTTCTTCCGAGTTTAACAACCATTCGAATATTGCAATAAATGAGAAAATTTATATTGTGTTATGTAACATTTCGGTATTTACCCCATGAACAGAAATCTTCACCATTGTTCTGTGGTCAACGAGACGAAGAACGTAAATCGAAATAGCTTTTCACGCCTGTAATTGCAGATTGCAGACACGAGCCGTCCTAATTACGCACGCATGATCAATCAATTTTATTTATTGCAAACCGCCAGTGAAAACCGGTGCATGCGTTCGGAAACAATGTGCAGAATGCAGTGACAATAATGCGAAGAAAAAAAAATGTGTGCGATTCAATAAACGATAAGAACCGCGCCCACTGTTCACCGGCTCTATTTTTTATCCCAAAGAGTTCACGACGTTGAAAGTAACACCAAGAACGTGCCATGCAGAATTTCGAAGCAGAATTCGAAAGGAGCTGCTGTTCAGCAATCAATTTGCGCGTGTTCCTATTGAACCGTGCCACCGGCGGAAAGCTAGCCAAATATTAAACAATAAACACTCGCGCTCCCATTACTTACTAAATAATTATTATTACATTATCGCTCGCAAAACCTCCTCCTTATCTCCACAATTACAGCTTAATTACATAGCCCACAGACATCTACGTTGTGTTTAATGACTCGTTCAGTTTGAATGCCAATTTAGTAACGACACTGAAAACTAAAACTTAACGTCCATTGATGATTTACCTCATTAGACCTACCAATTAAAATTGTGTTAAATCATATTAACTTTACTGGAAGTTGATGTGTGGACAACCATCAAATCTGTAGAAAAGTGTAAACCTAATGAACCCTGGGACAAAGCCTATGGTTCTCTATTGGCAGGACAAGCTCTTTATCAAAATATGTTTTATGGCAGACATGGCGAACCTATAGCACGAGTGCCAGAGGTGGCATGTACCAAAATTTTTCTGGCACGTGAATTATTTGTACATCATAATTTTCTCTGCTTTAAATTTTCGTTTTTTATAAATAATACAAAATTATTTAAAGTATAAAAGATATACCCTTGGCCATGGGAAAAGATGGAATGCTTCAAATGGCTAAAAATATAACTTATCAAACAAAAATGAATAAAGTCTATTGGTTAAATTTCTCTTTATTTTGATGAAAGTACTGAAATATCTGGATCAGTTCGTTTAGCCATATTATACCCATAATTGGAAATAGTCCCAAAGAAGAATTCATCAGATTGGTATCATTGGCAACAACAAGAAAAGCTATAGAAATTTGCGGATATTAGCGCATTGGGAAAGGCATTGGACATAGAGTGAAACACAACTGATACATGGTGAAAAGCAATTGGAATACTCTGTACTTCGCCATTTGCAATTCAACATACTTAATAACACAATTTGCCCTAGTTCCATAAATTATTGCAATAAATGAAATAATTTTGGATGCTACACGCAAAAAAAAACTTAGGCAAAATACGCTGTTTATTAGATTTTGATGTTAATTATTTTGCATAAATTCAGTTAGCCAAAATTTCAATTATACTTTGAAATCTCATTGATCACTCAACATTTCAATGAATACCATAACATTTTTAATTATTTCAAATTTCATAATGGGTACTCAAAATATTTTAATGATTGCTGTAAAGGCTTCTAAGATTGCTATTAAACTTCTAATTACTATGTATAAATTACAATTGTTGCTGTAAAAATTCCATTGATTACTGCATTTTTTCTAAATTCAGTTAGCCAAAATTACCTTCAATATGATAAGATGAAATATTTTTCACTCTCAAGAATAGTTGTTAACACTGTAAATCCAATTTATTAAAGACTTTACATGTACCTTAATAACACAATTTGCCCAAGTTCCATAAATTAATGCAACAAATGACATAATTTTGCTTGTTACACGCAAAAAAAATCTTAGGCAAAATACGCTGTTTATTAGATTTTGATGCTAATTATTTTGCATAAATTCAGTTAGCCAAAATTTCAATTATACTTTGAAATCTCATTGATAACTCAACATTTCAATGAATACCATCACATTTTTAATTATTTCAAATTTCATAATGGTTGCTCAAAATATTTTAATGATTGCTGTGAAGGTTCCTAAGATTGCTATTAAACTTCTAATTAATATGTATAAATTACAATTGTTGCTGTAAAAATTCCATTGATTACTGCATTTTTTCTAAATTCAGTTAGCCAAAATTACCTTCAATATGATAAGATGAAATACTTTTTACTCTCAAGAATAGTTGTTAACACTGTAAATCCAATTTATTAAAGACTTTACATGTACCTTAATAACACAATTTGCCTAAGCCCCAAAAATTAATGCAACAAATTACATAATTTTGGATGTTACACGCAAAAAAAAATCTAATGGTTACTCAAATTATTTTAATGATTGCTGTGAAGGTTTCTAAGATTGCTATTAAACTTCTAATTATTATGTATAAATTACAATTGTTGCTGTAAAAATTCCATTGATTACTGCATTTTTTCTAAATTCAGTTAGCCAAAATTACCTTCAATATGATAAGATGAAATATTTTTCACTCTCAATAATAGTTATTAACACTTTAAATCCAATTTATTAAAGACTTTACATTTACCTTAATAACACAATTTGCCCAAGTTCCATAAATTAATGCAACAAATGATATAATTTTGGTTGATACACGCATAAAAAAAATCTTAGACAAAATACGCTGTTTATTAGATTTTGATGTTAATTATTTTGCATAAATTCAGTTCGCCAAAATTTCAATTATACTTTTAAATCTCATTGATCACTCAACATTTCAATGAATACCATCACATTTTTAACTATTTCAAATTTCATAATGGTTAATCAAAATATTTTAATGATTGCTGTGAAGGTTTCTAAGATTGCTATTAAACTTCTAATTATTATGTATAAATTACAATTGTTACTGTAAAAATTCCATTGACTACTGCATTTTTTCTAAATTCAGTTAGCCAAAATTACCTTCAATATGATAAGATGAAATATTTTTCACTCTCAAGAATAGTTATTAACACTGTAAATCCAATTTATTTAAGACTTTACATTTACCTTAATAACACAATTTGCCCAAGTTCCATAAATTAATGCAACAAATGACATAATTTTGCTTGTTACACGCAAAAAAAAATCTTAGGCAAAATACGCTGTTTATTAGATTTTGATGCTAATTATTTTGCATAAATTCAGTTAGCCAAAATTTTAATTATACTTTGAAATCTCATTGATCACTCAACATTTCAATGAATACCATCACATTTTTTATTATTTCAAATTTCATAATAGTTACTCAAAATATTTTAATGATTGCTGTTAAAGTTTCTAAGATCGCTATTAAACTTCTAATTATTATGTATAAATTACAATTGTTGCCGTAAAAATTCCATTGATTACTGCATTTTTTCTAAATTCTGTTAGCCAAAATTACCTTCAATATGATAAGATGAAATATTTTTCACTCTCAAGAATAGTTATTAACATTGTAAATCCAATTTATTGAAAACTTTACATTTAACTTAATAACACAATTTGCCCAAGTTCCATAAATTAATGCAACAAATGGCATAATTTTGTTTGTTACACGCAAACAAAAATCTTAAGCTAAATACGCTGTTTATTAGATTTTGATGCTAATTATTTTGCATAAATTCAGTTAGCCAAAATTTTAATTATACTTTGAAATCTCATTGATCACTCAACATTTCAATGAATACCATCACATTTTTTATTATTTCAAATTTCATAATAGTTACTCAAAATATTTTAATGATTGCTGTTAAAGTTTCTAAGATCGCTATTAAACTTCTAATTATTATGTATAAATTACAATTGTTGCCGTAAAAATTCCATTGATTACTGCATTTTTTCTAAATTCTGTTAGCCAAAATTACCTTCAATATGATAAGATGAAATATTTTTCACTCTCAAGAATAGTTATTAACATTGTAAATCCAATTTATTGAAAACTTTACATTTAACTTAATAACACAATTTGCCCAAGTTCCATAAATTAATGCAACAAATGGCATAATTTTGTTTGTTACACGCAAACAAAAATCTTAAGCTAAATACGATGTTTATTCGATTTTGATTTTAGTTATTTTATATAAATTCAGTTAGCCAAAATTTCAATTATACTTTGAAATCTCATTGATCACTCAACATTTCAATGAATACCATCACATTTTTAATTATTTCAAATTTCATAATGGTTACTCAAAATATTTTAATGATTGCTGTGAAGGTTTCTAAGATTGCTATTAAACTTCTAATTATTATGTATAAATTACAATTGTTGCTGTAAAAATTCCAATGATTACTGCATTTTTTCTAAATTCAGTTAGAAAAAATTACCTTCAATATGATAAGATGAAATATTTTTCACTCTCAAGAATAGTTATTAACACTGTAAATCCAATTTATTTAAGACTTTATATTTACCTTAATAACACAATTTTCCCAAGTTCCATAAATTAATGCAACAAATGACATAATTTTGGTTGCTACATACAAGCAAAAAAAAATCTTAGGCAAAATACGCTGTTTCTTAGATTTTGATGTTAATTATTTTCCATAAATTCAGTTAGCCAAAATTTCAATTATACTTTTAAATCTCATTGATCACTCAACATTTCAATGAATACCATCACATTTTTAATTATTTCAAATTTCATAATGGTTAATCAAAATATTTTAACGATTGCTGTGAAGGTTTCTAAGATTGCTATTAAACTTCTAATTATTATGTATTAATTACAATTGTTACTGTAAAAATTCCATTGACTACTGCATTTTTTCTAAATTCAGTTAGCCAAAATTACCTTCAATATGATAAGATGAAATATTTTTTACTCTCAAGAATAAGTTATTAAACTTCTAATTATTATGAATAAATTACAATCGTTGCTGTAAAAAATCCATTGATTACAGCATTTTTTCTAAATTCAGTTAACCAAAATTACCTTCAATATGATAAGATGAAATATTTTTCACTCTCAAGAATAGTTATTAACACTGTAAATCCAATTTATTAAAAACTTTACATTTACCTTAATACACAATTTGCCCAAGTCCCAAAAATTAATGCAACAAATGACATAATTTTGGTTGTTACTGTTAACTGAACTTTTGCCACTTCTGATATTGTTAACCCAATTCAGATATTGTTAGGCCGGCGAATTACCTTTAGCTTAATTCTGATTATTTTTAATCCATAAAAACAGTTTCAACACTAATTCTGCTGTATTATACTTATAATAGGTAATTATTTGTATTGTCAAGTTGTCGATTAATAAACAATGGGATCTGCATCAATGAAACTTATTTATTTAATACAAACTAATGATACAAAAATATAAAAGGTTATATAATCGTATAATAAAATATGGCAATCGCTCTCTTCTTTTGCTCCTTCCAACGACCGTCATTCTGTAACAATTAGAAGAGTGATCGTGAGTTTACAACTCAGTGAGATAATTGTATTGGTTGA
Source organism: Othius punctulatus (assembly GCA_951805005.1). Taxonomy (NCBI): domain Eukaryota; kingdom Metazoa; phylum Arthropoda; class Insecta; order Coleoptera; family Staphylinidae; genus Othius; species Othius punctulatus. Next base: position 44,302,715 of record OX638145.1, on the reverse strand, counting down.
CCCGAGTATTAATTGGTCAACCCGATATCCTTGATTAATTACGGTGAAACAATTATCTTTGGTAAATTGTTTATCGATAGGTCAACCTCAACTCTCCACAACAATACAATGACTCACCATACTTGTTGACCCGAGTTCAACTCTCCACAACTAGACAATGACTCACCATACTTGTTGACCCGAGTCCAACTCTCCACAACCATACAATGGCTCACTATACTTGTTGACCCGAGCTCAACTCTCCACAACTATACAATGACTCACTATACTTGTTGACCCAAGTTCAACTCTACACAACCATACAATGACTCAGTATATTTGCTGACACCGAGTAATAATTGGTCAACCCAACATCCTTGTTATCTTCTGAGACAATGGAACAACGATGGGTTAACCTCAACTCAACTCAACCACACAATCACTCACCTTCAATTTATCCATACGGACACTAACAATATAATCTTTACTGAAACTATTCTATTAATTCGTCACGGCCCGCTTCGCCTGGTATAACTCACTGAATGCGATGCAAATGCGTCCGTTACCTTCAAAAGGGTCCAACAAGAGAGGCAACTTGGCCTTGAATTTATAAACAACTGCGTCATCGGCCCGCTCGTATACGCCCGAACCTAAATATTATGATTTACCATTTTAATAAATTGGGTGATATAACATTCGGCCTTCCTGACCTTTCAGAACGTCCTCGTTCAGACACAGTTAAACTTATTCATCTTCACTGGTGACAAAGTTAAACTTCTTCATTTGTCTACCGCCTCAACCATTGTATATGCTTTTCGTTTGCTCTTCCCTGAATTGTGCACCTCTTCAAGCACATACCTATCGTTAGTTAACCTTCTCCGCACCACAAAAGGCCCCTTGTAGTTTGCTAATAGTTTTTTTACTGCCTTCTCCTACTTTGTGCCTTCGCACCATCACTGTTGCACCTTCGTGATATTGTGTTGCTACCTTTCTTTTTTTATTATATCGTTCTTGAGACTTGAGTTGCGAGTCCTTTATTCTACCACTTGCTTCATCTCGGTCTTGTTGAAGATTTTTTTTTTGTCACAGCCCTCTCGTCTTGTACTGCAATAGATAAAAATGAATCTGCCGGTGACCTTGGCTTATATCCCATAAGTAATTCAGAAGACGTTTTCTTAGTTGTAGCATGTGCAACATTGTTAATTGCGAACTGAATTTCGGGTAATTTCCGTTCCCATTCTTTTTCTCGCTCCACAGAGGTACTTAACGAAGAAAGAATAGTGGAGTTAAACCTCTCCACTTGACCGTTTGCTCGTGGAGTTGCCATCGCGTTCTTAATGTGTTGTACTCCTTTATCACTGCAGAAGTTTTCAAACGCGTTTGACGTGAAACTTGTCCCTTGATCAGTAATCACCCTTGTGGGCACCCCATACACACTGATCAATTGATTGAAACATTTCAACACATGTTTAGTGCTTGTGTCCCTGGTTGAAAACAAATTTAAATATTTGGTGAAACCATCCACCACTGCCAGAATATATGTCTTTCCATTGCTTGGATTGAATGGTCCCAAGTGGTCCATATGTATAGTGTGGAAAGGAACGGAAACTTTATTTATAGAATGCAACATACCTTCCTGCTTTCCTTTAGGTATTTTAAAATAATGGCATCGCGCACACGATGCTATGTATTTCACAATATATTTGCGCATCTCTGGGAACCAGTATACTTCAAGTATTTTCTGCATAGTTTTATCCGTAGAAAAAAATGTCCTAAATTATCGTGATTACATCTTACAATTTCCCTTCGCATACTTCTCGAGACAACCCAAAGTTGTTTACCATCCACAACTTTATAAAGACGATCGTCAGCCATCTTATATTCCTTGTGGATTTTTCTTTCGTAATCATTTTTAAAACGTTTGTTATTACTTGTAGTTTTCGGTTTGTTAACTTACAAGCTAACATCCAATTGGCGACTTCTATTTGGTGTTCTTCACAAACACTTTGTTCGGCAATAGAGTTTCTACTTAGCTTATCTACATGTGCCACATTTTTGCAGGACGATGAATTACTTCATCTTCTTGTAGTTTATATGTACGGCTTGCTTCGAATTCGATGTTGTTCTTCCTTTGGGTCCGGTTTACCTCTTTTCCTAATGGGTCCTCTCTTATAGTTGCTATCACCAGGTAGTGGTCTGATCCTATTTCTGGTCCTCTTCTTACTCTTGCATCCGTTATTTTGCTCATATTGTTTTCTTCCACTCAAATATAAACTATTATCGATTTCTCGTTTCTACTCGGCATTTATCTAGTGTAACAGTGTATTTCCTTATGTTGAAAGAATGTATTTGTGTTTGTATTTGTTAGCTTTTGTTAGTTCTTCCCAGAATGTCTCCTTAATTTCTTCCTTTTCACCTTCATTTGGACCGTGTATTGCTATTATCGTCCTGATTTGTTTTGTAAGTTCGTCTTTTAGTTCTATTGTTAACGTTCTTTCTGGTCATACCTTCCATTCCTGTATTTGTTCTGCACTCCATTGCCATGCTTGTGATTTGTGCAGCAACATCTTAAGATGTTTGGCAATCCTTGAATCATTTTTCACAAACCGTCTGAAAAATCCAGTAAATCCCGGAAATTGTCGTACATTGTAAACTGTACTACATTGTACATTGTTGTCGGTGTTGCAAACATTCTTATTGTCTTTGTCTTATTTGTACCGGGTCTTACACCTTCTTCAGATATTTCATATCCTAGGTAGGTGACAGCAGTTTGTATAAAATAGCGTTTTCAGGGATTTAAAGTTAATTCATTCTGAAGTAATGTTTTAAACACTTGTTCCAGGTTTTTCCAATCCTTGTTCATATGCCTTGCCAGGACATAAAATGTTGTCGAGGCAAGTAATTGCGACTGTGCCCCGAAGTGGTCCCAACACTCGATTAACTAATCTTTGAAATACGCTTGGCGCATTACAAAAGCCAAATGGCGTACGATTAAATTCGTATTTGCCATTACAAATTTTTACAAAAGTAGTTTTCTTATTTTGCCTCCATTTCCACTTCTACTTGATAATATTCAGAAAATAAATCCAAACTAGTGTAGTTTTTATAAACTTTTAATTGATCGATTTGATCGTCTATAATATATCAATAAGTTTTCTATAATGTATACATAAACGCTTGTCCCTGTTTGGTTTATTAACTAAGATCACTGAATATGAGTAGGGAGAATTTGAATCTCGAATGATTCCAGTTTCTTAAATTTCAGAGATCATACCTCTTACCAATTCTCTTTCCACGTGAGCCATCTTGTATGGACGATAAAATATTGACTTATTTTCAATTAACGTAATTGGCATTTTAGTATTTCCTTTGCAAACTATCTCTGCAAAGAATGTAGCGAAGCATTTTCTATATTTATTAAATTATTCTAGTCGTTATTTATCTTCATTAGCAGCAAGACTGACATCTAGTATTTCATCAACTTCTTTCAACGGCGTCTGATTTTCCTCTAAAAGATTGAAATTTTCTTCACACTCCAAACAAGTGTGACCTCTGGCGACTATCTTTCCACCTTTAATGAGAAGGTCATATTTGGAAATATTGCTCACACTTCAGAACTTTGCACTTCAAAGTATTATCGATGTGAAGAGCACATCTTGGAACCTGATGTTTTAAAAACGTTAACTTATTAGCAGTTTTTATAAATGACTGGTGAGTAACGCACTGATCTATTTCGATTTCCAGTTTTTTTTTTTTTCGATGTTTTTCTTTATTTGTTGCAATAAAGGTCACAAGTCATGTCATATTACAACAAATAAAAGGCGGGGGGTACTTCGTCCTCTTCTTCGTATCAGATGATCTGCTGGTCTCTGTACTAATGGTATGAGGGCGGTGATGCTTAGGATTCCAGGAGGATTTTTTTCTTTAATTGTTGCTTGAAGGTTGCTAGATTTAGGGCTTTGATTGGGTCATCTAACTGGTTGTATTGTTGTATTGCGATGCTTGTTATTCCTAGTTTGTGTTGTTGTTGCTTACAGGTGTAGGTTCTTATGTGCTGATTGTTTCTTGTATCGTGTGTATGTATCTCGTTGTTCGTTTTTAGAATGATGCTGCTGTATGTTTCTTCATGTTTTATTTTGTGTATTTGGAGTATATTGTTAAACCTTATGAGCTGTTTTATGTTTAGTTCGTTCTGAAGTTTGTGAACCGAAATCAATAAACTAGTCGAAGCATTTATTTATTTTACACTGTGTTAATCAATGATGGATCAAACTAAATAAATTAAATATATTTAACCGCACTTGTTCTTAATATTGCACATGTTTATAGATTTCACTTATTTATAGAAATTCTCCTTTACAATTGTTTCGCCGTCTTTTCTTAAACATTTGGCTGTGTTAGTAATGCCTATAATTTCGCTTATCACAGGCAATATTTAATTGTCTGGGTCTGGTTATTCGATACTTTATTTATTTTATTACGCCGTTCACAATAAATAATAACTGAAACACTTTATAACACAGACACAAAACCATTTTATAGTATTACTGTATCATATTTGTTCGCTGAATGTAAATATACCACCACAACTATCATTTGGTATCAATCATTTACATGTACTATGTACTAGTATAAAAATGTAAGTAATACATATTTACTCCTCGGCCGAACAGTCGAGTAAATGCTTTGCATTTATATCATGAAGTTATTTTATTAACTTTGAAAGAATTAAACAAATTGTACAATAAGCACTATCAATTCAACACCCATTAAAATATTATGTTATATTCCTACACAAACAAAACTAATGAGTGATCGTATAGAGACGAAGAGAGAACGAATGCCATTAATCTTGATATGTTTTTTTTTTTTATAAATTTTTTTTTTTTAATTTTTAGAACAATCTTCCCATTGTTCATTAGGTACAGCACTTGGGAGCAATCCCACTTCTGATATTGTTAACTGAACTTTTGCCACTTCTGATATTGTTAACCCAATTCAGATATTGTTAGGCCGGCGAATTACCTTTAGCTTAATTCTGATTATTTTTAATCCATAAAAACAGTTTCAACACTAATTCTGCTGTATTATACTTATAATAGGTAATTATTTGTATTGTCAAGTTGTCGATTAATAAACAATGGGATCTGCATCAATGAAACTTATTTATTTAATACAAACTAATGATACAAAAATATAAAAGGTTATATAATCGTATAATAAAATATGGCAATCGCTCTCTTCTTTTGCTCCTTCCAACGACCGTCATTCTGTAACAATTAGAAGAGTGATCGTGAGTTTACAACTCAGTGAGATAATTGTATTGGTTGACCCGAGTATTAATTGGTCAACCCGATATCCTTGATTAATTACGGTGAAACAATTATCTTTGGTAAATTGTTTATCGATAGGTCAACCTCAACTCTCCACAACAATACAATGACTCACCATACTTGTTGACCCGAGTTCAACTCTCCACAACTAGACAATGACTCACCATACTTGTTGACCCGAGTCCAACTCTCCACAACCATACAATGGCTCACTATACTTGTTGACCCGAGCTCAACTCTCCACAACTATACAATGACTCACTATACTTGTTGACCCAAGTTCAACTCTACACAACCATACAATGACTCAGTATATTTGCTGACACCGAGTAATAATTGGTCAACCCAACATCCTTGTTATCTTCTGAGACAATGGAACAACGATGGGTTAACCTCAACTCAACTCAACCACACAATCACTCACCTTCAATTTATCCATACGGACACTAACAATATAATCTTTACTGAAACTATTCTATTAATTCGTCACGGCCCGCTTCGCCTGGTATAACTCACTGAATGCGATGCAAATGCGTCCGTTACCTTCAAAAGGGTCCAACAAGAGAGGCAACTTGGCCTTGAATTTATAAACAACTGCGTCATCGGCCCGCTCGTATACGCCCGAACCTAAATATTATGATTTACCATTTTAATAAATTGGGTGATATAACATTACACACAAAAATAATGTTAGGCAAATTACGCTGTTTATTAGATTTTTATTTGAATTATTTTGTATAAACTCAGTTAGCCAAAATTTCAATTATAATTTGTAATCTCATTGATCACTCAACATTTCAATGAATACCATCACATTTTTAATTATTTCAAATTTCATAATGGTTACTCAAAATATTTTAATGATTGCTATGAAGGTTTCTAAGATTGCTATTAAACTTCTAATTATTATGTATAAATTATAATAATTGCTGTAAAAATGTCATTGATTACTGCATTTTTTTAATTGTTTCTCACAAATTTTCTATTTTACTGTCAACATTTTATTGATCACTATCAAAATATCTGTGAATACGGCAAAATTTTCAATTATTTCATTTTAATGGTAACCAACAATATTTCTATGGTTGCAGACAAAATATGAAAGACTGCAGTCAAAATTTCAATTATTATGTCTACATTGCCATTAGTGCTGCCAAAATTTCAATGATTACCGTAATTTCTTCAATTATTTCCCACAAATTTGGAATTATTCTGTCAATATGTCATTTAATTTGCCAAATTTCAATTATCACAGTCAAAATGTCATTGATCACTTCTAAATTTCTTCGAGCACTGTCAAAATTTCAATGTTTAACATGAAATTTTCATGGAAATAGATTTGTTACTATACATTTGTAATTAAATACTAATACTTGCATACAGGCAAGTCAGGTATTGGCCACATTGACCATTGATTAAATAACTATTTAAACAAACATAGGTAATCAAAACAAAAAACACGAAAAGAAAATGACAAATCACTGAGTCTCATTGGCTCCATACAAGTTTATCAGTTACACATTGATACCAAAAGTGAGTTCTAACTAGGGTCCGGATTTCTAGCAAATTTGCTTTTTACATATATTAATATTATAATGACGTTTTATAATAGTAATAATTATTTCCCACAAATTTGCAATTATTCTGTCAATACGTCATTTAATTTGCATAATTTCAATTATCACAGTCAAAATGTCATTGATCACTTCTAAATTTCGTCGAGTACTGTCAAAATTTCAATGGTTAACATGAAATTTTCATGGAAATAGATTTGGCGGTTACTTGTTTTAACTCCATTAAGATGGGTTTAAATTAATAATTAATATAATTAAACTCTGTTTAATAACGCTACGTTTAATAACGCTGTGTATAGAAACATGTCGCAGACAATAATACAATAATTTTAGTAATTAACTCCAAACATGCGTTATTTACCCAGTCATGAAATTTTCAATTATTTCAAATTTCATAATGGTAACAAAAATATTTAAATGATTGTTGTGTATAAATTTTAATTATTTCTGTAAAAATTTCAATAATTACTGTACATTTTTTGTACAGTGAATGTACAGTTTTTGTGAATGGAATTTCATCAAAAACATGAAAGGTAAACTTGATATAATTATTGTATTAATTAAATTTGCATAATCCATATTATTGTGATTTAAAATAATTTATATAGTTTCGCTAATACTTCGAGGTTGAATCGCTTAAAATGTGAGGATAATGATATAATATTTCACACAGAGTCTGCATGCCTTGCAATCTGCAATAATTATTGTAACCTTATTAATGGCGCTAATGTATCCACAAATAGTTTATTATTTTTACAATACCATGTAAAGATAAAATTAATTAACAGAACATTTCGCTCATTCGCATTATGTAGGTACATATGTAATAGAATCATGTTTCTAACTTGCAATTAATTTAGTTGAATGTCACTTAATATTGAATTTTAATGCTTACAGACCTGTGATATGAAATATCTGAAAATGTTGCATTAGTACAGTATTACTGTAAACAATTTTTAAATTTGTTCTTGCGAAATCATTTGTTTTGAGTGCCTAATACATCCTATTTGAAAAAATGTTTAAATTTCTTAAAGTGTGTTTGTGATACATATATAGAATTTCAGTGAGTGTATACTTGTGTAAATTTCCCTTCACTACTCCCTGCATGCTTAAAAATATGGCAATCAAATCTGAATCATTATAATTTAAGTGAAAAACCGAGCAAACGCGGCCGTTGCATTAATTATTAATTGCGTCTAGGTATATGTGTTGCCCATAATTAAAGAATCATAATTATCTACGCCTTGCAGCAAGTCAGCTCTAAATTTAGGGTTAATTAAAACTTTCTATATGTGATAAAAAAATCTGAAATAACTTTGACTGGCATTTAGATCCGAGTGGTAAGAAAGTGGTTGTTGCTTCATCGCAAAATTTCATACAGAATCGTGCATTTCCATACAATCAAACACCAACGGCTATCATTTCAATTAAGCGCCGTGCGTTAAAATTTTTATTGCCTCCATACGCAGTAATTAGCCGCATTTCTATGTGATTACCATAAATCAAATTATGCAAGTTCATTGAAGGTACTAATTATATATTTTTTCGTCTGGTAATGGATACAAATCCTTGCGCATTATGAATGCGGTTTTCACTCGCTTGCAACGGAATGCAATGAAACAAACCGTAACCGAAGATTTACTACTAGGAAGAAAGTGAAAAGCGAGGCAATGAAATGCGCTAGTTAGTAGGGAAATGGTGGGAATCGTCATGTGATTCGCGTGTCTATTACAAAAATAAAATGAGAATTATAAGGCACTAACAATGACGTAAAATGTGAGGATGTAAACACCATTGTAAACACATTTTGTAAACCATTTTGTAAACACAAAAATATTTTGAAAATATTGTGCTAATTATATGACAATAATGACAATTCATATTTGGCAGTCCAGCTCTGCTTCCTTGGAAACTAATTTTAAGCATAATTTAGATTTTTTAACACAAGTAACGTACCATATATATCTAATATATAGCCAAAGAAATTTATATATAAAAATTATTCAGAATTTGAAATTATGGGCTTGTGAGATTTTGAGAAAAATTAACATTAACGTCTAATTTTCTTTTCCAATATGTCTCGCAAATACAAGGGTATACAAGAAATAATATTGAAGATTAACAAGTATGTTAGGTATATTCCATGTGCTGGTCATTCCCTGAATATTGATTTTAGAGCAGCAGTTGACTGTTGTTTAGATGCAGTAAAAATGTTTGGAATTGTTCAAGAAATACTACTATATAATTCATTTTCTTCATCTACACATATATGGGCAGTACTGTTGCCATTCTTCAAAGATGATTCAAACGTTCCAAAGTATTTGTCAAATACTAGATGTGAAGCACATTCAAAGGCCATAAGTGCAATACTTGATAGTTATGATGGAATAATTCTGCATTGCATCAGCTGCATATCGATATTACAGACAAAGGTGAAACAAGAAATCAAGCCATAAACATTTTGAATAAAATGGAGGAGTTTTAATTTATGAAAATGTTATATTTGTGGAGTTACTTGCTGGATGAATTTCATAAGACTAGTCAATCACTGCAAGACCCCCAAATTAGTCTAGATGAAGTATGTAGGAAATTGTATGATTCACTTTCGGATTTCGTTAAATGTTCCAGGAATATGTTCGATCATTCTGAAGAAAAATAAAGGCAAAATTGCCTGATGTTGGTTACAATAAAAGCAGATATAGAAGAAAGCATATCAATGATGATGAAAATGATGCTTTAGAGAATCTTGAGTCAAGAGACAAGTTCAGAATCAAAATATTTATACACCTGTGATGGATGCATTACAGCAAAGAATATACTAAAGACATTACAGTAAAATCTGTAAAAATACAGTTGTAGTATTTTGTTATAAATTGGAAATTCGAAGAATTTTTCATGATGATTTTCATGATGATTTTCAAATTATTCCACCTATCTATTATATTCTAAAAAATATGAACAAAATGGCATTGAGAAACATTAAATCTAAAGCTTAATAAAGATTACATTACTAATACTATAAGGACATAATCTTTAGGAAGGTCATAAAGTTTATGATTATTGTATTGTATCTTTTTACTCATAATGACTGGAAACAAAAATTCTAGTCATTCTTGAATATTTATATTTACAGTTGCGCTTTTTACATTGGATATGTTAACTCCGGACAACAAAGCACTTTTATCAATTTGGAAAGTTGCAATACACTTGCATTTTTTCGCATAAAAAATTCTAGAATATGATAGTTTCCGAGGAAAATTTGACAGTGTTGAACAATCTCGGTTGAAGTTTGCCAGATTGCGTAAACACTCGACAGATTGTGACTATTGAAAATTTGGGGTTTCAGAAAATAGTATATTGTAATAAGAGTGTATGAAGACTCGTATGAATGGAGCACTCGCTGGCGCTCGTGCTCCAACTTTCATACTCGTTTTGCAATGAAGCCCTTTCCGCAAGAGTGTTACATACTATTTTTTCTACGAAAGTGTAGAAAACTAAAGATTAATGTAAATTTTCCGTTGATCTGTCATTTAAGCATATCATTAATGTATGAATTGTACAGAGAAATCGTTCATTAATAACCCCCATTAATGAACGATTTGTTTTAATAAACTATTTTAGTATAGGCCACCAAACATACTATATTCAAATGTCACTGTAAAACGTCAAACGTGATTTATAAGTTATTTGTGGCTATTATGGATCTCGAAGACGCTCTAATATTGACCCCGCCAGAAGTTTTGGAGAGTGCCAATGTTGCTTCATTGTGTTTGCTCCCGGAAAAAAGCAGGTCTTTATACGAAAAGACATACGGAGAATTTACAACATGGTGCGCAGAGAAGCAGGTAACGCGCCATTCGGAATCTGTTTTATTAGCGTATTTTGCTGATATTGCGGGAAAAGGTCTGTTGGCAAGCTTATGGCCGAAATATTCAATGCTTAAAGCGACATTAAATATAAAAGAAAACATTGATATAAGCAAATTCAATAAATTGATCATGTTCATTAAACGACAAAAAGAAGGATATCTGCCGAAAAAATCCAAAGTACTCGAAAAAGAACACATCCAACGATTCCTATCTGATTCTCCAAACAGTGTCTTCTTAATGACTAAGGTAATGAAATAATGACCAACTGAAAATATAAACATCGTATTACATTTCAGGTTGCAATGATTTTTGGAGTAGCTGGAGCATTAAGAAAAGATGAATTATTGAAATTAGAGAAAGATAATGTTCAGGATATGTCATCAAAATTTTTAGTTACAATTATGGCGTCCAAAACACAAACAAATAGAATTTTTACAGTGGTGGACAATGAAGAAAAAACATTGTTAACATTAATTAGAAATTACATTTCATTGAGGCCAAGACACACTCCACACAATAGATTTTTTATTTTCTATAGAAATGGCGTCTGCTCCACCCAACCTGTAGGCATCAATACATTTTCCAAATTACCGTCACGAATTGCAACATTTTTAAAATTAGATCAGCCTCATCTTTATACAGGACACTGTTTCCGACGATCGTCTGCTTCAATTCTTTCCGACGCTGGTGCAGACTTCGCAGCTATTAAACGACATGGTGGCTGGAAATCCACTTCAGTTGCTGAAGGATACATAGAAAATTCAATTCAAAATAAAATAAACATCGCTGAAAAGATTCTCTCGACAAATAATTCAAAAGCACCTCATACTATTACGAGTGCTAATAATAATAATGAAACAGAAAATTCCACAACAAGTGTCGAAGACAATAACTTAAACTTAAATTTTAGTTCAGAATACCAGAAAACTGAAAATACTATGTCTATTCCTGGTTTTAATTTCAGCAATTGCACAGTTACTAATCTAACTATAAATATAGACAAACACAGTGCAACTTAAAAATTAGTAATCTTACAAATTAGTTAATAGGTTTTGAATCATTTGTATATGTATATCACAATAATTATCACAATTAATTTGATTTTTTAAACTTTTTTATTGCTAATAAGATCAACGAAAAAATATTGTAACCAACACGTAAGATTAATCGGCGATTAATAATCTCGACAATTAACGCGCTCGCTCGCTCCGCTCGCTCACGCGTTAAAATTTCTCGATAATTAATCGCTCTCATTAATCAACTTGTTGGTTAAATAACTATTAATCATTAATTTAAAATAAATGTCATTGTCATTAATTTAAACGTCAGAAAATTTATAAATCGCTTGTAACCAAATCGAGACTCGAAATTTATACATTAATACTGGAAGTAGAAGAATATCAATAATGGATTCCGATAGTGACGATATAACAAACACTCCGCCGGAACTTGCGGCCATTGCATCCACAGTTTCGTCCGATTTATTGCCTCAAAAATCAAAAGAGAGGTATTGGAGTGCGGAAAGTGAGTGCGGAAAGTACTTTCCGCACTCATATAAGTGCGGAAAGTACTTTCTGCACTCCTTGTAACAAATACCAACTTTCAAGGTTAAATTTTATGACAGAAAACGTGTCTTTCAACACTTTCGTAGAAAAAAAATAATACCTACTCTACCCGTCAGTAAAATGTTTTACTTTACTCGGAGTCCTGTAAAATGCACGGCACAAGGTGTTTCGTATTTCACTCTGACTCCTCGTAAGTAATGGACAATTTTCCTGATCCTTCAGTAAATATCAATCTTTTTATCTACGATTAATTTATAATGTAAGTATTATACTTGGGGTTTTGCAGTATAATGCTATATATTATTCCCTTAGGGAATAATGACTACAGATTAATAGTCATGATTCCCTTAGGGAATAATGACTATTCCCTTAGGGAATAATGACTATTCCCTTAGGGAATAATCACTAGTGATTAATAGTCATTATTCCCTCTTGCACCCCAATTACAAAATTTCTCAAATTAAATAATACCATGGAAACATAATTTGAAATTGAAATTGAAATTTGAAACATGGGTTTCAGAAAAAAAAAATACCTACTCTACTCGTCAGTAAAATGTTTTACTTTACTTGGAGTCTTGTAAAACTACACGGTACAGGGTGTTTCGTATTTCACTTTGACTCCTCGTAAGTAATGGATCATTTTCCTGATCCTTCAGTAAATAACAATCTTTTTATCTACGATTAATTTATAATGTAAGTATTATACTTGAGGTTTTTGCAGTATAATGCTATATATTATTTCCTCGGGGAATAATGACTGGGGATTAATGGTCATTATTCCCTTAGGGAATAATCACTAGTGATTAATAATCATTATTCTCTCTTGCACCCCAATTACAAAATTTCTCAAATTAAATAATACCATGGAAACATAATACACAAACTCAAAAGTGCCACTGTCAAACGCTTAGTGTTTGTGTATTTGAATTGCGATGGATGAAAATGAAGAGTTTTTTACTTGTAAACCTCCAGAAATTGTAAAACTAGCTACAGCAAGAACATCTACCTTGATACCAGAAACATCGAATTGAATTTACAATAAAATGTTCGCAAGCTTCAACAAATGGCGTCTTCGAAAGAACGCAAAATCATTTTCCAAAAATGTTCTACTAGCCTATTTGGTCGAAGATAAAGTACAGTATACTACTTGCAATAATGGCTATTATTATTAACTCGTGGTATAATCTACTATTATTCAATTGCATCATAAGATAGTTTTTTTTAATATTTTGTAGTTTGTAAAGTTCTTGCAACCGAATAATAAATTATGTACGATATATTTCGGACTCATTGCTGTTGCTGGACTCGGCGTTGCCTCGTCCAGCAATTTCACATTTTCAACATTTTCCGAAAATGTTCTACTAACCTATTTGGTCGAAAATAAAGTATACTACTTGCTATAATGGCTATTATTATTAACTCGTGGTATAATCTACTATTATTCAATTACATCATAAGATAGTATTTTTTTAATATTTTGTAGTTTGTAAAGTTCTTGCAACCGAATAAAAAATAATGTATGATATACGGACGACAAACATATTTCTGACTCATTGCTGTTGCTGGACTCGACGTTGTCTCGTCCAGCAATTTCCAGCAAATAGTCCGAAATATTTCGTTTTTCATGCTTATAACATAAAATACTATTTTAATCAATTGAAAATTTTTAAAATATAAATTTGTTTCGAATCTACCTATTCAGCTAATACTGTTTTCCAAGTGTTTCCTGTGCCTTCTCCAGAGCCCAGACCGTTTAACTGATCCAATTGAATTTTTTTAAGCTTTTAAGAAAATTTCGAAGGCCCCTTCGATTTTTAGCGGAAAACACCAACCAAAAGTGGTAGTTTTTTTGTTGTTTTGCAATTTCACATTTTCAACATTTTCCGAAAATGTTCTACTAACCTATTTGGTCGAAGATAAAGTATACTACTTGCAATAATGGCAAATATTATTAACTCGTGGTAAATCTACTATTATTCAATTACATCATAAGATAGTATTTTTTTTTAATATTTTGCAGTTTGTAAAGTTCTTGCAACCGAATAAAAAATGCTGTATGATATACAGACGACAAACATATTTCGGACTCATTGCTGTTGCTGGACTCGGCGTTGTCTCGTCCAGCAATTTCCAGCAAATAGTCAGAAATATTTCGTTTTTCATGCTTATAACATAAAATACTATTTTAATCAATTGAAAATTTTTAAAATATAAATTTGTTTCGAATCTACCTATTCAGCTAATACTGTTTTCCAAGTGTTTCCTGTGTCTTCTCCAGAGCCCAGACCGTTTAACTCATCCAATTGATTTTTTTAAGCTTTTAAGAAAATTTCGAAGGTTCCTGCGATTTTTGGCGGAAAACACCAACCAAAAGTGGTAGGTTTTTTGTTGTTTTGCAATTTCACATTTTCAACATTTTCCGAAAATGTTCTACTAGCCTATTTGGTCGAAGATAAAGTATACTACTTGCAATAATGGCTATTATTATTAACTCGTGGTATAATCTACTATTATTCAATTACATCATAAGATAGTATTTTATTTAATATTTTGTAGTTTGTAAAGTTCTTGCAACCGAATAAAAAATGCTGTATGATATACAGCCGACACACATATTTCGGACTCATTGCTGTTGCTGGACTCGGCATTGCCTCGTCCAGCAATTTCCAGCAAATAGTCCGAAATATTTCGCCTTTCATGCTTATAACATAAAATACTATTTTAATCAATTGAAAATTTTTAAAATATAAATTTGTTTCGAATCTACCTATTCAGCTAATACTGTTTTCCAAGTGTTTCCTGTGTCTTATCCAGAACCCAGACCGTTTAAATGATCTAATTGAATTTTTTTAAGCTTTTAAGAAAATTTCGAAGGTCCCTACGATTTATGGCGGAAAACAGCAACCAAAAGTGGTAGGTTTTTTGTTGTTTTGCAATTTCACATTTTTAACATTTTCCGAAAATGTTCTACTAACCTATTTGGTCGAAGATAAAGTAGAGTATACTACTTGCAATAACGGCTATTATTAACTCGTGGTATAATCTACTATTATTCAATTGCATCATAAGATAGTATTTTTTTTTAAATATTTTGTGGTTTGTAAACTTCTTGCAACCGAATAAAAAATTATGTATGATATACGGACGACAAACATATTTCGGACTCATTGCTGTTGCTGAACGAGGCAACGCCGAGTTCCAGCAAATGGTCGAAAATATTTCGTTTTTCATGCTTATAACATAAAATACTATTTTCATCAATTGATTTTTTTTTTAAATATAAATTTGTTTCGAATCTACTTATTCAGATAATACTGTTTTCCAAGTGTTTCCTGTGTCTTCTCCAGAGCCCAAACCGTTTAACTGACCCAATTGTTTTTTTTAAGCTTTTAAGAAAATTTCTAAGGTTCCTGCGATTTGTGGCGGAAAACACCACACAAAAGTGGTAGGTTTTTTGTTGTTTTTCAATTTCACATTATCAACATTTTCCGAAAATATTCTACTAACCTATTTGGTCGAAGATAAAGTAGAGTATACTACTTGCAATAACGGCTATTATTATTAACTGGTGGTATAATCTACTATTATTCAATTACATCATAAGATAGTATTTTTTTATATTTTGTAGTTTGTAAAGTTCTTGCATTCGCATAAAAAAATATGTATGATATACGGACGACAAACATATTTCGGACTCATGTTGCTGGACTCATGCTGTTGCTGGACTCGGCGATGCCTCGTCCAACAATTTCCAGCAAATCTTCCGAAATATTTCGTTTTTCGTCCTTAAAACATAAAATACTATTTTAATCAATTGAAAATTTTTTAAATATAAATTAGTTTCGAATCTACATATTCAGCTAATACTGTTTTGCAAGTGTTGCCTGTGCCTTCTCCAGACCCCAGACCGTTTAACTGATCCACTTGATTTTTTTTAAGCTTTTAAGAAAATTTCGAATGTCTCTGCGATTTTTGGCGGAAAACACCAACCAAAAGTGGTAGGTTTTTTGTTGCTTTGCAAGTATTTAAAAAAAATATTAACTGGAATATCGTTAGTGATATATCAGTAAAAATTAAATAAAATTTGCATCGTCTTTCTCCAAAAATGCATTAAAAAAATCGCATTCTAGCAATGTTTGCGAGTTGCCACGGAGGCATATGCCTAGTTGAACTCCCCTCATTTCAAAAAGTGAAATGGACCATAGTGGACGCTCTTATGCGATTGCTTTTTCGAAGAGCATTCGCAAGAAACTCAGAAACAAAAAATTAAAGATATTTTTCATTTGATATGACTCTGCGGAACTATATAGAGTAAATAAGCATCACTTTCATCAAAAGTTGAAACTAGATTTTTCTTGTAAAGTAACAAAGAAGTGCGTAAAGTGACATACGCCTTCACATTATAAAAGTTAGATATATTATAATAGCTAGTCTTGAACGATACCTTTTTAAGTTCAAAATGAAACCAATCAATTTCATTTTGGGAAGTAACAAATTCAAATTGAGACCAATCAATTTCAAATTGGAAACAATCAAATTAAAATTTAATTGAAACAAATTCAATTTGACATGTAACAATTTCTAAATGAGATTTTCAATTTCAAATTCAGATTAAACAAAATCAAGTTGACAATAAACAATTTTCAATTTGAAAATATTACCAAAATGTATATTAAAGAAATATTATTATAATATAATGTATTCATCCATGTAATATTAAATATTAACATTATACAACAAAGATTAAAACAATCTAAGGAATAAACTACTAAACTAAAAGTACATGTCTTCCATGTTTAACCCAGCAGAAATAAAGTTTTGGATACCTGCCAGAAATCTCGCATTGACAACCTTATTTTTTTCTTACGTTTTCATTAATTATGTTTTCTAACCTTTGAAGGCTAAACTCTGTTGGTGTCAATTATTTCTGCCTTCTCCATTCAAACTTTGTGGCATTTGTACCGACAAATCTACTTTCACATCAAATTTCATCACTCTCCATGCATTCTCAATCGGATTCGACATTGGGCTATATGGACTTAATCGAAGTAAGTGATTATTTTTGAATTCGTGTTCATACCCATCGTTTTAGCAAGGGTTTTCCAATCTCCATTATTATTATAAGCAGCACACAACTGCTTCTTGAGATGTATTGCTTCTGCTGTATTTTTATGTAGCATGGCATTTTTAATACGACACATATAAATTAATTATATTGTCATAATAAATTGTATTTGTTTACTCTCAACTTGATATTGTTTAGTGTCAACTTGATTTTGTTTAGTCTCAATTTGAAATTGATTGGTCTTAATTTGAACTTGATTGGTCTCAATTTGAACTTCATTGGTCTCAATTTGTAATTGATTGGTGTCAATTTGAAATTGATTAGTCTCAGTTTGAAATTGATTGGTCTCAATTTGAACTTGAAATGGTTTAGTTATGTGCTCGTGTAGTGTATGCTACCATGCATTCTTAATCAGGTTTAACATTGGGCTCTATGGCCTTAATCGAAGTAAATGACAATTTTTGAATTCATGTTCGTGGCCATCGTTTTATCAACGGTTTTCCAATCTCCATTATTATTATAAGCAGCACACAACTGCTGCTTGAGATATATTGCTTCTGCTGTATTTTTATGTAGCGTGGCATTTTTAACAAGAAACATATGAATGAATTATATTGTCATAATAAATTTTATTTGTTTACTCTCAACTTGATATTGTTTAGTGTCAACTTGATTTTGTTTAGTCTCAATTTAAAATTGATTGGTCTCAATTTGAACTTCATTGGTCTTAATTTGAAATTAATTGGTCTCAATTTGAAATTGATTGGTCTCAGTTTGAAATTGATTGGTCTCAATTTGAACTTGATTGGTCTCAATTTGAACTTGAAATGGTATAGTTATGTGCTCGTGTAGTGTATGCTACCTTGGATCTGATCCACTACCTAATACCACGGATACGAATTCGATGTACAATATCCGACGTTTTGGAAATCCGAGTAATTTAAGATCCTGATTCAAAATTATTTGTTTCCGGATAGCAGGTTCTATACCGTTTCAAGTTTAAATTGAGACCAATCAATTTCAATTTGAGACCAACCAATTTCAAATTGAGACCAATCAATTTCAAATTGAGGCCAATTGAGTTCAAATTGATACCATTCATTTTCAAATTAAGACTAAACAAAATCAAGTTGACACTAAACAATATCAAGTTGTCACAATAAATTTTATTTGTTTACTCTCAAAAGATTAAACAATATCAAGTTGAGAGTAAACAAATAAAATTTATTGTGACAACTTGATATTGTTTAGTGTCAGCTTGATTTTGTTTGGTCTCAATTTGAAATTGATTGGCCTCAATTTGTAATTGATTGGTATCAATTTGAACTTGATTGGCCTCAATTTGAAATTGATTGGTCTCAATTTGAGAACTTGAAAAGGTATAGTAGGGACTATTTTAGAGAATACTATTTCTAGGATTGTAGTTTTCATATCGAATTATTTTATTTTAGTGAGAACCCACTTCAGCCGGATATGCTGAGGGTTGGTGACGACGAAGCCCTAAGTCGATCTCACTTCGACTTCTACAAGCCAACAGTGCTGTTCTTCCACGCATTCTTCGAGTCCTCCAGCAGCTCCCCTGCGACCACCATCAGGACAGGTCAGTACCACCGTCTGCTGAAGAACCTTGTACTCAGCTACAATTGCCATTCTTCTGAATCGGAACAGGACTTGCGCCAGGGCCGTAGATCATTCGCGAAATGCTGTTTGCATTGAGGCAACAGCACGCTAATCGCTCGTCAATTTCCAGCGTATCTGCAGAGAAAGGACCACAATGTTATCCTGATGGACGCGCAGAGGATGGAGGCTGGTCCATGGTACCTAACAGCCGCCAGGAACACTCGGGTGGTAGGCGAATACACGGCCATCTTCATAGACTACCTGGTATCCAGGGGATTGCACCTACCATCTCTTCATCTGATCGGGCTCTCTCTGGGGGCGCAGATGGCTGGAGTATGTGGGCAAAATGTTAAAAGCGGACGAATTCGCCGCATCACAGGTGGGTACCAGGTTTTTAAGTTCTGATGTTCAAGTTGGTTAATTTTCAGCATACAAAAGGAATACTTTACAGTATATTCACAACGTCCATAATAACTATTGGCTGCCACCAATGTTGGTTAATCTGACGATTACCCGTAACTTGTGTAGAAGTACTACTACTAAGTTACAATTTTTTCATCCCTTCATAATGAATCCATTTTTTTGCAACTAACAACGTAACTGAGATTGGAGGAAATAGTTCATACTGCATATCAATTCGAGCCTCTTACACTGTTTTTATTTTAAAATCTCGCGTTGACTAGTTTATGTGTTGCTCAGCTTTAACTACAACTATGTGTACAACAAACGTGTGCTGTTTTATAGGGTTAATTATATGAATTTATATTAAATGCAGATCCGCTCCTTACAGTCTCTAATCATAATCTAAAAATAGAATATTATTGAACTCTCCAAATTGAGGATCCTTGAAATCTCCAAATACACCCTCCATTCTTGTCAGCTAAGTAGAGTCTCTATTTTTTAATTTGTAGCCTGCATTCATTGCTTGAGTTCAAAAATTACTTGATACTGCTGCTTTTTTACGACAAGTCTACTTTCGATAGCATTGGAGAGACAATGTCCCGGGTCGATTTTTTCACAGCCTTGGAGAATGTGGGCGAGAAGCGTGGCTTGCACCTTCTCGCCTCTTTTAGGAGTGGTGCTGCTTGCCTCTCGGCATTGTTACAGCAATTGCGATTTCAGGCTTGGACCCTGCCGGCCCGCTGTTCACCAAGTGGCCGAGGAGCCTGAAGCTGGACAAGGGCGACGCAGAATTCGTGGACGTCATCCACACAGATGCGGGCATCTTCGGGTACCCCAGGTCAATAGGGCACGCGGACTTCTGGCCCAACCAGGGCATCTCTCCGCAGCCAGGATGCAGGCTGGAGGAGGTCAAACTCAGGAGTCCCGGTTCCATTGTAGAACCACGTAAGTATATTTTTATTATCAGACACGCGCCTGTAACAACTGTACAAACTGTCGCCATTTTTTGGATTGGAAGCAAAAATTTAATACTTTTTCTAATAAAAATCTTTACTGAGCACCAAAGTTTCAGAACTGTAATAAGAAGATCTACAAGCTTTTACTCACTATTTTTATAATAGACATACAGCTTATTCTATAAGCAAACTCGTCAGAAACTTTCAAAAAAAAATTGCACATAACACTGGCGGTTAATTTATGTAGATTTTCATAATTTTTAAGAAAGTCATCAATAAATTGCCACAGGGGTGCCACATGGGTGCCACAAGCAAGGCCTGATTTAGACTTGATAAGGCTCTAAGCTATTTGAGATATGGAGCCCTTTATAAGTCCAGATATTATGTGTCAGTGCCAAATATGATTTTTGGATGCCTAGAGGGTTAAACTGAAACACAATTAAGAAGTATATAGATAGTGAAATAATAAATATTTAACTTAAAATCATTTTTATTCATAACAAACTTTAAAATGCAAACTTAAAAATAAGTTCTTTTAAAAGGCACAATTTACAAAGCCTTATTATCTTATATCTTGAAACATGCTATAAGGATTAAGGAATTATATTAAACTACAATATTGTCTATCTTGCCTTTGCCAGAGCAAAGTCACTGATGACATCATCAAATGATAAACTACTTAGTTTGTGACTTTCTAAGCACATGACACTGAGGGAACATGATTTATCTCGAGTCATTATTGCTCTAAATTCATTTTTTATCCTCTTCAGCTGAGAAAAAGATCTTTCTCCAGAGCAATTTGCAACCAGCATAATAAGAAGGAATCTCAAAATTGCTTATACATTAGGGAATGCTGATTGGACAAGATCGTTAAATATTACCCTATACAGATCCTGATGTGTCCAAAATTGCAGACTATCATATTTCGCTGAACCATAGGCTTGACTATGTCTAAACATATTGATGAATATGCTTGACTTCTCCTACAAAACTCATGTCCACATCTTCAGGATGTATTTGCCATAAAGCACTAACTCCTTCACGAATCTCTTCTTCTGTAGCTTCTAATTTTGTTAAGAATGAATCTCTTCTTTGCAGCATCATTGTATACTGAGGCCCTCTGTGCCAGATTTTACTGTAATGCATCCATCACAGGTGTATAAATATTTTGATTCTAAACTTGTTTCTTGACTCAAGATTCTCTAAAGCATCATTTTCATCATCATTGATATGCCTTCTTCTATATCTGATTTTATTGTAATCAACATCAGGCAATTTTGCCTTTGCTTTTTCTTGAGAATGATCAGAATTTGCAACCATCATACTAAGAAACAATCTCAAAATTGCTTCTACATTATTGAATGCTGATTGGACAAGATCGTTATATTACCCGATCCTGAGGTGTTAGACTATAATGTTCTGTTGAACCATAGGCTCGACTATGTCTAAACATATTCATGAATATGCTTGACTTTTCCTACAAAACTCATGTCTACATCTTCAATATATATTTGCTATAAAGCACTAACTCCTTCACGAATCTCTTCTTCTGTAGCTTCTAATTTTGTTAAGAATAAATCTCTTATTTGCATATTCATTATGTACTGAGGCCCTCTGTGCCAAATTTTACTGCAATGCATCCATCACAGGTGTATAAATATTTTGATTCTAAACTTGTTTCTTGACTCAAGATTCTCTAAAGCATCATTTTCATCATCATTGATATGCCTTCTTCTATATCTGTTTTTATTGTAATCAACATCAGGCAATTTTGCCTTTGCTTTTTCTTGAAAATGATCAAAATTTGCAACCATCGTACTAAGAAACAATCTAAAAATTGCTTCTACATTATTGAATGCTGATTGGACAAGATCGTTATATTACCCGATCCTGAGGTGTTAGACTATAATGTTCCGCTGAACCATAGGCTTGACTATGTCTAAACATATTGATGAAAATGCTTTACTTCTACAAATTTCATGTCCACATCTTTAGGATATGTTTGCCATAAAGCACTAAATCCTTCACGAATCTCTTCTTCTGTAGCTTCTAAATTTGTTAAGAATGAAAACTTGTTTGCAGCATCATTATATACTGAGACCCTCTGTGCCAGATTTTACTCTAATTCATCATAGGTGTATACATGTTTTGATTTTAAACTTGTTTCTTGACTCAAGATTCTCTAAAGCATCATTTTCATCATCATTGATATGCCTTATTCTATATCTGCTTTTATTGTAATCAACATCAGGCAATTTTGTCTTTGATTTTTCTTCAGAATGATCGAACATATTCTTAGAACATTTAACGAAATCCGAAAGTGAATCATACAATTTCCTATGTACTTCATCTAGACTAATTTGGGGGTCTTGCAGTGATTGAGTAGGCTTGTGAAATTCATCCAGCAAGTAAATCCACAAATATAACATTTCCATAATTTCAAACTCCTCCATTTTATTCAAAATGTTTATGGCTTCATTTCTTGTTACGCATTTCTCTGTAGTATCGATATGCAGCTGATGCAATGCAGAAATTATTCCACCATAACTATGAAGTATTGCACTTTTGGCCATTGAATGTGCTTCACATCTAGTCTTTGACAAATACTTTGGAAGTATTTAAATATCCTAAAATATGCATATGCGACTTATATTATTTCGTATCTACGTGAATCAGCAATAGACAATTGTAAATTTTCCACTTTTATTTTGCATATTTTGCGTATTTTCGAGTTTTTGAGCATATTTCGTTAAATATTGCGTATTTAGGCACCCTTTTGCATAAAACTAGTCGCATAAGCGACTTATATAATTTCGTATCTGCGCGAATCAGCACAAGACAATTGTAAATTTTCCACTTTTATTTTGCTTATTTTCGGGTTTTTGAGCATGTTTCGTTAAAAATTGCGTATCGATGCATATTTGAACAGTTTTCAAGTGATCAAGATTTCAAGTGATAAAATTTTCAAATGGTACAGCATTTACGCACCATTTTGCATAAAACTAATTCAATAATAAAGTTTAAAAAATCGGTGAGCATATTTGTAATAAGAACGTATTCTGCATTATCCCGTCAACTGACATTCCGTTATATGGGATATTTAATTATAATATACATATTAAATATAAAAGATATCGTTTTTTCTTTGTTTTCCGAAAATTCGAAAAAGTACTTAGCAGTATCTCAAATACCAGATGGGGCACTTGGTTAGACGCTGTTTTTACTTATGTCGAGAATTTTGAACCAATAAAAAACGTGATGCTCTCTTTTTCTGATGATCCGGCAGCATTTAAAGATTGCAAAAATTCACTCAAGCAACCACTATTAAGCCAATAATTAGGTGTTGTATCACCCAATTTATTAAAATGGTAAATCATAATATTTTCGTTCGGGCGTATACGTGCGGGCCGATGACGCAGTTGTTTATAAATTCAAGGCCAAGTTGCCTCTCTTAGACCCTTTCGAAGAGACCACAGCGCATTAAATGAGTTTTACCAGGCGGAGCAGTCGTGACGAATTAATAGAATAGTTTCAGTAAAGTTTTATTGTTTAGTGTCCGTATGGATAAATTGAAGGTGAGTGGTTGTGTGGTTGAGTTGAGTTGAGGTTGACCCATCGTTGTTCCATTGTCTCAGAAGATAACAAGGATGTTGGGTTGACCAATTATTACTCGGTGTCAACAGATATGCTGAGTCATTGTATGGTTGTGTAGAGTTGAACTTGGGTCAACAAGTATAGTGAGTCATTGTATAGTTGTGGAGAGTTGAGCTCGGGTCAACAAGTATAGTGAGCCATTGTATGGTTGTGGAGAGTTGGACTCGGGTCAACAAGTATGGTGAATCATTGTCTAGTTGTGGAGAGTTGAACTCGGGTCAACAAGTATGGTGAGTCAGTCATAGTATTGTTGTGGAGAGTTGAGGTTGACCTATCGATAAACAATTTACCAAAGATAATTGTTTCACCGTAATTAATCAAGGATATCGGGTTGGCCAATTAATGCTCGGGTCAACCAATACAATTATCTCACTGAGTTGTAAACTCACGATCACTCTTCTAATTGTTACAGAATGACGGTCGTTGGAAGGAGCAAAAGAAGAGAGCGATTGCCATATTTTATTATACGATTATATAACCTTTTATATTTTTGTATCATTAGTTTGTATTAAATAAATAAGTTTCATTGATGCAGATCCCATTGTTTATTAATCGACAACTTGACAATACAAATAATTACCTATTATAAGTATAATACAGCAGAATTAGTATTGAAACTGTTTTTATGGATTATAAATAATCAGAATTAAGCTAAAGGTAATTCACCGGCCTAACAATGTCTGAATTGGGTTAACAATATCAGAAGTGGCAAAAGTAAAGCTAACAATATCAGAAGTGGGATTGCTCCCAAGTGCTGTACCTAATGAACAATGGGAAGATTGTTCTAAAAATTAAAAAAAAAAAAAATTTATAAAAAAAAAACATATCAAGATTAATGGCATTCGTTCTCTCTTCGTCTCTATACGATCACTCATTAGTTTTGTTTGTGTAGGAATATAACATAATATTTTAGTGGGTGTTGAATTGATAGTGCTTATTGTACAATTTGTTTAATTCTTTCAAAGTTAATAAAATAACTTCATGATATAAATGCAAAGCATTTACTCGACTGTTCGGCCGAGGAGTAAAAATGTATTACTTACATTTTTATACTAGTATATAGTACATGTAAATGATTGATACCAAATGATAGTTGTGGTGGTATATTTACATTCGGCGAACAAATATGATACAGTAATACTATAAAATGGTTTTGTGTCTGTGTTATAAAGTGTTTCAGTTATTATTTATTGTGAACGGCGTAATAAAATAAATAAAGTATCGAATAACCAGACCCAGACAATTAAATATTGCCTGTGATAAGCGAAATTATAGGCATTACTAACACAGCCAAATGTTTAAGAAAAGACGGCGAAACAATTGTAAAGGAGAATTTCTATAAATAAGTGAAATCTATAAACATGTGCAATATTAAGAACAAGTGCGGTTAAATATATTTAATTTATTTAGTTTGATCCATCATTGATTAACACAGTGTAAAATAAATAAATGCTTCGACTAGTTTATTGATTTCGGTTCACAAACTTCAGAACGAACTAAACATAAAACAGCTCATAAGGTTTAACAATATACTCCAAATACACAAAATAAAACATGAAGAAACATACAGCAGCATCATTCTAAAAACGAACAACGAGATACATACACACGATACAAGAAACAATCAGCACATAAGAACCTACACCTGTAAGCAACAACAACACAAACTAGGAATAACAAGCATCGCAATACAACAATACAACCAGTTAGATGACCCAATCAAAGCCCTAAATCTAGCAACCTTCAAGCAACAATTAAAGAAAAAAAAAATCCTCCTGGAATCCTAAGCATCACCGCCCTCATACCATTAGTACAGAGACCAGCAGATCATCTGATACGAAGAAGAGGACGAAGTACCCCCCCGCCTTTTATTTGTTGTAATATGACATGACTTGTGACCTTTATTGCAACAAATAAAGAAAAACATCAAAAAAAAAAAAAACTGGAAATCGAAATAGATCAGTGCGTTACTCACCAGTCATTTATAAAAACTGCTAATAAGTTAACGTTTTTAAAACATCAGGTTCCAAGATGTACTCTTCACATCGATAATACTTTGAAGTGCAAAGTTCTGAAGTGTGAGCAATATTTCCAAACATGACCTTCTCATTAAAGGTGGAAAGATAGTCGCCAGAGGTCACACTTGTTTGGAGTGTGAAGAAAATTTCAATCTTTTAGAGGAAAATCAGACGCCGTTGAAAGAAGTTGATGAAATACTAGATGTCAGTCTTGCTGCTAATGAAGATAAATAACGACTAGAATAATTTAATAAATATAGAAAATGCTTCGCTACATTCTTTGCAGAGATAGTTTGCAAAGGAAATACTAAAATGCCAATTACGTTAATTGAAAATAAGTCAATATTTTATCGTCCATACAAGATGGCTCACGTGGAAAGAGAATTGGTAAGAGGTATGATCTCTGAAATTTAAGAAACTGGAATCATTCGAGATTCAAATTCTCCCTACTCATATTCAGTGATCTTCGTTAATAAACCAAACAGGGACAAGCGTTTATGTATACATTATAGAAAACTTATTGATATATTATAGACGATCAAATCGATCAATTAAAAGTTTATAAAAACTACACTAGTTTGGATTTATTTTCTGAATATTATCAAGTAGAAGTGGAAATGGAGGCAAAATAAGAAAACTACTTTTGTAAAAATTTGTAATGGCAAATACGAATTTAATCGTACGCCATTTGGCTTTTGTAATGCGCCAAGCGTATTTCAAAGATTAGTTAATCGAGTGTTGGGACCACTTCGGGGCACAGTCGCAATTACTTGCCTCGACAACATTTTATGTCCTGGCAAGGCATATGAACAAGGATTGGAAAAACCTGGAACAAGTGTTTAAAACATTACTTCAGAATGAATTAACTTTAAATCCCTGAAAACGCTATTTTAAACAAACTGCTGTCACCTACCTAGGATATGAAATATCTGAAGAAGGTGTAAGACCCGGTACAAATAAGACAAAGACAATAAGAATGTTTGCAACACCGACAACAATGTACAATGTAGTACAGTTTACAATGTACGACAATTTCCGGGATTTACTGGATTTTTCAGACGGTTTGTGAAAAATGATTCAAGGATTGCCAAACATCTTAAGATGTTGCTGCACGAATCACAAGCATGGCAATGGAGTGCAGAACAAATACAGGAATGGAAGGTATGATCAGAAAGAACGTTAACAATAGAACTAAAAGACGAACTTACAAAACAAATCAGGACGATAATAGCAATACACGGTCCAAATGAAGGTGAAAAGGAAGAAATTAAGGAGACATTCTGGGAAGAACTAACAAAAGCTAACAAATACAAACACAAATACATTCTTTCAACATAAGGAAATACACTGTTACACTAGATAAATGCCGAGTAGAAACGGGAAATCGATAATAGTTTATATTTGAGTGGAAGAAAACAATATGAGCAAAATAACGGATGCAAGAGTAAGAAGAGGACCAGAAATAGGATCAGACCACTACCTGGTGATAGCAACTATAAGAGAGGACCCATTAGGAAAAGAGGTAAACCGCACGCAAAGGAAGAACAACATCGAATTCGAAGCAAGCCGTACATATAAACTACAAGAAGATGAAGTAATTCATCGTCCTGCAAAGATGTGGCACATGTAGATAAGCTAAGTAGAAACTCTATTGGCGAACAAAGTGTTTGTGAAGAACACCAAATAGAAGTCGCCAATTGGATGTTAGCTTGTAAGTTAACAAACCGAAAACTACAAGTAATAACAAACGTTTTAAAAATGATTACGAAAGAAAAATCCACAAGGAATATAAGATGGCTGACGATCGTCTTTATAAAGTTGTGGATGGTAAACAACTTTGGGTTGTCTCGAGAAGTATGCGAAGGGAAATTGTAAGATGTAATCACGATAATTTAGGACATTTTTCTACGGATAAAACTATGCAGAAAATACTTGAAGTATACTGGTTCCCAGAAATGCGCAAGTATATTGTGAAATACATAGCATCGTGTGCGCGATGTCTGTATTTTAAAATACCCAAAGGAAAGCAGGAAGGTATGTTGCATCATATAGATAAAGTTTCCGTTCCTTTCCACACCATACATAGGGATCACTTGGGCTCATTCAACCCAAGCAGTGGAAAGAATGATATTCTGGCAGTGGTGGACGGTTTCACCAAATATTTAATTTTGTTTGCTACCAGAGATACAAGCACCAGTGAAAATGAAGAAGTTTAACTTTGTCACCAGTGAAGATGTATAAGTTTAACTGTGTCTGAACGAGGACGTTCTGAAAGGTCAGGAAGGCCGAATGTTGTATCACCCAATTTATTAAAATGGTAAATCATAATATTTTCGTTCGGGCGTATACGTGCGGGCCGATGACGCAGTTGTTTATAAATTCAAGGCCAAGTTGCCTCTCTTAGACCCTTTCGAAGAGACCACAGCGCATTAAATGAGTTTTACCAGGCGGAGCAGTCGTGACGAATTAATAGAATAGTTTCAGTAAAGTTTTATTGTTTAGTGTCCGTATGGATAAATTGAAGGTGAGTGGTTGTGTGGTTGAGTTGAGTTGAGGTTGACCCATCGTTGTTCCATTGTCTCAGAAGATAACAAGGATGTTGGGTTGACCAATTATTACTCGGTGTCAACAGATATGCTGAGTCATTGTATGGTTGTGTAGAGTTGAACTTGGGTCAACAAGTATAGTGAGTCATTGTATAGTTGTGGAGAGTTGAGCTCGGGTCAACAAGTATAGTGAGCCATTGTATGGTTGTGGAGAGTTGGACTCGGGTCAACAAGTATGGTGAATCATTGTCTAGTTGTGGAGAGTTGAACTCGGGTCAACAAGTATGGTGAGTCAGTCATAGTATTGTTGTGGAGAGTTGAGGTTGACCTATCGATAAACAATTTACCAAAGATAATTGTTTCACCGTAATTAATCAAGGATATCGGGTTGGCCAATTAATGCTCGGGTCAACCAATACAATTATCTCACTGAGTTGTAAACTCACGATCACTCTTCTAATTGTTACAGAATGACGGTCGTTGGAAGGAGCAAAAGAAGAGAGCGATTGCCATATTTTATTATACGATTATATAACCTTTTATATTTTTGTATCATTAGTTTGTATTAAATAAATAAGTTTCATTGATGCAGATCCCATTGTTTATTAATCGACAACTTGACAATACAAATAATTACCTATTATAAGTATAATACAGCAGAATTAGTATTGAAACTGTTTTTATGGATTATAAATAATCAGAATTAAGCTAAAGGTAATTCACCGGCCTAACAATGTCTGAATTGGGTTAACAATATCAGAAGTGGCAAAAGTTCAGCTAACATAGGTCTGATTAATGCTTCATCTAATTAGCTTTAATCTAATTATAGTATTATTAGCAAAACTATTACAAAACTTGAAGCACAAGCTGTGGAACTTTTTGAATCTATTGAATTGATTGAAGGCTTTGATAACAAAATGAGCACAGTCAACGGTACTATTGGAGAATGAATAAAAACAAAATTGATTAGTTTTGACAAAAATACAACATTTTATAATGAGTTGTAAGGAGACTAAGGCCCAATTTTACAATCGGGGATTATCTTTGTTCGTGGTACATTTGCCTAGAATACCACTATTGATACAATGGTATTCTAGGCAAATGTACCACGAACAAAGACAATCCACGATTGCAAAACTGAACCTAAGAAGAACTAGAAATCTGCCCACCAACCATTAGCAAATATAAATTTGCACCATCAGTAGATGTAAAAATAAGTTTTTCACATACACTCAGGTGCAAAGAAACCGGGTCATTGGGTTATTGTTTGCAAAAGAACCATCTTTTTTTAAATTTTGATGTTGGTATAGTCCTTAGAATAAAATTTTTAGTGTTTTACAATCAAAGAGACTGTCAGGATGTAAAAAGAAGCAACATATGGTACTTATTATTTATTTAATGAACATTAATAAGCGAAAACGATAATGTACGTATACACGAAAAAAATGCATTTCTGCAAAATAAACTTAACAGAGAATAATAAATGAAAATGACAGTTAATCGAAAACAAACAAATCAAAACCCAGTAGCCACCTTGATCCTCTATGCATAACGCCGAATGAGCAATAGGTAGTGAAGAACGCATAGCTTTAAATGTTATTTTCGCTTATTAAATAAACTGATAATTATCATATGTTGTTTTTTTCTACATCCTGATAGTCTCTTTGATTGTAAAACACTAAAACTTTCATTCTAAGGACTATACCAACATCAAAAATTAAAAAAATGGGTTTTTTGCAAACAACGACCTAATGACCCGTTTTTTTTGCATCTGAGTGTATAAGCAGTTATTGTCGGAATCGTGGAGAAACTTTTTTAATTGATAATTTGGAACAGCATCTGATTATCCGAATTTGCAGTTGATTAGCAAGAAAAATATAATCAAATTTAGAGTTTAGCTAAGGGTGGTGACATTTTTTGCAAATGGAATTTGTTTTCTTGTTTTTTCGTAATATGAATTATTATTTCATAATAATTGCATAAAATTGCATTATCATAAAATACAAATATTTGGATATTTGTGCATATTTTACGAAAATCTCTGTATATTTTGGCTAAATTGTGTGCAGATTTCGTACATTTTGTGTGCATATAATTCCCAGCTCTACTAATTACAGCCAATAATAAGAAACTTGGCAGATTTATGTTGCTATGAAATAACAGCAAATGATTAAAATTTAAAAAAATATATGTATGCGCATATTGGGTTGCCTATAGTTTAAAGTCACGGCGACGCCAGCGCAGAAACCGGTGAACTTTATACCTATGAATTAAACTGCAATAAATGGACAAAACATACATATCACGAGAAAGCGCATCTTATTTCCTGATGAATGGTGCTATTTTTAATCGATGATAGGCTGTATTTATTAATATATCGCTAAATTAATAAAACACTTATAACTAGGCAGCCCAGTGTACATTTTACCCTACTTTTCTAATTCCGGTGTCATTTAAGTTGCCTAGTTAGTTATCGATTATTATTGATACCCTTATATGCAAATTGCAAATTGATCCAAGATTCAATTTATCTTCTATTGGCAAAATCTGAATGCATAGGGCTGGCGAAAATGTGTAAAAAATGTATTTCCAGCGTACATTTGGATTGTAGTTGTTCAATGTTTGACCAATCTTATAACATTGATAAATTTTTCGATTTTCTTCAATATTAGCATTCCGATTTCGAATATCGATATAAGTTTTCACGTAAAACAATTCAGTATTTCTGAAGGGCTGATCAAAGTTTGAATTTCTAAAAGAGCCTAGGGCTCTCAAGGACCTCATCATCAACGAAATCGATATTTGAGAAAGAAAGATCATGATGAAAATCAAATTTTATACCTTTTTGACTACGTGTAAATATACTTATTTATATATTTAACTAATTCTAACCCATGCATCATCTGATTCATCCAGAAACTTAAACTAACGCGAAAGAAAATTTAAAACTACAAATTATTTCCATACTGGGAGTTTCAATAAATACATAACACATTTATTGACCAACGCCAACTGTGAACGACAATAAAAGCCAGGCAGTAATCTTTTTTAATAAATATTAAATGTACTTGTTGGGCATCTGAAAACCAGAACTATACCTTTTCAAGTTCAAATTGAGACCAATCAAGTTCAAATTGAGACCAATTAATTTAAAATTGGGGCAAATCAAGTTAAAATTGAGACCAATCAATTTTAAATTGAGGCCAATCAAGTTCAAATTGATACCAATCAATTTCAAATTGAGACCAATCAATTTCAAATTGAGACTAAACAAAATCAAGTTGATACTAAACAATATCAAGTTGTCATGATAAATTTTATTTGTTTACTCTCAACTTGATATTGTTTAGTGTCAACTTGATTTTGTTTGGTCTCAATTTGAAATTGATTGGTATCAATTTGACCTTGATTGGCCTCAATTTGCAATTGATTGGTCTCAATTTGAACTTGATTGGTCTCAATTTGAACTTGAAAAGGTATAGTAGTCCTAATTATTGGTTATTTGGAATCTAGCTGTTTCAACCTTCAGAAATTCGTTGATGACATTGACGTCTATAGCAGATGACATTAAAAATGACACCCACGCGTACTTACCTTCTAAGATGATTTCTTCTTTTCTTTTTATGTCGCCATGGTGGTGCAGGTATAATAAAAAAAAAAGTATGATACACGTCCATAAGGGCCTTTCAAGCTCTGCCCCGTAAAAAGCACTCTGCTGTGCATCTTGGTTGAAAAACTAGTTTTTTTTTACTCCAAAATTATGATAGTGAGCTACAGTCACTGTTGTTGCTAATGAGATAATGTGTACATACTTTTTGTGTATACCACATGGAAAAAGTTGCTTCCAATAGTCAGCCGAAATATATTAGGGCATATAATTACAGAGGTTTGTGCTTTATTGTAATAAGGTATTCAGAAAATAGTAATTTATTAAATTCGTTATACTTATAAAATTCAAAATATATATAAGTAGAAAAACAGTAGACAGACAAAAGCAATCGTCAGGAAATAGATATTTACAAGTTAACAAGATGAAATTATAAAAAGTGTTTGTATAACCATTAGTAATTAAAAGTAAATAAAAAGTATAGCAATTTAAGTTACATAATTCTAGTTACTACATTGTAAACATTATTCTACTTGTACAATACAGGTTATCAGTGAAACAAACGATTGCTTTAAGACAGCATAACTACGTGTATACACTCCCTAAAACCGCTATTAATAAACGTGGATTGACTATAATGCAATATATGTTTGTTGAAAGTCTCTGAAGCCGTCATCTAAGGGACACTTTCAGAATTATGTAACGACAAAAACTACTCAACTTTAAACATTTTTGTTTCAGTGTTCTGTAGCCACTGGAGGTCGTACATGTTTTATGCCGAATCAGTAGTCACACCGGATAGTTTTGCATCGATAAACTGCAAGAATTGGAATGACTTTTTTAAAGGTACATGTAATCAGAATCAGCAACCCATGACCATGGGTTTCGGACTGACCAACAGGTAATGTCCTACACTTACAGGCTGTACAGCATGCAAGACATGATTTGTTTTAGTGCCCGTGGAAATTTCTACTTATATACAAGATCGGCATCCCCATTTTCACTACAGACGCCGCTCCCACAAGCAAAAGTCGCGACGGTCCAGCCGGCACCGGCACAGTACCAGACTTCACAGCGACCACATGCAAACAGTGCAATTGATCAGTCACCAACACAGCATCAGTTTTCCAAAGATCCACAAGCAAACAGTGTGGATGGACATTTACGGCAGCAGTACCCGTATTCAGAGCTGCCTGATGCTAATGTTGTAATTGATCAGGCTCAGTATCAATACATGCAAGTGTTACAGACAAACATCCCTGATATACGTTCACAGACACAGTATTTATATTCACAACTCCCACAAGGAAATAACCCAATTGCTCAGCCACCGATGCAGACTCAAGTAGAGTACTATTATTATGAATAGACTACAAATTTTTAATATTAAAAACTATATTTATTATGATTACTCCTATTTTCTATTCTAATTTCAATCTTGATAATGTTCCTAACATTTTACCAAATTGTATTTTATACTCTCGTATAAAATTATATGCTAGTCTGTAGATAAAGTGCCAACTTTTAGTTATTAACTGGGAATATGTAGGAAGAATATCGCTTGTAATTCATTGTATTTTTGATAATGTATAGTAAAAATAAATATTTTGTTAGTAAAATATTTTCTAAAGTTGGTCGTAAACAGATAAAATCACACAGGTTACATGGTAACAAAATATGTTTCACAACTCAAAAATTGAACATTGGAGTAAGAGATATTAAAAATTAAAATACTGAATCCCATATGATGTAAAAAAAAATCTTAACTGTAATGGAAAGACTTGAACATTTTCCTTACACTAAACAAGAGTCAAATTATGCCGTTGTAATTGGAAAAGACCCACTGCCGTATTTGATGAAGTTTGTCCTCGTTTTTATGGTTGCATTGATGACACCTCAAATTGATCTTGTTCGATCGGCTTCTTGACCCACTTTCCAAGCCCTGCTTTTTGAAACGCATCAAATAACTGCGCTTTTGCAATCTGCAATTCGTTCAGAAAATCACTCTCACATATTTAATCATTATATTAGAAACATATGGATATAACGTGGTCACTTGTATTTTTAAAATTACCTGGTAAGGTGTGACAGATTGTTTTATATCACTATAGTATGTGTTGTTTACGTTTATAGGTATAATTGTGGATAGTCGATTACTTAATTCTAAAAATTTTTGTAGCATAACATGTTTACTTAATCTTGATATGTTCCCATTATCCGGTTTGCCTGTCATTGTATTAATAATTTCCACACCTTCATCGGCCAAATGCCCCATCCAATTTACTGCAAAGTTTGGTGCCTTTGTAGGCTGTCTGCTTTCGCAAGACGTGACCAAACTCATGTTTGGCCTGTTTAATCTAAAAGGTGGTGGCAAACCTTGCAGTGTAGACTCTATTCGTCCACAAATCGCTCTGCAAAGCACTTGTTAGTTCACAATAACATTATAAATTCACAATTTCACCTGTATAAATGAGTTTTATGGAAAAGACTTCCCAATACAATAGACGACAGATAAATGGGCTCAATAAAGTAAGACAGCAGTGCCCCTTGAAGCCCCAGCACATTCCAACGGGAAACTTTATCGGAGCAGGACATTGTAAGCAGCCTCTCCCCTTGTAGCACCCCATCCCAGGTCTGCACCACGCCACCCTTTACAGGGACTGTGCCCTCGCCGGACTCTATCTTTGTACGAAGCTGACCTCTGCTGGATCTGTTTGGATGGCGGTCTTGACCACCGATACAAATCTCTTCATGGGGGCTGAATATCCGTGCATCCCCGCAAGGTGCCGTGTTAATGTACAAATGAAAATCGACACCCTGCCGCAGTTTGTACCCTCCTCCCTCACTGCGTGGTTCAAATATGGACTTGTTCACTTGCCCTGGTAATAAATGTGTTAACCACATAACCACAGAATGCTGCACAATATTTACCATATAAGGTATGAAGGTGTAATTGGTGATAGAAGTAGTTAATGAGTGCCCTTCTGGTAATTATTTCTGCATGCATGTCGTTCAGTACGGACCCCTGCATACTTATGTGCTCCCCAGAGACGCACTTAGTACCAGTTGTAACAGTTATTACTTCGAGCGAGCCATCGGGCAGTGTCATAACTATTCCTGCTAATACTTTACGTTTTGCGTGAGCTGCATCGTTTACCATCACATTTGAAAACTTTTCATTTATTGCTCTAGAATTATAAGGTATGATATTTTCACAAAATACGTGCAAGACAAGAGTACGGTGCAATATTCTACAAGTACCTTCTGACGGAAATTGTCCACAGAAATTGGTTATAAATCAGCAATAACTGTATTTCGAGCTACTTAAATCATACTTACATTATACCTCTTTGTAGGGTCGCATGGTTACAGCAGTACACTATTATATTTACTAAATTAACAGTTATTAGAAACAAACATTAGAATACATTCGAGATTTATTTCTCTATCAGAAATCTATTATTTCTGAC
This sequence comes from Othius punctulatus, assembly GCA_951805005.1. Taxonomy (NCBI): domain Eukaryota; kingdom Metazoa; phylum Arthropoda; class Insecta; order Coleoptera; family Staphylinidae; genus Othius; species Othius punctulatus. The sequence continues at coordinate 44,267,055 of OX638145.1, read as the reverse complement.
TAAGAAACTAGTATGCTTTGGTCAAAACGAGTGACTTTTACAATCTCGTTTTACCAAGTAAGTACTGTGAAAAATAGTAAACATAAATAGTGTATAACATGTAACAAAAAGGGGTAGTACCTTTTGTGCTCTATGTACAACAAACATGTTCAACATTGCCAATTGAGCTCGCAACGATTACGTTTTAATTTCAAACACAATAATGATATCGCTAGATAAGATAGAATGCAACCTACACTGGGTCCCTTAAATGAAATTTTTAACAGAGTTAATGGAAATGTTGATCACATTTTTACTAGTTAACTATCAAAGAGGGAGCTCTAGAAATACAAACATGAAAATGGCTGTAAAATTACATGGTGTTAATTGTAATCTCTTGCTTTTTTTTTTTTTATTTTAAGGAAAATATTTACCTTCCTATTCGATCCGCCAACTCCTGCTGCTCACTGCTGCATGACCCTCTAATGGGAGAGGGCGTGCCTGGGGTTATACTCAATAGTTTCGCCAATGCAGTAGTGGCAGCAGCATTTTTGGCCATTTTTTTATTGGAACCTAAAACCAGGCAACAATCAGTGACACTCGTAATATACGTGAACAGCCAAGGACCCACCGCATGATGATTTTTGTTAAATGATAACCCCGAACATGCATCTACGCCATCTATATAAATTGACCTACACTACTGAATTAGGTTACCTGTTCCCGTGAATTCTTCTCCTTTAATATTAACAGTCACTGTAAATCTAGCGTATACATCATCATTTTCAGTGCACACATATTTGGCTGAGGGGAACAGCTCATTCAGCAGCATACTGGCATTCTTGTTGCTGCCCTCCTTTTTGTTCCCCTCGGCGTTTTGTGCATTCTTGCTCTTGTCATCGAAACTGTCGCTGGTGAAATCGACATTAATATGATTGTTCACATTGGGGGAGACCACCTTGCAGCTGTTCGGAAACTGTATGAACGACTTCAAAGCGCACTCGGCCGCTTTGCATCGTGCAATCTTCTTTGACTTGCCATTACCAGTGTACTTCTGGCCGTCGACCTCTACGCTAACTGTGAACATTGGGGCATGCGAAGGCCCTGTCTGCTCCACTATATCGTACTTCAACCCGACCCGCAGTTCGTTCAGTATAGCAACGGGATTACGTTCGCCCACGTTTGCAAGTGGGTCCACTTTTTTACGTTTGGCATTTGTTGGTTCACCTACAACATTGATTGAGCACACGTTTATCTATAAAGATTCACCAAATGAATTTGGAAGGGCAAGTTGTATGTGTTTACAGATAATCAATAATCTTGTGTGGTAGAATCGCAGCATGGGTGCAAATTAATTTGTTTCAAAACGGGTCAAATGCATCTTAGAAATCATGTTTGCATATAAAACTAGTACATTAACTGCAAAACCAACATGTGCAGGCAAGATCTATGAAAGTTATAAATACACCTTTCTTTGCCAACAAAAATGTGCCAATGTATGCGTAATTGCGAGAAACTCACTTTCTAGGTGCCGCTTTTCCGCCACTTTGGCTTGTATCGGACTTTCCAATTCATTTGCCATTATAGTAACGCACTAAATATTATTTTACTTATTAAATTATTGGAAGAATATAACCAAGCAGCATGAATTTTTCATATACATGATATTAGCAACAAGCTTATTATGAAAGCCTTCAAAGAAAAAATCCCTAGATAAACAGTAGTACCAATAACCACTTTTGGTTTTTACTTAAAATACCTTTTATGCAAAAGAAAAATGAATAATTATACGCATTTTACTGTTTATCAGACACATTACACGTACAAATATGAGATTTAACAACTATTATTTGTAACATTGATATTTCAACATAACCTCATTAATGTCCTTTTTACAATGTACAAATTTTCCTTACTTGAAAGTTCGTAACACAAGATAAAAGTCACTAAAGTTACAAGATTTGGATACTCACGTTAAAAAAAAAATTGGGCTGCAGCCAACATGACGAGAATGAAATTTAAAATATTGTCAGAATGACAAAGGTGTCCTGGAAGACAATTAGTCGTGATGTTAATAGATTAACCGCCTAAGTCCAAATTGTAAATCATTTAAGTTAAATTCCGAGAACAATGCCCGAATTTATTTCAAGTAACCAGAGGAACACATAAAATACGGTAGATTTTACTAACATTTTTTTTTTAGAATACAAAATTATCCAAAAAATTGGGGAAGGTTCCTTTTCGGAAGTACTAAAGTGCGAAGACCGAGAGACCAAGCAACAATACGCGGCTAAAATACTGAAAAAAAAATTTGAGAAGTGTGAGCTGTGATCTATTGTATGTTGATAATAATTTAATCTTTTTAGTAACAACGATGTTTTTTATTGTGCAGAAATTATAGCCATGCAGAAACTAAGCAGACATCCAAACATTTTGTATATGATTGAATACTTTTAGTAAGTATTGCTAAAATAATTTATCTAATGGAAAAAATCTATAATTTATTTAATGGAACTATATAGTATGTTAATTCCTTCGCTACTAAATTTGTTTTAGCGAAAAAATCTCCGGAAAGCTGATTTTTATTTTTGAAATCATGGACATGAGCATGTACGAATTCATGAGGTCCAAGAAGCGGTATGTAAAAGTCTAAGTTATCGTGATATGTCTATATGACTTATGTACGCAGTTGCATTCCAGAAATTAAGGTGAAAAATTATTTGTATCAGATGTTGAAAGGCTTGGATTATCTTCACAGGCACGGGTTGTTTCACAGGGACATTAAGCCAGAGAATGTGCTCGTAAGGATGCTAACAGCAAACAAGTGTTGTAATCAGGTATCGTACACACACAGGTTCTTGTGTTAATATTTCAAAAGGGCAGCTTCACTATTCCTTCAGTATTTCCGTTTGTGCACAGAATTTTCAGTGGTTTTTCCTCTACTCATCAAATATTTTGACATTAATAGTAATTATTGTGTCTAAATTCCTTTTAAGAGAGAACTTATAAAGATAGCAGATCTGGGATCAATTAGAGGAATTTTCAGTAAACCTCCATACACCGAGTACATATCTACAAGATGGTACAGATCTCCGGAATGTTTGCTAACCATAGGCCACTATGGGCCAAAAATGGACATTTGGGCAACGGGCTGTGTGTTCTACGAGATATTAACGTATGTGTCAAGCTATTGCAAATAAATACAAGTGGAGAGTCCTAAACCCAAATATTACGATTTACAGAATGAAACCACTCTTTCCTGGCACCAATGAAATTGATCAGCTGTCAAAAATTCATGCTGTACTAGGGACCCCAACGACTCGAATGCTAAACAAGTTAAAATCCAGGTACAATTACTTAGTTTCGTCGTTACCAAATCGCATTAACACTTGCTTGCCTAGGTCAAAAAATTTGAAAAACTTCAACAGACACATCGGATCAGGCCTGAGTCCACTTGTAAATAATTTCAGCGGCGATGCGCAAACCATTTTAAAGCTCATGCTGCAATATGACCCCGACATAAGAAGTAACGCTCGGAGGATTTTGCAGCACAAGTATTTCACACAGTTCAGGTATGAATTGCTGCAAAATTTTTGAATTCATGTTCGTATTTAGCTACCCCAAAAACCAAATACTTTTCAACATTCTAATATTGTGGAAAAATATTTTGCATTTTAAAAATTAGATTTTTGACACTGGATACATAATCAGCGTTTTATCATAGTTGACATGATTTTTAAGTCATTCCTTGATAACTGCTAATGATTTATTCGAAAATGGCCAGCTAACCGTCGCTTACGGTGGGACTTACAGTTTCAAATGTTTCAGAGATGAGGAGAGATACCGTAAATACAGGAAGTCGTTTATTACTGGCGAATACGGTGATATTGCGCAAGCTACCTCATATCCGAGCATAAAAATGAACAGTAGCAGTAATAACAAGGTGAGTTTATATGTTGGTGCCTCGGCAAGCGTACATGAAGAATTCAGTTTCAGAGCAACTCTCTGAAGAGTTTCTTCAATGCGAAATCGAGGAAACAGGCAATGGCATCAAACACAACTGTTGATCTGATTACAAAAAAACCATTGGCAGGCAATAAGCTGCTCAAACCAAGTTCAACCAAGTTAAAATCAAAGGGGTTGCATCCGGAGTCACCAGGTTTCTTCAGAAACTGGCAGCAGATTCCGCTAAACAGGCCGCATGGAAAAACAAGCATTTTTACAAATACAAGGTACAAAGATACATGGAAAGGTTAACCAAACATAACGTTTCAAATTTCAATAAAATTTCAGCAATTTGATAAAGAGAGTGAATGCATTGGAGCAAAATAAAGTCAATAGGCTTCAATCATCTTCATTTGTTATGCCTAAGAAAAGTTCCTTAAGAGAAAAAGGAATTTGATACCAAATGCTCCAAAATGTGATGTAGGTAATACGATTTGTGGTGTCAATATATATAATGAGAGTAATATCACAGTGAAATTATTCAATTTTTATAACATTTATTATACATAACTTTATATGAAACAATTATCAACTTATCAACTAAACTAAACCACATCACACTTTTTAATGTTGTCCCATAATGATATATAGAATATAATATATATAAAAAATATATTAACTACTTTGAACTTAACATGTCAAACTAAATGGCTAAAAAATCAAAATCCTAAGTTTCCTAGGAATGTATCGGGATACACTTGAAACAGATATTACTATTACTAGTTATTTATAGGCACACCGCAGTGAATTTACAGCATAACAAACTTACGCCATGCTGGTAGTCATTACAGAATTCTTCAAGATCTTTGCTCTTAGCAATCCAGCGTTAACCATCTCAAACCTAAAAGCGTTGGATATTTATTGCTTTGTTAGAAACTCAAAAAAGACACTCACCTTAAACCACGTTTCTTAAGCCGTTGCATTACAGCTGGCCGTATCTTTGGCTTGCCCCCTGGGCTATTCTTGCCCCTCCCTGTAATAATGTGCAAGTAACTCTGATTCTCCGTGTTCTCCTCATTGAGCAGCATAATGGCATTGTCCAAGAACCTGTCCAGGGCAACGAGTGCCTCCTTAACGTGCAAGTGATGAAGGTCGATTGTGTTGTAGCTCTGAAGGCGATCGAAACTCTCGCTCAAGAACTGCTCGGCAGCCATGTTGTTCAATTTCTCACAATGGGCCGTCTGCTGACTGGCCAGATCGGAATAAAACATTGCAATTTCATACATTCTGCGGCCATAGTAACTGTTCGCTTTTTCTAAGAGTTCTCTTCGATTATTCTGATATTGGTACGCCACTTCTCGCAACACACTGGCAGACTTGTCTTGGTGAATCTTTTCGGACTAAGAAAATAATAATTTCAGATATTTGTACTACCAAAGGCTGGTAAGAAAAATGTCAATGGATCTTCGTTGCACAGTTGCAGGAGATTAGAAAAACGAAAGTTTCTACCCTGTAATCGAATAGGCACACATGCAAAATATGGCTAATCAATTTATGGGTCTAACGATTTTATGACCTAAATAAAAATTGGATTAACATGTTTTAATATTTTCTTCACTTATTAAGCAGTGATGGGCATTAATGACTTAGGGCCGATTTCGTTAAACCTAATGTTAAACCTCCATTAACTAATGGGGCATTAAAATCTGTTTTCAACTAAGTGGTCAGTGCAGTTTAATAGGGAATTTGCAGTGTTTTATGTTCCCAATGGAGCACAAAGTAATCAAAACCAAAGGTCACCAGGGCACTAATTTTAGTATAGATAAAGAACCTTTGCTTCTTTCCAAAATTGAAAAATATAAAACGATTGTCGAGTATAAGACATCCGATAAGGTAAATTAAAATTATTATATGTATTGTATTTTCGCCTTTGTTACCTAATTTAAATTTTTAATGGGGCAAAATTGTCCTATTAAAGTTAATCCTCCATTATGTATTAATGTTGCATTAATATTCGTTATGAAACTCGTTTTTATTTTAATGTTTCAATTAAATTTTAATGGAGAATCAAGTTTTATTCTGAAATCGGCCCATAATCCAATAACAGTTAATTAACAAAGTTAATTGTAATATTCATTATCGGACCAATTCACTTTTGATAACTCGATTTTAATACATTAAAGCATTAGCTCATCGTTCAAGCGATCATCACCGAATAACGACATTCCACATTTTGAAGGGCAACTAGCATATTGTGGAGTGTAAATCAGCTGATAGTAACTCAATATATGATGCAGGTAACGATTTAATTTTAAGTTTAAAACTTTTGTTCCATTGTTAATCGGTCATTTTGACAAATGTATAAACGGCTCCCATATGCACGAGCGAAGGACAATAATCCTTATGAAAGTGTTTACACGAACCCATGCTACAGTGCGTTAATAACGTTAATGGATTATCATTATTGACGTTAACTTTTGGTTAACGATGCCCATCACTGCTACTAAGATAAATATTATAACGTAATCAAATCATAAGAATTTGTATTTAGGAGGAGTAAATTACCTGATATTAGCTACCCCCATCTGTTGCACCTTTTTGAATAAATCGGCAATCAGGATATGTAAGTATAATTTAGATTGCACTTTATAACTAAAATAATAATTTGTGGACGTATGCATTAGTTTGGACTTATAGAACTATATCCTGTATTAAAAGTAAAAAAAAAATTAATATTTAAGGTAATAAAAAATATATACTCATTCTTTAAACTGTTAAATTTTGAAATTAAATTTGATTATGTAAAACCTCGATTAAAAATAAGCAAATATATATTTTAATTATTGAATCCTTTTCATGCAGACGCCCACATTTAATCGTTTAATTTATTACCTGAGCAGTACTTTGATGAGCCTCCCGTATTTCACTCAGCATCTCGTCACTCAATGGAGCCTGCTTGATTTTGGTGACGTCACAGGTTTGGTTAACTCCGGACTCCAACAGCACAACGACGGTTTGCTGATAGCAGTTGTTGTGGGCGGCCAGAATTTCAATGAGGGTGTCGGCGTCCACCTCGGGGAAGCACGCAATCAGCTTCTGCTTGGTGAGCCGGTAGGCGAAATCATCGGGCGTCAAGTTCTTCCACTGGTCGATTACCTTCTTCTGCCTGTTCTCGTCAATTTGCTCCGTCATTATTTGTTTCAAATCGGGGGTTTCTTCAACTTCGAAGGTGCGGAACTCCTGCTCCTGCAACTTTTTGGCAAACGCCTCGTCTTCTGCGATCATCGACTCTAGGACCAGGCTCTGCATATCCATCTGCTTGAATATGGACTCTAGGTAGAGGGCATGCAGTTGCCTTCCCAAGGCCTTTGGCACTTCAATGATGGGCTGGAAGCCTTGCCCAAAACACAAGTTCTCATTGCCAAACTCATGTTCCAGTTGGGAAATGAACTCGTCGCCGAGCCTCAGTTCCATGGTGTCCTGAGCATCGCTATCATCAGATAACATGATGACGTCGTCATCGAGATCATCGAATTCCAAGTCTGAATCGATCAGTATTACTTCACCAGCGTCAGTCATGACAGTCTCTGATTTTGAAGTGCATGGTTTTGGGTCTTCATCCTTTATTTCGACTTTTTTTAATTTTAGGATATGATCTGAGTAGTGCTCATTGCTTATGTGAACATTTGATTCTATAAAATGTTTTATTTCAGCTGCTTTTTCAGATGTAGTCTTTTTGGCCTTTTTCACTTCATCCTCACACTTTTCTGGATTAACTTTTGGGCACTCAGTTTTTTGTATTTTCTTTGTCCTTGTGGGGGGACTGTAACCTTCAATGATGTCTTGGCTATCTGACAACAAAATTTCTATAGTCCATTGAATATCACATTGACATTTTTCGTAAACATCTCTTAAGTATTCCTCGGGGATGTTTTCAAATAATCTTTGCAGACATTCAACAGCATCATCGAGTTTTTCATCAACAATATCTGTCATTGTACTCTTTTCAAAGGAACCATCTTTAGGTTGGATAATTGGAAAAATAACAGAACTATTAAACGAATCAGGGTTTGTGTTTAATATTTTTGTGCATAGAAGCGTAAACGGGTTGGCCAGACTAGTCATAGTTCCACAATCTCTGTATTGGCGTTTAACAGCTGCATGTTCTTTTTTATGAGGAAAAGTTTCACACTTTGAATCCCCCTCAATCTTTTCGACTACATTCCATGACCGCAAAGATTCTTCTGTTAAACCCCATGTATTCAGTAAACTTTCAGCTGCTCCTGTATTTTCACCTCCAGCAACATTTTGTGGTGGTGACATGGAAACATCTGCACCTAATGTATTATCATCAGTTCCATTGGGATTTTGATTCATATTCATAGATGGATAAGAACGTGGCTGTGGTGGTAATTTCCGCATATAAGCTAATTCAAACCTTTGAAATAAGATCCTGACGGTAATACCTTTCTCATAGCGATCCAACATGTCTCGAATTTTCAGTCTGGGAACATTGTGAGAGTTACGTCTTGCAAGTTCCGCTTCTTTGAAAGCCCATGGAGTGTTGGGCTCCAGTATCTCGATGGCATAACTGTTTTGTACTGCCCAAATACAATAGGGCTTCATCTCCCAGCACTGGGTGTTAGTGTTATCAATAATTATGGGGCTCACCCCACTTGTAATCAACTTAAAAGCCCGTGTCTGGTTCCACTTGTGAGCATCGGGAACAAACCTGGAATCATAATCGTATGCACCATTTCTGTAAAAGTAGTCATCAGAGCTCAACACGTAATTTTTTGAATCACACGGCCCAATGGATTCTTGTACAATTCTGTTTGCCAGAAAAGACTTTCCACTGCCGGGTAGGCCTCGCATCAAAACCATAAGTTTTATGCCACGTTTACCGTCAGTGATTAGGCGCTCTATATTTAACTCGGCCGAAGATTTGGGTACGACAGAAACAGGATTGATGTCCGCCTTTGAAAGTGCTCGCAATTTTGGAGAATTGGTCACTGTTGTCACTTCAAGGCTTGATCTGATCTCCATGGGTACATGTGGAATTGGCTGTGCAGAAGAAGAAGTTGCCACAGGCGGGAACCTAGTACCTTCCGGAATGTTTGGGGCACTGGTGACGGATTTTTTATCTGTAAAATCTACACTTACAGGAAACGACACTTGCTTTGCCATATCCAATAGATTAGTTGTTGCCTTCTCGACTGCAAATGATTGGTTAATTAGCAGTGACAGATGAATAATTAAGGCATGTCTTACTATCGTATCCACATTCGTATGCAACTATTTCGATGATCTCATGGTCTAGCTTCTTTTCAAAGCATCTCTTCAACTGGTTGGTGATTTTCTCGTTGGTTACCAGTTGGCTTGTTATTTCGACCTCCATTGGATCCATTTTTGGGTATCCTTAAGAATATAAAAATACATTAGGACCTACAAGAGTCGCAACCTCTACTGTTAAATGTAACAGAATAAAAATAAATTACTTTTAAGACATCTACTAAAGTGGTACACATACAGCTGAATTTAAAAAAGACGGGAAATGAAATTTTTCCCAACGTAAATTAGGTTTTAAGTATTTGTCTATTAATTATCTACTTGACATTACCTATAAAAAAATGTAATCAAAATACTTTTTAATTAGATACATGGGACATGGGACATGAGACAATTAGATAATAAACGTAATAATTATGAATATCACCAATTATTGTATTATGTAGGTCCTACAATTAATTACAATTAACCTATTTATTTATAAACTGACATACCGTCAAATAATAATTCTAATCTATTTGTAAAAACCATTTTCAAATTATAACAAAAGTGCAAAAAGAACGAATCATATTTATTGACATTTCCAGTTTTTTTTTTAAATTTAGCTGTTTGTTCTTCTAGACAGTGGAAGAAAGGCATACTTATTTATACAAGGTGTTTCATATTAAACCACCTATAGCACCATTTCCATCCACCAGATGACGCTTATTTAGGGTAAAAAGTAAAAAAGTAAACCCGGCAACCACGCCAAAATTTAGTACAGGTATCTGTAATATCTATCTATTGTAAATCGTTACTATCAATATCATCAGTTGAAGTTTCAAGATTTATAATAAATCAATGTTATTTGTATGTCCTATTTACAATTGATATAATAATTTCACAATTAAAACTCGTATTTGTAATTTATTGTGGGCTATTTATTAGATATAGGAAATTGTTTCAGTTTAACAGTGACAGGTTTCACCTTTTGAAATGATTAAAAATTTAAGCATTGCCAAACTTCAGATTTTTACTATTTTACAGCAACACAACTGCCATCTGGGGGATGAAAATGGAGATTTAAAACGGGAATGCGGTTAATTTGAAACACCCTGTATACAGAATAGCTGGTTTTTCATTGTCTACTTTATTGGTGGGATTCCAATTCATTGTCGAAGTGAATGTCGAAAGGGTTTGGCGATTCGACACGAACAACGAGAGTGGTGCGTTCACGGCATTCAAATTCACTGTAGAACGTGAATGTCGAAAGGCTATGTGGCAACGTCTCATTTAACATCTGTGAAGTTATCGACACATAAAGTCGTGAAGGTAGCTACTGATTTTATAAGGTTTGTTTACTTGTAATTCAACACAATAGGCGATTTACATCAAGGCGGCAGCGCCACGGTGGTGCATTTACGAACTAGCCATGGGGGGTATTTGAAGCTTCCACTCATGCGTTCTTATGTGTTTTTGTGCTAAAGTGTGCGATTTGTATCAAATTCTTCGACTTCTGCCGTTTATCGTACAGTTATCAATCTGGTGGTTATGGTTTAACATCAACAACGGCAAAATATAAAAGGGTTTGTACCGTATTCCTCCAATGCTGACAGTAACAAAAATCCTGACGTCCTATGTGTTTGTTGTGCTAAAGCTTGCGATTCGTATCAATTTCGTCGACTTCTGCAGTTTATCGTACAGCTATTAATCTGGTGGTTATGGTTTAACATCAACAATGGCAAAATATAAAAAGGTTTGCACCATATTCCTCCAACGCTGACAGCAACAAAAATCTTGACGTCAGTTCGCATCGATTCCCGCCTGCAGGCAAAATGAACGTGAAATATGTAACGAAGTTGGCAAACACCGAGCTGACGGATATACAAAGAGCATGGAAACTCAAATTAAGAATGGGCATGAATAAGCATGTACAGTCGTGTCAAGCATTTTCTTCCTGAAAACTATTTTCGAATGAGAGAAGGTTTGAATTTTCTCTTGAAAATATGAAATTGCTTATCCATCGTATACATTGCAGTATTCATTGTACAGTTATAATGCGTGTATCATTCGACGAACTGGATACGAATCACACACCTTTTACCTGCAGCCGGGAATCTGTGGAAACTAGCGTAGAATACGGTACAAACCCTTTTATATTTTGCCATTGTTGAAGTTAAACCATAACCACCAGATTGATAACTGTACGATAAACGGGAGAATTAGACGAATTTGATACAAATCGCACACTTTAGCACAAGAAACACATAAGAACACATGACTCGAAACGTGAAATGCCCCCCAAGGCTAGTACGTGAATGCGCCACCGTGGCGGTGCCGCCTTGATGTAAATCGCCTATTCTTGAGATAATCGCAAGTATATTACAAAGCTCACCTGCAGTAAGCATCGAAAATTATTGGAAGACAGATAATGACAATTATATTGAAGTGTATTATTGTAAATGATAAATTTAAGTTGTATTTTCATTTAATTATTGCAATATATGACTGAATAAGAACTTTAAATGGTTATTATAGCTTTCGTTTCATTGTATAACTATAGTTAATTATTTTGAAATGTTATCGATTATACATGAGACAGTTCATTTATTGTTTTGTGAAATTTAATTAAAAATATAGTAGGTACTTTTTAAATTCCAATTCAAGTTATTCATTCACTATTAAATACTACTAAAAGTAAATAGTATTATATTTTTGTAGACAAAATTGATTAAAAAAACCATGAATTAATTTTTACAATAATATTTTCAAAACATATGCAGATTTACGTTTATGCACATTGTAATGCGGTTACAATGCGATTGAGATTACAATGAATATACAATGATTCCTTCATTGTTACAAACACATATCTAGCTAAAAATGTATGGAATATCCAGTAACATATTCTCAAGCTGTATTTATCGAGGTCGGCAAATACACCCAAATTTAACCCCACTGAGAAATAGTGACGGAACAAGGCTGTGTATGTGTATAAGAGAGATAACTATAGTATCGAACCTCCGTTCGGCATGACCGGAAATGTCGAAGGATTTCACCCTCACGTTCTACACCACGTGACTGTCGTTTCCCTATCACGGCAGATTTCAATGCCGTGAATCGAATCGAATCGACATATCGATAGAAATTGTGACGATTCGACACGAATCGAATGAATTGGAATCCCACAGTATATCTACCAATCATATTCTGAAGCAAAGTCTCTTTAGAATGGTGTATCACGGGTACCATTTTGCTTTTAAATTATATACAAAATTTAAAAAAGCAGAATTATTATAGTTGGCTGTGATATTATAGTTTGTTTATACAAATACCTGTCATATTTGTTAAAATCAGCAAACACATGTCACATTAATCAGAAATAAGTGTTTATTAGTGTAATTGTACCTAATGAAGAAAATTAAATAATAAAAGAGTTGATACACAGTTCTGTTTTACACTTATTTCAGTTTGATTTGACAAGTATTTGCTGATGTAAATAAATTTGACAGGTTTATTTATGTTTTAAAATATTGAGCATATTTTAAAGCAAAATATTTCAGTCATGCTCACATAAATCTAGTACAAACAAATTAACATTGCTATATAAAATTGCTATTGTAACCTAATTTCTGGTACTACATTTATGTGAGCATGACGTACCATTGGATGTGCTAAAATTCACTGAATAATGTTCAATCTTATTCGTCTTTTTACATCTTGTTACTATTCCTCATGAATTATTTTGCCTATAAGAATAACTCAAAATATCATTTAAAATATGCGACGAGGTAAGACATTTGCTAGAATCTACAAACCACTTTTCCAAAGCGATTGGTTTCATTATAAAAATGTCTTGCAAGCTTCCAAATTAGAACCATAAAGATTCAAAATATTAATTTATATATGTTACCAGCAATCTGTATAATCCGGTATTCTATACAATACCTAGGCAATGTATAGAATACCTAAAACGTGTAGGTAATGTATGAAATAAAATTTATTTCATACTTTGCCTAGGTATTCTATACAATACCGAATGCGCAGCCGGCAATGTGTGTAACCTAACCTAACCTACTTATTACGTACCTGAGTACTTGTAAGCAAATTACATTACGTTACTTAGGAGCACCCCAATTGTTCATTTTAATAAAGTTGATTTTAAGTAGTAGTACATGTTTTATTTGCCCGTCATTTTATAGGTAGGCCGGTTAACTTGATAAATATAGACCAAAATCTATTTATTTTACACATTGCCGGTGGACCAGCAGGTACTCTATACAATCCCTAGGAATTGTATACATTACCTAGGTAAAGTATGTAATGGACAATAATATTCATAATATTTCATACATTGCCTGGACGCCCCAGGTATTCTATACATTGCCTAGGTATTGTATAGATTGCCTGAATTATACAGATTGCCGGTAACATATACATTATAAAACAGAAACTGTTGTTTGCATAAATTCAATTACAACAAATATACTTACAAGGTAACAACTTGTTCCTTTGATTGTGCACTCTGAACTGCCTTAAAGTATATTTAGTTACTAAAATTACAGGGGGATGAAGGGTGGGGGTTAAGATATTTCATTGGTCTAGAAGGTGATTTGAGCCATTAGAGCATGTTACTTGGAAGCACCTAATTCTGTCATTAGTGTAATGGCACTGGTAATCCTCTGAAGTGTTGTAAAATTGTGGACATTGCACCTGCAAATCCTCTCAATCCCTGCTATTCATAGTGACACAACAATGCTACATTATAGCACAGGAGAAAATCATCTCCTAAGCCATTAACAAAGGTTTCATTTCTCATTATTCAGCAGTAAATCAACACCCACAAGAAAAATCTTATCGTACTAATTAGCATTATAATCACTTTAGTTAAAATTATTATTAAATAAAACAAAATATGAATAAATTCAAATCTTAATGCATATACAGAGGGTTTGTTTCATCGTGCAAACATTAGGATGATCATTTTTATAGTTACACACTTCATGTATCGAAGCGTATTTTTTTAAATGCAGCAGACAATTAAAATGAATTCTCACATTTATTTTGTGCTTTTAACTTAATTGTTATTAATGTGTTAAGAGCGGAAAGTGATACACTATTGCCTGAAAGTGAGATTGCCGCGCGAAATGTAGCGGAGAGAGCATGGCAAAAACCCTACTTTATTTACTGATTGTAGAATTATTTGTTTCATTTACTTATAGTGTTTTAATTATTTAAATTCAGTCAAGTCCTGCCACTAGTAGGACGTGAGGAGCTACCAACCCAAAAAGTTTTTTTAATTATAAGAGTATAGCAGGAAATTCAACTGCTTTTCAATTAATTATGAACGCATGGTACAACAGGTAGTATCTCGGTTTAAGTGAATGTGATCTTCTAAAGGTTGCGTCAATGGACACTTTAAAGCCTGTTTTTTTTCAAAGTTTCGCTCAAAAGTATACTTTTAATAATATTTTTTATTTCGCCTTATATGTAAAGACAGATAAAAAGATAAAAGTATACTTTTAAGAGAAAATAAAGATAAAAATCGGGTTCACACGACACTCAAAAACTTAAATACAATTTACTGAATGTCCTTTGAAGATAAATTTAAAAAATGCGTTGCAGATAGACTGATAACAATTGTCTTCATAGCAAGTGAGGTATACATGAAGGTCATTGGGAATGTTTGTCAACAAAAGTACAATAATATAATTTATGCATAATAACACATTGTTAACAGTAGTGTAAACCAATGATATAGCAAATTGCCAATGTAGGTGTGGGATTGGGAGATAATTGAGAGATACACCCAACATGCTGTTAGTATTTATATGAAGTAATAGTGTTGAATTACCTGTTGCCTTGTACTTTTAAGGACAGTGTAGTCGCTCAATTTGTCTCTACTGTCATGTATTGGAAGAAAGTCACAGATATACATTAAAGTCGAATGCAATATTGTACTGAAGTGGGTCTCTCTGAGTGTTCATTGTTCAAAGAGATAAACTCGTATCAACGTATGAGTATGAGTATGAGTTGTTTATCAACCTTGAGTCTAGCATGGCAGAATGACAGCAGCACGCAATTAGGTAATTCCCAGGCCCACACGTGAAGACCCTAGGTACCTGGAAATTCGATCAATATCAAAAGTAATTGTATAGGTAACGACGTAATTGTATTACTTGTGCGATCTCAAATAATGGGGTTTCGCGTAGAACAATGCAAGTATTTAACAGAATAGTACTATTGTAGCTAGCGAGTGTTGTGATGTTTGTTGTTGTTGATGAATCAATGTAGACGTGATCTAGGCCGTCCAGGCACATTCATTGAACGCTAAAGTTAAAGCTAGCAATACATTTTTTGTGTATTAACTATCACTGAATGACAGCTCGTAATAATCAAATACTGAGGCAAAAATCCCTAGATTGCCTAAAAAAGAGATGTGTGTTATAAGATTACAATAAATACATTTCACGCGGAGTATAATTAATTGTATGTTCTTCGTATCCTACACACATATTTAATCAATTCGCATTCCCAATTTCCCACATAAACGTGCTACAAAATTAAAATTACTATTCTTGGCGTCCATTTTAGGGCCGGCGCTAATTCGACGTTTCCAAATTTTTTTATTGTTCCATTGTTCCAAAAACTGAGCAAGGGTTGCCAATAGATGCGAACAAAAATTCTAGGGGAGTTTGGCTCCAAATTTTAACCTCTCAGCCAATCATTGCCAACACAACGACGAAAGTTCCCAGTTTTAGTTCAAGGTTAAATCATGTTCCCAGCTGATGCTTGCAGCAGACAAACACAGCGAGAGTCAAGTTCTAGGTGAATAAAAACCACCTAAACAGGGCGTCCGGCGGCAGTTTGCGGCAGCATTAGACCATCCAGTAGCCGGGACAATCAAAGATCGATGGTCTCATGTTGGGAGGGGTAATTCCAGTGCACTAACCACCAGAGGGTAAATTAGTCAGGTAATTTGACCAGCGTCGGGGTCGCATGATCCCCGTTGGTTTCCACCACCAGAATCCCCTTTACAAACACCCGAGGGGGCGCAGCACTCCCGTCCTCATAAATCAGTGCAAATTGCCAATTGACAGTTGCTTGTAAGTTCCATTAATTTGCTGTATTTAGGAAACCATCGGGTGCTCCCTGCAACCATCAACCGATGATGTAAACAGTGGCCACTTAAACATCTGATTTGAGCTAGAGATGTAATTCCGAGGAATCATTAACATCAACATTAGACGAAATCAATGTTTATACGTCACACCAAAGTCACTAAATAGAATGCGATTGATTGAAATATTTATTATATTCTTCTATCCTACAAGTGTACGATCAACCGTGTGCGGATTTTTCATTACCTTATCTTGAGCATAACCACAAACCTATCAAGCAACCACAATGATACTAAATTTAAACTAACACCATATAATCTCGCATACTAATTTATATATTCAGCTATGGATTTCTTGTCTAGGCCATTTTTATGTTCATTTTGACATTGTTATAATTAATTGTGTTTTGATGTACTGGGAGGTTATGTATTAATATATGCATATAATATTACCGTGATTGAAATCCGTTACGTTGAACGCTTACGCTCGTATAAGGATGGTATCAGATGACCTTCTACAATACATATTTTAGTAAACAAATATATTACATCACCAAGAGGTTACATCAACCGCAACTTGCTCACATTGTGTGGGTGTCTTTTGGGCACAATGAAACACCATTCACTTGGATAGGCAACCCAACTTTACCCAAATTTAGCTCTTACTTCAATAAGCATGTTTCTGCGCTTTCGCCCATTTTCTATTAAAATGGCAGACTACTCTACAATTTTTACAAAATTCAGTCATATTTTTACATCGGTAAAGTACATTTGACTATTACATACGACAATCATATTTTAAAGCTACATAACTACTGCTGTATGTATCGCCTTCGCAAAAATTCGAATAATAGATTGCCACTACTGCTGTAGCCGAACCTAGCTCACTAGGCTCAGAAATTAGAATATGAAGAGGAGACATTAGATCATCAAGAGCGCAAAATGCCTTTTGGAGGGAGTATATTTATTAATATACTCCCTCCCAAAAATTAAAGTTTCAAACAGATAAATTGTTCATCAAATATTATCTATTTATTTATTAAATTATTATTTAGAATTACCACAATTGCTTAATCTGCATTTACTGTCGCATTTATTAAGTTAATCTAATAAGATTTTGGTAATTCTATGAATGTTAATTGCAAAACAAATTTACAATAATAATTTCATTTTGATATATATATATATATATATATATATATATATATTTATATATATATATATATATATATATATATATATATATATATATATTTATATATATATATATATATTCTGAATGTTTATTTATAATGCAGTAACTTTTATTATACATAAATATATGCATATGCTTCATTTATGTATAATAAAAATTACTGCATTATAAATAAACATTCAGAATGGATGTGGATAAACAGACCGTATAATTTTTTGTACTTGAAAGGGTGTAAAAATAGTTAAAATATTGAAAGTGATCATCCTTATGGAACAATAGTGTGTGAGAAGAAATTTGGAAGTCTTATCTCGTCTCATGTTTTGAATAATTTCTAATTGAAAAAGGTTCCCGATTTTATGTGATATGCAACTTTTCTGGTCTATTTACATAATTGTATAACTTTCACGGACTCACATCACCACATAAGCTAAAGAGTACAAATAATTTCCTAAGAAAAAAATGTAAGGATCATCCAGGATTGATTAGTAAGATTTTAATTATTCCAGATAGTAATTTACGTGAGTGGCTTGTACTGCGATGCCTCGTAGCAAACGTCGATCTACTGCTGAAATGAACTCTGCTGAGGAGGACAGATATGCTTCAAAGAGAATACGCAACTACAACAGGTATTAATCAGAATAAGGTCTCGCGATTTCTTACTGACCATGACATGTACGTCAAATTTGTGAAAGAGTGAGGTGGCGAGTCAATAGGGAAACCTAAAAACATTCAATATCTTGCAATGATATCATTATTAAAAAGAAGACAAAATTAGGCACAAAAAAGTTATAAACTTAATCTTTGCCTCAAAATCGAAATAAAATTGACAGGTGTATGTAATGAATTGCGAATATTTTTAGGTTGCGTAGTAGAAACTAGTGATTGGCTGATTTTGATGAAATAACCGAAGATTCTGAATGAAAATGATCTCATTGTAATTTAAAATCATCCGATTATTATTCCGATTGTGATTACAGTTATTATTCAGATTCCAATTATTATTCCAATTCCATTTTTATTGCGATTCCAATTTTTATAACCTATGTTTATTCCGATTTTGATTTATTTCTGATCATACTCCGATTCACCCATTGCGGAACTTCCCTGCGATAATTAATAAAAATGCAAGTGTTCATAAACAAAATACAAATATTCTTAACTTTTATGGAACCATTTATTAGACAACATATCAAAAACTCTAGTGAAATAAGACAATACAAATGGTAATGCGGTTAAAGGGTAATTCACAGTGGGGATAACTTTTTTATATGTGAATAGAGCATAGATTTCTTCTGTGATTGGTAAGCAATTTTAATGTTCTATTTATCACAAATGATTATTTGCTCTATGACCTCTCTTGTACCAGTCACTATTCATAAGATATTGGAATTGGTTTTGAGGGGTAATAAACTAGTGATTTCCACCATATAAATATGTCCTGCAAGATAATTAATTTAAAAACATGTGCATTAAATCTAAAAAAATATTTTCATGGTTATGTGCACTCTAACGGCTTCTTCACAAGTTTTGCACCCGAAAGAACTTGTTCATTAACACTGAATTCAGATAGACGAACGAGGCAGACAGTAATGTTGTTAACTCGTTATATTTGATTAAATGTTCATAGCTGATTGGTTTATTTCTCTTGTGTGAATTGCATCAGTGAATTGAATGTTTGATTTATTTTTAGCACCTGCTTGTAAGTATATTTAGAACAGTGTGATGCCAATAGTTATCCGCCACCATGGATGAGTTAGTATGTGTGAACATGAAATTGCCCCCCTGCTTTCATTAAAAACGTTTAATAGCCAATGTGACATTTACACCCCTAATAATAATACGCCGATAGGAGCTGCAATCCCCGACTATTCACTAAATTAACTTTCTGTTTAGCTCGCGGAGGTACGGCGGGAGCCGGGTGGACGAAGCAACGCAGTTCAGTCAAAAGAGATGTCTCACGTGGTTCAGGGAGTACACAACGCCGGACGACCCCGACACCCTCGGCCCCGAGGGCATGGAGAAGTTCTGCGAGGACATTGGCGTTGAGCCGGAAAACGTCGTCATGCTGGTGCTGGCCTACAGAATGCAAGCCCGGCAGATGGGCTTCTTCTCGCAGGAGGAGTGGCTGAGAGGCCTGTCAGACCTACAGTGCGACTCAATTAGCAAGGTTCAGGCACGGCTAGATCATTTAAAGTGTCTACTTAACGACCCCAACCACTTCAAGGCAATCTACAGATACGCATACGACTTTGCAAGGGTGAGTGTATTCGGTAAAGCTTCATACAGCGTCCTCTTGTAATTTGGCGAGGGGTTTTAGGACAAGGATCAGCGCAGCATGGACATGGAGACTGCTAAGGCGATGCTCGGCCTGCTGCTGGGCAAACACTGGCCCCTCTACTCGCACTTCAGCCATTTCCTTGACCAGTCAAAATACAAAGTTATCAACAAAGACCAGTGGTGCAACATACTTGAATTCTCCAGAACTATACACATGGATTTGTCCAACTACGATGTAGATGGAGCATGTAAGTTTAAACCAACATATGCAAATATCCATTTTGAGTCAAATCTTAAATTTAACATAACGTTTCATCCCTGTTACATTGCAAGAAAATTGTGGAGCCCGAAGAATTACAAAAAACATTTATAAACCCAATCACCATACAGGTGGCGTTTTTAGTGCAAAACACTCAACTGATTTTTGAATATAATGTATAAAAAATGTATACCGTTATATCCGGAAAAATAGTCTATCAAATAAAACTATAAAATATCAGGGTTACCATTTAAAAAAAAGGCATATATTCTCGCCGTAATTAACGTGTAACTATGTATCTGCAGGCATTTCATTAGTTAAAATTGGAATGAATTGTATTGTCATTTTTAATTGTAGTTCTTCAGAGTCAATCTTACATAATTTACGTACCTTTTCGCGAGCCGCAGTTTGCTGACCCCGGTCTAGTATGCTATAAATTTGTTGTTTTTGTTATGTTTTAGGGCCAGTAATGCTGGACGAGTTCGTCGAGTGGCTGAAAGCGAGCAGGGCTAAACCGAATGAGGACGTCAGTTGAGTGATGTGCGAGTGAATAACCGTAATGCGCAAGTGCGGACAGATTTAACCAATTTGAGCTGGGAAACGCCCACAAAACATTTACTATTGTATGTGTAGTGTACATTGTGGGTCCCTCACCAAAACACCCAACCCCATGATTAATTTATGAAAGGACTTGTATCCTGAAATACCATTAGAGTAATTAAATTTTATTTTATTTTGTATTTCTTTTTCTTGCTGTATAATTGATCTTTTACATTAGTCTAATAAACATAAATAAGTGAATAAAACTTAAATTGTTATCGGCAATTGGTTCATGTTTATGGTTTATTTGCAGTATCTGTCGGCCTTCATTTTGCTCCGCCTGTCTAGCATTGTCTCGTGAAAGATGCCCTCAGTCTTTGCCTTCTCCAGGGCGCCTTTGTCTTCTTTACTAACTTTCATCTTTTTATCTTGGAATTTTTGAAACTTTTTCCTTTAAGAAAATGATTTTAATTATTACTTGTTGATGAGTTTCATGTATGAAACTTACACATAATTGATTTCAACTTGCTCAAGAGACCCTTGCTCCTCGGTTGGAATCTCTTTACTGGTGGTATCTAGTTTAACCGTTTGGCATCGTACTTTAACAAAGTTGTGTTCAACAGCCTTCTTGTCGACTGCCAACAGGGAATCATCTTTTTCGTCTATGGATAGGAAACAATCCGTGTACGACTGAAAAAGTGGTGAAGCATATTTAGAAACGAGAGGAATCCACCATCAATTCTGCTCTATGATAATACAAATTTACTTGCCACCGGTGGGCTTGTACCCCGCTTATACCTATATTTACTACATTTTCATCAAGTTACTTTACTTGAATTGCCAGTTTGCCCTCTTGAAAAATTGGCTCCCACTGCTCCATGGGTCCTATGGCATCTGACCGCCCAGTGACGACCCCATTCTTCTCCACCCTCAAGTACTTCCCGTAGCCAGACTTGAACGCCACCTTGGTATCGGTCACATTGACGCCCGTGAGGATTTCCTCGGGCGAGGGCCCCTCGAAGTCATTGTGCGGTGCTCCGAGGGTGAACAGGCCATTGTCCAGGGCCTTCACGTAGGTGTGCTTGCCAAACTCTATGGCGACCGGACCGCGCATGTCCTCAGCCTTTGAGATCTTCCACCAGTTGCCGTGCTCCAGGCTGTCCTTGTCGACCATCACATTCTCCACCTCGTGCTTTTTGCTTCTGTGCTTTCGCTTCTTCCCTCTGAAAATGTGAAACAGGTAACAACTTTCCAGAAAATATAACTGATTTTTCAAGAATATGCTGTAACGAGTCTTGAGACACCCGAGAGGAAAGTAATAAGATGTGGTCAAATATGATTACTTCTTCTTGTCGCCTTTTAAAACCAATTTGCTAACTCTCACGTTATCGTACTCGGACATTGTGGAACTATTTTTCAATTACAGTGAACGACAAAGATTTGAGCAATAAATAGGTTATATTTCATGTCAAAACATAGCAGAATTTAAATATCCCGCCTCGTCGGGAACGTTATTGTGCAGAATTTTCGATACAACTAACTGCCACTTTCTTATCATGTGGAGATTGGGAGTTCTTCTTTGTTTCATTCTTCGAGTAAGTATTCAAACATGACCTATGTTACGGTATTTTGCTTATTATAAGCTTCTTGGTAGTTAGAATACATAAATTGGTGTTTTTTGTACTGTAAAATCTGTTTAATACACTGTCATTATGGGCATTTTCAAATGCAAATTTGAAATGCATTAAAAGTTAGTTTATTTTACGGGCAAATGTCTTGGAAATACGGCTTCATCGTCAGGTGCCAATGCATATAATTTAGCGTGAATTATTTCTGGATCTGCTCAGTTTTCTGGCAAACCACGCATCGTGCTAAATATCCAGCAACGTAAATATTAGTGCATGTCTCTTAACTGACACTTTTTGTTTTAATTGCCTCAAAACTTGTTAATTCTCTCTGTCTCTAGTTATTTTTCTGCTATTTCTTCAGGTTGATTTTCATTTTCCATATTTGCAGCGCTATGTGCTGTATGGCAATTCAACACTGACGAACTGTTGGGAGTGGGATTGTATCCACATCCATTTCTAATTACAGAATTAAAATTTTCCAGAGGATCCTGGTTTTGAAACCCAATTATTAAATATTTTATACCTTGCTCCTGCAGGTGGTTCCAGAGCAATAAAATTGATGTTATGGTCCACTCAAATCCGCCAAAACAATATATATTATTTCGTTTCTTGTTTCCTTCAAAAACTTTTCCAATTATGAAGCAGTCCGCGAATTATAAATATCAAATCGGTATTTGCCAACTTTGGTTCCCTACCCAAGTTACACCCCCACAGTGTGATACCTTGTTTTAAAGCTTAAAGCAAATACAATCTAGAGATGTAACAAACATATATTTACGTCACCACATTTCCATAAACAAAATATATTATTCAAAAATAAATTATGCAGACGTTCATTTCAGGAGTAACTAGTCTCAATAAGTTGTCAATTTGATTAAAAATTCTATAGCGGACTCTCTTGCAGGTTGCACTATTCTAATCTTTTACCGTAAGTTTGTAGGTAATGACAAAGTAAATATCATCCAATTTTTATTTTATATTTTTTTAAGAAATACACATTTAACTTAGGCGACGAGCGCAGAAGCTGTGCTGGATTCGTACTTCCAGTTGGGTGCCAACACACTCTTTGTCTTGTAGTACCTAGCCAGGCGGTGGATACGGGATTCGACCAGGATGAGGCGGAACTTGCTGTCCTTGTCCTTCCTGTTGCGCTCCAAGTGCTTGCGGATGGCCACAGCTTTCTTAATTAGGTAGTAAAGATCCTCCGGCAGGTCGGGGGCCAAACCCTTGGCCTTCATGATGCGGAGAATTTTGTTACCAGTCACAAACCTCACCTGAGCCACGCCATACGAATCCCTGAGAATCACACCTGAGAATGGGAATAGGAGAAAATATATTAATACATCACATTAATCATCGACTGCATTCTCTGTTGGATTATAACTAATTCTGCCACCTACTTTACTTCTGCACACACATTCTCTACTTATTGAAACATGTGATTGCAGTGGTGCTGCTTGAGCAGTAGCAGAGGCAAAATAGCGAACATTTTTCTTTGAATTGAAATAGGTAGGTGGAAGACATGTATGCAAATGAAGACATACCGATCTGTGATGGAGTGAGACCCTTCTTTCCCAGCTTCTTAATATGATCAACGACCTCGTCGGCGCTCAACTTGAGCCATGTGGGGACAGTGCGGCGGTAGGGTAAAGCCGATTGGGCGATACCCTTTCTGAAAATACAGGTTGAATTTTAAAAAGGTAAACAAACTTTACAGATTCGATGATTGGCTCTTATGTTGACCATGATTATGGTAAATAACATAAAACACGCAAATTATTTGTTTTGGACGTTCTTATTTATAAGAACAAATTTCACCGCCTTAGTTTATTGATCAAATAGTTTTTACAGTTGAGTGTTTTGAAAACGGTGGACTTGAGACACGGGAGGACAGTCCCTGAAGGAGGGGGTACAATGGGCCCAATGATACCCAAGTACTCTAACCAATAGGTCACCCTCCAAAGTATATAGAGAACGGTGCGCTTCCCGATTGTCAATACACCAGTTATTTATTCTGCTCTAACTGTAGCATGTTAATGAATGTCTGCCGAATAGAGTCATAAGTGCGAACAAGATCATGGCCCGAGACAATTCGTCCAGGTTTTTCTTCTCGTTGCAAATCTCGTAGAATAAGCAATTTTTGTTTTACCGATTGCTGCAGCTAGCAACTCAAAGTCATACCCGTGGAGAATAATTAACAGGGTGTATCTATATTCTCTATTACTTTACCTAGTTACTATCTTAAGTGCAAGCGTAGGATAAAAAATAAAATGTAAAATGTGATCAGATGAGGCTGTGGACGATCTACTTTCATAAGTTTATTGTCAAATTGGCGAGGCATTTGTACCGAACAGAAATAAATATGGAACAAGCAAGTTTTATGCTGAAACTTTAGCCGTTCGCGCATACTGTAGACATGTTATACACGAGGAAACCTAACCTCAAGGCTTTACAGATTATTTATGATTCAACACAGAAGTTACAGGCCGGATTTGGAGTGATATGGAAATCTGGCTTATTATTGAGCATATCTGAATTGGTTTGACTTACCCAGGTGCGTGCATACGACCCATTTTGGTTTATTTCTACGACTTGTAATGTAAGCAAATGGGGTTGCTACGAAAAAAGGAATGTTCGCGAGCGTCAAAGACCGCAAGCGCCTACGAACGTCAATTGCGCACGCGCAGTGCTGAAGACCTACGGATTAATTTTTTCTTATTACCGAAGAGTGTAGCTACAACTATTTAAAACATTGTTCCTAATTATTACTAATTTATCAATCTGTTTACGAATCGCCAACTTTAAAGGCGCATTTTATGCTTGTTTTTTGATGCTACGCATTGGCAACGTAGCACCCGTAGCCGCGTTACAATCATGGCTTCCTTGTAGTTAGAAACGCTACGAAAAATTGTATCTCGTCACCTGTCACAAACATTTATATGTTTAGAAACTGTAAAACTGTGTTACTACACGCTACTAAGTGAGGAAAATCAAAAGCAAATGCCCAAGTTCAAATAGCAGGCGAAGGTAAATACTAGAATCCATCCAGGTGTGAAAATTAGCGGCTCCATTAAACAAGTGGCATAATTGGCTGCCGAAATTATTGCAGTAATAATGCACAGCCAAGATTAGTCGCAGCAGTGTTATTAGTTGCTCAGCCTGTCACAACTATTTACCCAAGTACCTCCTTTATGATGATAAACGAACTGCGTTTGCTACTATCCTGTGCTCCAAAGATTTGCCAGTTGCAAAAGCTGCCGAGTAAATGATATTAAATGTGCACCGATCTACCAATGAATTGTTACATAAATAGTGTTTTGTGGAATCAACAGTTGCGTTGTAAAACCCTAAGTTATATTGCGAATGTAGTGCTTTTGTTTTTGTCTTTTTGTTACAGCCAATCCGAACATTAACACAGATTTACTTAACAATCGTCAAGTTCATTGTTTATGTAGTATGTTGCTGGAAGCAGAGTCAAAGCTGTGGCCATATTATCACCCTGTATTACAAATGCAAACTCATTCACGGGTGCCACGATCTGAGCTCGAATATGTTTTCGGCCGTTCCAAGACATTGCTGTAGAAAGATTTTTTTGAATTTCCTTTTAATCGTATAGAAAATAATATATCTTCAGTGCACAAATAATTAAAAAGTTTTTCTTGGATTAATAAAACATAGTTTAAGGACCCCGGAGGCGGTCAATAATATTGTCAATGATACCCATTGATCATGTACAAAGCGAATAATCACTTCTGATTAGACAATGTGTCGCACTTCAATTGAAACTGCCAATATAATTTTCAGTATTACTTTCTCCGAGCTACCTTACACTTGGATTATTCTCTCGTAACTGAGCCGTTAAGTCCACTGTAGGTATGATATTTTATTGCAGTTCTAACCATGGAGGGCGAGGACAATGATCCATGTCCGTCCCGGAATCAGAGGGCAGACCCATTCGATACCAGTTCGAGCGACAGTGATAGCGATTATGATATTCGACCCGGTCGAAGCCGAAAACAGAATTTAAATGCCTTGGATGATACGGATTCAGATTCCGGCAGCTCCATAGACGTATTGCCCAGGAAGAAGAGTAGGGTACGTTTGTAGTCCATCATTGTAAAATATGTCCAGGTTCTCGTGTAATATAAACTAGACTTAACTGGGATGATTGACTGGAACAATTTGGATCCTTGTTTTTTAGAGCAGAGGAACTTGATTGGACAAACCGATTGACTTGTTGGCATTACATCTAAATGATTTGTGTACTTGAGCTTGCTACATCCATACTTGTTATATAATGTACTTAGTACTGTATGACATCTATTTTTGATTCAAGAAAAAATTAAATCAAATCTGAGTATTTTTTAATGAACATGAATACGACATCCAGTTATACAACCCAATCTCTACTTGATTCATGTGATACAAATCTAATGAAAATCAACACTGCAGTCTAGTTATATCTTCTTCTCAAGTCGTAGGATTATTCGGAATCGTGCAACACTATTCGAGATGAGTTATTTAGTACGAAACAAAAACTCTTGTAAATCTCATAAAATAAAAATTATATACATATTTACCATAAATTGTAAATCGTCACATTAAAATTGACTGCACATTAATTAATATATATGTTTCTGCCATAGCCGACAGTATTAACAGAATCGGACAGTAGCAGCTCCGGCTCGGACATAGTCAGGAGGAAGCGGAGCGCCTTCAGGATTCCCAGTGATGATGACTCTTTCCAGTCCGATTGGAGTATTGCTTCAGTGAAGGATACAGGCTCTCAGTCAAAGAAGCAAGCGCTTGATAACAGCTCGTCAGACAGTGATGGCCAGTCTGACAAGTGCCCGATCTGCCTGCTGGCGTTTAAGAACCAGGAGGTCGGCTCGCCAGAGTCGTGTGATCATAGTTTTTGCGTCGAATGCATACAAGAGTGGTCGAAGAACGTGAACACGTGTCCCGTTGACAGGCAGCCGTTCAATTTGATATTGGTAAGGAGCCACTACAATGGAAAGATAATCAGCCAGCTGCCCGTGGAGCCTCGCAATCAGCAGAATGAAGATAACCTAGCAGTTGAAGATCCGACCTACTGTGAAATATGTGGAAATTGTGACAGGGAGGACAGAATGTTGTTGTGCGATGGTTGCGATCTGGGATACCATTTGGAATGCTTGAGCCCAGCTTTAGGGGATGTTCCGGTCGGGCTCTGGTACTGTTCCGAGTGTGGCCCCGAAGATGTCGCCACTGACCTCACAATATATTTGCACGAAGTGGAGTTACTTCTAAATGACTCCCAGGACATGGCCCAGCCAACCGGTCCACGGTCCAGGAATGCAACTAGGTGAATGTTTTTTGATGAATAGCATGAATTTTTGCCAATTCTATGTTGGAAAAAGTTCATGGATTTGATAATTATTTGTTACCTCCGGGATAATTAAAGTGTATTTTTTATATAGTGGTTCATAATCTTACTTTTTTTGACGTATGACATCTAATTTGATTTTATGATTCATTTTATAATTCTCACTCCTTATGAACCATTATATGCATATACAAAACTATTTAATAAGGGAATAAGACTTCATTAAAATATGGTAAAACACATTTTTCTTTTGCTAAATTATAACTTTGTTAGTCACGATTCTACATAAGATATTTGTTTTTCGTTTAATTTATAACCTCTTAAATTCATAATAAAGTGGTTGTAAAATTTTTAGATTTATTTACACTAAAAAATAATTTAAACAAAAGCCAAGAAAATGCCCCATTTCCTCAAAGTAATACTAAATTGAGTTATGATGTAAAGTAAAAACTTTAAAAATCATCTCCATGCACAGGATCCCCAAATGGATAGTTTTGGTTTTAGTAGAGTCAACCAGAAGAAATTGTTACAAAAATTATTTAGAAGTCGTCCTGTAATTGTGAATTATTATTTATTTGTTTTGTCACACTAAATTTAAACATTTGCCTCATTAAGGCCCTCAACATAATAATTACATACAAGTGATATAACTTTAATCAGTAATTGAAAATCCTGGGCTGCATAATGCAAGAAAAATTATTTTTATTAGATCGAAACTTTAAAGATAAGTGTATCATTATATGTGTAACTTTCTAGTTAACAATTTTGTTTATCAAGTAATATACATACAGGGTGATTCAAGACATGTGAGCCAAGCGGCAACAAATAATGGTGAAGGTCATTGTGAATACTGTGATATCAATACCTGTCCCACCTATTTTCATTTGTCAGGTATATCGATTTTAGCCTTCACGTGACTTATTGGTGTCGACCATGAAAAACAATCGAGTGTACAAACAATCTGCAAGCTGACCGATACAATAATTAGATATTGTATCAGGTATAATGGAACATTTTAGTTCAGAAGAATATGCCAGCATAGTTTTAGTGTATGGTCACTGTAAATATATTTTATTGTATATTTTGTTTTATACAATTATTCCATAATAATAATCAATACTGTAAAAGTGAGCTGCTACATGTATTTTTTGTGGCTTTCTACTAATTGTATGTCGACAGGTTGGTACCCCGCACGAGGCAGAGTGAAAGGGTAAGGGCAAGGATAATGACGAATCGCACGCAAACCAGGAACGGGCGGAGGGAAGTGGAGGAACAGATTCAGGTTGTCGTGAGCCAGAACATCGGTCCCAGCACGTCCAAGCAGAGAAGGAAGAAGAAGTCGAAAAGGCGCAGAAGAAAACCGAACATCAAGATTACTTACGACATCGATGAAGATACGGGTCAGAAGATTGTCATTCAAACGAAAACTCGACGCAGGAAAAGGAAGGTGAAGAGGTCAAGGAGGGCAAGGCTGGCAGCCGGGTCGCAACCTCCTAAAACCGTGAAAAAACGACTCGCTGTACAGCTGGGTATGTGCGCACCACGCACATCCGGCCAAGCAATACCCGAAGTCCGTATAAATGCCAGCAGAAATAACATTGGGCATCAAAGGAGCCAAGCTGGCATTCCAACATTGCATTTATTTGGCTCGAGGGATGATGACTTCTTCTCTGGTTCTGATGCAGACAATGAGGGAGAGGGGCCAAGCTTGTTGTTAAATAGGCGACACAATATGTCTGACAGGGCAGTATTGAGGAGAGCTGCGAACCGGAAAAGTGTTCTGTTACCACATGCAACTAGTAGTTGTGATCTATTAGATAGTATTTTGGACAGCCAGGAGAAGTTTCATTCAAAAAATGCTGTTCTTTCTCTTAAAAAAGACGGTACAATTGAAGTTGGTTCTAACAAAAATCCAATGCCGGTAAATAATAACAGTGACCGTGTTAATTTAAATCATTTTAAAGGTGCACACGTTAGAAAAGCACCAATGTGCTCAAATGCCACTACCGCCCAGACTGGAACTGGAAGTAGTTCCACAGTAAGTAATTCAGATGACTACAGGAACTCGGTGAACAGTGTTGCCAATGATACAGTTACAACAACGAATAATGCAATAAGCACTTCTAATGTCGTGTCGAGTGGTGGTGGAAATGGCGATTCAGAACCGATACAAGACTACTCCATTCGATCGAATTGCGATGAGGACGAAGAGCCAAAAAAATCTCTGGGAAACTCTCCTCGTTCTGAATCGGAACTTGATATTTACAGTGATATAGAAACGGTCAGCACAAGCAAAGCAGAGGCATCTAAAGGTGCTTCACCTATCCCCGAGGCGCCACTTAATATACAAAGTGACGATGAAGCAAATAATAGTGATGTGAGCCTAGTTATTGATACAGAAAAGTTAGAAGAAAAGGCACCTGCCCCAGAAGACGAGCATGAGTCTAAGGAAGAAGATGTTACTTCAACAACAAATGTTGGGCCTCCAACTTGTGTTGTACAAAGCGAAGAACAAGAGGAGAAATCCTGTGATGAGGACGATAATGACTCTGAAGATGGATGTCCGAATTTCAGTATGTACTCCGCGGAGAGCATAAATTTAGCAAAAACCACAGATTTGGAGCTTTTGAATCAGGAGGCCAATGTTGGTTCAAGTTTGGATGTCACAGAAAATCGTCCTGATGAAGAAGAGCACCCTCCGCCACCATCCCCACAAGAAGATGAACGACCTCCTCAATCACCCGAGCCTGAACCCAAAAAATACAGTGACTCCACTGGATTATACAGTGATTCAGATGAAGAAGTTGCTAAAGTGGATGTGGAAAAGCCTTTCGGAATAGGCGATATTAGAAGTTTAACTGAAGACATTAGTGAAGAAGAGCGGAGCTACACACCCTGTTTAGACGAAAGAGTTCATTTTCGTGAAGGCCTCGAGGGTTTGGAAACTGAAGCAATATCTGACGAAGAAAAAAATGACTTTGACGAAGCTCAAGAATTAAAGACTGCTTCGGATGGAGGTGATGCTCTAGAAATAAATGCCAAGGAATGTGAGTTGGACTTTACTAAGCCAGAAGAATATGAGGAGGGTGAAATTGTTGATAAACTTAAAAAAATGGAAGAAGCAAAAAAAACTGAAACCACAGAAACGGTTGCTAAAGTAACACCAGAGAAAAAAGACTCCCCGGTCAAAGAGTCGCCAGCTTTTAAAAAGATTAGCAAGAGTAACAAGGACAGAAATTATCGAGATAAAGAGAAGCAGGGAAATAGGAGTCCTTCGAAAGAAAATCACAATCCAAAAAAGAAGGATAGAAAGCGGGAAAGACGGAAGGAAATAGAGCGCTACAATGTAAGATCAGTTGTGGCCGAAAAGCCACGACGACTTAAGGACAAATTTGGACGGGATGCACGAAGAAGGTCTAATTCTAGATCGAGCAGATCCACAAGCCCTCAGTATCGATCTGTCTCCAGAGGTAGGCGATCATTTTCAAGGGAAAAGTCCAGAAAAAGAAGGGCAAGGACACACTCGGGTTCTAGGTCCAGGAAGCGATCTCGCTCGAGAATAAGGCGAAGATCTGCCAGTCGGGTTCGTGTCAAAAGACGAAGATCCAGAGAAAGATCCAAAAACCGCAAGAAAAACAGAAGCCTAAGTAGACAAAAGACACGTTCTCCTTCTCCAAGGAGGCGAAGAGATTGGGAGAGAAGATCTAGAGGGTGGTCACCATCACCTTCTAGATCTAGAAGTCCCGTGACACCCTCATGGACTCCCCCGAGATTATTAGAGAATCAACCAGTAAAGCCACATAATTTAACTGTAATTCTTACGAACGACTCAACTAAAAAGAAACGGGAGAAGAAACGATCGGATAAGAAAAAGAAAGAAAACAATGCTGATAAACAGAAGAAGAGGAAAAGAGATAAAACCCCGCCTCCTAGTAAGGAAGTATTTGCTTCTGGTGATAACATACTAGTTAGTGTCAGCTTTAATGATGAGAGAGAACGAGAAGCTACTATAAAGCGTAAACGAGATGATGATGTTACGACTAAAAGGACGCGCAAAGAAAGGGAGAAGGGTAGAAGAGATCCTAAAATAAGGAAGAAAAAGTCACATGATCTCTCGGGGATTAAACCTGTGGCTATAATAGATTTGGACCGTTCACCTTTCAAAGAACTCACGCCTTCTCCAAAGGACATTATTGTCTTAAGCGATAGTGATACCGGGGAAAATCGTGAGGACACCGTATGTGATTCAAGCCAACAACCTGATAACTACCCGACAGGCCCTAAAACGCCACCAGAACCTCAAGTTAAGTTTTCTTTGAATGCAAAACCCGCACAATTAAGAGCTATTAGCAATCCACTTCATGAGCCCGATGATATTGATGGTGAAATGGATCCACAAGAGGAACTGGAACAAAGACTAAACGACACACTTCATAAAGGACCTAACACCCCTCCAGAACCACCAAATTCACCACCAAGTTCGCCAGATGCATACGATCCGTTTGATCCAACGAAGTCAAGATCTCCAACACCAGATAACTCCTCAAATGTACAATCATGCATTGCACAAAGCACAGAAAATAATCACAATGAGAATTCAGATACCCTGGATAAGTTGACAATACAACAAAGTCCAGATATTTCACACACACCGCCGGTTTTGCCAGATGTGCAACCAGCAGATTCTCAAAGCAATGCGAGCACCAACACCCCCGATATCAGCACTAAACAAACTCCCGAGAGAAACATTGGTGTTGTGATTAACCAAGTTGTGCAATCACAAGCTTCATTATTCCCAACCTCGCTGAATAAGTCACAGACGCAAACAACAGTGTACTCATCAGCGCCCTTGGTCACATCAACACCCATCTCAACGAATTTAACAACTTCTCGTATAAACATTCTAAACACTACAATTCTCACACCAGCTGCAATCATGGCTTCTTTACCACAGCGTATAGTTCTTCCTACAACCACAAAGTCGAGCCCCATAAAAGTGTCCCCCACAAAACCTCCCATAAAATCGACGCCCATCAAACCAATGCCCAACAAAAACATTTCGAAGGCATCAAAAGCGGCAACTAGGAAATCAAATAGCCGCATCAATAATGAAGGTAACGAGTCCAATATTGACCTCGAATCACCGTACTCTCCAGGGCCAAGTGACTACGAGGATCTCTTTGAACCTCCCACCGAGTCCATCAGCAAGGCAACAAAATCGAAACAGTCAAACAAAGGGAGTTCAAACAAGGGCCAAGGATCGTTTGACATCCTCTTTGGTTCCTCTCCTATTCATAAACTCAAGTCCAGCAATAAATTGCCAGATAAAAAGAAGAAGTCCGGTTTTGGTAAAGGTAAATGTGATGTTTGTCAGTTGAAATAATTTCTAACCCCTGCATTTTCACTTTTTAGGAACTAAACTTGTTGGCGTTAAAGTCGACGAGGACAGCTTGAAGATTCTCGATGATCTTCCTAATTCCGCCGTTGAAATGCAGGTTAAGGATAAGGTAGGTTGCCGGTTGTTCTGTATGCTTATTCAGAGCATTCAAGAAAGTGGTGTCCACTTTTCCTATTGGTGAAAACATATGGCAGCAGCTAGAAACATTTCAGTATGTTGCAAGACGTATTTATTTTGCATATTGAACAATGCCTTATATTAGTATCTATCATAAAAGTGGGCACCACTTTTTTTAAAGCTCTGTAACTGTGTTGCTTATATTCTGTATTGCTTATGTTTTTGTTCTAGTTCTTGAAAAAGTTGAATCGGCAAGAACGTGTCGTGGAGGAGGTCAAACTGGTTTTGAAGCCGCACTACAACAAGAAACACATCAATAAGGAGGAGTACAAAGATATATTACGCAGGGCAGTGCCGAAAGTAAGAATTCGCTGTGCTGTGACTGCTCGGTGATTGAAATTCTGAATATTATTTTGTATTGCAGATATGTCACAATAAATCAGGTGAGATCAACCCGAAGAAAATACAAAACCTCATTGAAGCCTACGTGAAAAAGATACGCCACAGCAAGAAGGTGACTTCCAGTAGCTCGGTAAACATGCAGAAGTAAAGTTTTGCGTTCAAGCTTGAATTTTTTTATAGAGTGCTAAATTGAAGTGAAACTTTTGTATATATTAATTTTTAATGTAATTTGTAACTATTAATCTTAGACATAACTATTGGACTTAAGAGAAAATATTTTATTTTATTTATGTATGTAGATCCAGAAATTACGTAAGTTCCAAGATATTATATTGTGTTTACCTTCAATTTGTAGTGATTTCATTAAATGTATGAAAAATTTCATAAAAACTTTGCCTTTTCATATTATAATGCCCTCTATTTCTGTAGTGCTTAGGATGATATCGAAAGTTTTTCATTTCTTTAATGAATAACCAGAAATGGTATTACAGGATTCAGATAATATATAATGAATAACTGCAGTCTTTACATTTTGGGTTTTGAGATATTCTGATAATGCAATCAACTTTACCTGGACTTTAGTGAATCATTTAAACTTACGCTAATGCCTCTTGTACATCTTATTTTGCTGAAATATGCTGGAATGATTTTTCCCGCAAGGTTTGTATACTATTTTACTCAAATACTAGCATGGTTTATAAAAATTTAATAAATTATTTCAAAAATAAGATCTGTGAAATTGTTGCCAAGGGAAAATAACAAATGTGTCATTCTGACAGATGCAAATATTTTGTCAAATCAAAAATTCTTTTGACTTCTAACACTCGACAATATAATCTACAGGAAAAGCATGACGTTAACAGTCACTATCAATCATAATAGTAATGTAAGCGTCAATATTAATTGTTCTAAATAGTTTATTACTGTTCTTAGTTTACTTTAAAAGTTTTGTGATTTATCAAAGTGACAGTGACACTTACTAGCTGGGAAAGTGTATGTTCGGCTAGCCGGGAAGAAAAATTATACCATGAGTCACTTCCCAACCGCTTTAAAAGCCATAAATGCATATATTTTCAACTGATTGTGAGTAAATTAATTTGTCAAAAAATTGTCACATTTTGTTAACTAAATAACTTTTGGTTGAGAGACCGAAACAATTGTAGAGAATTTTCTATAATAAGAGTGAAACTTAAACCAAGTGTTTTCATTTACATTTATTAATCAGAATATATTTTTGTTTACCAATTAATCAATTTAAAAAATATATCCACATTGAAGATAAAAAATGAAGTCTAGTGCCTATCTGCCCATTGACACAGCAAATTGTAATTTCAACCTATAGTTGTAACACCTGTGGTACAACTAGTGAGATGTTAGAATTAGTTCTAAAAAACCCGGAACCTCTCCCTCACACTAATTAACTCGAGTTTCTCGATTAAGCAATATTAAAATTATACAATTTCCCCCTGAATATGGCTGCCATAACATATTCTACGATACGGCCAATCATCTCACGAAACGAGGCCTTAAATCGGGCAGAACAGATTTGTTGATGTAATTTTTGACAAATTAAATAACAGTTTGCATTCCTATATTTTTGAGTGCCATTTATCATGTCTGAAAACAAAATAATCGATTTTTTATTGTGCACGTCAGTTGATAATTAGCATGTGACATGTAACATTATTTTTAAATTTCACGAAGATTAAACATAAAAGGTTGATAAATTATGTGTTCAGTTTAGCCTTGAAATTAAAAAACAACATCCCAATGTTTTTTTATTTTTTTTTATAGAAGCCACACAGTATATATCTTTGAATTACTTCACTGAATGTACCAATTGATACCAATAATCATTAATTCCATTGAAACCTCATTTTTCCGTTTGAGGTGTGTGTAAGTGTGTTTATATGTGATTTAATTATAGATAATAATATAATGCACAATATTCTCTATTTCATTAAAGTATATAATAAGAAAAATCTGTTTTTTTCTGAAAGCATTTTAATTAAATTATAATGACAGTGCTTCACTATCTATAATTAGTAATAAATGCAAAATCTCATCGATTGTTTAAAGTGATTTCATGAAAATTATACTATAACCTAAAATTATTTCAGCTACCGAATCAAATTCTGCATGCATGTAGAGCTTCGCAATGAAGCGACACAAGATGATCGCGAAGGGGTGCCCCGAGTGCGAGCAGCAGGTTCCGGTGGCCTGTAAAGCATGCCCTTGTGGTTACTCCTTCTTCAACGCCAAGCGCGCCCAGCAAACCCAGCTGTCTGTTGTCGACGATGTCGTCCGTCGGACACAGCGGGTCCGCCGTGAGAAGCCTGACTACTACGACTCCCTGCAGTACGACAGACGGCTTAGACGGGCCAGGGCGAGGAACAGCGAGTGTGACATTGATGATGATGGTGTAAAACGGGACAGCTCGAAGGCCAAGAGGAGGAGGTTGCGGAGGGAGGAGGAGGAGGACGAAGATATGATGAATAGTCTGAGTTCGGAGAGGCAGCTGCAGTGCGCACTCATATTAGAGGAGTTGAATAGGAAACTGCGGGTTGTAACATGGAAGCCTCCAGATGATTAAAGTGGGAACGTTGTATTTAAGTGTTAGTTAAGATATATTTTTCTATGTGCAAGTGGCTATTAAAAATGTATGTAGGTTATATTTAATTTAGCAGTGTTGATAAAATTAATATTTAAAACCTTGACACAATGATAAGTTGAAATTGTATTAGAAATTTAAAATAAAATTAGTTATTTAGAATAAAAGTAAAAGGAGAGTAGAAATTCATTGTTCACATTTATTAGTACATTATATTATTAATTGTATGTACTGAAGAAAGCTAGGAAATACGTATTTAGTATTGAAAATAAATGTTGTGGAAAAGGAATTTCCACTATTAGTTAATTAATCATTTTAAATATACAATACAAATCAATGTCTTTTCAGTTACATGTAAGTTGATTCTTATGATTTTTACTATTTGTATAGTCTAGTAATAAATAAAAAAATTGCATGAAAATTATCTACAGTGTACAAAAGGTTTGCAGTATGTTCCTTTTAAAATTCAAACATTTAGTTTAAATAATATTACGTTTTTATTCAGTACTCAAAGTTAGTCATACCTTTGTTAAATAATTCTTCCCAGTTAAAGGCTGATTCACAGATTTCTTACGCTACGCTGTGATAATGCTATCGCTGGGGGCATTTTCAGCAGTGTTTAATGTGCGATGAAAACAATAGCATTATCATGCATAAGAAATCTATGAATCAGCCTTAAGTCTTTGATTCTACTCTTCAATCAAATACAAGAGCATGTATAAATATTAATTTATAGTGTAAAATCTCTTAAAATATTCCAGAGTATAAGTATGTCTGTAAAATAGCACTAAAATAAGGTGTTGTTTCAGACTTTACAGCTATTTGTAGTAAAATGCCAACGAAAAAAGTTGGATTGTCATATGGTCATGGTTATTGTTCGAAAATGATTGAGGCATAAGCTTTTAACATCTTTATAAATAACTACTGACTGTTTTTCTCTACCATTCATGAAGATCTAGTTCTGTTTTCTTGCTAAAATCCATGTTTTCCATTATGAAAAAAATTGACAAATTTGAAATGTACGACAGTGAATGATTTGAACGAGCTACCAATAGGTAAAAATTAAAACCATTTAGTGAAAAATAACAGTGGTGCCAATACACTCGGGTGTATTGTTCACGTACAAGTGACATACTGTCACTTTGACAGTGCAGATGTCAAATAAGTGGAAATACACGTACTTGATTGTACTTTATATTGGAAACTTTTTATATTTAATTACAAATATTATTAACACCAAGCCATTTTAAAGACTTGAAACAATAACTACTTAATCATTTTGCTAAAACAATTATTTATTTTCATAAATTATTTTTTCGTCATAGATTTCTTGTAGTGGCAACAAAATATAACCTAAGTTTTAAGATTGGAACAATATTTACATTTATTTAAGAATATAACAGACTATATATATGCTGTATATATAAGTTCACGATGACTATTTACAATATATACATATTTGACCCTAAAGGAAACCTCCTGTATTACTTCGAATGGAATCGAATTAAACAGTCCGGTATCACAAAAGAAGAAGTAATTCGCATTGATATTCTCTATTCCATTGCAAACCATAGTGAAAGTCACACACAAAATTCCATATCTAATATATCTGTGGTAGTAAGGCAAAACCCTGTAAGTCAGAAATCAAAAGTAAAAATATAGAGTATTGTGTTTTGCCACCAACGAATCCCAAAGTAATGTACTTATCAGAACCTTTATTATGGTTCCCTTTTTTTATGGGCACAAGAACCATAAAGCGTTTTGTCCTTTGGAATCTTCACTAAAGTCTCAACGTGCCTGCAATATTTATCAACAATCGATTTTATTTGACATATCGGGTTTTGTCTTAGTTCCACAGATATTTCATATTTGAGTGTAAATTATAAATTGATGTCCTGCAATGCCACAAAGAGCAAAATGTCGATAGCCTTAATAAATATTGCTTTATACCTGTACCTGTACTATGATAAATATCAATAACTCAGTAGTGTTATGGCAAAACATGCTATCTGCATTTTTTTCAAAATGTACGTTTTAGCATTACATGGCCACAAATTCCAATGTAATACTAAAGTTGATCCAAAAGGTTAGTGTTGTATTGTACCTTTGTATTATAAATAACTATGGCAATGATACATGCTAATATACATTCACAATTATAAATAATAAACTGTTTTTGCTTCTCCTGTAAAATTACAAAAATGGTAAGTAACATGTTTTGCCATAACACTACTTAAATATATAATCATTGACGACATTAAAATTTAGTCTATGTTGTAGTATGTTTGTGTCTAGTAACAAATGTTTTCAGGAAGCCAAGTTGATGTACGGTATGCTGTTTTCCATAAAGTCATTTGTCAATAAAATTTCTCCTCTCGATACGAAGGAAGGATTCCAGTTCTATAAGACGTCAAAATATACTCTGCATTATTTAGAAACCCCTTCGGGATTGAAATTTGTTTTGAACACTGATAACAGTGCGCAGGGTGTGAAAGAATTGCTTCAGCAAATTTACGGTCAGGTACGTTGTTTGAATCATAAATTTTCCTGCTTTGGATTGTACAGTGTGATTCAAAAAGGTTTAGGACCTACTGAATTTTCTGACTTAATAATAGCATTTATTGAAAACTGAAAAAATTAAAATCAAATTGCCTCCAAAATGCATACTAAAAAAGTTGTTCATTTGTTACCTATTATTCTGATCACGCTGTATAATGAGTGTTTTTTGTGTGCAGTATTATTTATAATTAAGTGCTTAGTAAG
This sequence comes from Othius punctulatus, assembly GCA_951805005.1. Classification (NCBI taxonomy): domain Eukaryota; kingdom Metazoa; phylum Arthropoda; class Insecta; order Coleoptera; family Staphylinidae; genus Othius; species Othius punctulatus. The sequence continues at coordinate 44,228,188 of OX638145.1, read as the reverse complement.
TAAGTAATTATTGTGTTGCAGATTTATGTGGAATACGTAATTAAGAATCCTCTCAACAAATTGAATGAACCCATACAATCAGAGTTGTTCAAAGCGAAATTGGATGCTTTCATCAAACAGTCTCCTAGTTTTGTGTCAAAAGCCATTTAATTATGTATTGAATGTACGTCAGTTAATAGGATAATTGTAATTTGATATGTGCAATTTATATTTAGTTTATTTACTGTTAAGCATTTACTTTAATGCAGAAAGCAATTAAAGAATTTTAATGTTCTTTATGTCTGCTTCTTTGTATTCAATAATAATCATATGAATAAAAGACACATTACTTTGTTTATATTATTTATAATTTAACATGCATCACAAAGTATGAATTCAGCATTGAATTCAGCAGAAATGTTTATTTTATGGACCTGTCACCAGGCCCAGGTCAATTTTTTTTTAAATGTTCCGGTTTCCGGAGGAAAAAAAAAATTAAATATGCAAATGTAAATAAATTGGAAACATTAAAAAAATCTCTTAATATTAACTAAATTATAAGTTACACGAACACATGCAAGAAACAAGATTATGTTGCATGAAAATGAAATAAAAACAATTGGGACATCTCAAGCCGAGCACATGTTATAAAGCAAAGGAGGAACCGTGGCATATACAGCTGAAAACCCAACAAAGCCCAGCATAATATTCTGATAAATTTAATCTCAAATTAATTTTTATCTCGGATAAATAATAATTAGTTCAATCGGAGGTGAACTATTTCGAAGGAGATGATATTTAATTTGTAATAATTTAAAAATATAGTGCTTAAATTCTATCAGTCTCGTTATTTAGTAGCCATACCTTGTATCTATTGGCAAGTCGACATATGTTTTGTGGTACCAGTGAAACCATCGACCGAACGTACTTGCCTTCAGTTGGTCGATGTTTAACCCAGTATAAACATACTTTTAGGATGGTACGAATGATTCTATTAGGTAAAAAATACGAACAATCTACAAAATTATCATTTATTTCTCTGTTTAGTGCACACTGCAACTATTTTTTTTATAAGCGTGACTTGTAGCTTACAAATGTGTGATGTTGATTAAATCTCGGAAGTTTTATTTATTTGCCCTTCATGAGGTGATCGACCCACTGTCTAAAGATGATGGCATTCTTGCCGTTAGCCTCTTGATAGCCGGGGGCATTTTCCTTGATTTTGGCGAACCACTTAACCACGTTGGGGTAACGAGTGATGTCGAAGTCGACAACCTCAAATGTGCTGACAGTTGCGACAAGTGCAAGGTCAGCAATTGTCAGACAGTCTCCGGCTGCATACTCGGAGGTGGATAGGAATGTATCCAGAAACTGGAAAGCCTCCTCGATCTTTGTCATCTTGGCTGGATCAAAGGCGGCACCGCCAAAGTACACAGGGTACTGAAAGAGATTCAATATCATGTTATAAAGAGTCACCAAACTTAAAATTTGGGCCGAAATTTGCCATATCATAAACATTTCTTTTTCCAAAAAATGTATTAACATTGTATTGGTTAGAACAATGAACTGCAAGGATATATTAAAGTTGTTAATTCTATCTTATTTAATGACCAATACTTCAGGTACTCTCTAATTGTGTACCTAAATGTAAATTGTGTAAATTTACAAGTTATTATTATTAGTACAACATAGGTGGTCTTGCTGATAACTTACGTAGTAATCAGCGAAGCGGGCATACAGTGTGCCGACATCGAAGTACATCCTCTGGTCAACGAGGGCACGCTTCTTGGCATCCTTTGGGTACAAGGAGTCGTTCTTTCCATACTGGTTAACCAAATACCCTAGAATGGCACGGCTCTCCCAAAGACAGAATCCATTGTCGTTGATAGTTGGTACAGTGTGTTGAGGGTTCATCTGAAAATGAAAAATAGAAACTGATTAGCATACCATTATTTGTAGTCCGGATTAACTAAACATCTGATCACACACGATTTCACAGTATCTTGATAGTTCTCACAAAGGTAGTTTTGAAGATACAACAATAAGTTATTTGAGTAGTCTGCTAGGTTACCAGATCTCTAAATTTTATTATGGGTGCATTTACATTTGTAGTGTATAAAAAAGATCACCTAATTACATGATTTTCGATTAGGAAGAAGTGTCTTATTAAAGCAGCAAAAAAATAATCGGAAATACATTGAAAAATGCATCCAATTGACAGTTGCCTTGCTAAAACTTACATATAGTTTATTTTCAAGTGTACTTTTACAAAAAATGATAATTGACAAATATTTTTCTTTTTCCAAAAATTAAAATTGCTTATTTTTAATATAAAATTGTATATCAGTGGTGTTTGCGTTGACAATAGCGATAATTACGTTTATTGCAGTTGTCTCGAATTTAGGGTTTGTTTTTTAGAATTAAAAGCAAATTACGTTTTTTGGATTATATATAAACTTGCACATTTCGAACTTATAGTTAATTGTTAAAAACAATTAATCAAACCATGTCTTACATTTTACGTAAGCTGATGGAAAGGTAAATTCTCAATGCATACACAATGTTCAGTTAGAGTAACTTATGGCCTAATTTTGTAAAGTAATAAATTAAATCTTCACCAAAAAACTTATTTCTTATCAAATGCAAACCCCTGAATGATATTATTAAATAAAAATATATTAAAACTTATATTCTAATGATATTTGTATATTATGTCTTTTTATAATCTTTTCGAGAACACAGTTTTCCGGCATATGTTCGAAATATTTGAGAATTTTTATAAATCTTTCCAAAACTTCTCAAGATCATGATAGTCTGAAGATTTAAAAAAAAATCAGGTGTTTTCCCCCATATATTGGAATTATTAATACTAACGAATTTCCTCAAAAATTTACAGAGAATATAACGATGATAGAAATTACCAAGAAGTTTCCCAGAATTTTCAGAATATTTTCTAAATAGTTGTTCCTTTTTTCCTATAAAATTCATAAAAATCAGATCTCTTTACAAAAGTCAGAAATTATTCTTAGGAATTCAGAAATATTTGTGGAATTATATTTATGAAAATTTCATAAACAAGGAACGTTTCTAGAGTTTATTATTTTGAAAATATTTTAGTCCATGTTTGGTACATACATTTAGGCACCTTCACATTTTTTAAAGTTTCCTATATTTTCCTACATACTTGCGAAATATTTAGGAATTTTTATGAAATTTCCTAGTAAACCTGGAGAATTCTTGAATATTTATAATTTTTTTGGGTCTCACACGAAAATTGTATTCTCAAGTAAAGCATGTATTACATAATACATTATATTATAAATTAATTTAAAGATGTTCCGAAAAGTACATGGTTGTACATTTATTGACAGTTTTATGAGTTGGTCCTGAGTACCAAATTTCAAACGTCCATAACTCGCTGTTTTGTTCTTAGATAGTTGTAAAGATAAAGCTACATATTTGATTATTTAAGTTTCAAGAAAAATGTAATGTAATGTAAAAAATCTAGAATTGTTTGATCATTATAGGCCAGCTAATATGAATTACCAATTTAGAAACTTCTCAGTCATATATCCATTGAACGTTAAGTGGGTAGTGTGTGAGTGTATATTGATATGTTGTTCCAGATTAATCGCAATGACAGAATTTCCATATCAATTGGATTTTTTTGCAGTAACCAAGGTTAGTGAATAATGCAGTTAAATAAAGCACACCAATAATGTTTTCATGTAATGTTCATATTCAGTTTTTCTCTCAAAAAAACAATTACGAGATACCAATAAAGGTAAAAATGAATACATTAAAGCTATGTTTTTTTTCAACAATAGTTTTGTAATTCTTACATTTGTCAAATTAAGGTAAATTTATGAATAATAAATTATTATTTTCCTACAAAGTAGCAATCAAAGTTACTCATTTTTTTATTAAAATATTTTGATTGTCAATAAGTAATTTTTATAACGACATATAACAACGAAAAATAAACATAAATGTATTGTCAGTTTTGTCTTAAAATGTTTTCAGGAATCATTTGCCTTGGGTTGTACCTACTTTGTTTTTTAAATGGAATACTCTGTACATCTTTACATAATCAGATTCTAAATAAAATTATCTTGCTTGTGCCATTTTCTAGACCGGGCCGCGTTTGACAAGATTCCACCTTTTTTTGTATCTGATATTTTAGCAGACAAACTGAAACATGAAAAACCAGCCACCCTGTATATTAACAAACAAACTTAAAATGTAATTTAAACATATATCAAGTACTTAAAGTAATTTAATAGATTGCTTTTTAGCACAATATTTTTATCAAAGCATGATTGTGTAATTAAAATTTAAAATGCAATGTCCTACTTTCCGACCCACCTTTATGCATTTATAAAACAAATCACAGTAATTACGACTGGCATTTTTATAATTGTACTGGGAGATACCGCCGTTGACCGTTCGTATATCAGTTGGAACCGTAGTCAAGGCTGAGAGCTAAAAATAATTTAGGATGGGTCACTATCAAGGCCGGTAACATGTTAATCGCAGATAGTAAAATTATATTATCCTTATCGTAATAGGTTTACAACGTCTTTTAGATGATGAGCAAATATGTATGCTTGATACGCGAGTAAACTGACAAACACGGCAAAACGAGATTAATTAGGTTGATAATACGTTCATCACGATTAAACTGATTTAAAATCACACAGAAAGCTGATCCTTTTAATTATTGTCTAAATTGTAAACACCAATTATTGTTTACGGGTAATTAATAGCTACTGTATTATGAATAAATTCATTAGTGCAGTACTGCGTAGTTAACTCAGGTATTTGCATATTTTTTTATGAATATTCCTTGATTAAGGCCAACTTGAACGATTCATAGTGAGCTCTCCGAAAATTATGATAATAGACTTTTCATAAATATTTTCAAAAACCTCACAGCGTGCTTAAATGTACCAAGAAACAAGAAACCAAAGAAGGTACATTCATAAAAATATTCTGAAAACAATGAAGTGTAGAAAAGTTCATAGTTTTAAAATAATATAATTCCGACATTTCCGAAATAATTTCATAATTCCGACTTTTAATATGCTGAATGTTGTAGAAAATCCCGATAATTTCTGTACATTTTTGAGGAAATTCGTTCAACAGTAATAAAAATTTCAGAATATATGGGAAAAACACCAGAATTTTTTAAATAATATTTTGTAAAACTCTTTGAAGCTTTCAGACTTTTATGATTTTTGAAGTACGGAAAGATTTATAAAAGTTCTCAAATATTTTGAAAATATGCAGGAAAAATGTGTGTAACAGTTTTCAACGAAACTTTAATTGAAGTATACAAATTCCATGGTTTTCAATATTTTCATATATATTCTGGAGACTGGAGAGTTTTTCATAGATTTGCTAGGAAATATAAAAATTAAAGAGATAATACGCGATGTACAAATATCATTAGATAATATTTAATATATTTTATCTACGACTAATTTATAATGTAAGTATTATACTTGAGGTTTTGGCAGTATCTATTATGCTCTCTATATGCTATCTAATATCATATTGTAGAGGATACAACAAAATCGTGAGCATATGACCAACTAAAGAAAATATTCTAGAAATTCTAGAAAACTTCTTTGTAATTTATATCATCTTTATAATCTCTGCAAATTTTCGAGGAAAATGTTCCAGAATATACGGAAAATACACCATAATTTCTTTAATAAAATTTTGAAAAAAATCTGTTTTCAAACACAGAAAACATTTTAACACGTATGTTATAGACCAGTTTTTCCTAAATACTGTTACCGATTAGATTAGCGTTTTCCTAGATCATTCGTTAATTAGTGTTACATAAATGTAACTACTATTTTAAACAAACTTCTGTAGGGATTATCACTTAATTGCATTTCTTAGAAAGGACCATTTGCTGTTTTTTTTAAAATAATTTGTGCAATTGTTAACTCGTTCCATGAATAATAATAATAATAATTTATTCCCATAAAACAGCATAACAGTGTAGTGGATGTGTCAAAACAAAAGTATAATTAAGTATTTCATATATAAAATTAATTAGTTGGTATCATTAAAAACCAAATCTTTTAAACCAAGATTTAATTTTTATAATGTGTAGAAAGTTACATAGTTTTGAAATTTTCATAAATATTCGGGAATTCTACAAATATTTTAGAAAATTCCATAAACTTAATTTCCCTCTTCTAATATGCTGAATATTATAGAGAATACAACGAAACCGTGAGCAGTGCATATGACCAACTATAAGAAAATATTCTGAAAATTCTAGAAAACTTCTTGGTAATTTATATCATCTTTATAATCTCTGCAAATTTTTGAGGAAATTTCTCTAATAATATTGAAAGAACATGTTCCAGAATATACGGAAAATACACCATAATTTCTTTAATAAAATTTTGAAAAAAATGCGAAGTCTGCAGATTTTCATGATTTTTAAAATTTTCGTGTAAGAACCGACAATTTTCGCACAATTTTATATTTTTTGCATATTTTCACAACAATTTCACAATTTTACTAAGTCTCCACCCTCTCAAGTCTGTGTTTTCTGTGTTTTCAAACACAGAAAACATTTTAACACGTATGTTATAGACCAGTTTTTCCTAAATACTGTTACCGATTAGATTACAGTTTTCCTATATCATTGGTTAATTAGTGTTACATAAATATAACTACTATTTTAAACAAACTTCTATAGGAATTATCACTTAATTGCATTTCTTAGAAAGGACCATTTGCTGAAAATTCTAGAAAACTTCTTGGAAATTTATATCATCTTCATAATCTCTGGAAATTTTTGAGGAAATTTCTCTAATAATATTGAAAGAACATGTTCCAGAATATACGGAAAATACATCATAATTTATTTAATAAAATTTTGAAACAAACTGTAGTCTGCAGATTTTCATGATTTTTTAAATTTTCGTGTAAGAACCGAACATTTTTGCACAATTTTATATTTTTTGCATATTTTCACAACAATTTCACAATTTTAGTAAGTTTTCACCCTCTCGAGTCTGTGTTTTCAAACACAGAAAACATTTTAACACTTATGTTATAGACCAGTTTTTCCTAAATACTGTTACCGATTAGATTACCGTTTTCCTAGATCATTGGTTAATTAGTGTTACATAAATATAACTACTATTTTAAACAAACTTCTATAGGAATTATCACTTAAAGCACATTTCTTAGAAAGGACCATTTGCTGAAAATTCTAGAAAACTTCTTGGTAATTTATATCATCTTCATAATCTCTGCAAATTTTTAAGGAAATTTCTCTAATAATATTGAAAGAACATGTTCCAGAATATACGAAAAAAAAATACACCATAATTTCTTTAATAAAATTTTGAAAAAAAAACTGTAAAGTCTGCAGATTTTCATGATTTTTAAAATTTTCGTGTAAAAACCGAAAATGTTTGCACAATTTTATATTTTTTGCATATTTGCACAACAATTTCACAATTTTACTAAGTCTTCACCCTCTCAAGTCTGTGTTTTCAAACACAGAAAACATTTTAACACGTATGTTATAGACCAGTTTTTTCTAAATACTGTTACCGATTAGATTACCGTTTTCCTAGATCATTCGTTAATTAGTGTTACATAAATGTAACTACTATTTTAAACAAACGTCTATAGGGATTATCACTTAATTGCATTTCTTAGAAAGGACCATTTGCTGAAAATTCTAGAAAACTTCTTGGTAATTTATATCATCTTCATAATCTCTGCAAATTTTTAAGGAAATTTCTCTAATAATATTGAAAGAACATGTTCCAGAATATACGAAAAAAAAATACACCATAATTTCTTTAATAAAATTTTGAAAAAAAAACTGTAAAGTCTGCAGATTTTCATGATTTTTAAAATTTTCGTGTAAAAACCGAAAATGTTTGCACAATTTTATATTTTTTGCATATTTGCACAACAATTTCACAATTTTACTAAGTCTTCACCCTCTCAAGTCTGTGTTTTCAAACACAGAAAACATTTTAACACGTATGTTATAGACCAGTTTTTTCTAAATACTGTTACCGATTAGATTACCGTTTTCCTAGATCATTCGTTAATTAGTGTTACATAAATGTAACTACTATTTTAATCAAACGTCTATAGGGATTATCACTTAATTGCATTTCTTAGAAAGGACCATTTGCTGAAAATTCTAGAAAACTTCTTGGTAATTTATGTTATCTTTATAATCTCTGCAAATTTTTGAGGAAATTTCTCTAATAATATTGAAAGAACATGTTCCAGAATATACGGAAAATACACCATAATTTCTTTAATAAAATTTTGAAAAAAATCATAGTCTGCAGATTTTCATGATTTTTAAAATTTTCGTGTAAGAACCGAACATTTTTGCACAATTTTATATTTTTTGCATATTTTCACAACAATTTCACAATTTTACTAAGTCTTCGCCCTCTCAAGTCTGTGTTTTCAAACACAGAAAACATTTTAACACGTATGTTATAGACCAGTTTTTCCTAAATACTGTTACCGATTAGATTACCGTTTTCCTAGATCATTGGTTAATGTGTTACCTAAATATAACTACTATTTTAAACAAACTTCTATAGGGATTATCACTTAATTGCACTACTTAGACAGGACCATTTGCTGTTTTTAAAAAAAATAATTTGTGCAATTGTTGAGTCGTTCATGAATAATAATAATAATAATAATAATGTATTCCCATAAAACAGCATAACAGTGTAGTGGATGTGTCAAAACAAAAGTATAATTAAGTATTTCATATATAACATTTATTAGTTGGTGTGGTGTATCATTAAAAAACCAAATCTTTTAAACCAAGATTTAATTTTTATAATGTGTAGAAAGTTACCTAGTTTTGAAATTTTCATAAATATTCGGGAATTCTACAAATATTTTAGAAAATTCCATAAACTTAATTTCCCTCTTCTAATATGCTGAATATTATAGAGAATACAACAAAGTATTTTTTTTTCAATCAAGCTTTTTAGGATTATTGTTTATCCCCTTACATAGTTTTGAAATTTTCATATATATTCGGGAATTCCACAAATATTTTAGAAAATTCCATAAAATTAATTTCCCTCTTCTAATATGCTGAATATTATAGAGAATACAACACAATCATGAGCAGTGCATATGACCAACTACAAGAAAATATTCTGAAAATTGTAGAAAACTTCCTGGTAATTTATATCATCTTTATAATCTTATAAGAAAATTTCTCTAATAATATTGAAAGAACATGTTCCGGAATATACGGAAAATACACAGGATTTCTTTAATAAAATTTAGAAAAAAAATGCGAAGTCTGCAGACTTTCATGATTTTTGAAATTTTCATGTGAGACCCGAAAAAATTTCTAAATATTCAAGAATTCTCCAGGTTTGCTAGGAAAATTCATAAAAAATTCTAAATATTTCGCAAATATGTAGGAAATTATAGGAAATTTTAAATTGCCTAAATGTATGTACCAAACATATGCTAAAATATTTTGAAAACAATAAACTGTAAATATTTCTGAATTCCTAAAAATAATTTCTAACTTTTGTAAAGACAAACTTTTTCTAACTTTTCTGATTTTTATGAATTTTATAGGAAAAAAGGAACAACTATTTAGAAAATATTCTGAAAATTCTGGGAAACTTCTTGGTAATTTCTATCATCGTTATATTCTCTGTAAATTTTTGAGGAAATTCGTTCCATAGTATTAAAAATTCCAGAATATATGGGGAAAAACACCTGAACAGTTTCCAACGAATATTTAATTGAATTATACAAATTCCGTGGTTTTCAAAATTTTCATAAATATTCTGGTGAGTTTTCCATTGATTTGTAGGGATATCTAAAAATTAAAGAGATAATACGCGATGTACAGGGTGGCCAAATTTGGATGTTTCTATAGGGGATCTCGGTAACTAGAAGAGATAGAGAAAATCGGATGGCGAATCCTCGATCTCTTTTTTCAAGACAAACTCAAAACAAAAGACAAACAAAAATGTGTTAGAATTTTTTTTATAGTAGTTTTAATGTCAAATATACGATTGTTTCAGAAACTTTGCTTGTGTATTACTGACAATCGTTGGGTGGTACGCCAAAACTGAGAACATATTTGGATTCTACATGAAAAGTATAACATGATAGATAGTTTGATATCCAATCAAACCTTTACACAAAAAAAGTTTCATTTTGTTGACCAGTGTTATAAATGAATGCATATTTTTCATATTTTTAGATAATTATGATTTATGATAATATAGATTTTAACTATGCATGCCCAATTCATGATTATCTCTTGTGAGAATTATTTTTTTTACTGCACAAAAAACTATATTAATAATTTACTATTAGTAGTAAACTAATTGTAAATACTGTGTATTACTACCAATCCTTGGGAGCTACGCCAAAACTGAGAACATATTTGGATTCTACATGAAAAGTATAACATCATAGAATTTCCTATCAAACCTCCTGTTACACAAAAAAAGTTTCATTTTGTTGACCAGTGTTATAAATGAATGCATATTTTTCATATTTTTAGATAATTATGATTTATGATAATTTAGGTTTTAACTATGCATGCCTAATTCATGATTATCTCTTGTGAGAACCATTTTGTTCTGCACAAAAAACTATATTATTAATTTACTATTAGTAGTAAACTAATTGTAAATTCTGCAGAAACTTTTCAACTTGAACTGAAAACTAATCGTGAGTCGGAAATCGGAAAAATTCCTAGTTTTGGAACTCTTGATTTAGATCTGTTCAGAAAGTGCCTTAACGGTAACTCAATAATACAATTGAAACCTTGAAGTTACAATGTAAACATCAATGACATTAATAATCGCGAAGTTGCTTAGATATGCGCATTCATAAAAAAATGTATGACTATTTGGAAGTGAGGAGGTAAAAGTGAAAAACCAATGTACCGGGTGATTCACGTTTTATTACCAGGCCAAAAATTGCGACTTCTAATTGAAATAAAAAATCCAAAATAAGTACACATGTTTAGATATTGATGAAGCCCTCTGACGATAAAAAAAAATTAACCATCCGGTAGTTTATACGTTATTTCATAAAGAATTCGTAATTTTATTTATATAGTTTTTGTCAGAACATACTTTAACCACAGATGAGTCATCTGTGCTTTAACGCTATTCCAAACATTCCAGTGTAATCCAGGTCAAAAAAATTGCACCAATTATTGAATTAAATGAATTTTGATATTGCAACAGTAAGATTTATTACTAAATAGTAAAATATGACGGCTGCTTCCAGTAATAGTCCCTATAATGGATTTTATGATAGGGCCGTACCCAATCCCTCAGCCTGCTGGGGATACCGACGCAAGGATTTATTCAGGGCCGGAGCTCAATATTTGCTTAATAATAAAGGCATAAAACGTTCCAACCGCACCGGCGCGGTCATTGCTTTGTAGGGCTCTGGACTTACAATATCATAAATCATACCGAGGAAAGTTTGTCAGTAATGTAAAAAATGCGTTAATTAGAAATCTAATCAGTTTCGTTAATTTTTGATTTCATAAATGGGTTCTATGAGTAAAATAAAACAGTTTAGGGCAAAACTAACGATAGAGAATTTTGCCCGAAAGAGTTTTTTTAATTTTATAACCGTCTATATAATTATATCGAAAAAGTCAAACTACCTTTCCGTAGATTAGTATCAGACCTAAATAAATCCAAAATTTCATATTTTTTGGGCAACTCCAAATGCCTAAAAAACCCATGGTAATAAAACTTGAATCACCCGGTATGTTTGCATAGAGATCTCGTATTATAAACGCGTAATTATGAAATTTTCGGCCTCACAATTTTATTAAGCAAACGGTATCCACAATTTCGGTCGCATGCAACTTCCCCACAGCCTTGAAAACCAATTAGTCGGCAACAATGAGTAACGCAATGCGATAATTCGCTGGCGTACACTTCTAAATGACTTTCGTTGGTGTTGAACCTTGATGTTTACGCTTATTTCATGATTAAGAAATACTTTGTGGTAACGTTTTTTTAAATTAAAATCCGTGCCACAGGCATTAGTCATTACGCGAAAAAATTTGTTCCAGATACCGGATACTCTTATCTATGTTGTAAATTTTGATACCAAGCACTACAACAATTCTAACAAATATAGCTGTGGTACACTTGAATGTGAACTTCCTTTACAGTGCACAAAAAAAAGAATGCATATTACCATTGAGTAAGAAATAAGTATATATTTCTTACTCAATGATATTACATAACAATTGTTTGCGTAAACAAGTGAGATGCAAGAATCGAGCGTGCAACATATGCAATCGAAGCGGAACATCCTGTGTAATTCCACAGCGAGCGTTGCACCCAAAGAATACGTTGCACCCATACGAGTTGCGCAAAAGACCTTTTGGTGGAGCTCACCTTCAAAAATTCGGGAGACATCTGCTCTCCTTTCATTAAATCGACGACTTTCAAGTTGAGGTCCACGCCAACAGCTTTTGCCGTCAGAAGAACGGAGCGGCATGGAGCGCTGCCAGGGACGTAGTAAAAATCAATCGGCATTTTCTGGAAGCCAAAAAAGTGTAGATTAATCACTGTCCAACCATATTTTTAGAAATTCATGCAATACGAATGTTCATAATATATTCACATTCTTATCTAGTTTCGTAACAAATATATTATACATGTGGCGAGCAAGGTACAATAAAGTAATGAAGAGTAAACTTACGTTTTAAAATAGTTTCGGAAAACGACTACACACAACAAAGCAATGTGCTCAACTAATGCCAACAAGTTATACGCGTTGCTTTAGTACTCGTTTCTGTCGGCTTTCCGGTCGAGATCCATGGGATGCAATTCATGCTAGTGGTGGGGAGAGTGGATTTAACCGATAATTTTCATTAAAGTTATATTACTGTCACTTCTGATAAAATATTCATGCTATGATTATTTCTTTAAGATCTAACAAACCTGACACGTCAATGTAGATGTAACTATAAAGTTATATTTTTTCTGAAATTTGAAATTATTAGAGTATTAATTATTTTTGATTATTTACCGATGGTGGAGGCGCCGGGCCAAGAAATTTTATTTGAATGTATACATATATAAAGTTCACAAGCTTAAATATTGAATACTTCCATTAAGTATGTTGAAATTAATAATAATAATAATAGTTTTATCTATTCAAAAATCCCTAATAATTATGTTGTGATTATTTATATTATTTTGTTACCAAGTGTTCAATTATGTACAATTATGTCAACTTAATTAAAAATAATAATATTCGTGGAAAACTGATTGGACGTCCGTTTTTCGTAACTAATTTGCTAAAATAATTGGTGAGTAGAATAATTGAAATTTCAGAGTATTAATTTATTTTGATTATTTACCTATGGTGGAGGCGCCGGGTAAAGAAATTTTATTTGAATATATTTGTATACATACAGTTCACAAGCTTAAATATTGAAAAGTTCGATTAAGTATGTTGAAATTAATAATAATAGTATTCTTTATTAATAATCAATAATAATATATATTATTAATAATATTAAAAATCATTAATGATTAAGTTGATAAAGAAATAGATTTGACGCGTCAGTTACGAATTCGCAAGTTAACTTGCTATGTATATTCCGGAAGAAATCCTCCATACAATATGGTTCCATACGGATTACTTTTCCTTGAACGCATGTCTTTAATGAATTGGTTAAGATCTTTAATTAAAACAAGGAGAATAACCTTTTTCACAATACATATTTATTTATACTAAATGTACATTTCAACTGTAAGGCAGTCATCTTCAGTAGACTTACAAGTAATGAATGAGAGAGTTCATTCATTACTTGTAAGTCTACTGAAGATGACTGCCTTGTAGTTGAAATGTACATTTAGTATAAATAAATGTGTATTGTGGAAAAGGTTATTCTCCTTGTTTTATTTAAAAACTTTCACAAGCTTCAATACTTTGATTGAAGATCTTTAATATCTTTTATGGAATATTATTATGTGACAAAATTAATTCAACATAACGTAATGTTTCCATTAATTAAAAGTTTTGCTAATAAAATAAAAATTTCGACGAATCATAATAAAAATCATGAGCACTTATCGTATATGCTTAGAAAAACACATAAAGATATTATACACAGTGTATCAGCCAAATGGAATAAATTCGATAATAAATAAATGGGGGCGTGTTCGACAAAACGCTCGGACACGTCGATTGTTATTTTTAGTTGCGCATTTTTTTCAACAAAAACTTTTTATACAGGGTGTGTCATGTGACCGTGACCAATACCAACTTTCTTATTTTAAATGCAACACCTGGTATATTATTCAATTTTTGGATCCTTCAGAAAATTCTAGACATATTTCATGTACAATGTCCTATACCTATCTTCAACTGTTTCGGAAATATTAAGTGTTTTCAGATTTATTGCAAAAATTAACATTAAAAAAAGAAAATTATTTGATTACAGAAATTCGTTACAACACACTCAAAAAGTAATAAGTAATACTGTTTATTTCTTGATAATGTAAAAAAACAATAAATTTCAATGGAGGAGATGTTCAAAATGCTCGCCGTGAACGTCTTGGCAACATCCTAATCTTAAATAGAAATTTCTTCTAACGTTATTCAACATCTCAGGCGTGACCGATCTAATCGCAAGCATTATTCGTCTTCTTAAGTCAGCTAAGTCGAGGGGTTTAGTTTTGTATACAATACTCTTGGCATATCCCCATAAGAAGAAGTCTAATGACGTCAGATCAGGGGATCGTGCTGGCCATTCCATCGATCCTCGCCTCCCTATCCACCGATTTGGAAATATTCGATTGAGGTAGTTCCGGACATTGATTTGGTAATGGGGCGGTGCTCCATCTTGCTGAAACCATATCATATTCGCTGGAACTTGTGGGTTTGCTGGATCAGGATATAAGTTTGTCAAAGTTGGCACAACATTATTTTGGAGCAGTGCTAAATAATTATCACCATTTTTCTTTTTTTAATGTTAATTTTTGCAATAAATCTGAAAACACTTAATATTTCCGAAACAGTTGAAGATAGGTATAGGACATTGTACATGAAATATGTCTAGAATTTTCTGAAGAATCCAAAAATTGAATAATATACCAGGTATTGCATTTAAAATAAGAAAGTTGGTATTGGCCACGGTCACATGACACACCCTGTATAAAAAGTTTTTGTTGAAAAAATGCGCAACTAAAAATAACAATCGACGTGTCCGAGCGTTTTTTCGAACACGCCCCCATTTATTTATTATTGAATTTATTCCATTTGGCTGATACACCCTGTATATCGTCGGCTTACATTTCAATTTTTGGCTGTTTTTAATTAAGTTTTATTTGGATGGTTTACTAAATTGTAAGAAATCTCAGGCTCAGTAGGGGTATAGAAAAGGGTCTTGTAGCCGAACTTCTAAATTCTTTACTAATTAAATGACTGACTAGGAAAGGTAACAGCAGAATATAAAACTTTAATCGCAGTTTCTCGCATTTTATAGTTTTGGACTTTGTAAGGTAATTATTTGATTAATTAGATATTTAATTCGTGATCATAAATTCTCATAATGTATGATATTTATTTTGGCTCATGATTTATTTCTTTTATTTTAATTTTATGCGAGTGTAAAACGGCAGTACTTATTTACGTTGTGTTTGATTTTAAATCATTATCGTGATAACTTCAAATTCTTTCTGAGGTAATGTGTGGGTTAGTAACAATACCATTAATAAAATAAAGACACATATTTATGGATTGAGTGAAATTTATTTACTTTAAAGGATTTTTGCAATACAATAACACCAATTTATATTTTATATATTTTCAATTATATAAATAAATATAATATAAATTTTCAATTTATATATTTATATTTATTTAATAAACACTTGACATCAATGACTTTCTTTATTTGCTCAGTATTTATTACTTTCTTTACCACTTTTTTTAATTTATTTATTTTATTTTGAGTAATTTATAAAATTACTCAAAAAGTATTAGTTCTTTTTGGATAAAATATGCATTTCAGTAGGTTACACATAAAAAAAAATCGATACCTCTGTGCCCATGGTGATTTCTTTGTTGTATGTTCCCATAGTATAGAAAATGTTAACAGAAATGTGTCCATCAATATAGTGAGTCACATCAGTTGGATATTTCTAGTAACGTCAATGACTTCACACATTGATCAATTCAAAAAATACTACTCAATGTATGACACCACTTCATGCAATATGTCACTGTGTGTGCCTTCCAATGCCATTTTGCATCTATTACTTTAGGATTTATTAACTAGGTTTTGAAATACAGTTTTGTTTAAAATTTATGAATTTACGACCATTGATTATCTACCTGAATTAACATTATTTATTTTAATCTATTATATAAATTTTATTCATTACTTTACTGAATTTATGACCATTTTCATATTGACCTGAATTAACCTGAATTTAATATTATATTTAATTTTTACACATTACCTTTTCTAAATTGACACATTGATAAATTCTAAAAAAAACTACTCAATGTATGTCACCACTTCATGCAATATGTGTGTGGTTTCCAATGCCATTTTGCATCTATTACTTTAGGATTCATTAACTAGGTTTTGAAATACAGTTTTGTTAACAATTTATGAATTAATGACCATTGATTATCTACCTGAATTAATATTATTTATTTTAATCCTTTATATAAATTTTATTCATTACCTTTCTGAATTTATGACCATTTTAATATTGACCTGAATTAACCTGAATTTAATATTATATTTAATTTGTACTCATTACCTTTTCTAAATTTATGACCATTTTAATATTTACCTGAATTTAATATATAATTTGATTCATTTATATTTAATTTGTACTCATTACCTATTCTGAATTCATTACCCTTTTAATATTGAAATTAACTCGTAACTGAATTTACTCTAATTGATTTAATTTCTACTTCATTTCCCACGATCATTATTATACGATCTACCCTGTTTACCAAGATGTTATCGAACTTATTCTTTTAATTTTTATACTTATTCTTTATTTTTATAGAGTATTATTCTTGTCAATTTTGTGGAACATGGAAAATGGAACAGAGTTTACTTGTTTAATTATAAAAAAAAAATAGCTTGTGGAAAACTGATTGGGCGTCCTTTTGACCTAACTAATTTGCTAGAATTATTGGCGAGACATATTTTTTTCTTAAATTTGAAATTAGTAACTTTTATTATTGATGGTGGATGCGCCGGGTCAAGAAATTATTTAAATTTTAATAGAAGGCCAATGAGTTACCATTTGGTGTACAATACAATTTTTTTTTTGTAAATTACGTCCAACAAATCGTCGGCTTGGTGTTACAAGGTTGCATCTAACATTTTTTAAATTTTTAGTTCTATAGCTTTGCAGGGCTATATGTTTTCAAAGCGGGACCTTTCAACTTGTTGGAAGATTAAAATTGGATCATTAAGAACCTGTGATAAAAACATCTATTGACAGTGCAAAACTTATCATTTTTCGATATTGCAAACATATTTAAGATCCTTATTCCCAAATTTACAAATTGCACATATAACCTTGTAACATTAAGCCGACGAAATGTTCAGATAATACGCCTTAATTGCGTAGTTCACCTTGCCAACGATCCATTGTTAATTAAACGGCAGGCCAATTAGATGGCGATAGATCTGCCTTTTCCATGCCTCAGTATGAGCACTGAACTCCGTTTGAAATCTTCTTATTTCTCCAAAAATGCATGCACTTAAACGAAGAACATTCGGTGGTCGAAATTAAAAAAAAAGTATTGTACACCAAATCTCATTGACTTACCATTCATACCTTTTAACTGACATAAATAAGTTTTGATTTATCTTTAGCCCCTTGATCAGCCCTTTATTTATTAAAGTTCATAATAATATGACCTTTGCTCCCGCATATAATGGGTCATTTTTGTAAGATGGCAATGTTTATGCAACACACTCTTATATTCCCTATCACCTGACATACCTATTGGCAAGTTGGAACATTTTTATGGTGTAAATCATCAACTAAGTACTTACCAGCTGCTGGAAGATGTTTAACATGATGTAAACTTACTTTAGGATGGTATGAGGTAAAACATACAAACATTCTATATAATAAAATATCTTATATGAGTATATAGTTATCATAAAAAGTGCGATGTTGAGTAAATGTTGGAAGGCCTTACCAGCTGCTTGAAGATGTTTAACATGATGTAAACTTACTTTAGGATGGTATGAGGTAAAACATACAAACATTCTATATAATAAAATATCTTATATGAGTATACTATCTATCATAAAACGTGCGATGTTGAATAAATCTCTGGAGTTTAATTTATTTGTTCTTCATGAGACCATCGATGTACTCTTTGAAGATGATGACATTCTTGGTGTTGGCCTCTTCATAGCCGGGAGCCTTTTGCTTGATTGTGGCAAACCACTTAACCACTTTAGGGTAACGTGTTATGTCGAAGCCGAGAACCTCGAATATGCTGACAGTTGCGACGATGCAAAGATCAGCGATTGTCATGCAGTCTCCAGCTACATACTCGGAGGTAGCTAGGAATGTATCCAGAAACTGGAAGGCCTCCTCAATTTTTTTCATCTTGGCTGGATCATAGGACGCATTGTAGAAGATTACGGAGTACTGAAAACGATTCAATATCTCGTTATGAAGAGCGACCAAACATATTTTATTAATTAAATTGTAGGAGGAAGTGGTTATTTCTTGGTGAAACATTTTTATTAGGTTAATAAAGAAAACACTTGGTAAAGTTTCACAAGTTTTATAGAATTGCTCTATGGCTTGAGAATGGCAGCAGTGCCGAAACAATTGTAGAGCAATTCTATAAAACTTGTGAAACTTTACCAAGTGTTTTCTTTATTAACCTAATATTTGATTAATTGTTGACTACAGATAGACATGAATGTAATAGAATGAACTGAAATATGAAACGTATGTATGTCGAATTCCTGCAATATGGAGATGAGTCACTGTTAGCTCTCAACAGGCGACAATAGACAGTAATTTCTCCCGTTTTTCAAAAACTAGTTTCGAACCAATTTAATTTTTTTCATCATTGAAGGGAAGAATACTCCCTAATGTATAGGTGTTAATAAGCAAATAATAATACCCCTCATCATGAATACCTATGAAAATGAGTCAAGAGTTATTAGTAAAAATTAGGTGGTTTTAATGATGACTTACGTAGTAGTCATCTAAAGCTGCATGAAGTGTGCCGATATCGAAGTACATCCTCTGATCAACGAGTGCACGCTTCTTGGGATCCTTTGGGTACAAGGAGTCGTTCTTACCATACTGGTTAACCAAATACCCAAGAATGGCACGGCTCTCCCCAAGACAGAATCCGTTGTCGTTGATAGTTGGTACACTGTGTTGTGGGTTCATCTGAAGTCGAGAAATATAAACTGATGACTGATCAGCAATATATTGATGAGCAATATCTGATAAGCAATATACAACGTGTGTACAGTATACCTGAAACTAATTCTCCTGAAAATTTGACAAAGTTTCAGTATTAAAAAAGGGAGAAAATCAAACAGATAACTTTCATCATTGACAGTACGGGTTAGCTATTACTGAAATTTCTGAAAATTAGTTTATTTGCAAATTAAATGTTAGATTCGTGTACATTATACCTGAAACTAATTCTCCTAAAAATTTGACAAAGTTTCAGTATTAAATAAGGGAGAAAATCAAACAGATAACTTTCATCATTGACAGTACGGGTTAGCTATGACTGAAATTTCTGAAAATTAGTTTATTTGCAAATTTGATGTTAGATTCGTGTACAGTATAGCTGAAACTAATTCTCCTGAAAATTTGACAAAGTTTCAGTATTAAATAAGGGAGAAAATCAAACAGATAGCTTTCATCATTGACAGTACGGGTTAGCTATTACTGAAATTTCTGAAAATTATTTGCAAAATTTTGATGTTAGATTCGTGTACAGTATACCTGAAACTAATTCTCTTGAAAATTTGACAAAGTTTCAGTATTAAATAAGGGAGAAAATTAAACAGATAACTTTCATCATTGACAGTACGGGTTAGCTATTACTGAAATTTCTGAAAATTAGTTTATTTGCAAATTTGATGTTAGATTCGTGTACAGTATAAATGAAACTAATTCTCCTGAAAATTTGACAAAGTTTCAGTATTAAATAAGGGAGAAAATCAAATAGATAACTTTCATCATTGACAGTACGGGTTAGATATTACCGAAAGTCTGAAAATTAGTTTATTTGCAAATTTGATGTAAGATTCGTGTACAGTATACCTAAAACTAATTCTCCTGAAAATTTGACATAATTTCAGTTTTAAATAAGGAACAAAATCCAACAGATAACTTTCATCATTGACTGTACGGGTTAGTTATTACTTAAATTTCTGAAAATTAGTTAATTTGCAAATTTGGAGTTAGATTCGTGTACAGTATACCTGAAACTGATTCTCATGAAAATTTGACAAAGTTTCAGTATTAAATAAGGGAGAAAATCAAACAGATAACTTTCATCATTGACAGTACGGGTTAGCTATTACTGAAATTTCTGAAAATTAGTTTATTTGCAAATTTGATGTTAGATTCGTGTACGGCATAAATGAAACTAATTCTCCTGAAAATTTGACAAAGTTTCAGTATTAAATAAGGGAGAAAATCAAATAGATAACTTTCATCATTGACAGTACGGGTTAGATATTACCGAAAGTCTGAAAATTAGTTTATTTGCAAATTTGATGTTAGATTCGCGTTCAGTATACCTGAAACTAATTCTCCTGAAAATTTAACAAAGTTTCATTATTAAATAAGGAAGAAAATCAAACAGATAACTTCCATCATTGACAGTACGGGTTAGCTATAACTAAAATTTCTGAAAATTAGTTTATTTGCAAATTTGATGTCAGATTCGAGTACAGTATACCTAAATATAATTCTCCTGAAAATTTTACAATGTTTAAGTATTAAATAGGGGAGAAAATCAAACAGATAACTTTCATCATAGACAGTACGGGTTAGCTATGACTGAAATTTCTGCAAATTAGTTTATTTGCAAATTTGATGTAAGGTTCGTGTACAGTATACCTGAAACTAATTCCCCTAAAAATTTGAAAAAGTTTCAGTATTAAATAAGGGAGAAACTCAAACAGATAACTTTCATCATTGACAGTACGGGTTAGCTATTACTGACATTTCTGAAAATTAGTTATTTGCAAATTTGATATTAGATTCGTATACAGTATACCTGAAACTAATTCTCCTGAAAATTTGACAAAATTTCAGTTTTAAATAAGGGAGAAAATCGAACAGATAACTTTCATCATTGACTGTACGGGTTAGCTATTACTGAAATTTATAAAAATTAGGTTATTTGCAAATTTGATGTTAGATTCGTGTTCAGTATACCAGAAACTAATTCTCCTGAAATTTGACAAAGTTTCAGTTATAAATTAGGGAGAAAATCAAACAGATAACTTTCATCATTGACAGTACGGGTTAGCTATTACTGAAAGTCTGAAAATTAGTTTATTTGCAAATTTGATATAAAATTTGTGTACAGTATATCTGAAACTAATTCTCCTGAAAATTTGACAAAATTCCAGTTTTAAATAAGGGAGAAAATCGAACAGATAACTTTCATCATTGACAGTACGGGTTAGCTATGACTGAAATTTCTGCAAATTAGTTTATTTGCAAATTTGATGTTAGATTCGTGTTCAGTATACCAGAAACTAATTCTCCTGAAATTTGACAAAGTATCAGTTATAAATTAGGGAGGAAATCAAACAGATAACTTTCATCATTGACAGTAGGGGTTATATATTACTGAAATTTTTGAAAATTAGTTTATTTGCAAATTTGATATTAGATTCGTGTACAGTATACCTGAAACTAATTCTCCTGAAAATTTGACAAAGTTTCGGTATTAAATAAGGGAGAAAATCAAACAGATAACTTTCATCATTGACAGTACGGGTTAGCTATTACTGAAATTTCTGAAAATTAGTTTATTTGCAAATTTGATGTTAGATTCGTGCACAGTATACCTGAAACTAATTCTCCTGAAAATTTGACAAAGTTTCAGTAAAAAATAAGGGAGAAATTAAACAGATAACTTTCATCATTGACAGTACGGGTTAGCTATTACTGAAATTTCTGAAAATTAGTTTATTTGCAAATTTGATGTTAGATTCGTGTACAGTATAAATGAAACTAATTCTCCTGAAAATTTGACAAAGTTTCAGTATTAAATAAGGGAGAAAATCAAATAGATAACTTTCATCATTGACAGTACGGGTTAGATATTACCGAAAGTCTGAAAATTAGTTTATTTGCAAATTTGATGTAAGATTCGTGTACAGTATACCTAAAACTAATTCTCCTGAAAATTTGACATAATTTCAGTTTTAAATAAGGAAGAAAATCCAACAGATAACTTTCATCATTGACTGTACGGGTTAGTTATTACTTAAATTTCTGAAAATTAGTTAATTTGCAAATTTGGAGTTAGATTCATGTACAGTATACCTGAAACTGATTCTCATGAAAATTTGACAAAGTTTCAGTATTAAATAAGGGAGAAAATCAAACAGATAACTTTCATCATTGACAGTACGGGTTAGCTATTACTGAAATTTCTGAAAATTAGTTTATTTGCAAATTTGATGTTAGATTCGTGTACGGCATAAATGAAACTAATTCTCCTGAAAATTTGACAAAGTTTCAGTATTAAATAAGGGAGAAAATCAAATAGATAACTTTCACCATTGACAGTACGGGTTAGATATTACCGAAAGTCTGAAAATTAGTTTATTTGCAAATTTGATGTTAGATTCGCGTTCAGTATACCTGAAACTAATTCTCCTGAAAATTTAACAAAGTTTCAGTATTAAATAAGGAAGAAAATCAAACAGATAACTTCCATCATTGACAGTACGGGTTAGCTATAACTAAAATTTCTGAAAATTAGTTTATTTGCAAATTTGATGTCAGATTCGAGTACAGTATACCTAAATATAATTCTCCTGAAAATTTTACAATGTTTAAGTATTAAATAGGGGAGAAAATCAAACAGATAACTTTCATCATAGACAGTACGGGTTAGCTATGACTGAAATTTCTGCAAATTAGTTTATTTGCAAATTTGATGTAAGGTTCGTGTACAGTATACCTGAAACTAATTCCCCTAAAAATTTGAAAAAGTTTCAGTATTAAATAAGGGAGAAACTCAAACAGATAACTTTCATCATTGACAGTACGGGTTAGCTATTACTGACATTTCTGAAAATTAGTTATTTGCAAATTTGATATTAGATTCGTATACAGTATACCTGAAACTAATTCTCCTGAAAATTTGACAAAATTTCAGTTTTAAATAAGGGAGAAAATCGAACAGATAACTTTCATCATTGACTGTACGGGTTAGCTATTACTGAAATTTATAAAAATTAGGTTATTTGCAAATTTGATGTTAGATTCGTGTTCAGTATACCAGAAACTAATTCTCCTGAAATTTGACAAAGTTTCAGTTATAAATTAGGGAGAAAATCAAACAGATAACTTTCATCATTGACAGTACGGGTTAGCTATTACTGAAAGTCTGAAAATTAGTTTATTTGCAAATTTGATATAAAATTTGTGTACAGTATATCTGAAACTAATTCTCCTGAAAATTTGACAAAATTCCAGTTTTAAATAAGGGAGAAAATCGAACAGATAACTTTCATCATTGACAGTACGGGTTAGCTATGACTGAAATTTCTGCAAATTAGTTTATTTGCAAATTTGATGTTAGATTCGTGTTCAGTATACCAGAAACTAATTCTCCTGAAATTTGACAAAGTATCAGTTATAAATTAGGGAGAAAATCAAACAGATAACTTTCATCATTGACAGTACGGGTTATATATTACTGAAATTTTTGAAAATTAGTTTATTTGCAAATTTGATATTAGATTCGTGTACAGTATACCTGAAACTAATTCTTCTGAAAATTTGACAAAGTTTAGGTATTAAATAAGGGAGAAAATCAAACAGATAACTTTCATCATTGACAGTACGGGTTAGCTATTACTGAAATTTCTGAAAATTAGTTTATTTGCAAATTTGATGTTAGATTCGTGCACAGTATACCTGAAACTAATTCTCCTGAAAATGTGACAAAGTTTCAGTAAAAAATAAGGGAAAAAATTAAACAGATAACTTTCATCATTGACTGTACGGGTTAGCTATTACTGAAATTTCTGAAAATTAGTTTATTTGCAAATTTGATGTTAGATTGGTGTACAGTATACCTGAAACTGATTCTCCTGAAAATTTGACAAAGTTTCAGTAAAAAATAAGGGAAAAAATCAAACAGATAACTTTTATCATTGACAGTACGGGTTAGCTATAACTGAAATTTCTGGAAATTAGTTTATTTGCAAATTTGATGTTAGATTCGTGTACAGTATACCTGAAACTAATTATCCTGAAAATTTAACAAAGTTTCAGTATTAAATAAGAGAGAAAATGAAACAGATAACTTTCATCATTGACAGTACGGGTTAGCTATTACTGAAATTTCTAAAAATTAATTTATTTGCAAATTTGCTGTTAGATTCGTATACAGTACACCTAAATCTAATTCTCTTGAAAATTTGACAAAGTTTCAGTTTTAAATAAGGGAGAAAATTAAACAGATAAATTTCGTCATTGACAGTACGGGTTAGCTATTACTGAAATATCTGAAAATTTGTTTATTTGAAAATTTGATATTAAATTCGTGTACAGTATACCTGAAACTAATTCTCCTGAAAATTTGACAATGTTTCAGTATTAAATAAGGGATAAAATCAAACAGATAACTTTCATCATTGACAGTACGGGTTAGCTATTACTGAAATATCTGAAAATTAGTTTATTTGCAAATTTGATGTTAGATTCGTGTACAGTATACCTGAAACTAATTCTCCTGAAAATTTGACAAAGTTTCAGTATTAAATAAGGGAGACAATCAAACAGATAACTTTCGTCATTGACAGTATGGGTTAGCTATGCCCGAAATTTCTGAAAATTAGTTTATTTGCAAATTTGATGTTAGATTCGTGTACAGTAAATCTGAAACTAATTTTGCCGAAAATGTGAGAAAGTTTCAGTGTTAAATAAGGGATAAAATCAAACAGATAACTTTCATCATTGATAGTACCGGTTAGCTATGACTGAAATTTCTGAAAATTAGTTTATTTGCAAGTTTTATGTTAGATTCGTGTATAGTAAACCTGAAACTAATTTTCCTGAAAATGTGACAAAGTTTCAAGATTATATAACTGAGAAAATAAAACCGATAACTTTCATCATTGACAGTACGGGTTAGCTATTACTCAAATTTCGGAAAATTAGTTTATTTGCAAATTTGATGTTAGATTCGTGTACAGTATACCTGAAACTAATTATCCTGAAAATTTAACAAAGTTTCAGTATTAAATAAGAGAGAAAATCAAACAGACAACTTTCATCATTGACAGTACGGGTTAGCTATGACTGAAATTTCTGAAAATTTTGTTTATTTGCAAGTTTTATGTTAGATTCGTGTACAGTAAACCTGAAACTAATTTTCCTGAAAATGTGACAAAGTTTCAAGATTAAATAACTGAGAAAATAAAACCGATAACTTTCATCATTGACAGTACGGGTTAGCTATTACTCAAATTTCGGAAAATTAGTTTATTTGCAAATTTGATGTTAGATTCGTGTACAGTATACCTGAAACTAATTATCCTGAAAATTTAACAAAGTTTCAGTATTAAATAAGAGAGAGAATCAAACAGACAACTTTCATCATTGACAGTACGGGTTAGCTATGACTGAAATTTCTGAAAATTAGTTAATTTGCAAATATGATGTTAGATTCGTTGACAGTCTACCTGAAACTAATTCTCCTGAAAATTTGACAAAGTTTCAGTATTAAATAAGAGAGAGAATCAAACAGACAACTTTCATCATTGACAGTACGGGTTAGCTATGACTGAAATTTCTGAAAATTAGTTAATTTGCAAATATGATGTTAGATTCGTTGACAGTCTACCTGAAACTAATTCTCCTGAAAATTTGACAAAGTTTCAGTATTAAATAAGGGAGGACATCAAACATATAACTTTCATCATTGACAGTGCGGGTTAGCGAAGATTGAAATTTCTGAAAATTAGCTTATTTGCAAATATGGTGTTAGATTCGTATACAGTATACTGGAAACTAATTCTCCTGAAAATTTGACAAAGTTTCAGTATTAAATAAGGGAGAAAATCAAACAGATAACTTTCATCATTGACAGTACGGGTTAGCTATTACTGAAATTTCTGAAAACTAAGTTTATTTGCAAATTTGATGTTAGATTCGTGTACAGTATACCTGAAACTAATTCTCCTAAAAATTTGAAAAAGTTTCAGAATTAAATAAGGGAAAAAATCAAACAGATAACTTTCATCATGGACAGTACGGGTTAGCTATTACTGAAATTTCTGAAAATTAGTTTATTTGCAAACTTGATGTTAAATCCGTGTACAGTATACCTGAAACTAATTCTCCTGAAAATTTGACTAAGTTTCAGTATTAAATAAGGGAGAAAATCAAACAGATAACTTTCATCATTGACAGTACGGGTTAGCTATTACTGAAATTTCTGAAAACTAAGATTATTTGCAAATTTGATGTTAGATTCGAGTACAGTATACCTGAAACTAATTCTCTTGAAAATTTGACAAAGTTTCAGTAAAAAATAAGGGAAAAAATCAAACAGATAACTTTTATCATTGACAGAACGGGTTAGCTATGACTGAAATTTCTAAAAATTAGTT
Source organism: Othius punctulatus (assembly GCA_951805005.1). Lineage (NCBI taxonomy): Eukaryota > Metazoa > Arthropoda > Insecta > Coleoptera > Staphylinidae > Othius > Othius punctulatus. Next base: position 44,201,295 of record OX638145.1, on the reverse strand, counting down.
TATTTGCAAATTTGGTGTTAGATTCGAGTACAGTATACCTGAAACTAATTATCCTGAAAATTTGACAAAGTTTAAGTATTAAATAGGGGAGAAAATCAAACAGATAACTTTCATCATTGACAGTACGGGTTAGCTATGCCCGAAATTTCTGAAAATTAGTTTATTTGCAAATTTGATGTTAGATTCGTGTACAGTATACCTTAAACTAATTTTCCTAAAAATGTGACAAAGTTTCAGAATTAAATAACTGAGAAAATAAAACAGATAACTTTCATCATTGATAGTACCGGTTAGCTATGACTGAAATTTCTGAAAATTAGTTTATTTGCAAATTTGATGTTAGATTCGTGTACAGTATACCTGAAACTAATTCTCCTAAAAAATTGACAAAAGTTTCAGTATTAAATAAGGGAGAAAATCAAACATATAACTTTCATCATTGACAGTACGGGTTAGCTATGCCCGAAATTTCTGAAAATTAGTTTATTTGCAAATTTGATGTTAGATTCGTGTACAGTATACCTTAAACTAATTTTCCTAAAAATGTGACAAAGTTTCAGAATTAAATAACTGAGAAAATAAAACAGATAACTTTCATCATTGATAGTACCGGTTAGCTATGACTGAAATTTCTGAAATTTAGTTTATTTGCAAATTTTATGTTAGATTCGTGTACAGTAAACCTGAAACTAATTTTGCTGAAAATGTGAGAAAGTTTCAAGATTAAATAACTGAGAAAATCAAACAGATAACTTTCATCATTGATAGTACCGGTTAGCTATGACTGAAATTTCTGAAAATTAGTTTATTTGCAAGTTTTATGTTAGATTCGTGTACAGTAAACCTGAAGCTAATTTTCCTGAAAATGTGACAAAGTTTCAGGATTAAATAACTGAGAAAATGAAACCGATAACTTTCATCATTGACAGTACGGGTTAGCTATTACTCAAATTTCGGAAAATTTGTTTATTTGCAAATTTGATGTTAGATTCGTGTACAGTATACCTGAAACTAATTATCCTGAAAATTTAACAAAGTTTCAGTATTAAATAAGAGAGAAAATCAAACAGACAACTTTCATCATTGACAGTACGGGTTAGCTATGTCTGAAATTTCTGAAAATTAGTGTATTTGCAAATATGATGTTAGATTCGTTGACAGTCTACCTGAAACTAATTCTCCTGAAAATTTGACAAAGTTTCAGTATCAAATAAGGGAGAAAATCAAACAGATAAATTTCATCATTGACAGTATGGGTTAGCTATGACTGAAATTTCTGAAAAATAGTTTATTTGCAAATTTGATGTTAGATTCGTGTACAGTATACCTGAAACTAATTCTCCTGAAAATTTGACAAAGTTTCGGTATTAAATAAGGGAGAAAATCAAACAGACAACTTTCATCATTGACAGTACGGGTTAGCTATGACTGAAATTTCTGAAAATTAGTTTATTTGCAAATTTGATGTTAGATTCGTGTACAGTATACCTGAAACTAAAACTCCTGAAAATTTGACAAAGTCTTAGTATTAAATAAGGGAGAAAATCAAACAGATAACTTACATCATTGACAGTGCGGGTTAGTTATGACTGAAATTTCTGAAAATTAGTTTATTTGCAAATTTGATGTTAGATTCGTGTACAGTATACCTGAAACTAATTCTCTTGAAAATTTGACAAAGTTTCAGTATTAAATAAGGGAGAAAATTAAACAGATAACTTTCATCATTGACAGTACGGGTTAGCTATTACTGAAATTTCTGAAAATTAGTTTATTTGCAAATTTGATGTTAGATTCGTGTACAGTATAAATGAAACTAATTCTCCTGAAAATTTGACAAAGTTTCAGTATTAAATAAGGGAGAAAATCAAATAGATAACTTTCATCATTGACAGTACGGGTTAGATATTACCGAAAGTCTGAAAATTAGTTTATTTGCAAATTTGATGTAAGATTCGTGTACAGTATACCTAAAACTAATTCTCCTGAAAATTTGACATAATTTCAGTTTTAAATAAGGAAGAAAATCCAACAGATAACTTTCATCATTGACTGTACGGGTTAGTTATTACTTAAATTTCTGAAAATTAGTTAATTTGCAAATTTGGAGTTAGATTCGTGTACAGTATACCTGAAACTGATTCTCATGAAAATTTGACAAAGTTTCAGTATTAAATAAGGGAGAAAATCAAACAGATAACTTTCATCATTGACAGTACGGGTTAGCTATTACTGAAATTTCTGAAAATTAGTTTATTTGCAAATTTGATGTTAGATTCGTGTACGGCATAAATGAAACTAATTCTCCTGAAAATTTGACAAAGTTTCAGTATTAAATAAGGGAGAAAATCAAATAGATAACTTTCATCATTGACAGTACGGGTTAGATATTACCGAAAGTCTGAAAATTAGTTTATTTGCAAATTTGATGTTAGATTCGCGTTCAGTATACCTGAAACTAATTCTCCTGAAAATTTAACAAAGTTTCAGTATTAAATAAGGAAGAAAATCAAACAGATAACTTCCATCATTGACAGTACGGGTTAGCTATAACTAAAATTTCTGAAAATTATTTTATTTGCAAATTTGATGTCAGATTCGAGTACAGTATACCTAAATATAATTCTCCTGAAAATTTTACAATGTTTAAGTATTAAATAGGGGAGAAAATCAAACAGATAACTTTCATCATAGACAGTACGGGTTAGCTATGACTGAAATTTCTGCAAATTAGTTTATTTGCAAATTTGATGTAAGGTTCGTGTACAGTATACCTGAAACTAATTCCCCTAAAAATTTGAAAAAGTTTCAGTATTAAATAAGGGAGAAACTCAAACAGATAACTTTCATCATTGACAGTACGGGTTAGCTATTACTGACATTTTTGAAAATTAGTTTATTTGCAAATTTGATATTAGATTCGTGTACAGTATACCTGAAACTAATTCTCCTTAAAATTTGACAAAGTTTCGGTATTAAATAAGGGAGAAAATCAAACAGATAACTTTCATCATTGACAGTACGGGTTAGCTATTACTGAAATTTCTGAAAATTAGTTTATTTGCAAATTTGATGTTAGATTCGTGCACAGTATACCTGAAACTAATTCTCCTGAAAATTTGACAAAGTTTCAGTAAAAAATAAGGGAGAAAATTAAACAGATAACTTTCATCATTGACAGTACGGGTTAGCTATTACTGAAATTTCTGAAAATTAGTTTATTTGCAAATTTGATGTTAGATTCGTGTACAGTATAAATGAAACTAATTCTCCTGAAAATTTGACAAAGTTTCAGTATTAAATAAGGGAGAAAATCAAATAGATAACTTTCATCATTGACAGTACGGGTTAGATATTACCGAAAGTCTGAAAATTAGTTTATTTGCAAATTTGATGTAAGATTCGTGTACAGTATACCTAAAACTAATTCTCCTGAAAATTTGACATAATTTCAGTTTTAAATAAGGAACAAAATCCAACAGATAACTTTCATCATTGACTGTACGGGTTAGTTATTACTTAAATTTCTGAAAATTAGTTAATTTGCAAATTTGGAGTTAGATTCGTGTACAGTATACCTAAAACTGATTCTCATGAAAATTTGACAAAGTTTCAGTATTAAATAAGGGAGAAAATCAAACAGATAACTTTCATCATTGACAGTACGGGTTAGCTATTACTGAAATTTCTGAAAATTAGTTTATTTGCAAATTTGATGTTAGATTCGTGTACGGCATAAATGAAACTAATTCTCCTGAAAATTTGACAAAGTTTCAGTATTAAATAAGGGAGAAAATCAAATAGATAACTTTCATCATTGACAGTACGGGTAAGATATTACCGAAAGTCTGAAAATTAGTTTATTTGCAAATTTGATGTTAAATTCGCGTTCAGTATACCTGAAACTAATTCTCCTGAAAATTTAACAAAGTTTCAGTATTAAATAAGGAATAAAATCAAACAGATAACTTCCATCATTGACAGTACGGGTTAGCTATAACTAAAATTTCTGAAAATTATTTTATTTGCAAATTTGATGTCAGATTCGAGTACAGTATACCTAAATATAATTCTCCTGAAAATTTTACAATGTTTAAGTATTAAATAGGGGAGAAAATCAAACAGATAACTTTCATCATAGACAGTACGGGTTAGCTATGACTGAAATTTCTGCAAATTAGTTTATTTGCAAATTTGATGTAAGGTTCGTGTACAGTATACCTGAAACTAATTCCCCTAAAAATTTGAAAAAGTTTCAGTATTAAATAAGGGAGAAACTCAAACAGATAACTTTCATCATTGACAGTACGGGTTAGCTATTACTGACATTTCTGAAAATTAGTTATTTGCAAATTTGATATTAGATTCGTATACAGTATACCTGAAACTAATTCTCCTGAAAATTTGACAAAATTTCAGTTTTAAATAAGGGAGAAAATCGAACAGATAACTTTCATCATTGACTGTACGGGTTAGCTATTACTGAAATTTATAAAAATTAGGTTATTTGCAAATTTGATGTTAGATTCGTGTTCAGTATACCAGAAACTAATTCTCCTGAAATTTGACAAAGTTTCAGTTATAAATTAGGGAGAAAATCAAACAGATAACTTTCATCATTGACAGTACGGGTTAGCTATTACTGAAAGTCTGAAAATTAGTTTATTTGCAAATTTGATATAAAATTTGTGTACAGTATATCTGAAACTAATTCTCCTGAAAATTTGACAAAATTCCAGTTTTAAATAAGGGAGAAAATCGAACAGATAACTTTCATCATTGACAGTACGGGTTAGCTATGACTGAAATTTCTGCAAATTAGTTTATTTGCAAATTTGATGTTAGATTCGTGTTCAGTATACCAGAAACTAATTCTCCTGAAATTTGACAAAGTATCAGTTATAAATTAGGGAGAAAATCAAACAGATAACTTTCATCATTGACAGTACGGGTTATATATTACTGAAATTTTTGAAAATTAGTTTATTTGCAAATTTGATATTAGATTCGTGTACAGTATACCTGAAACTAATTCTCCTGAAAATTTGACAAAGTTTCAGTAAAAAATAAGGGAAAAAATTAAACAGATAACTTTCATCATTGACTGTACGGGTTAGCTATTACTGAAATTTCTGAAAATTAGTTTATTTGCAAATTTGATGTTAGATTGGTGTACAGTATACCTGAAACTGATTCTCCTGAAAATTTGACAAAGTTTCGGTATTAAATAAGGGAGAAAATCAAACAGATAACTTTCATCATTGACAGTACGGGTTAGCTATTACTGAAATTTCTGAAAATTAGTTTATTTGCAAATTTGATGTTAGATTCGTGCACAGTATACCTGAAACTAATTCTCCTGAAAATTTGACAAAGTTTCAGTAAAAAATAAGGGAAAAAATTAAACAGATAACTTTCATCATTGACTGTACGGGTTAGCTATTACTGAAATTTCTGAAAATTAGTTTATTTGCAAATTTGATGTTAGATTGGTGTACAATATACCTGAAACTGATTCTCCTGAAAATTTGACAAAGTTTCGGTATTAAATAAGGGAGAAAATCAAACAGATAACTTTCATCATTGACAGTACGGGTTAGCTATTACTGAAATTTCTGAAAATTAGTTTATTTGCAAATTTGATGTTAGATTCGTGCACAGTATACCTGAAACTAATTCTCCTGAAAATTTGACAAAGTTTCAGTAAAAAATAAGGGAAAAAATTAAACAGATAACTTTCATCATTGACTGTACGGGTTAGCTATTACTGAAATTTCTGAAAATTAGTTTATTTGCAAATTTGATGTTAGATTGGTGTACAGTATACCTGAAACTGATTCTCCTGAAAATTTGACAAAGTTTCAGTAAAAAATAAGGGAAAAAATCAAACAGATAACTTTTATCATTGACAGTACGGGTTAGCTATAACTGAAATTTCTGGAAATTAGTTTATTTGCAAATTTGATGTTAGATTCGTGTACAGTATACCTGAAACTAATTATCCTGAAAATTTAATAAAGTTTCAGTATTAAATAAGAGAGAAAATGAAACAGATAACTTTCATCATTGACAGTACGGGTTAGCTATTATTGAAATTTCTAAAAATTAATTTATTTGCAAATTTGCTGTTAGATTCGTATACAGTACACCTAAAACTAATTCTCTTGAAAATTTGACAAAGTTTCAGTTTTAAATAAGGGAGAAAATTAAACAGATAAATTTCGTCAATGACAGTACGGGTTAGCTATTACTGAAATTTCTGAAAATTAGTTTATTTGCAAATTTGATGTTAGATTCGTGCACAGTATACCTGAAACTAATTCTCCTGAAAATTTGACAAAGTTTCAGTAAAAAATAAGGGAAAAAATTAAACAGATAACTTTCATCATTGACTGTACGGGTTAGCTATTACTGAAATTTCTGAAAATTAGTTTATTTGCAAATTTGATGTTAGATTGGTGTACAGTATACCTGAAACTAATTCTCCTGAAAATTTGACAATGTTTCAGTATTAAATAAGGGATAAAATCAAACAGATAACTTTCATCATTGACAGTACGGGTTAGCTATTACTGAAATATCTGAAAATTAGTTTATTTGCAAATTTGATGTTAGATTCGTGTACAGTATACCTGAAACTAATTCTCCTGAAAATTTGACAAAGTTTCAGTATTAAATAAGGGAGACAATCAAACAGATAACTTTCGTCATTGACAGTACGGGTTAGCTATGCCCGAAATTTCTGAAAATTAGTTTATTTGCAAATTTGATGTTAGATTCGTGTACAGTAAACCTGAAACTAATTTTGCTGAAAATGTGAGAAAGTTTCAGTGTTAAATAAGGGATAAAATCAAACAGATAACTTTCATCATTGATAGTACCGGTTAGCTATGACTGAAATTTCTGAAAATTAGTTTATTTGCAAGTTTTATGTTAGATTCGTGTACAGTAAACCTGAAGCTAATTTTCCTGAAAATGTGACAAAGTTTCAGGATTAAATAACTGAGAAAATGAAACCGATAACTTTCATCATTGACAGTACGGGTTAGCTATTACTCAAATTTCGGAAAATTAGTTTATTTGCAAATTTGATGTTAGATTCGTGTACAGTATACCTGAAACTAATTATCCTGAAAATTTAACAAAGTTTCAGTATTAAATAAGAGAGAAAATCAAACAGACAACTTTCATCATTGACAGTACGGGTTAGCTATGACTGAAATTTCTGAAAATTAGTGTATTTGCAAATATGATGTTAGATTCGTTGACAGTCTACCTGAAACTAATTCTCCTGAAAATTTGACAAAGTTTCAGTATCAAATAAGGGAGAAAATCAAACAGATAAATTTCATCATTGACAGTATGGGTTAGCTATGACTGAAATTTCTGAAAAATAGTTTATTTGCAAATTTGATGTTAGATTCGTGTACAGTATACCTGAAACTAATTCTCCTGAAAATTTGACAAAGTTTCGGTATTAAATAAGGGAGAAAATCAAACAGACAACTTTCATCATTGACAGTACGGGTTAGCTATGACTGAAATTTCTGAAAATTAGTTTATTTGCAAATTTGATGTTAGATTCGTGTACAGTATACCTGAAACTAAAACTCCTGAAAATTTGACAAAGTCTTAGTATTAAATAAGGGAGAAAATCAAACAGATAACTTACATCATTGACAGTGCGGGTTAGTTATGACTGAAATTTCTGAAAATTAGTTTATTTGCAAATTTGATGTTAGATTCGTGTACAGTATACCTGAAACTAATTCTCTTGAAAATTTGACAAAGTTTCAGTATTAAATAAGGGAGAAAATTAAACAGATAACTTTCATCATTGACAGTACGGGTTAGCTATTACTGAAATTTCTGAAAATTAGTTTATTTGCAAATTTGATGTTAGATTCGTGTACAGTATAAATGAAACTAATTCTCCTGAAAATTTGACAAAGTTTCAGTATTAAATAAGGGAGAAAATCAAATAGATAACTTTCATCATTGACAGTACGGGTTAGATATTACCGAAAGTCTGAAAATTAGTTTATTTGCAAATTTGATGTAAGATTCGTGTACAGTATACCTAAAACTAATTCTCCTGAAAATTTGACATAATTTCAGTTTTAAATAAGGAAGAAAATCCAACAGATAACTTTCATCATTGACTGTACGGGTTAGTTATTACTTAAATTTCTGAAAATTAGTTAATTTGCAAATTTGGAGTTAGATTCGTGTACAGTATACCTGAAACTGATTCTCATGAAAATTTGACAAAGTTTCAGTATTAAATAAGGGAGAAAATCAAACAGATAACTTTCATCATTGACAGTACGGGTTAGCTATTACTGAAATTTCTGAAAATTAGTTTATTTGCAAATTTGATGTTAGATTCGTGTACGGCATAAATGAAACTAATTCTCCTGAAAATTTGACAAAGTTTCAGTATTAAATAAGGGAGAAAATCAAATAGATAACTTTCATCATTGACAGTACGGGTTAGATATTACCGAAAGTCTGAAAATTAGTTTATTTGCAAATTTGATGTTAGATTCGCGTTCAGTATACCTGAAACTAATTCTCCTGAAAATTTAACAACGTTTCAGTATTAAATAAGGAAGAAAATCAAACAGATAACTTCCATCATTGACAGTACGGGTTAGCTATAACTAAAATTTCTGAAAATTATTTTATTTGCAAATTTGATGTCAGATTCGAGTACAGTATACCTAAATATAATTCTCCTGAAAATTTTACAATGTTTAAGTATTAAATAGGGGAGAAAATCAAACAGATAACTTTCATCATAGACAGTACGGGTTAGCTATGACTGAAATTTCTGCAAATTAGTTTATTTGCAAATTTGATGTAAGGTTCGTGTACAGTATACCTGAAACTAATTCCCCTAAAAATTTGAAAAAGTTTCAGTATTAAATAAGGGAGAAACTCAAACAGATAACTTTCATCATTGACAGTACGGGTTAGCTATTACTGACATTTCTGAAAATTAGTTATTTGCAAATTTGATATTAGATTCGTATACAGTATACCTGAAACTAATTCTCCTGAAAATTTGACAAAATTTCAGTTTTAAATAAGGGAGAAAATCGAACAGATAACTTTCATCATTGACTGTACGGGTTAGCTATTACTGAAATTTATAAAAATTAGGTTATTTGCAAATTTGATGTTAGATTCGTGTTCAGTATACCAGAAACTAATTCTCCTGAAATTTGACAAAGTTTCAGTTATAAATTAGGGAGAAAATCAAACAGATAACTTTCATCATTGACAGTACGGGTTAGCTATTACTGAAAGTCTGAAAATTAGTTTATTTGCAAATTTGATATAAAATTTGTGTACAGTATATCTGAAACTAATTCTCCTGAAAATTTGACAAAATTCCAGTTTTAAATAAGGGAGAAAATCGAACAGATAACTTTCATCATTGACAGTACGGGTTATATATTACTGAAATTTTTGAAAATTAGTTTATTTGCAAATTTGATATTAGATTCGTGTACAGTATACCTGAAACTAATTCTCCTGAAAATTTGACAAAGTTTCGGTATTAAATAAGGGAGAAAATCAAACAGATAACTTTCATCATTGACAGTACGGGTTAGCTATTACTGAAATTTCTGAAAATTAGTTTATTTGCAAATTTGATGTTAGATTCGTGCACAGTATACCTGAAACTAATTCTCCTGAAAATTTGACAAAGTTTCAGTAAAAAATAAGGGAAAAAATTAAACAGATAACTTTCATCATTGACTGTACGGGTTAGCTATTACTGAAATTTCTGAAAATTAGTTTATTTGCAAATTTGATGTTAGATTGGTGTACAGTATACCTGAAACTGATTCTCCTGAAAATTTGACAAAGTTTCAGTAAAAAATAAGGGAAAAAATCAAACAGATAACTTTTATCATTGACAGTACGGGTTAGCTATAACTGAAATTTCTGGAAATTAGTTTATTTGCAAATTTGATGTAAGGTTCGTGTACAGTATACCTGAAACTAATTCCCCTAAAAATTTGAAAAAGTTTCAGTATTAAATAAGGGAGAAACTCAAACAGATAACTTTCATCATTGACAGTACGGGTTAGCTATTACTGACATTTCTGAAAATTAGTTATTTGCAAATTTGATATTAGATTCGTATACAGTATACCTGAAACTAATTCTCCTGAAAATTTGACAAAATTTCAGTTTTAAATAAGGGAGAAAATCGAACAGATAACTTTCATCATTGACTGTACGGGTTAGCTATTACTGAAATTTATAAAAATTAGGTTATTTGCAAATTTGATGTTAGATTCGTGTTCAGTATACCAGAAACTAATTCTCCTGAAATTTGACAAAGTTTCAGTTATAAATTAGGGAGAAAATCAAACAGATAACTTTCATCATTGACAGTACGGGTTAGCTATTACTGAAAGTCTGAAAATTAGTTTATTTGCAAATTTGATATAAAATTTGTGTACAGTATATCTGAAACTAATTCTCCTGAAAATTTGACAAAATTCCAGTTTTAAATAAGGGAGAAAATCGAACAGATAACTTTCATCATTGACAGTACGGGTTATATATTACTGAAATTTTTGAAAATTAGTTTATTTGCAAATTTGATATTAGATTCGTGTACAGTATACCTGAAACTAATTATCCTGAAAATTTAACAAAGTTTCAGTATTAAATAAGAGAGAAAATGAAACAGATAACTTTCATCATTGACAGTACGGGTTAGCTATTACTGAAATTTCTAAAAATTAATTTATTTGCAAATTTGCTGTTAGATTCGTATACAGTACACCTAAAACTAATTCTCTTGAAAATTTGACCAAGTTTCAGTTTTAAATAAGGGAGAAAATTAAACAGATAAATTTCGTCATTGACAGTACGGGTTAGCTATTACTGAAATATCTGAAAATTTGTTTATTTGAAAATTTGATATTAAATTCGTGTACAGTATACCTGAAACTAATTCTCCTGAAAATTTGACAATGTTTCAGTATTAAATAAGGGATAAAATCAAACAGATAACTTTCATCATTGACAGTACGGGTTAGCTATTACTGAAATATCTGAAAATTAGTTTATTTGCAAATTTGATGTTAGATTCGTGTACAGTATACCTGAAACTAATTCTCCTGAAAATTTGACAAAGTTTCAGTATTAAATAAGGGAGACAATCAAACAGATAACTTTCGTCATTGACAGTACGGGTTAGCTATGCCCGAAATTTCTGAAAATTAGTTTATTTGCAAATTTGATGTTAGATTCGTGTACAGTAAACCTGAAACTAATTTTGCTGAAAATGTGAGAAAGTTTCAGTGTTAAATAAGGGATAAAATCAAACAGATAACTTTCATCATTGATAGTACCGGTTAGCTATGACTGAAATTTCTGAAAATTAGTTTATTTGCAAGTTTTATGTTAGATTCGTGTATAGTAAACCTGAAACTAATTTTCCTGAAAATGTGACAAAGTTTCAAGATTAAATAACTGAGAAAATAAAACCGATAACTTTCATCATTGACAGTACGGGTTAGCTATTACTCAAATTTCGGAAAATTAGTTTATTTGCAAATTTGATGTTAAATTCGTGTACAGTATACCTGAAACTAATTATCCTGAAAATTTAACAAAGTTTCAGTATTAAATAAGAGAGAAAATCAAACAGACAACTTTCATCATTGACAGTACGGGTTAGCTATGACTGAAATTTCTGAAAATTAGTTTATTTGCAAGTTTTATGTTAGATTCGTGTACAGTAAACCTGAAACTAATTTTCCTGAAAATGTGACAAAGTTTCAAGATTAAATAACTGAGAAAATAAAACCGATAACTTTCATCATTGACAGTACGGGTTAGCTATTACTCAAATTTCGGAAAATTAGTTTATTTGCAAATTTGATGTTAGATTCGTGTACAGTATACCTGAAACTAATTATCCTGAAAATTTAACAAAGTTTCAGTATTAAATAAGAGAGAGAATCAAACAGACAACTTTCATCATTGACAGTACGGGTTAGCTATGACTGAAATTTCTGAAAATTAGTTAATTTGCAAATATGATGTTAGAATCGTTGACAGTCTACCTGAAACTAATTCTCCTGAAAATTTGACAAAGTTTCAGTGTTAAATAAGGCATAAAATCAAACAGATAACTTTCATCGTTGACAGTACGGGTTAGCTATGACTGAAATTTCAGAAAATTAGTTTATTTGCAAATTTGATGTTAGATTCGAGTACAATATACCTAAAACTAATTCTCTTGAAAATTTGACAAAGTTTCAGTATTAAATAAGGGAGGACATCAAACATATAACTTTCATCATTGACAGTGCGGGTTAGCGAAGATTGAAATTTCTGAAAATTAGCTTATTTGCAAATATGGTGTTAGATTCGTATACAGTATACTGGAAACTAATTCTCCTGAAAATTTGACAAAGTTTCAGTATTAAATAAGGGAGAAAATCAAACAGATAACTTTCATCATTGACAGTACGGGTTAGCTATTACTGAAATTTCTGAAAACTAAGTTTATTTGCAAATTTGATGTTAGATTCGTGTACAGTATACCTGAAACTAATTCTCCTAAAAATTTGAAAAAGTTTCAGAATTAAATAAGGGAAAAAATCAAACAGATAACTTTCATCATGGACAGTACGGGTTAGCTATTACTGAAATTTCTGAAAATTAGTTTATTTGCAAACTTGATGTTAAATCCGTGTACAGTATACCTGAAACTAATTCTCCTGAAAATTTGACTAAGTTTCAGTATTAAATAAGGGAGAAAATCAAACAGATAACTTTCATCATTGACAGTACGGGTTAGCTATTACTGAAATTTCTGAAAACTAAGATTATTTGCAAATTTGATGTTAGATTCGAGTACAGTATACCTGAAACTAATTCTCTTGAAAATTTGACAAAGTTTCAGTAAAAAATAAGGGAAAAAATCAAACAGATAACTTTTATCATTGACAGAACGGGTTAGCTATGACTGAAATTTCTAAAAATTAGTTTATTTGCAAATTTGGTGTTAGATTCGAGTACAGTATACCTGAAACTAATTATCCTGAAAATTTGACAAAGTTTAAGTATTAAATAGGGGAGAAAATCAAACAGATAACTTTCATCATTGACAGTATGGGTTAGCTATGACTGAAATTTCTGAAAATTAGTTTATTTGCAAATTTGATGTTAGATTCGTGTACAGTATACCTGAAACTAATTCTCCTAAAAAATTGACAAAAGTTTCAGTATTAAATAAGGGAGAAAATCAAACATATAACTTTCATCATTGACAGTACGGGTTAGCTATGCCCGAAATTTCTGAAAATTAGTTTATTTGCAAATTTGATGTTAGATTCGTGTACAGTATACCTTAAACTAATTTTCCTAAAAATGTGACAAAGTTTCAGAATTAAATAACTGAGAAAATAAAACAGATAACTTTCATCATTGATAGTACCGGTTAGCTATGACTGAAATTTCTGAAATTTAGTTTATTTGCAAATTTTATGTTAGATTCGTGTACAGTAAACCTGAAACTAATTTTGCTGAAAATGTGAGAAAGTTTCAAGATTAAATAACTGAGAAAATCAAACAGATAACTTTCATCATTGATAGTACCGGTTAGCTATGACTGAAATTTCTGAAAATTAGTTTATTTGCAAGTTTTATGTTAGATTCGTGTACAGTAAACCTGAAGCTAATTTTCCTGAAAATGTGACAAAGTTTCAGGATTAAATAACTGAGAAAATGAAACCGATAACTTTCATCATTGACAGTACGGGTTAGCTATTACTCAAATTTCGGAAAATTAGTTTATTTGCAAATTTGATGTTAGATTCGTGTACAGTATACCTGAAACTAATTATCCTGAAAATTTAACAAAGTTTCAGTATTAAATAAGAGAGAAAATCAAACAGACAACTTTCATCATTGACAGTACGGGTTAGCTATGACTGAAATTTCTGAAAATTAGTGTATTTGCAAATATGATGTTAGATTCGTTGACAGTCTACCTGAAACTAATTCTCCTGAAAATTTGACAAAGTTTCAGTATCAAATAAGGGAGAAAATCAAACAGATAAATTTCATCATTGACAGTATGGGTTAGCTATGACTGAAATTTCTGAAAAATAGTTTATTTGCAAATTTGATGTTAGATTCGTGTACAGTATACCTGAAACTAATTCTCCTGAAAATTTGACAAAGTTTCAGTATTAAATAAGGGAGACAATCAAACAGATAACTTTCATCATTGACAGTACGGGTAAGCTATTCCTGAAATTTCTGAAAATTAGTTTATTTGCAAATTTGATGTTAGATTCGTGTATAGTATATCTGAAACTAATTCTCCTGAAAATTTGACAATGTTTCAGTATTAAATAAGGGAGAAAATCAAACAGATAACTTTCATCATTGACAGTTCGGGTTAGCTATGACTGAAATTTCTGAAAATTAGTTTATTTGCAAATTTGATGTTAGATTCGTGTACAGTATACCTGAAACTAATTCTCCTGAAAATTTGACAAAGTTTCAGTATTAAATAAGGGAGAAAATCAAACAGATAACTTTCATCATTGACTGTACGGGTTAGCTGTTGCTGAAATTCTGAAAATTAGTTTATTTGCAAATTTGATGTTAGATTCGTGTACAGTATAGCTGAAACTAATTCTCCTGAAAATTTGACAAAGTTTCAGTATTAAATAAAGAAGAAAATCAAACAGATAACTCTCATCATTGATTAGCTCAGGGCATAATGATTATGTCCTGTTTATTAAGCCCTTGGGTGTAATATACTATTTTTAATACCTCACAGCCAAGGTTAAATAAACATATAAAAACAGTTTCGACAATTTCGGTTTCATACATCTTCCATCGGCCTTGAAAACGTACTACGCAGCAATATTGAGGAACTCAATTCATAATTATCTGGCGTACTCGACTCGATTCATTCCCGACAGATGTTCGCTCTTTCATGATAGAAATACTGACATTATATTTATAGCGGGAAAATAAATTAAAGAAACCGTATTCTCTCTTATCTCTTATCTATGTTGTAAATTGATATGCCCAACATTTCTGGTAAATATATAGGCTGTGGTACAGTCTTGTAATGTGTACGCTTATTTTATCGTACAAAAGCAACAATAATGCATGTAACATAAGTAACATAACATTGTTTGCATCAACAATCGGCACCAGTATGAAACGACCGAAGCAGAACATCCTGCACCATGCGAGTTGCTCAAGAGAGCCTCCAGGAGCCTCCAAACTCACCTTCAAAAACTCAGGAGTCATTTGCTCCCTTTTCATTAAATCGATGTTTTTCAAGTTGAGGTCCACACCGATGGCCTTTGCTGTTAGAAGTACAGCATGGCATGGAGAACTGCCAGCGACTAAGTACAAATCAATCGGCATTTTCTGGAAGCTAAAGAAGCACAGTAATAATTCTAAGTAATATTGAGTAATATTTCTAATTTGTTCACATATTTCTTATCAAGTTAAAAACAATGTGTATTATATCCCTGGCAATCAAGGCACGATAAAATAGTGATATATGCGAAAAATAACACTTACGATTTAAATAGTTTGAGTAACCTTCAGTACACAATGCAACGTAAACTGGCTCAACTGTGCTCAAATGGTGCTCAACTAATGCCTAACAAAGAATATACTATTATGCCTAACAACATGCGCGCCAATGCCAAGAGTTATACCAGTATGCGTTGCTTTAGTGCTCGGTTTTGTTCACCAGAGGTGATTTCCAGTGGATTTTTCAATCAGGGCGAGTTCTTGCTTCTAACTGTAATTATACATTGATCAACAGGAACACTCGTTCAAAAATTGTGATTGTTTCGTTTTGAAACAGGTTTCATGTGTATGGAAATGGTGATTTGGGTGGTTTAATGCATTAAACATTTAAAACCTGTATTGCAGCAGAGCTGATTAAGGAATCAATATTTAAGGCTGTAAAAAAAATGGCTGCACTCCAAAATTAATAAAAAATTTTGACAGTTTAGGTCAAAGAATATTTAAAGTTTAGGTTTTTATTTTCGTTTTTCACATTTCTTCCACGTGTTTTTCTTTCCAGGCAATTGTAAATTTTAGAGTGTACGGAGTTTGTTGTCGTGAAATGTATTAGTACTTATAACAAATTCTGTAAATACAACAAGTTGTAATACGAAAACATATAAAAAAAAGGTAAATTGATTATTTCATTTGCACTACAAAATGCTTAGGAAATGTGAAGAAAATACATGGGATTGAGACCGACAAGTTCCAGTTATTGGCCCAGAAAAATATAGACGTTTTAAAAATGGCGCCATTTCAAAATTTCTGTATTCCACTCAGCATCATAGATACAAACCAGCCAAAACCAGATACCTATAGGTAATTGCGAATTGGCTCCATCATAAAACATTAATTGAGTAATGATTAAACTTTCCCATTGCATAAATATGTAGGATGCAGGATAATGTTACAGTAATGGGTCATTAAAAACTCATCTGCACGAGTTCTGTGCATTGTTGAATTCTAAATTATTTTGCAAAAATTTGACAAGAAGTCAATTTTAGGTTCTCTAAATACTGAATTACTTCGACATTACACTTCAAATTACAAAATTTAATTTTCATAAACTTTATTCGTTGCACACAATAAATTATTGGGAATAGCTGTACTAAAACATAAAATAAACATACGGGGACATCTGTTTTAGAGAGGCAAAAATTCCCATTGCTAGATATCTTCGTAATTAATTTAATTTTCTTCATTTATAATCAGATAGCGTAACACATGTTTTTGTTACGTATGGCATCCACAAGATAACCAGCACCATCCACAAATTATCTTTGAAAACGACCTTATTCACCTTGGCAATTCGTGTGAGTAAATTAAACTTCGTAAATATAAACTGACTTCATTATTTTGCATACTTTGCTGTACCTTCCAGAAAATGGTTATCCAATCTACCTCATTATTCAATATGTTAACCAGAATTGTAAATAGAAGAGGAATCTCCACAGGAAGAGTAGCATTAGCACAGCAGATGACTGTGCGAGATGCATTAAATATAGCAATCGATGAAGAAATGGAAAGGGACGAACGAGTGTTTTTATTAGGTGAAGAAGTCGCTCTCTATGATGGAGCTTACAAGGTATCACGTGGATTGTGGAAGAAGTACGGTGATAAACGGGTTATCGACACACCGATTACTGAGATGGGTTTTGCCGGTCTGGCTGTGGGTGCCGCTTTCGCTGGATTACGACCGATATGCGAGTTCATGACTTTTAATTTTTCTATGCAAGCAATTGATCAGGTCATCAATTCAGCGGCCAAAACATTTTACATGTCTGCCGGCCAGGTTAACGTACCAATTGTGTTTAGGGGACCTAATGGTGCCGCGGCTGGTGTAGCGGCACAGCATTCACAATGCTTTGCTGCTTGGTACGCTCATTGTCCTGGCTTAAAAGTAATATCACCCTACAGTTCAGAAGATGCCAAAGGCCTTTTAAAAGCGGCGATCAGAGATCCAGATCCTGTAGTATTTTTAGAAAACGAACTTTTGTATGGTGTGCAATATCCGATGTCAGATGAAGCACTATCGAAGGATTATATATTACCGCTGGGGAAAGCTAAAATTGAAAAGCAAGGTGAGAACATAATATATGAGTTGCATATGGGAATTGTAAATGGTATATAATTTTTAGGTAAGCATATAACAATAGTGGCACATTCAAGAGCGGTGGAAACTTCATTGGAGGCGGCGAAGGAATTGTCAAGTAAGGGTATTGAAGCCGAGGTAATTAATTTACGGTCACTTAGGCCGTTGGATATAAACACAATAATAACTTCTGTTGTTAAAACGAACCATTTAATAACTGTCGAACAAGGCTGGCCCACATGTGGCATAGGCTCGGAAATATTGGCACGAATAATGGAAAGTGAAGCATTCTACCACCTCGATCAACCTGCCATCAGAATCACAGGAGTAGATACCCCTATGCCTTACACAAAATCCTTGGAAATAGCCGCTATACCTCAAGCAATCGATGTAGTTGGTGCCGTTAAAAAGCTACTCAAAGTTAAGTAAAGAAGATATTCAAATCTTCTGAATTGCCAGATTACGTATAAACTACTTCACATAAATTAACATGTATATATAGAGATCAAACAAATAATTTATTTAATACTTTACAATTACCGCAGAATGCATTTGGATTTTATATAGAAGATACTTATGTATATTGAACTGTATGATGGAACCGGCTATTGCTTATAGGTGCATTGTATTTTTATTTATACCATGTTTTATTTAGCCTTGCTCCAAATTTGTATATAAAGAAGACAATAAATTTATGGTTTTATTAATTCTAATTTAGATCTTATACAGCATCTAAAGTACTTTAAAAGATACTAAAAAGGTACTTTTAAAGTACTTTAAAAGCTTGGTTAAACCAAGCTGTTCATTTGCACACTGATAAAACTTCATTTTAAGAGGGGGATAAGAATTCCTCTGAGCATTTAACAAGTTCTAAAGTTACAGTATTAGTGAATATTGATTAAAAATGATTTTCATATTGAATTTTCCATAACTAATAGTTATTTTATTCCATTGATAGTCCATTTACATGACATCTGCACTGAGAGTGTCAAATCTTTTAAAATATGTGTGCCTGTAAAATGGCACTAAAATAAGGTTTTGATTCAGACTGTACAGCCATTTAGTTACTAAAATGTCAACAAAAAAGTTGGGTTATCGTATGTGCATGTCATTATTATTGTTTGAAAATGATCTGAGGTATGTCTTTTAAATCTATTTAATAAGTAACTACTTACCTTTTCTCTCTGCCATTTTTGAGGTTTCTAGTTCGGTTATCTTGTTAAAATCCATGATTTCCATTATGAAAATATTTGACAAATTTGAAATGTGACACTATAAAACAAATATTTGCACTAGGTACCAATAGGTAAAAATTATTATCATTTAGTGAAAAATAACAGTGGGCAGTTGATTAAAAATTATTTTATATTGTATTTTCCATAACTAATATTGTTAATAGTTATTTTATTCCATTGCCAGAGTCAATTTACATGACATCTGCACTGAGAGTGTCAAATCTTTTAAAATATGTGTGCCTGTAAAATAGCACTAAAATAAGGTTTTGATTCAGACTGTACAGCCATTTAGTTACTAAAATGTCAACAAAAAAGTTGGGTTATCGTATGTGCATGTCATTATTATTGTTTGAAAATGATCCGAGGTATGTCTTTCAAATCTATTTAATAAGTAACTACTCACCTTATCTCTCTGCCATCTATGAGGATTCTAGTTCAGTTTTCTTGTTAAAATCCATGTCTTCCATTATGAAAATATTTGACAAATTTGAAATGTGACACTATAAATGTTTGCACAAGGTACCAATAGGTGAAAATTATTATCATTTAGTGAAAAATAACAGTGGTGCTAACACATAAATCTAGTAACTTTTATCTTGTGACTTTTGGTTTGTGTTACGAACTTTCAAGTGAGGGAAACTTTTGCATTGTAAGAAGGGCATTAATGAGGTTATGTTGAAATGTCAATGTCAGAAATAATAGTTGTTAATGATGAAAATGTCTTGTGAAT
This sequence comes from Othius punctulatus, assembly GCA_951805005.1. NCBI lineage: Eukaryota > Metazoa > Arthropoda > Insecta > Coleoptera > Staphylinidae > Othius > Othius punctulatus. The sequence continues at coordinate 44,181,650 of OX638145.1, read as the reverse complement.
ATGTTGTTTTGTATCTTGTCTAATAGTTTTGCACCTATGTTTGTTCATTTTCTCAAAAATATTGGTCGAGTTGAGTTAATTGATAAAATATATCACTACAATTCAAATATTGCTGTCAATAATTTTAAGTCTAGATTCCGTTGCTAGATTCTTTATTGCCCGTATCTATAGATATATAGATACATACTATATATCTATAGTATCTATACTTGAGCTAGAGTCCGATTCACGTCGTATATTTGGTTGCGTTTCTTACATAAACGTCTATAGAACATACGCAACCAAATATATGACTTGAGTTCGACTCTAATCGTATATTTGGTTGCGTTCAGTTCATAAACGTTTATAGAAAATATGCAACCAAATATACGGCTTAAGTAGAAGATACGGGCCTAAATCTAATTAAGTCTAATTTAAATATGTATTACCAATCCCCCAGAAACGTTAAAGCAAAATTAACTAATCAGTACCAATCGCAATAATGAAATATTCCCAATAGTTGGGAATATTAAAAAAAAAGGGATTTGTTTACAATTGTCATTTCCAAAAATTGAATGCCTGCTTCTAGTTTATGCATTGCATTATTAAAATTTGTAAAAAAACTGTAACTGCATGTTTTGGTATCTGTAATCTAATTGGCTCAATATGTAGGGTGATTTATAATAGGTGTAAAAAACTTTGTCAACTTGTTGGGGCCGCAATTTTAAGTAAAAAAAGTTATATGAACATAGGGCTGTATCGATTAGTTACAGAACTGCAAGAGTTTAAAGTTTATTAAAGGAGTAGTGAGATTAAAGTTTATTAAAGATATTAGATATTTATTAGATATTAAACATTATCCTTGGCAGTTCTGAAACTAATTGATATAGGACCTATATTGATATAACATTTTTTACTTCAAATTGCGGCCACAACAAGTTGCCGAAGTTACTTTACACCTACATATTATAAATGAATCTGTATAATGGACTGATTACTACCAAACAATATCAGTGCAAAAATCAATGACAAATTAATACGTTCGCTATTAAATTTGTCGAAAGATATATGGTAGGTCCTAAATTCCAGCAGGACTCAAATTATACTAAAAATCTTTAGCTGTTAGTGAGATTCTTGATTTCTTCAAGATCAATTGATCAATTTCTTTCTTCAATTAATTGATATTATGAAACATCAATAAATTGTTTCACAAATTGCAGGTCTTTTAAGACAAAATAGTGTAAAATTCAGTGGCACATCTGCATTTTAGTACGAATCGTAACAACCAGTAAACCCTAATGCAATTAGCAGCATTATATTTCCAAATGAGCCACTCTTCGTAACAGGTTGAATGTAATATTTTGAAATGCGAATATGAAAGTCATATTCACATTTGTCAATAAAGGTCATAATATTTGTCATATTATGAAAATCATATTTTCCATGTCAAAAAGTAATTTTGGTATCTTGGGTATAAAGACCTTAGCTAAAAAAGTTTTAAACTTTTATATTACTACAGTCAACAATGGCTCTTGTCACTTTGTTAAACTTTAATGTCAATAAATTGTTTTTCAAACCCACCTTCGATTTTGATTAATTAAAATGGCCATTGGAATTGTTGATAAAACGAGTTTTCTGCAAATATCTTTGAATGTGTTAGGAATTGAGATAGGGTTGTAATTAGGAAAAATGTGTGTCTCTTAATTTCGCATGGAATTACATAAAAATATACTGGGGTTCCAATTTAAAATAAGAAATATAAAGTGCTTTAAAGTTTGAAAAGTTTAACACTAAATTTTGGACACTCTGTACAATGTATATCAATAAAACTTGGTTAACGCAAATGTCAGATCTTATTTAATGAGTACCTTGTATGGTTTTATTAACGAGGCACTATTTTTATCCCTTATTAATTTTCTTAACCAATGGTGCAAAACTGTTTTTTTTCAGTTTTTATTTTTTTGTGCTAATGTCACTAAACCGATCTCAATCAAATTTTATGGGTATGTAGGCGTCAGTAAGAGGCACCCAAATAAGTAACAAAATATATACCATGCAATCTAAAAATATACATCATGATGACGTCACACTTTTTTGGGACACCCTGTATAATCAAAAATATTTTCCTGAATTACACCCTAGAAAGCAACTGAAGTCTGCAAAATATCAAAATCCTAACTCAATTAGTAACTGAGCTATTGAAGACGGGAAGTGAAATGACGGACCCTGTGTAAAGGAGTTATCGCTAGCGGAGTTTTTTAGCAGACACCCTGTATAATATTATTCTACAATTTTTTTTTTAACAGCATCAAATATAATGTCATATTTACAAATATAATAAATACGAGGCATGTTTTTATAGTACCGTTTTGTATTTTGGCCGCTACAGCGCTACTACCAAATACAAATATTGTCGAAATATATAAGCTAATAACTTCAAAATAGCGAATAAAAGATCACCCCCAAAAAAAAACACAATCTTTCAAAAGTCGGGACATTTTTGAAACGTCGCGGGACGCGGGACAAATTTCTAAAAGTCGGGACTGTCCCGCCAAAATCGGGACGTCTGGTCACCTTATATATGGTGTATAGTTTATTATACAAACAAATTTAATAAGCAATTAGCGGTACTGTCTACAACTTTATTTACATCATGAAGACACAATTCTTGGGAAGATTATAACTTTGTAAAAACGGTTCAATTTTTTTTTTCAAAACTTGAAAAACTTCTTCTAAACTGTTTTCACGATTTGTACTCTCTGCCTTTTATTATGGCCTATAAACAAAACAAATTTAGTGTTAGTTTAGCAATAGAACAACTTCTACAGTGATCATATTTGAGAGAGCTATCAAAAAGAGACCATTTTTGCATAGTGACTCTATGATACTCAAAATCTCGATTAGCATTTCAAATAGGAACTCCCATTATTTATTATTGTTTGGATTCTAAAGAGAATTCTACGTAACTTTTATTCCAAACATTTTTTCAAAAATATAATTTATTTAATACGTATGAAAAAGTTCCATTCACCACCACTTCTCTAAACTGAGACTCAAACTCGGAAACTCATTAATCTCCAACTGAATTGTATTGTACTAGAATATAACAAATACGTTGTATAAATTATTGAAACTGTTCTCTAAATGATAAAAGTAGCTATTCTTACAGTTTCAATAGGTTCTAGGTCACGATCGAGAAAAAGTAACGATCAGGATTTATTTTATCACGGGTAAAAAATAGCGGAACACGTGTTAATATTTCTTGAGCCTGGCATTGACACAGATGCCGGGAGTACTTGGGTGGAAAAACTGATCATAAATCCATTAAATGATGTTCCTGTGCACAAATCATCTACGGTTCTGCGGCTATCAAATGCACAATTTTATATCGGTGTCAATGTCGAAAGGCTGGAATTCGCTGAAATTTTCGTATCCAGGGCATGCGATAATATGTTGCAGAATAGTTCAGGGATCTTCTAAGCTAAAACGTTTTAAATATACCCTATATTTAAAAATGCTACATTCTTACATGAATTTAAATATCATTTAAATTTGCATTTACATGCCAGTTAGGGCGGAAGATATATAGAACATAAATTCTAGCAACGAATTAATTTTAGAAATGCACAGTTATGTTATGTTTTTTATGAAATTTTATTACTAAAACTATTTTTTATACAAAACTTAATACTTTTACGATGTGTAATAGGTTTAGACGAAGATCTGTGAAACCTTTAATACTTTCGAGATATTAATTGTAACTACAAAACATGTTAAGTCAATAAATTGTTTTTCAAAGTCACCTTCGAGTTTTATTCATTAAAATGGCTATTGGAATAGTTGATAAATTGAGTTTTCGGCACATAACTTTCAATGTGTTAGGAATTGCGATAGAGTTGTAATTAGGAAAAATGTTTGTCTTTTAATTCCACATGGAATGACATATAAAAATATACAGGGGCTCCAATTTAAAATAAGAAAAATAAAGTGCTTTAAACTTTGAAAAGTTTGACACTAAATTTTGGACACTCTGTATAATGCATATCAATAAAACTTGGGTAACGCAACTATCAGACCTTATTTAATGATTACCTTGTATGGTTTTATTAACAAGGCATATTTTTATATCTTATTAATTTTCTTAACCAATGGCGCAAAACTGATTTTTTTCAGTTTTTATTTATTTGTGCTAAAATCACTGAACCGATTTTAATAAAATTTTATGGGTATGTAGGCATCCATAAAAAGCACCCAAATAAACAACAAAAAATATACCATGCAATTTAAAAATACACATCATCATGACATCACACTTTTTTGGGACACACTGTATAATCAAAAATATTTTCCTAAAATATGCCACAGAATGCAAGTAAAGTCTGCAAAATATCAAAATCTAAACTCAATTAGTAACTGAGCTACAGAAGACGGGAGGTGAAATGACGGACCCTGTATATTGGCCGATTTCAATAAAACGAGAACAAAACTAAATGGCTCCACATGTCTACAATGGGGCCCTAATTTTTGTTGTTGCAAAATCTAGCAGACTATTGCTGAAATGAAAGTTGATTTTGCAAAAAAAAAGAAAATTAGGGCCCCTTTGTAGAACATGTGGAAACATTTAATTTTGTTTTTGTTTTATTGAAATCGGGCAATAAATAGTTAAGGAGTTATGGATTTATTGGCCAGCGGCGTTTTTTAGGAGACACCATGTATATTTTGCGTTTTGCGTTCTTTGTTAATTAATTTAAAAATCAACACCCCCACCCCCGTCCCGCTGTCCCGCTTTTGTATCGTTAGGATCTGGTCACCTTAACCATATACATACGTTTCTATACATAGAAACGTGAAGAGAATCTCAATTTTATGATTTTTGTTATAAGATATGCGAAATACATTTATAATTATTCTGAAAAACATATCTATTATAAAGGATATATTTCTGTTTCTGATTGTTTCTCATATCAATGTTATCGTTATCTTCAGTGAAACGTCATAATTCCTTAATAAAATTATTTATTATTATTTGCAACCAGTTTCAGCTGATCTTTCACCCATCTTCAGGCAAAATTGTCGAATATTAAGAGCGACACTATATCCTGGGGTAGTTAAGTGTTCACAAAATTTGTAATGTTTAACTGGATAAGAGGATGTCGTCCTTGACGACAAGGACCTCAAAGATCATATTTCACCCAAAATTTCAACAGAACCAGTGAGAAGCAAAAGCCAGTCTGCAAAATTTGGAATAGAATTGACATGGAATGGTTACAACTATAAATATAAAACTCAATCTGAATGATCTAATTCTTACTGCATTTATCAAATTTGGTCCTAAATGTTAACATAACTTGTCAGAATGCAAAGGTGATTTGATGAGTTTTCCTGAAGTTCACAAATTTTGATGGCAAATGTTAAATTTTGAATTAGTTTAAGGACACTTATCATATTTAAGATTTCAACAGAACTTGTGAGAAACAAACGCCAGTCTGCAAAATATAATTGATAATTTGAACTTATAAATCGTTATTATAAGATTTGAGGCTAATATGACTGGACAATCAACGATATTAACAATTTAAAGTGAACTTTTCAAAAGTGAATTTTCTTTGTTAACATTGGTTATGGAATAGTATTCATCATTTTGGACAAAATTATGTAGAGCTTTGATAGTTTTGTACAATGATTTTTTAAATTTAATATCTCAAATTTGATCTGAATTTTACCATATTTGGCGGAAAGCTATTCAGCACTAAGTTACTTTGCCAAACTATTAAACTTGTAAACTTGCCAAATTTGGGCTGTCTTTGTTTCGAAAATACTCAAATTAATGGTCGAATTTGAAAAGTTTCCAATTTTAACGATTTACGACTTTTAAACTGTAATTTTCAAATTTTAACAATAAATGAAAAATATTCATATTTAAGAATTGTAAAAAAAAAATGGTCGACAATAACGGTATAGGGTATAATATAATAAGGTTGTAAGGTTAAGGGTAAGTGGTAAGGTCGAAACTGAAATTTTGTAAAAATTTGCCATGTTTCAAGACAATATATAGCTTTTAACTGTAATTTACAAATATCTTCAGAATTTTTCACTGCTAAAAACCTCCGGTTGGTCATTTTTCACCAAAAGCAATTCAGCACTAAGTTACTTTGCCAAACTATTAAACTTGTAAACTTGCCAAATTAAGGCTGGCTTTGTTTCGAAAACACTCAAATTAATGGTCGAATTTGAAAAGTTTCCAATTTTAACGAATTACTACTCTTAAACTGTAATTTTCAAATTTTAACAATAATTGAATATGAATATCAAGAATTGTAAAAAAAATTGGTCGACAAAAAGGGTAAGGGGTATAATATAATAAGGGTATAAGATTAAGGGTAAGTGGCAAGGTCGAAACTGAAATTTTATAAAAATTTGCCTTATTTCAAGACAATTTATAGCTTTTAACTGTAATTTACAAACTGCTTCAAAATTTTTCACTGCTATTCCTAAATTTTAACAAAATATATGAAATTTTTATGGCAGGTGGCAAATTCCATCGGTAATTTTAACAAAAACTAACAAATTCTATTGTCTGTTGTCATGTCCAATGTTAACAATGACAATTATAAGATTTAATACGAATTATCAAATTATGACTGCAGTCATCAAATTTTATCCTAAATGTTATCATAATACGTCAGAATTCAAACGATTTAACGATTTCACCAGACGATTTTTTGTTTAAATTTTACTATATTACATAAGATTCATAAATTTGGGATACAAATGTTAAATTTTGACTCTCAACACTTGGAATAATTTTTATTACATCAAATTGTGAAAAGTAAGGTTTATTTTTAAATTTTAAATTTTAATTTTACAAATTGGCGCAAAATTTAATTGACAATTCGAATATTAGAACTTGAAGAATCGAAATTTTTAAGCTTTTGCCTAGTACTCACCAATTTGGTTAATAAATGAAATATTTTGACAGCCATTCTTAAGTTTTAACAACTGAAATTTGATCTGAATTTTCCATATTTGGTCTGAATTTTCAAAAGTTGGGCTGTGTTTGTGTGTGGGTCAAAAATCCACATTAGTGACCAAATTTGAAAAGTAATTTTAACGATTTACTAGTTTTCTTCTGTAATTTTCAAATTGACTAAATGGAGTGGCCACATTTGATATGCTTGGCATGTTATTAACCTATAAATAAAACTATTACAGCACCTAATGTTTCTATACGTCATAATTCAATTGATTTTACGACTCGTCATATATTGTTTTTCTTCTTTCCATTTCGATACCTAATCTGTCAATTATTCTTAGTATTGATTCTGAAATTTTCTCTGCCATTCAATTTTACTTTTCCTGCTCTAGTTTTATCTGACTGAATATTTCGTTTTTATTTTTCCAGTTCTTTTCATCTTCATACTAAGTTACTTTCGCTGTCATTTGTGCTCAATTTTCATAAATGTTAATTTTCTTCTTATATCTTGTAGGTACTCTAATAAAGATCCGTACAATACTGATATGGTTAATAGATCGATCTCATACTATTGTAACTAAATACTTGATACATTAAATCGAGATAACATATTTCCCCATAAAATTGACAAAACAGTGGTTTCAAATCTACTTAATCTGTCAATTATTCAAAGTATTGATTCTGAAATGTTCTCTGCCATTCAATTCTACTTCTCCTGCTCTGGTTTTATCTGACTGAATTTTTCGGTTTTAGTTTTCCAGTTCGTTTTATCTTCATTCTAAGTTACTTTCGCTGTCATTAGTGCTCAATTTTCATAAGTATTAAATTTTCTTCTTATACCTTGTAGGTACTCTGATAAAGATCCATACAATACTGATACGGTTGATAGATCGATCTCAGACTATTGTAGCTAAATACTTGATACATTAAATCGAGATAACATATTTCGCCATAAAATTGACAAAACAGTGGTTTCTAGTCTTTTAAGTTGAAGGAGGTAGCTGGATGCTTCACTTCTTCTAGTTTCCTATTTTCGTTCGTCACTTATTTATTTATTTGTATATTTATTTTTTATTGTGACTTACGCCTTTGATGTTTTTCCAAAAATTCCGCCCTGGGCTATAGCCCCTATAGCCCCACCCCCCTAAATCCGCCACTGCTTATTTCACAAATGTGTAAATATTGCTCATTTCACACTGCTTATTTCACAAATTTCCAAGTGCATATTCAATTATCAACAAAATAATATACTACCTGATCTACCGGATATATGATCTATGGTTTCAAATTAGTAAGTCAATCTTCAAGGTGCAAACAGCACGCAGGTTTACTTATTTGTTCTACCTTTAAACATTCATATATTGAATACGCACTGTAGAAAAAATCTAAAACATAATTTGCTTTCCTGGTAAAGTTCTCTTATCATAATCTTAGCTGTGCTCCGATACTTTTGAAACACCCTGTATTATATATAATATACAGGGTGTACTTTGTATGTAGACCAATTAAGCAATTAAAAATAAACTTTTTTAATTCTTTCTCTTTGTTCTTTACGAAAAAAAACTGAATAGGGTGTTTCAAAATAAACCACCAAAATCGCCATTTCCATCCACTTTAATATGGATTTTATGGCTAAGTCAGTCTCCTTAATTATTATAAATCCTTAATATCCATTTTTATTGCCATTATTCTTATCAGCTAGAAAATTTAGAAATGGATCATTATTTTAATTTGAATTGGACTGTATTGAGATACTTGTTATATAAATAACTTGTATGCAAACGATTGTTTTGCTCATGATTTGTTAGCCCATGTGCACACAAGCTGCTCCACTTTCCAGCTTTCATCCATAATTTCCCGCTTTAGGTGCAGCAGGAAGCACGAATGCATGTAGATGGTCGTAAAAGCATCTTATAGTATAAGATCAATATTAAGCTTAACTTGAAATTAAACTAAAATTGCGTTTTGCAGTATTCCAAGCGATGTTATTCCGAAATTTACAGGCGATCACTAAATCTATGTTTCATTAATATGCGGCTAGTGGACATGGCTTACGAAGTTTAAATGATAGTGTAATAGCTGAAACTAAGTGAGACCCCTTCAACGGACGTCGTATTAATGTTTTGCAAACATTTCAAATTAGCAGCTTCGGTTCTCATATTCTCTGGTATTTAGATGTTAATTTCAGCTACTATACTGTGCATATTACAGATCGCAGCAAACATGTGCACTTTATTAACGTACTAGTTTCACTCATATTCTGACATGCATATCTCAAATAAATTCACATGTTATTAATATTCAGTGTACCATGGTATTTCGGTAATACGAGCACTGCCAGGTAATTCAGCTGCATGTAGCATTTCAAAATATTTAAAGTTGCATACAAAGGCATAGTTGCAAACACTTTGAGCATCCCATTTAAAGCAACTGCACAATAATATTCGGGATATTTAGAATTTATGGTGCAGTGAAAATAGCACGCATTCCCTTCGAAGCTCTAGGAAAAATCTAGCGCTAGGGAATACAGACGATAAAATGGATTTATTATTTCATACCACTTAGAAATACATATAACTTTGTAATAATTTAAAATTAATACCGTCTATATTAATATGCAACCAATTAGACATTACAAATCTATAATAATTAATAAGGTACTATCTTCTTTTATATCGTTTATATCTATCGTCTTTTATTATAAGGTACCATTCTAAGCGTAAATACATAATTCTTTATTAAATACTTATATACAGATAACTACTAGTACGGTTTATCAAATTGTAAGGAATGAATACGAAAGTATTTCTAATCTGTGTTTTAGAGTCTACAGGAATTAACTGATAAGGGCCGTCCAATCCATCACCGCTCTTGACACTTTATCATATCGAAGACAAAAAAAAACTTTTCACCAGAATATCTTTCTTTATGTGGGCTTTTGAAAATTTATTATGACTTAATCTTGAAATGATTTTAAAATACAATATTTACTCATTCTATACCAGTATGTCAATTAATAAAACTACAAACTCGATTTTTTAACTCCAGATCTCTTGAACGTAATATAATATACGAAGGGATTTATAATTATGCGGAAAAATTGAAATCTTATAGTCAGCAAAAAAACTTGAACGCAAACGACTAATTAACTGTTTCGCATCTCGCTTCGTTAAAAAGTTATGGAGCCCTTTATTCAAAAATATCAAAAATAAATCTAGCCATTGAAAGTGTTGTAACAGATACAGTCAAATTTTGGTTCTGTGGTATTATTTGTGTACGAAGTAAGACTAAGAAGGAATTACAACACATCAAAAATCAATCTAGCCATTGCCAGTGTTGTAAGAGATACATTCAAGTTTTGGTTCTGTGGTATTATTTGTGTACGAAGTAAGACTAAAAAGGAATTAGAATTTAAATTTTCATCGATGAAAAATGTCCCAATTAACGTATTATTAATAACACTTGCCCATACATTAGCCCTACTGTTGCACTGACTCCTTGTTAAATTTTGGAAGTGCAGATTAGTCTTTGACCAATATCTGTAAGGAAAGGAATTACAAGAAAAGAGGATATGATAAATCAATAGAAACTGATAATTTTGAAAATTTACTGCACCATCAAATTTAAATGATGCTTCGACTGTAAATACTATTTTTTCTAATATTTCTTCCCAGTTATTTAATAAATTAATCATCACTACACAAAAATGTGTTCTTTTAATTTGGTCTTCATTAGTTAGTAGCTGGTGATTTCTAAATTTGTAAGGTTTATATTTAAATTCTTTAAAAACCTTTCTTATTGAGGAACACGAAACTCCAAAGTATGTTTTCTTCTCTCATAGCATAATATGTTTAACATAGTTTCTTGAGTTAAGACATAGTTTGTTCTAATTCGTTTGTGGTATTTATACTCAATGCATCTGTGGCTGTTAAAACTTGAAATAATGTTAAAAATTGTTTCCATTGATGGAATTGGTCTATCAGGATAAGTGACTGACTTGCATGGTATAAATGCATTATTTGTATCTTTTCTGTTAATACACTTCTTTAATGTATTTTAGCACAATAATAGTTCAAATAACTTGACAATACTATTTATTTTGATTACCCAATAATTTATTCAATAATTAAATATCATAAATTCAGAACAATATTTAAATCTAAGTGCAGAAGAAATATGTCAGGAATTGATATAAAGGCAAATCGATAGCATAGTTATTTTGACGTTACCTTGGTCACTTGATAACATCCACACATTGGCCTATGTTTAAAAAAAATGAACATATGGACGTGGTATTGACTATGTTTAGAGTTAAAAAAAATGTCACGGTATATAATAAATTTATACTTACTATTGCTGCTAATCTAAAAACCTAAATCTAATCTTCCATCTAAAGAATCTATATTTCTAAAAAAAGTACTTGTGAGTTGCAAGTAAGAACAATCGAACTATTTCTTGCCGGAACTTTACGATATGGAGAAAATAGGGATTCAGGCAAGATCTCTTATGTATAAAATCATCAGTGAATTGTGCGGATTTATTTACTCAAACAGTTCAACATTAGAGGAATCATTATAACCGAAGAGATAATTTAATACCTAATCTAATAATCTAATTAATAATAATCAAATTTGTTAATTGAAAAAATTATGTTGCCATTTTGAAAAGTATCGATGATGTAATTGTCAAAAAGTGATACAAAAAATATATGAAAATCTTTGAAAAATTGTAGCAAATAATTAGGTATCAAACCGTAGTAAAGACTCGTTTTCTAAAAATAATAATACCAGCTCTAGAGGGGAGGTTCTTTACTTTTTGCTCACCCTGAATATAATAGAAACATTTATGTTGCCATTTTGAAAAGTATCGATGACGTAATTGTCAAAAAGTGACGCAAAAAAATGAAAATCTTCAAATTGTAGCAAATTATTAGGTATCAAACCGTAGTAAAAACTCGATTTCTAAAAATAATAATACTAGCTCTAGGGAGTAGGTTCTTTACTTTTTACTCACCCTGAATATGCACAGTATATTGCATGTACTCTTATATGCAATATAAGAGTAAATAGAACTCTTACCTCATACCCTTATAGGCATTCATTCGCTGTAATCACTTGCTACGATCGTTGATAGGAACTTGGGAAGGTATTAAATAAACTGACACATACACTCAAATACATTTTTCTATTATTTATTTAAAATAATGCCAGATACAGCTTCTTTTACAAAGTTTTTATCACGAAACTTAAAAAAGGAAAATGGTTAGTTTTCCTTTTCCAGCATTGAACTAACATATTTCTGCCATTATTAAGATATCAATAAATAATTTATTGTATAGGTTTTGGTTTCTCAAACTTTTAGTTCGCTTGCCCTTCGTCTACGAAATATACATTAAAACTACTAAAACATTTTTAATAGGCCATGGCACAAAATAAAACTAAAAAAAACTTTGGTTATAACAAAATAACTTTTGCATAGATTTGGATGATATTCGGTGTTTGGATTGATTTGGATGATATTTGGTATGACACTTTCTACATATGGCTATAATTCATCTTTTGGATGATATTCGCTATTAGCGGTGAATAGCGAGTGTATGTGACATAGATGTCACGACATGAATAAGATATTAATTATATTCATAATTATATATTGAATTAAAATGTTTTTACCTCATTTTATTCTTTAATATTTGATTTATGCCTAACTCGTGTAGTGAATTTCAAAGAATAAAATGTGGTAAAAACATTGTAATTTAATATATAATTATAACTATAAATATAGATTACCACGCAGTAACGGTCAAAACAATGTTAAGATAATAATTATTTAATGGCAATGATGACAAATTAGAAAAAAAAACAAATCTAGATAGAATTGTTGAACAGTATTTTTTTGCATCTTTTTATCTGTTGTAATTTTGTATGTACAAAGATTTTGCGATTCGCTAGTGGACGGTTTGGAAACTTTTCGCTGTATATTTGGGCGTTTATGATGCTATTAATTAAAAAATAGAAACCAGCAACAGATCTGTTTGTACGGCGGAAGTAAATTTTTCGTTTATTCATTCAAAAATTTCAAAAAAATTCAAATTAAAAAAAACTCAAAATTTATAAACACAAAAGAACAGGTGAATCACTTTCTGGATATTTTTGTAAGGCCCAGTTATACGATCGTGGATCAGCCTTAACCATGGTTCAGTTACCTAGGATACACTTGTTAATACAATGGTATTCTTAGAAACTGAACCAGGATCAAGGATGAACCTCGATCGTACAACTGGGCCTAAGTTATCAGCCAAACCATTCAGGTACAATCGTGGATTATCTTTGATCGTGGTTCAGTTTCTGTGGATTCCATTATTTTGTATTTCAATAATATCCTAGGTAACTGAACAATGATCAAAGATAATCCACGATTGTACAACTGGGCCCAAATCATTAATATCTGATCTACGTTATGTACAATCGTGGATTATCTTTGATCGTGGTTCAGTTTCTATGGATTCCATTGTTTTGTATTCCAAATATATCCTAGGTAAATGAACCATGATCAAAGATGATCCACGATTGTACAACTGGGCCCAAATCATTAATATCTGATCTACGTTATGTACAATCGTGGATTATCTAAGATCGTGGTTCAGTTTCTATGGATTCCATTGTTTTGTATTCCAATTATATCCTAGGTAACTGAACCATGATCAAAGATGATGCACGATTGTACAACTGGGCCCAAATCATTAATATCTGATCTTCGTTATGTACAATCGTGGATTATCTTTGATCGTGGTTCAGTTTCTATGGATTCCATTGTTTTGTATTCCAATTATATCCTAGGTAACTGAACCATGATCAAAGATAATCCACGATTGTACAACTGGGCTCAAATCATTAATATCTGATCTACGTTATGTACAATCGTGGATTATCTTTGATCGTGGTTCAGTTTCTATGGATTCCATTGTTTTGTATTCCAATCATATCCTAGGTAACTGAACCATGATCAAAGATAATCCACGATTGTACAATTGGGCCCAAATCATTAATATCCGATCTACGTTATGTACAATCGTGGATTATCTTTGATCGTGGTTTAGTTTCTATGGATTCCATTGTTTTGTATTCCAATTATATCCTAGGTAACTGAACCATGATCAAAGATAATTCACGATTGTACAACTGGGCCAAAATCATTAATATCTGATCTATGTTATGTCACCTGTTGTTATATTTCATATATCTGATCTATGATCTTATCTATCTATGATCTATGATCTGATCTATCTTCATACACACTCTGTTCATTAAAAACAGCGAAGAACATTTCAAAAGATTATTTTTAGCCGTATGAAATGATATGTCGAAAATTATCCGAATCGATCTGATCCAATAGTTTTATTACAATATCATGAGAAATTTTTGGAAACACTGGTACACAAAAGGATATGACGATGTTGGTCATAAAATTCTGTGTAGAAAATCTTAATACCAAAATGGTGTACCTTGCTTCCTGAGTCTGCACAAGGTGCTCAAGGATTTAAATTTATATTTAAAATAGATTTTAAGATTTCTTTAGATTGAGAAATAGATTTCTTTTAATTAAATTTGAAAAATCTATTTTCATAAAAAGTACACCCGTCCGTGTGTGTCAGTTATGTCAAATTTTGACACTTAGAATAACGAATTCATTTAAACTTGCTAGTTCCATTTTTTTTCTTTTTTTTGCTTTTTCTAATAATTTGGTATTAAGAGTTTCGACTCCGAATTTTATAACCAACAGCGATGTTGGTTATATATTGGTTGGATGTTGCTTATACATGTAGTTCTTTTGCTAATTTATACACACCCTGTACAAGTTGTGTTAAATATCGGGCATCTCACACAAACCGTTCGATATAAATTTATGTGGTTCCCGATAATATAAAAACTTAAAACCAAACAACCTAATATAGTTCTGATTCTCCTCAAAGAAATCATTTCCAGCTTTGTGTCATTTCTGGTTATACCAGAAGTAGCGACAAGATACATTTTACTTATTACATTTTTTGGCTTTTTTTTAGTTTTTGAGATAAATTTGGACCTCAAATAGACGTTTTGAAAAATGTCTGCCTCAGAAATGAGACAACAATAGAAATTTCATTCGTATTATACCTATCTTTCAGGTCATACCTATCTCTACGGGTGTAATATTTTGCAGCTGTAAATTTTAACAATTCGAATTTCAAAAATTCCATTAATTAAGTGCCCACTAAAATGCCCCATATTTCAAACATTGTTTGTTTTAAAATATTTAACCTCTTATACCGTTTACCGTTTATCGGGAATCCTATAAAATTTTAACGAACGGTTTGAGTTTTTTCACCATGTATACAGGGTGGTCACTTTTACGACGCCCACCATTAGGATCTATTAAACGGAAATACACACAGAGTTGGTCAAATGGGATAAAAGTTTCTTGGATATCTTGGAAAATGTGCACTTTCCTTTTCCTCTTATAACTTTTTTACTTTTGAAGGAAATTTTACGAAACTTCAAACGCTCACATTTTTCGATGTGTGCTTTCTGATGACAGTACCAAACATTTTCTGTGCTAACTAGATGCCCAAATTTTCATAGTCAATTTTTGATTTTCTTATGGGAGCAATATTGGATTTTAATAGCATTCAAAAGAGCGAAAAGTTACAATTTCAACCATGTATTACACATGTGTAATTTGATATTATTTACCGCCAAAAATCGATAATTTAAAAATTTGTTGCAAAAATCAAACTTTTTTTCGCTCTTTTGAATGATATTAAAATCCAATAGTGCGGCCATAAGAAAATCAAAAGTTGACTATTAAAATTTGGGCATCTAGTTGGTGCAGAAAATGTTTGGCACTGTGATCAGAAAACTGACGTCGAAAAATGTAAGAGTGCCAAGTTTCGTACAATTTCCTTCAAAAGTAAAAAGTTATAAAAGAAAAATGAAAGTGCACTTTTTCAGTTTTTCAGCGATATTTCAGGAACTGTGCAAGATATTCCGGATTTTGTTTCAGTATATTGAAAGGCACAAAAATGAGAAACTTTTATCCCATTTAACCAACGCTGTATATTTTTCCATCTAATAGATCCTAATGGTGGGCATCTTAAAAGTGACCACCCTATATACATATACAGGGTGTTCCAACTTGAGTAAGCTACCATAGGTAGTTAACATTAGCAAATAGAAAGTTTGCTAATTTTCATATTGAAATTTATTGGAATACTGAAATTTTTCATTAAGTAATTTCATTAAATCATTTTAAGTTACCATAGGTAGTGAACATTAGCAAATAGAAAGTTTGCTAATTTTCATATTGAAATTTATTGGAATATTGAAATTTTTCTTAAAGTTATTTCATTAAATCAGTTTTAAGTGTGTGTTTAACACTCAAAAAACACTATTTTGTCTCAAACATTTGTACATAATGTTTATAATTTCCAAAATATTTTACGATTTGATGAAATTATGATTTTCAGTTTTTTTGAATAATATCCAAACTGTTCGGATTTTTAGAACTTTCTCAACTGAATATGTTCCAACGCTAAATACTGCACAACATTGCTGATTTAACCGTATATGTTTAGTAATAAGAAAAGTACCCATGAGAGCCTACTCAATTTTAGACATCCTGTATATACAGGATGTCTCCTAAAAAACGCCGCTGCCCATAACTCCTTTATTTATTGGCCGATTTCAAAAAAACAAAAACAATATTAAAAGACTCTTGTAAAAATGGCTCTGGTTTGTAAAAATTGCAAACGTATCTACAAAAGTTGCTCCAACTGACGGCCATCTTGTTGAATACACAACTAACATCTTCTCGTTATTGCATAAGTTACATTTAATATACAATTATGAGGTATTTCTCGTGTTTCCACATTGTGTTTGCTTTGTTTTTGAAAACATTTGAAAACTTATTCAAACATTTTATTTTGTCTGTAACGAATATTCCATCAAAGTCAACTTGTTATACATCTTTGGATTCAGAAAAATAATCTACCAGAAAAAAAAAAGAAAATATATGTAACTATTTGAAAAATAAAAGTTAACTATCGCCGAAATGAAAGTTGATTTTGCAAAGAAACAAAATTAGGGCCCTTTTGTAAAACATGTGAAGCCATTTAATCTTGTTTTTGTTTTTTTGAAATCGGCCAATATATAAAGGGTTATGGCCAGCGGCGTTTTTTAGGAGACGCCCTGTGTATATATATATATATATATATATATATATATATATATATATATATATATATATATATATATATATATATATATATATATATTTCATTATATAAACACCGTAAACGATCTATTCTTGCCTAGATATCTTTTGTCAAGATAAATGCATGAATTTTAATGGACACCAAAATATGACTTAAAAAAATTGTGACAATTAAATATAACTTAAAAATATATTACATATTTAATACACATCTTAACCAATTAAATAGTGTTACATTATATGAGATAGTTCATATTAAAATAATAACAAAATATACGAGTATTTGAGAAAATAATAAAAAAAATACATTGTTTTTAAATATAGTTTAAAATATAATAGAAATCAAATATGACATGTCATAAGTAAAATATCTAGTTTCGACATAACTTCGATATGAAGTTATAAACGAAAATATTGAACTGCAAAATGAACAAAAAAAGAGTTAAAAACATTTTCAGAGGCTGTCGAATTTACAGTTTAAGAAACCCGGATTTAGGTACATCATTAGGATATTTACGCTATGTTAAACACTCATTAGTACATTGAAATGGTGAAGACGATGGGAAATAATCGCGCTATATCTGTCGGGTGCACTGCTCTATCCACTTTGAAATCAAAACCTTCATTAAATCCCTAAAACAATTCTTCGACCAGCCCGTTTCATTTGTTGGTTTTTTGGTTTTACAAATATTTCTAATACATACATACATATACGTACATACATGCATATACATATGTTAAACATAGAGATAAAAGGAACATTTATTAACATGACATTCATATTTCAATTAAGAAATCTGGCTATTAGCAGAATTACAAGTTTTCGGTTATTTCGCAATTACATTATCTGGTGGTTTTTTGTAAACGTTTGTAAAACGTTATATGTTATTGAACTGAAGTGGACAGTTATTTAAAATTATTCTGAATTAGTCGAATTCATATTAATTTACTGTAATAGTTATTTTTTAATTAAATTAAATTATATTGTATCTTTTTAGTATAATTTTTTAATGTGGACAAAATAAATCGCTCCAATCGTGTCACTATTTTTATTGTTAATGTTGTTTGTATTGGTTAAAAATTTTCCTAAGTGATTTTATCAATTAATAGTTTGTGATGATGTCGAATGAATGTTTTCTAATATAAAATCGAATGGATTTGAAATATCTGGAGTACCCTGTTTTCTCTTATTAATATTTATTTTATCCCGTTGATTTTCTAGTGAAATAAATGTGAAAAGAAATCAGAATTACCTCACAGCCGCCTGTCTGGCTTTCTCGCGATTGCCGATACGAGTGACGGCCGAGCCGAGAATTTATTGCTGTTTCGTAGTAATATACAATTGAGCAGATATTTGTTATTAATGTCCGCAAAACTCGAAGATATTGTCCGGAAAATTACTCCGGATCGCAGTTGGTTAACAGCGAATTGTCTTTTCCTCAGTTACTTGTCTTAATTGGTTGTAAAAACTCTTAAAAATTTGTAATCTACAAGGAAATATTAAATGCAACAGCTATTGATTATTATAAAACATATAAACATATAGTACACTTGCTTATAATATAAGTACCCTAATGATTAAACACGAAAATTCATATAATATTCAACATTTCTGATATAGAATATTAAATCGAATACTTCCTTACGGTATCACAAAATGCCCTCACTCAAAAATTCAGTGTCTAAAAATATTGAATCGATAGTTCATTACTATTTCTTTACAGTGGACACAATCTATGATTCTGTATTCGAATCGATTTAATTTTTAAGAGTTTCTTACCTTTAGTAGGAGTATATTACATATTAATTGTACACATATTATTATTAACTATTCACACAAAAGTGTCAATTTGGAATCATTTGCTATCCTGTTAGACTAAATTTATTGATTCGCAACTATAGAAAACCTCGTTAAATATTAACAGGAAATATTAATAGGTCCAATATAGTTATTGTACTTCCAAACGCGTCAACAGTTGATATTTGTCTAAAGGGGCAGTTTCATATCTATACATATATAATAAGCGTCTTTTTAAAGATACTTAGATAATGTAACATAAATGTTGTAACAGTTATTGTTTAAATCTCTAGTAACTACTTGATTATAGTACGCCAGCAGTGACATCAATAGTTGCTCTAAATGCTAATTGATTCTAGAATTAATAATACAGAAGTAACGATTATTCAGAGTGTATTAACAATATGTATAGTAATACTCGAGTAGTCGTTATCTCTGCACAAGTACTAAATATTAACACTTAGTAGTTATAATGCATGCAACATTCAAAGTGAACATAAGAGTGAAATTAAATTTCGAACACCGTTACGAAGACTGGAAAAATAGATGATTTATATCTAATTTAATTAAGCGTACTTACAATGGATCAAGATAGATATATTACATCTTGGACAAGAGGAGCCAACAATTATGTATGGTGGGTACCTATATAGCTCAAATACAGAGTTGAAAATCAAATAAAATTACACCCTACATAGATACAACATTGAATTGTCCACCCCTCGTTATAATCAAACATCATTCCTATATTATGATATTGGTAAGACACGCTGTAGGTGATGCTTACGTCCTTTCCAGGAGTAAATACAAATTCTATCCAATGTAATCTTTTGGTCATGGAATATTTTCAAATTCAATTTTTTAAAAGTGTCTCTTATTAAAGCTCAGTATTACCATCGATAAATCTTTTGTCAATAAAACAGATAAAATGTATTTCATTAATATTTAAAATATATTTATTATCTACCAACAGTTGTATATATTAATATAGCTATTTATTTTCTGCCTTGTGAAAGATACATTTCCTATGTGTCCTACAAACATTGGTGCGTTGATGTGCGATCCCTTTAAAATGCTTCGTTGCCTGTTCTCATCAACGGACCATTCTTTCCTACATTTAGTTTAACATTAAGCCACCGATTATTTTTACATTACATAAATTACACATATAATCCCCGGTACTACCGGCCATCAACACAAATATATGTGACAATTCGCAATTCACTAGTACAATTTTCAGAAGACTGCTGAATTGCTTGTAGCCCAAAGAGGGCCACCTGAAAGATCAGAACCAAGCCACTGTCGTGGCAATCCATTTCCAGGATATTTAAACTCCCGTGTTATTGTAAATATAGGACACGGCGTGTTCCTGAACGGGAGCAAGTTTTCTTGTAGAGGAGTTGTTGTTGTAGAAGTGAGATGACTTCCTCATGCTGGTGGAGGAAGACATCAAGGCGACGGTTTCGTAGTACCGAAGCCTTCCGCAGCATCGCCGACTCTTGATGATGGCAATGAATCCTCTTCTGTATTTCTTGTTGAAAAATGCGTACAGTATGGGGTTGATGCAAGAATTTGAAGCGCCGAGCCACTGTGCGATGGGTGTGATGGTTTGCAAGACCTCTTCCTCCCACGAGTTTATATTACCACCCAATTTAATTCTTGCGAATATCAAGTACAGTGGCAGCCAGGAAACAACGAACAGTATGACAACGGCGACGAGCATCTTTACTACCTTTACCTTCGATTTTTGTTGCATTCGCTCCATTTGGGCATCCTTGGTATCGGTTGGGATGGTCCTGCGCCATACTTTAATCCAAATCAATACATAGCATAGGGTGATGAGTATCATGGGAAGGATGTAGCAGCAGATCATGTTGGCTATTAAAAAGTACAGAGCACCACTCATAGGCTCAGGCCACACCTCAATGCATAGCTGAACATCAGGCGCGTCTCTGAAAATGACGACCAGATCGAAGAATACAGCCCAAGGAATAGTACTCGTTAGCGCGATGAACCAAATCAACAGGATCATGATCCTGGCTCGGCGTTTCGTGATTTGGCATTTCAGCGGCCACCAAATTGCAAGGAATCTGAAACACAAAGAAAAAATAAACGTAAGAATTGTGGTTTTGCAGAGGTATAGGATTATTTCATTCAATGTAAAATACACGTTTTGATTGGTTCAAATGAAGAACTTTCACTTTGTACGAAGAAATGTCAAAATAGTAATTTGTTATTCCATGGCAACTTGATTTTTAGAGCAGTTTGATTTTTGCAACAAATTTTTAAACTATCGATTTTTGGTAGTAAATAATGTCAGATTACCCATGTGTTATACATAGAAATCGGATTTTTTCGCTCTTTTGAATGCCATTAAAATCCAATATTGCGGCCGTAAGAAAATCAAAAGTTGACCATGAAAATTTGGGCATCTAGTTGGCGCAGAAAATGTTTGGCACTGTGATCAGAAAACTGACGTCGAAAAATGTAAGAGTGCCAAGTTTCGTAAAATTTCCTTCAAAAGTAAAAAAGTTATAAAAGGAAAAGGGAAGTGCACTTTTTCAGTTTTTCAACGATATTTCAGGAACTGTGCAAGATATCCCGGATTCGTTTCAGTATAGTGAAAGGCACAAAAATGAGAAACTTTTATCCCACTTGACCAATTCTGTAAATATTTCCGTTTAATAGACCATAATGGTGGGCGTCGCAAAAGTGACCACCCTGTATACATATACAGGGTGTTTCAAATTGAGTAAGCTACTATAGGTAGTGAACATTAGCAAATAGAAAGTTTGCTAATTTTCATATTGAAACTTATTGGAATACTGCAATTTTTTATTAAGTATGATACGGACGCGCCGCATGCGCTTGGCCCCGAACACACGGCGACATCGGGTGGCGCCGGAACCAGTCGGCGCCGACCGGCACCCTCGCCCCACTCCAGCGGCCTTACGCAGGGATGCGCGCCGTCCGCCCCACCACCGATTCGCGCACCCCTGGAGAAGGGGTGGCGCCTTTAAGAAGGCGCGGAGCGCCCCATCGATCGTCAGTCGCTTGCCACTGATCACAACCCTGAGTGCTCTGTAGCACCCGGGTTCCACCAGCCAACCGAGTGCTCCCCACAGCACCTTGGCCCTACACGCCACCGAGTGCTCCCCACAGCACCTTGGCCCTACACGCCACCGAGTGCTCCCCACAGCACCTTGGCCCTACACCCCACCGAGTGCTCCCCACAGCACCTTGGCCCTACACGCCACCGAGTGCTCCCCACAGCACCTTGGCCCTACACGCCACCGAGTGCTTCCTAGCACCTTGACTCACGCACCGCCGACCAGGGATCTGGATGCCGGTTCCAGGCCAGGACAACCCGCGCCGTCGATAGGAGACATCGTGTTTTTTTCTCTCGTTTTCTTATATTTTTGAATGGCAAAAATAAACATTTCACGCCAACGCCGCCACATTAACATTTATTTCCACCCCGTCCCCAATGCTAGCCGAGGCTCGACCCCGGTCGTATCATAATTGGAGCCCTAGCGTGGGGCTGGTTCGCGAGTGAATCGCGAAAGGACATACGACCCCGCTCTACCACTGACAATAACATTTGTTTTTTCCCCATCGCGTGTGTATATAGTGAATCTCCCCGTGTGTATATAAAACAATTAGTCCACCCCCGCGTGTGTACATAGAACATTAGGACATTTAATTCCTGTATATTTTTACTGGCCTGCAAGGTCATAACGAGATCAAAGATGTCCACCACCGGCCAAACAGGGGCGCAACAAATGGCACCAGCACCGCCCACAGTGCCAACGGCCGCGACCAGCGTCGCTCCACTTCTGGGAGTGGATATCAACACCCAGTGGAGCCCAAACCAACAAACACCAGGTCTGCCACTAGCCCCGGCTCCGATCTTCCGAGGACTCAGTGAAGAAGACCCGGAAGTGTTCATCAACCGCATGAACACTCTACTTGCACCATATGACGCCGCCGATCACGTCACCTTAGCAACCCGCCAACTCCGTGAAGCCGCCGCCCAATGGTGGAAACCTTACGAATCGCTCCAGCTGACCTGGACAGATTTTACGAACCGCCTTCGCCGGAAATACGCCGGACCCGAGGCAACCGCATCCCTCCTGGCCCAGCTATTTGGCCAGAAGCAACCGCGACAGGAATCAGTCGAGGTATTCCTGCTAAGGAAAGAGCTGCTCTTCCGGAGACTACTGCCTGCGACTCCCGTAGCTGAGAGGATCGCGATTCTATTAGAACAACTGCCGCCCACCCTGAGACAGCATCTCCGCAACCCAGTGGCCCGATCTATCAACGAGTTGATAGAACAAGCGGGCCAATTGGAAACTGACATCCGCCAGATCGCACCACCGCCAACACCAAGGACGGACATACGCGATGGCCCACCAAAATGCCGACACTGCCCCGAGTACCACTTACACAGACACTGCCCCGTATTAAACAACAACCTTCCGGAACAACCAGGGAAACTAGAGACGGGCCGAGCAGACAACATCTCGACCCTAGCCATCCTCTCCACGATAGGACCTGCTCGTGGCCTCCCTCGCATCGAAGCCCAGATCAACGGACACCACGTCAAGGCCCTGATCGACTCAGCAGCCACCCATAACTTTGTAAACGAGAAATGGATGCCCCCTGTCACAGCCGCCCCACAATCCGTCCATCTCGCCTCCATAGACGGAGTTCTGAAGGTCACTGGCGAGGCATCCGCGGTCCTTACTATCCAAGGACTAAGTGGCGACATCCGCACATTTGTCAGCCCAGACCTCCGGGAAGACCTAATCCTAGGACTACCCTGGCTTCACGCTCAACAGGCCACCATCGATTGCTACAGGGGGTGTATAAACTTCGGCGCCACCCACCGACGCACCGCCCACTGGAGAAAGGCACCGAATCCTCCGCCTACCACGCCCTGCCCATCAACATCAGGAGACCATCCGCCACAATCAGGAGGCCTACCACCAACAGCGGCAACTTCCAGGACGCGCCGAGGCCGCATTCTCGGTCGACCAGTGGGTTTACGTCCGAACCCACCCGCTCTCCAACGCTGCAACTGGATACCACGCCGGATTCGCTCCAAAATGGACAGGCCCCCACCAGATACTACACCAGTCCTCTGCCGCCATCGTCATCGTAGCCGTCCCCCAAGGACCCACGAAGTATCACAGCAGCCAACTCCGACCCGCCGTTCCCCGCTAGACAAGAGGAGCGTGTTCGAGACCTTGAGAGGGGGCGAATTGATACGGACGCGCCGCATGCGCTTGGCCCCGAACACACGGCGACATCGGGTGGCGCCGGAACCAGTCGGCGCCGACCGGCACCCTCG
The DNA here is from genome assembly GCA_951805005.1 of Othius punctulatus. NCBI lineage: Eukaryota > Metazoa > Arthropoda > Insecta > Coleoptera > Staphylinidae > Othius > Othius punctulatus. Next base: position 44,157,299 of record OX638145.1, on the reverse strand, counting down.
CCCCACTCCAGCGGCCTTACGCAGGGATGCGCGCCGTCCGCCCCACCACCGATTCGCGCACCCCTGGAGAAGGGGTGGCGCCTTTAAGAAGGCGCGGAGCGCCCCATCGATCGTCAGTCGCTTGCCACTGATCACAACCCTGAGTGCTCTGTAGCACCCGGGTTCCACCAGCCAACCGAGTGCTCCCCACAGCACCTTGGCCCTACACGCCACCGAGTGCTCCCCACAGCACCTTGGCCCTACACGCCACCGAGTTCTCCCCACAGCACCTTGGCCCTACACCCCACCGAGTGCTCCCCACAGCACCTTGGCCCTACACGCCACCGAGTGCTCCCCACAGCACCTTGGCCCTACACGCCACCGAGTGCTTCCTAGCACCTTGACTCACGCACCGCCGACCAGGGATCTGGATGCCGGTTCCAGGCCAGGACAACCCGCGCCGTCGATAGGAGACATCGTGTTTTTTTCTCTCGTTTTCTTATATTTTTGAATGGCAAAAATAAACATTTCACGCCAACGCCGCCACATTAACATTTATTTCCACCCCGTCCCCAATGCTAGCCGAGGCTCGACCCCGGTCGTATCAAGTAATTTCGTTAAATCATTTTTAAGTTACCATAGGTAGTGAACATTAGCAAATAGAAACTTGCTAATTTTCATATTGAAATTTATTGGAATACTGAAAATTTTCATTAAGTAATTTCATTAAATCATTTTTAAGTTACCATAGGTACTGAACATTAGCAAATAGAAAGTTTGCTAATTTTCATATTGAAATTTATTGGAATACTGACATTTTTCATTACGTTTTTTCATTAAATTATTTTTAAGTGAGTGTTTAACTGAAGTGTGTGAATACTGAAATTTTTCATTAAGTAATTTCATTAAATCATTTTTAAGTTATCATAGGTAGTGAACATTAGCAAATAGAAAGTTTGCTAATTTTCATATTGAAACTTATTGGAATACTGAAATTTTTCATTAAGTCATTTCATTAAATGTTAAAAAATGTTTGACACTGTGATCAGAAAACTGACATCGAAAAATGTAAGAGTGCCAAGTTTCGTAAAATTTCCTTCAAAAGTAAAAAAGTTATAAAAGGAAAAGGGAAGTGCACTTTTTCAGTTTTTCAACGATATTCAGGAACTGTGCAAGATATCTCCGATTTCGTTTCAGTATAGTGAAAGGCACAAAAATGAGAAACTTTTATCCCATTTGACCAATTCTGTACATATTTCCGTTTAATAGATCTTAATGGTTGGCGTCGTAAAAGTGACCACCCTGTATACATATACAGGGTGTTTCAAATTGAGTAAGCTACCATAGGTAGTGAACATTAGCAAATAGAAAGTTTGCTAATTTTCATATTGAAACTTATTGGAATACTGCAATTTTTTATTAAGTAATTTCGTTAAATCATTTTTAAGTTACCATAGGTAGTGAACATTAGCAAATAGAAATTTGCTAATTTTCATATTGAAATTTATTGGAATACTGAAATTTTTCATTAAGTAATTTCATTAAATCATTTTTAAGTTACCATAGGTACTGAACATTAGCAAATAGAAAGTTTGCTAATTTTCATATTGAAATTTATTGGAATACTGACATTTTTCATTACGTTTTTTCATTAAATTATTTTTAAGTGAGTGTTTAACTGAAGTGTGTGAATACTGAAATTTTTCATTAAGTAATTTCATTAAATCATTTTTAAGTTATCATAGGTAGTGAACATTAGCAAATAGAAAGTTTGCTAATTTCCATATTGAAACTTATTGGAATACTGAAATTTTTCATTAAGTTATTTCATTAAATGTTAAAAAATGTTTGAGACTATGATCAGAAAACTGACGTCGAAAAATGTAAGAGTGCAAATTTCCTTCAAAAGTAAAAAAGTTATAAAAGGAAAAGGGAAGTGCAATTTTTCAGTTTTTCAGCGATATTTCAGGAACTGTGCAAGATGTCCCGGATTTCGTTTCAGTATTGTGAAAAGCACAAACATGAGAAACTTTTATTCCATTTGACCAATTCTGTATATATTTCCGTTTAATAGACCTTAATGGTGGGCGTCGTAAGAGTGACCACTCTGTATAATCATACTCCCTTTCACCACAGAATGGTGTAGGGAACTTTTACATGTTGTTACATTTTGTTTAGTTTAAACTATCTCATATACAAATTTAGTCCATTATTTCTTGGTAGTACTCTTGCTTCCATCCAGGTTTTTCCTCTTTTCTTCAGTATCTCGTTCATGTTTTGGTCCCATGTTTTCCTCGGCCTCCTTCTCACTTTTTGTCTTCCGCCTCTTGCTTCCCATACTTTCTTGATTGGTCTTTCTTTTCATAACCTTTGTAGATGACCCCACAAGCTCATTTGTGATGTCTCAATAAAAGTTTCCAAAGATTCTATTTGTAGTTCTTCCCTGATATCAGTATTTCTTATCTTGTCCATTTTTGTTACTCCCCTTACTCTTCTCAAAAACTTCATTTTCATTGCTTGTAGTTTGCTCTTCTTATTTCTTGATAGTATTCTATTTGTAGTTCTTCCCTGATGTCAGTACTTCTTATCTTATTCATCTTTGTTACTCGCCTTACTCTTCTCAAAAACTTCATTTCCAGTGCTTGTAGTTTGCTTTTCTCATTTCTTGATAGGACCCAGGTTTCACAACCGAACGTTAGTACAGCTCTGTATTTAGCTTTAAATACGTCAATTTTAGTTTTTCTTAACACTTCCTTCTTACTTATTAGTATTTTGTTCATTGCATGATGTACTTTGTGTGCTTTCTCGATTCTACGGTTTATTTCCATTTATCGTTTACCTTCCCTTTCAATTTCTACTGCTACATATTTGTAAGCTTTTCATTTTTATGTCATCGATATATCTATCGTTGATTGTTCCCCTATTATTAGTACTTTTGTTTTGTCTTTGTTTAGCCTCATTCCATAGTCCTTTGGAGTTTAGTTCCATATACATAGGCTTTCTTGTAGGTCTACCTCTCTGTTATTAATACCACATCGTCTGCGAAAGCTCCTTCTGATATTGTCACTTTGCTCATGTTTCTCTGTCCGACTACTAGTTTTTTTTGTCTTTTTCGTGCACTCTTCTATTATTTCGTCCATATAGGCTATAAACAGTAATAGACTCGGGCCTCCTCCCTGTCTTATTCCTCCATACGTTTTGAATGGTTGTGAGCGTTGGTTCCAGTATATCAGGATGTTTGAATTTGTTTCATATATTTGTTTTATTACTTTAATTGTCTAGTCGTTTACTCCTTTATCTAATAGAATTTCCCATAATTTTGCCCTTTTAACACTGGAGTAAGGAGGACTAACGACTAAGGAGGACTGAGGACTAAGCCATACGTTTTGAATGGTTGTGAGCGTTGGTTCCGATATATCAGCATGTTTGTATGTCTTTCATATATTCGTAATATTACTTTTATTATCTTGTCATTTGCTCTTTTGCCTTCTAGAATTTCCCATAATTTTTCCCTTTTAACACTGTCGAAAGCTTTCTCTAAATCGATGAATCCCAAACATACCTATTTTTCTGTACTCTGGTTTTCTCTATTATCTGTTGTATTGAGAAGATATAGCTTTGTATGCTTCATCCTTTTCTGAACCCGATTCCTCTAGTCTTGGTTCTATGATTTTCCTGATTTTTTTGTCTATAATGCACTCAAATATTTTCATCACATTGTTCCTTAGCGTTATCCCTCGGTAGTTTGTGCATTCCTTTCTGTCTTCCTTTTTGTAAATAGGTACTATGAGTGCTTCTTGCCATTCTTTTGGAATTATTTCGTCACTCCATGCTTTGTTGTATATTTCTAGTAGTAGTTATGTTCCCTTTGTTCCCATCATTTTCATCATTTCTGCAGTGATTTTGTCCGGCCCTGGTACTTTTTTGTTTCTTAGTACTTCGTACTTCCCTCGTACTTTCCTAAGTACTTCCCTTAGTTTATTTGGTTTCTTAGTACTTCAGTTAGTTCTTCTAACGTTATTTATTCTTCCGTTTTCTCATGTCTTGTTGGGTTTTGTTGTGTGATTTATATTGTTATTTCTGTTTTTTTCGAGGACTCTTCAAAGTATTTCCTCCATCTCTCCATAATTTTTCTTCCAACTGTTAACTGTTCTCCTTTCTTGTTTTTTATCTGGTTTGAGCAGTATACCTTTTCATTTCTGTGTGCTTTGAGTATTTTGTAGAAGAGTTTTGTGGTTTTCTTTACTGTCAGTCTTCATTTTTTCTCCAAATTCTGTCCATGCTTTTCGTTTTGTTTCTAATACTAGTTATTTTACTCTCTTCCTATTTTCTTTATATATTTTGTATTTGTCTTCTGTTTTGTGCGTTAGGTATTGTTCCCAGGCTTTCTTCTTTATTTTTGTTGCGTCTCCAATTTCTCTCGTTCACCATGCTGTTTGTTTCTTTTCCACATTCCTCTTCTTGTTCACGCCACATATTGTTCTTGTTGTTCGTAGTATGATGTGTTTAAGTATGTCTCACATTTCTTCTGGGCTGCTGTTTTGGAGTTTTTGTTCTTCCCACTTCCACTTTCCATAGTTACGAACATAATAAATATATTATTTACGAGTCATAAATAAAAAATATAAATTATAAGTGTTTTCAAAATTCTATCAATGTATTAGGTCTACAAGACAAACTCTTATATTTTCATATGTGCACAGGGGTAGATCCTGTGCTATTTGTTATACTTGGGACAGATTGAGATACGTGGCTTATGAGACCTCCACGCATTCAGCCCCTTCGCCTGGGCACGCTCGCAGTTCTATGTGTAATTGGTACTATCGATTGACCTTGGAAGCAAAAGTAGCAAATCCTCAAAACCGAGTTCAAGTTAGGGTTCAAGTTCAATCCGGCGCGAGATTAACCTGATGATGCCCGGCAAACCTATCAAAATCCGATTGTTCTCATTGCATAATAAAACCAAACGTGCGTATAAAATAGGAACGTGGCCCAGAAACTAGGATTTGGCAGATTTGGAAGTTGATCTAATTAATGAAAAAATCCCTTTAACATCCGTCTGTGTTGCCCGAGCATTTCGATTGTGTAAGGGTAGTCTTAGCTCGCTCGGTTAGCGATAATGGGATTTGTCTTCATGTAATCGTAAGCCATTATTAACGATTGCTTACCTATTTTATTGCTGAAATTGCCAATGGTAAACAAAGGACGGTAGGTATAGTATGAAGCCGTTTCTACAATAAATCATGTTTAAGCCTATTTGCGTGGAGTGATGTATATTCCATGCACATACGGTATAATCAATATATCATGTATGTTTTAATGAAACTGGCAAATTTCATTACTGAATTACGTTAGTTGCAACATTTTGATTTTAGTTTATAAGCAATATGTAATTAAATGCTTCACATTATACAACCATTGACTTATTATAAAATCATCAAATTATAATACGGTATAATCAATATATCATGTATGTTTTAATGAAACCTGCAAATTTCATTACTGAATTACGTTAATTGCAACATTTTGATTTTAGTTTATAAGCAATATGTAATTAAATGCTTCACATTATACAACCATTGTTTGATTATAAAATCATCAAAGTGGCCTGGTTTAATTAAATACCCAATTCTGTGATATTAAGCGCAAGGTTTACCAAATTTGCCTCTTGTTGCGGTTATTTAGTATAGGATAGCCACTAATCTCGAAGTTCAGTCTGCACTCAAGTAAAAATGGTTCAAACTTGACTTCAACATTCGATTACCAAAGTTCCAAGGGCAATTAAATCCTCACAATGTTCCCTGACTTGTTTGCTAATTAAATATATTCTTCGTGGTATAACTAATTAATGTGTATTGGACGGCCTTCATAGTTCCATTTATATAAGAATAAAAATAGAATATTGAATCTATCGGTAATTCTCTATACGTTTATTTGTTCGTTAACAAGGAATATCATTTTCGTGCTACACTTAAATAAACTTAATTATAATCATATTTCAAAAATATAACCTGCAGGTAAATTAAGTTTCCATATCAACTTTAATGTTAAAGTTTACTTATTTATCATACATTACCAACTTTATAACTACTTCATAAAGTATATCAAAATTATAATATTGATTTAATATATTCAGATTTCAATACTCGGCCCGCAACTTTTTGTAACGTCTGAATGAACAAATCAACTGACACGTCCATAATTTCTAATTAGGAATTAACGGTAGAACATAATTAATAGATATAGATGGTTTATTTTGTGTTGGACAATATGTCACTGGCAAATGCAATAATCCCTGTATAAAATAAAACTCTCGCTAGACGTTTCTGGTCGCCATAAAAAACTACTTATCCAGGAAAATCCGGACATACGGCCCCAGTTTGTATACTTTTACAATGGAGATAAAAATAATAATAATAATACTAACATCAATAATCTGATTTATGGTATATTTTCATTTACTTTACAACTAATTATACATATGTATATATAATGATGTGCCTATTGATATAGACGATGAAAATATTAAAATAATAAAAATAAGATTCTAATAAATAAAAAAGTTTCAATATCTAAATACCTAATAATAATTAAAAAAATCAAACCTGGGCAACACTTGACTTTCTACACATAATTGCATGAGTGACACGATTTTCAACGTAGTATTGCTCGCAAATCATAGGGCTATGAAATTTCTACGAAATATGCATATACAAATATACAGGGTGTTTTATAACAGGTGTGCAAAAATTAAATGACGTGCAAGATCACATTCTAATCAAAATGAAAGAATATACTTTTTACAAATTTCCTCTCGTTTCTGAGTTAATGAGAATAAATATTAGGTAAAAATAAATTTATTTATTAAGTATAACATAGGCATTCGAATGAAAATGGTTAAAAAAAACAAAATCATGACAAATCATATAAATCATTATTCAATCAAGAATTGTTCAAAGCGGTCGACTTGCAGTTGTTCTTAATAATTTAATTCTTATTTTTGCCTAATTTTTAAACTAAGTTAATTCAGAAACGAGAACAAATTTGTAAAAAGTCATTCTCTCATTTCGACATAGAAAGTGATCCTACATACATCATTTCACTTTTGCACACCTGTTATAGAACACCCTGTATACAGTAAAGAGGTGGTCAAAAAGTTAAGGTGTTATTGGTGATGTTAGAATATGTAAAAAATGCCAATAAACTCACGTCCAATCATAATGGTTTTTCCCGTTGTACAGTGATTAAATATATAGGCAAAACCGCCAAATTTGTAAAAAATCATTCTCGCATTTCGACATAGAAAGTGATCCTACATACATCATTTCACTTTTGCACACCTGTTATAAAACACCCTGTATACAGTAAAGGGGCGGTCAAAAAGTTAAGGTGTTATTGGTGATGTTAAATATGTAAAAAAATCCAATAAACTCACGTCCAATCATAATGGTTTTTCCCGTTATACAGTGATTAAATATATAGGTAAAACCGCCAAAGAGGTTCTACTACATATACTAAACACAAGCTGGTAACAAGAAAAATTACCAGAAGAATGTGAGGGTGAGCAAATTTCGATGTTTTAATAGGGAATTTCGATAACTAACCAGGTATGATATCCATGATCTCTTTTTTCGGGAAAAACTTAATGGCAAAAACTAAAATTGGCTATTGTTTTTTGTTTTCGAGTTATTCACAAAAAAACGATTTTTGACTTTTCGTTTTATGGCTGCAGGTCGCTTATTTATAAGAATCGAAGAAAATAATGTCTACGTTTTTCAGGCACTTTTTTAGGCGGCGTAGTCAATTTAAAAAAAAAACAATTCGAAATTAGACAACATAAAGTTGTGGTTTTTTATATGGAACTCATAGTTGGCTGTGACTTAGCCAAAAGGAGGGATTTCTTCTGTTTTCAACAATATACATGTGGGGCCATTTCTTTATTTTCAATCTGATTTTATAAAATATTCTTATTTTGGAAAGTTTTTGCGTAATATAGTATACACGAAAATTAATTAACAGAAAATGTCAATCATATTGGGTCTTTTAATAAAACAAGGAGAAAGCAACACAATATTAAAAATAGTAAAGATATTGCCATCAATAATCATCGAACATGATCAAAATGCAAATGAGCATCTAGCGTTAAGTATGCAGTAACATTTTATGTATTTATTTTATCTATGTTCTTGCTTTTGGTGATCAAGCTATCAAACTACCTTAAAAAATAAGAATTTTTGATTAAAACACATTGAAAATTAAGAATTAGCCCAACCCCCACTTTTTAGCTAAGTCACAGCCACATTCATGAGTTCCTTATAAAAAACCACAATTTTAAGTCATAACTCGAATTTCGAATTTCGGACAGTTATTTGAAAAATAGACTACGCCGCTGCTAAAGAAACAAAAATGGAAAAAAATACCTAAGCACAAAAAAACTAAGAAGACTACGAAATATACAAGAAGCAACGAAAGAGAGTAAAAGCAATAATAATGAATAAAAAAGACAGAAAATGGGAGGATTTCGGAACTTTGTCAAATTTTAAGGAGAATTAGTTTTAGGTGTACTGAACACGAATCTAATATCAAATTTGCAAATAATAAATTTTCAAAAATTTCAGTAATAGCTAACCCATACTTGTCAATTGAGAAAGTTAAGTGTTTGCATTTCTCCCTTATTTAATACGGAAACTTTGTCAAATCTTTAGGAGATATAGTTTTAGGTGTTCTGTATGAATCTAATATCATATTTGCAGTTGATAAATTTTCAGAAAATTCAGTAATAGCTAACCCATACTTGTTAATTGAGAAAGTAAAGTGTTTGATTTTCTCCCTTATTTAATACGGAAACTTTGTCAAATTTTCAGGAGAATAAGTTTCAGGTGTACTTCACACGAATCTAATATCAAATTTGCAAATAATAAATTTTCAAAAATTTCAGTAAAAGCTAACCCATACTTGTCAATTGGGAAAGTTAAGTGATTGATCTTCTGCCTTATGTAATTCTTATAAAAGAAGTGCCCGAAAAAAGCCACAGCTATAAAACGAAAAGTCGAAATATCGATGTTTTGCGAATAACTCGAAAACAAAAGACAATAGCCAATTTTTGTTTCTACCATTAAGGTTTTCTCGACAAAAGGGATCGGGGTGGGGGGTCCATTTTATCATACCTATTATAGTTATCGAAATTCCCTATTAAAACATCGAAATTTCCCCACCCTGTACATGCAAAATATGACTTCCTCCTGCAAGTATACAATTTGAAAATTGCTTAAAAAAATATTTTGAATATGAGAAGGGAAACAATATAGAAACTTTAATTGATGTTTTCTGAAATTTACATGAAATTATTCAAATTCTTTTAAAATCTTTTAAAAATTTTCATGATTGAATTTATCATTAAAAATATAGGAATATTCTGCGCTTAAATTTTATATTATAATATTTATGGTCTGCGCTATATTATAATATTTTTGGAATATCTGAATATTGACTTGTTTCAGACTGTTTTTTTTTCTGGAAAATTTCTATATTTTGTAATCATATTTACTTCTTTTTGTTTCAGGGGAGATTCAGAAATATCAATTTATGCTTCTGAAGGTTTTCTACAGTCGTATTCTTCACATATGGAATACATGGCTAACTCATTTTATGAGAAATTATAAAATGTCTGTGCATATATGCTTCAATGCATCTATGCTTCAAATGCCATTTATATTTGGGCTTTGGTTTAACAGATATGTGCCAAAAGTCACCACAACCTTTAAATCTCGTTTGTAACGAATCCCTGGATACTCCAAGATGAAAAACGCTCTCTTGTTGATTTATGTTGTGTGTAATCTATTTACATTTTTACACGTTATAAATGTGAATGGAGTATATTTATACTCGATGTATTTCCATCCCAGTGGATCATGGAAAGTCTAAAGTTACACTGTGTAGACTTTTATTTGAAAGTTTAAATTTAATTTGTCAACTGAAGGTTATGTTCGTAGTCTTTGATTTTACGAAGTTGCGACAAAATATGTTATTGCTAGAGGATAAATACTTCCCGTCAACGTAGGTAATTTAATTTTACATATAAAAAATTGGCAATAAAAAATTTATAAATGGTGAAATAGTATGAAATGTTTAAAAAATAGGGTATCAATTTGTTTTAAAACGTATTGAACATAAAATTAGGAATTTATAATAAGTATTTGGAGGTATGTTTATCTTGAATATTTATTATGTCTATATAACTATAAAGCCAATAAAATATACAAATATGAAACGATTTTCACATATCAGTGTATCTCAGAGCGAAAATCGTTGGTTATGTAATGTTGGATATATTCCAAGCCACATCTCACAAACCGAAGATACTTTACAATTTTTCAATAAATAATTTGAAGCGTACTATTTAATGGACACATTTCTCATATTTTCAACAGACGTCCCTTTTTATATTCAGTAAACGTGCATGAAAAACTGGCGCTGTGGAACGAGCCGAGGATATAAATATGAGGATATAGAACGAAACCGATTTATTTGCACAATGTTAACGTCAAGCGCGTCAGTAGATCTTATAACGTTCGTGAACTTGAGTATCAATCTGCCAATTAACTACGTAAATATTTACCGACGCTCTTATTTCCATTATGAAAGCGCCGTGCTGTTCATTAAGTGCCCTTCGTATATTTCTTCACGAAGCTGTTTATAAATAATGCATTAAATGTTATTGTGCATCTGCGAATTACTTCAAATTGGAACCAGTTAAGGGCGAGATGGAAATTTTATCAAGGCACTTCAAAAGACCCTCCACCTCTTCGGCATAATCAAATAACCTAATCTACTCTGCCCGGCGATGCTTAATATGTATATCACATAATTAAATATCTTTAATTTACTTAGAGGAGGTTTAAGTCTTCTTACTGACGGGATTATTTTCTAATGCAATATGCCTTTATCACTATTGAAGCTCACATTACGCCGAATTTCGTTCGTTAATCCAATAATTCTTTTGCGCGCTATAATCATTCCACATTTCGCCCGATGAAGCATCATAATGAGGACTAATTAAACGATGAGCGGTCTTATTTCTGAATCACGAGGGACGTGATTTTGGGGCGGAATGTAATGGTAATTTCACGGCCAGGCTCAATCATTTATTTGCAGGGTCAGCGATGGCAGGACGATATCGGCCCCTTTTCCGACGTTGCCTCCTTTACCGCTTATCTACTTCGCAACTGTATAAATCAGTTGTCATGTATTGATGTATTCACTTCAATAATTTATTCAGAACCTGTTGCACCATGAAAAATGGTTTTTCAGGATATGCATGAACCATCAAAGGTTAAATGAAAAGTACCCACTGCATTTAGTACTTGCAACTTATTGAAAAGTTTCGCGACGTTAATTCAGGTTTGGTTTTCGTATCTTATATGAAATCGGAGTTAGATATAATATACTTATATCTTTTTAGTTTTTTTAATAAAAAAGTTTTGATAAAATTTCAGTTAACTTCTCTTCCGTTTTTTTGGTTCTGCTTCCTGTACAGGCTATTTTCAACAAAATTCTAGAGAACCAGTTTTTATCTCATTTGGCTTTAAAAATTGGAAGACAGCTTGAGAAACATCAAGAACATCGAGGTTTTGAGTATCATAGAGTTGCTATGCAAAAATGGTCTATTTTTAATAGCTCTCTCAAATATGATCACTGTAGAAGTTGTTCTATTACAAAACATACACTAAATTTGTTTTGTTTAGAGGCCTTAATGAAAGGCAGAAAGTACAAAGCGTGGAAACTGTTTAGAAGAAGTTTTTGAAGTTTTGAAAAAAAAAAAATTGAACCGTTTTTACAAAGTTATAATCTTCCCAAAAATTGTGTCGACGTGATGTGAATCCAAATAAAGTTGTAGACAGTACCGCTAATTGCATATTAAATAAGTTTGTATAATAAACTATACATCATATACATACGTTTCTATACACAGAAACGGGAAGAGAATCACAATTTTATGATTTTTTTTATAAGATATGCGAAATACTTTTATAATCATTCCGAAAAACATATCTATTATAAAGGATGTATTTCTATTTCTGATTGTTTCTCATATTAATGTTATTGTTATCTTCAGTGAAACATCATACTTCCTTAATAAAATTATTTATTTTTATTTGCAACCAGTTTCAGCTGATCTTTCAGCCATCTTCAGGTAAAATTGTCCAATATTAAGAGCGATAGTATATCCTGGGGGTATTATACATAAGTGTTCACAAAATTTGTAATGTTTAACTGGATAAGAGTGTGTCGTCCTTGACGACAAGGACCTCAAGGATTATATTTCACCAAAAATTTCAACAGAACCACTGAGAAGCAAATGCCTGTCTGCAAAATTGCGAATAGAATTGACATGGAATGGTTACAACGATAAATATAAAACTCAATCTGAATGATCAAATTCTTACTGCATTTATCAAATTTGATCCTAAATGTTAACATATCTGACAAGTTAGTGAACCAGTGAGAAGCAAATGCCAGTCTGCAAAATTGCGAATAGAATTGACATGGAATGGTTACAACGATAAATATAAAACTCAATCTGAATGATCAAATTCTTACTGCATTCATCAAATTTGATCCTAAATGTTAACATAACTTCTCAGAATGCAAAGGAGATTTGATGATTTTACCTGAATTTCACAAATTTTGATGGCAAATGTTAAATTTTGAATTAGTTTAAGGACACATATAATATTTTGCCTAAGATATCAACAGAACCAGAGAGAAACAAACGCCAGTCTTCAAAATATAATTGATAATTCGAACATATAAATCGCTATTATAAGATTTGAGGCTAATATGACTGGACTATCAACGATATTAACAAATTAAAGTGAACTTTTCAAAAGTGAATTTTCTTTGTTAGCATTGGTTATGGAATGGTATTCATAATTTTGGACAACATTATGTAGAGTTTTGATAGTTTTGTACAATGATTTTTAAAATTTAACATCTCAAATTTGATCTGAATTTTACCATATTTGGTTTGAATTTTACAAGTTTGATGTAAACTTGCCAAATTTAGGCTGTCTTTGTGTCGAAAATACTCAAATTAATAGTCGAATTTGAAAAGTTTACAATTTTAAGGTATTACGACTATTAAACTGTAATATTCAAATTTTAACAATAAATGAACAATATTCATATTCAACAATTCTAAAAAAAATCGGCAATAACGGTAAGGGGAATAATATAATAAGGGTATAACGTTAAGGGTAAGTGGTAAGGTCGAAACTAATATTTTGTGAAAATTTGCCATATTTCAAGACAATTTATAGCTTTTAACTGTAGATATTTATGAAAATATCCTAAATATGCATATAAGTTTTGTACTTATAAACTAAGTACTACTTCTAAAACTAAAAAACTACTAAAACTAATACTACATCTAAAACTAAAATTTGGTCGAAAGTTAACTGGAATTTTATGAAAACCTGTCCATTCTTTCCAAGACAATTTATAGTTTTTAACTAAAACTAAAATATCTTCAAAATTTTTCACTGCTATTCCTAAATTTTAACAAAATATATGAAATTTTGTTGGTAGGTGGCAAATTCCATCGGTAATTTTAACAGAAACTCACAAATTCTATTGTCGGTGGTCACGTCCAATGTTAACAATGATAATTATAAGATTTAATATGAGAGAGAATGAATCAATCTTTATTAGGCTATCGCCCATGAGCCTTTCCGTCTAGATTTTATATGTATTATCAAATTCTGACTGCAGTCATCAAATTTTATCCTAAATGTTAACATAATTCGTCAGAATCAAACGATTTTACGATTTCACCTGACGATTTTTTACGATGTTTTGTTTAAATTTTACGATATTACATCAGATTCACAAATTTGGGATACAAATGTTAAATTTTAACTCTGAATACTATGATTAATTTTAAGCGCAGATATTTATCACATTGTATCTAAAATTACAACAGTACTAGTGAAAAATAAAGTTTATTTTTAAATTTTCTATTTATTATTTATTTATGCAGACTGGCGCAAAATTTAATTGACAGTTCGAATAATACAACTTAAATCGTTTAAATTTTACGATATTACACGAGATTCACGAATTTGGGATACAAATGTTAAATTTTGACTCTCAATACTTTGATAATTTTAAGCGCAGATAATTATCACATTTTATCTAAAATTACAACACAACTAGTAAAATGTAAAGTTTATTTTTAAATTTTCAATTTATATTTCTATGCAGACTGGCGCAAAATGTAATTGACAATTCGAATAATGGAACTTAAACAATCGAAATTTTTAAGATTTTGCAGAGTACCCACCAATTTGGTCAATAAATGTAAAATTTTGACAGCGATTCATAAATTTAGCAACTGAAATTTGATCTGAATTTTCCATATTTGGTCTGAATTTTCAAAAGTTAGGCTGTGGTTGTGTGTGGCTCAAAAATCCACATTAGTGATCAAATTTGAAAAGTAATTTTAACGATATACTAGTTTTTCATCTGTAATTTTCAAATTGACTAAATGGAGTGGCCACATTTGATACACTTAGCATGTTATTAACCTATTAATAAAACTATTACAGCACCTAAAGTTTCTATACGTCAGGATTCAATTGATTTTACGACATATATTGTTTTTCTTCTTTCCATTTCGTTACTTAATCTGTCAATTATTCTAAGTATTGATTCTAGAATTTTCTCTGCTAATCAATTCTACTTCTCCTGCTCTGGTTTTATAGACTGAATTTTTCATTTTAATTTTTCCAGTTCGTTTCATCTTCATACTAAGTTACTTTCGCTGTCATTAGTGCTCAATTTTCATAAGTGTTAAATTTTCTTCCTATATCTTGTAGGTACTCTGATAAAGATCCGTACAATACTGATACGGTTGATAGATCGATCTCAGACTATTGTAGCTAAATACTTGATACATTAAATCGATATAACATATTTCCCCATAAAATTGATAAAGCAGTGGTTTCTAATCTTTGAGGTTGAAGGAGGTAGCTGGATGCTTCACTTCTTCTAGTTTCCTTTTTTCGTTCGTCATTTATTTATTTATTTGTGTATTTATTTCTTATTGTGACTTACGCTTTTGATATTTTTCCAAAAATCCAAAAATTCAGAGGTGGATTCTGGTACAAACGAATATTAAATGGATGACACATTTACAGTTTTTAATACTCTAAAAAGTATTCCTTTGCGGTTTATCTCTAAAATAGTAGGGGAGCTAATAATTACACATATTTAATTTTACATGTCAAATTCCTATGTTCGTCCCTTATCTCAGACACTTGGTATAAGTTTTAAGGATATTTGTCAATTATTGTTAAAATTTGAAAATTGTACATGTAGTTGAAAACCGGTCACTCGTTAAAATTGGAAAATAACTTTTCAAATTTGATCATTGGAATTTGAGTGTTTTCGAAAAAAACACAGCCTAACTTTGGAATATTCAGACCAAATGTAGGTAAATTCTTATCAAATTTTAGTTAAATTTTAAGAAGCACTGTCTATGCTCTACATATCCCGTCCAAAATTATGAATACCATGCAAAATCTTATAATATCTGTCAAATGTCAAAAGTTGTTCGGTTAAGTCGTCATGGCAACCCTTTACAGGCACCGGGCCTGTAAATATTCCCTTATCGAACTTAAAGTAAACGAAATTTTACATGTCATGAGGACATAAACTTGTTTACAGTCACTGTCAACAGGACGGTGACTTGTTTCGTTTATGTACCGTATAACTCTGTAACATTAGATAACAATAAAAAAAAAACTTCCAGGTGGCCATTTTTCACCAAAAACTATTCAGCACAAAGTTACTTTGCCAAACTATTAAAAATCTTCAAATTTCAATTAAAAAATCCTTTATCTTTTTGGCACACACACACATGCATAGATTTTTTTATGAAATGAAATTTTGTAGTATAGATTAATTATCATTGAATATTGAAAAGTTTGGATAAAAATGTAACTGCACGTTTTGAGTCTCTTGTGTCGTTTTCGTATTTCTACTTATTTAAAAACAGTCCCATTGAATAAAGGGTTAAATAAATTCGCTGTAGAAATGTTGTACATCGTATTCCCAGGCATCTGTTTTAAATTACCATAACATGTTATTTATTATCATCGTGATAAGTCTAATATATGTATGTACACATGGATACTGTTACAAGCTAAAGCCGGCTCAGTTTTATTGACGTTAGTCTCGACGGAATAATCTGGAGTAGATTTCTGGAGTACCCTCAGAATCCTAGATATCTTTTACAGTTCTTTATTTAATTCTGTCAAGTCCATCATTTTATGGAATAATATCAGTGAAATAAAACGGTTCATAAAAATGATGTGATAACAAAAATAATAATGATAATAGATAAATTATATTAGATATTGGTTTATTAAAATAATTCTAAATATTAGTTAAACTAAAAAAAAATTCTATAATGTTAATTTTAGAATTATTAAGGGAGATTAATAATTCAATTATTAGGAAGTAACTTGAAAACTTTATAAAACTTTTTTTATAATTTTATTTATTTATGAATTATTGATCCATTTTTATGATTATAAGTTTAATAAAGTATTATAAACAAAATAATTATTTTATTGAAAATAGAGTCGCTAAGTTGTTATCAATTACAAGTATACTTCTAGAGTCGTAAAATACTTGAAATAATCATTGCAAGTTCATGCGATTATAGTTATTTACGTATAGAGGTACGTACCATATTTTACGCACAACTGAGCTCAAGTCGACTACAAATATATTTTTTATCCCAAATTATGGTTGCGTGGAATTGCAAACATAATAATAATCTGCTGGTCAGTCCTAATTCATATTCTCTCTGAGCACTGGGTTACTATGGTATTGTACAAATAAAATGCGTGACTGGGCGGTAAAACTGGCTCGCCTCTCGTAAAATGGTAGTTTCCGGCATGGTAACCACGTTGTAAACAACTGGTTTACATACAGTTGTGCGTAAAATATATTATAGACATTTATTTTTACTTTAATTTCTGTGCATTTAAGTTAATCGCGACTAGACTCGAGAATAGCAAATAAACGTATTATCATAAGTAATTTATAATATTATGACGCTTGTAAAAATTGCCCACTTAAATTGTTTATTGACTTGACTTGACATTTTCAATATTTTTCGTATTTATTGTTCGGGCCAATTTCTTAGAATATGCCATAGAAAACTCATATTCGGAGGTGATATGATCATTTCTAATATTGTTTCGAATAAGAATCGACTAACATCGAAAGTGGCGTGAAATTTTATAAATAATTTTTCGTGATATGGTTATTACTTTTTACTGAACTGCGATTATTTATCTTATTATTAGCTAAAGTTCGTTATCTATGTGTAGATACAATGTTGAGTTTAAATTTCGCATTAATTAACTTTAATTAAATTTTCGTTTTTTACTCGTATAGTAAAGTGTTGTGACCATTGCAATTACCCTGTTGAAAATATTCGATTTTTCTACAGTGAGAATTGAGCTGCTGAAATTTTTCAGCCACTCATTTGTTATGACGCAGATGAGTGGTATTTTTACATCAGAAATGGGTATTAGTTATTCATAGGTTAAAACTAATACACGATGTATTTTCAGAGCTCGAAGCGGGCTGCAGTATTATGCAATAGTACTTATTTTCCATGACTACTACTAAATGTGCATATTTAACTTTCATGAGCACTCAATGTGCATATTTATTATAAAACTAAAATATATATTGGTGCCTATTATAATTTGTGATTGCATGTAGTCTGCTATAGACCGTTGAAATAAATTGAGGTTTACATGGCCTACTTAAGTTAATCATCTAGCATATAATATTTTTACTGTGGCCATAAAATATATATGGAGACACTTTTTATGAATATTATCGAATTAAAATACAGACAATCGGAAGTGTTTCTATTGCCATATTTTTGTTATTTATGAATAATATAAGAAAAAAAAAATCCTAATTAGAATCGATTATACATTGAAAGTGACATACTTTGAAATTTTATAAATAATATTTCGCGATTTGGCTACCAATTTTTACATAAATATATCATACATGTGATGAAAAAAATAGTACAAAAGTTTTCGAAAGCCGGTAGTGTACAAAATGAAAATAAAGGAAGTTAAATGAAGACGATGCAGTTATCTAACTCGGTAAGTGATTCTTTACAGGCCAGGTACCTGTAAAGTGTTGACATGACGACTGTCCAGACAACTTTTATTCATTCAAAAATAGGAAGGTGTAATTAAAATTTCGAAATCAATTTCGAAAACTTAATTTAAGGCATGTAATGGAACCATCTAACAGTACTGCATAAACTAGGGTTTATAATGAATTTGTCTAAAATTCACCTGTGTAATCAAGTCATTCGTCTCTGAAAGGAAAAAGTCATGTCAAGTAACATGTCATTGACACTGTGACATAAATATCTGTTGTTACTTAATAGAGACCAGGTAAAATCTAAGAAACAGACAAGGAAAAAATACCTCAACAAAACAAGGGAGAAATACGAAGAATATAAAAACGCAAGAAACAAGGTAAAGCAGATAATACTCAAGAATAAACAGAAGCAATGGGAAGAATTGGGAGACAAGCTCGAAAGAAATAGGACGGAAAACAAAAAACTATTCTACAGCGTAATCAAAATGAACAGACAAGAGAAAGAAGCAACAGAGATATGACCCTCTCTAAAATACAAATAATGGATACAAGAGTAAGAAGGGGGCCGGAAATTGAGAGTGGCCACTACCTAGTGATAACACAAATAAGAGAAAACAACAACAACGTAACAAAAACAGAACAGCAAACAAAGAGAACGAGAGTATGCACCAAAATAAAAGACTACAAGCTGAACAATGAAGACACGCAAACAGAATACAAAGAAGAAATGGAGAGAGAACTACAGAAAAAAATACAACACAATAGGCAACGAAAACAGAAACTTTAGAATAAAAGTCGAAAACCTCCAAGAAAGCATAATAAAAGTGGCAAGTAGAATATGCGGAACCAGCAAGAAAGAAACAAACAAAAAACGAATAGCCTGGTGGCCAACTGAAGTAAGAGACCAGGTAAAAACAAACAAACAGGCAGGGAAAAAATACCTCAACAACAAAACAAGGGAGAAATAGGAAGAATATAAAAACGGAAGACACAAAGTAAAGCAGATAATACTCAAGAACAAATAGAAGCAATGGGAAGAATTTGGATACAAACTCGAAAGAAATAAGACGGAAAACCAAAAACTATTCTACAGCGCAAACAAAACGAACAGATAAGACATAAAAGCAACAGAGAGGGTCATAAAAAGCAAAAACGGAGAAGTACTAAGGGAAGAAAAAGAATTAGTAGAAAGATGGAAAGAATACTTTGAAAAACTATTGGGAACCACAGACGATGAAGAGGGAGTCTAAGTCCCACACTATTCATTACCTACATGGACGACATAATAAAGAAATGCACACCAGAGAGCAACAAGAAATGGTTAGTAAGCTACAAAAACATGGAAAAAAAATAGGAATATCGGAAGGAGCATTTGCAGATGATGTAATAATAATAACAAGAACATCAAACCAGCTGCAAGAAAGAGTGAACTTATGCAACACAGAACTAAAGGCAAAAGGAATGAAGCTGAACATAAACAAAACAAAAGTAATGGTAGTAGGGAAACAGGAGCAGATACAAATAGAAATTGACAACAAAAAAGCCTAACAAGTAGAGACATACAAATACCTGGGAGTAGAACTGAATGCAGATGTAAATGAAGAGACGGAAATAAACAGCAGAATCAGAAAAACTCAAAAACTATACCAGGCAATCAAAAACTCAATCATAAACAAAAAAGAAATAAGTAAAGAAACAAAGATAAAAGTGTACAAAACAATATACCGACCAATACTAACATGGAGATGCGAAACGGGAAGCTGGACAGAATGGGGAAAAAGTAAAATACAAGCAAGCGAAATGAAAATACCAAGAAAAATCAAAGGAGTAACGAAAATGACAAAATAAGGAGCATAAAAATAAGAGAAGAATTAGACATAGAGCCAACACAACAATACATGGAAAAACGACAGCTCGGATGGTGAGAACATTAGTTCTTACGCTTCTTTCCATGTTTTCACTCTTATGCATATGCATAAAGAATGCAAAGAATGGACAACCAAAGAATAGTGAAAAAAGTGTGGAAAGCAAAGCCAAATAAAAAGAAAAGGAAAGGAAGACCGAGAAAGACATGGGGTGACAGAATGAAAACAATAAAAGAAGCAAGAGGAAAAACATGGAAAGAAGCGAAAGAACTAGCGAAGGACAGGACTAAATGGAAAAACTTCATGAACGAAAAACAGTAACAGAAGAAGAAAAGGAGAAAAGAAAACAACACACATACACCATTGTGGTAGAAGGTGGACCAATATATACAGGGTGTCTCTAAATTATATGGACATGGCTTGACCACAGATTACTAGAATCAAAAGAAGACAATTTAACAAAACTTATCTATATACAAATGCGTTAGATTTAGCCAGTATTCAGCTTCAAAGTTAATTTCAAAAAAATAAAATTAACTTATAACAAGAGAACGTTTACATTGATTTGGATGTTGTTTGGTATGACACTTTATACGGGTATAAGTCATATTTTGGCATAATATTGTTATTATCAGTAGACCGGTTGTGTATAAAACAAGTGAGGCCCAACATTAATATATTCATATTTTTTAATGACAAAGCATATAACTTAAAAAAAAATCAAATCGGAGGCAGGCATTCATTATTAAGTTTTTTTGGATCTTTATAGTTTTTGATATCTGTTACAGTTTCGGCACAAAAAAATAAAATATAAGTGACTGCCCTACACTCGTTTGGAAACTAATGTAATCTATACCTTTTCAAGTTCAAATTGACACCAATCAATTTTAAATTGAGGCCAATCAAGTTCAAATTGATACCAATCAATTTCAAATTGAGACTAAACAAAATCAAGTTGTCACTAAACAATATCAAGTTGAGAATAAACAAATAAAATTTATTATGACAACTTGATATTGTTTAGTGTCAACTTGATTTTGTTGAGTCTCAATTTGAAATTGATTGGTCTCAATTTAAAATTGATTGGTCTCAATTTGAAATTGATTGGTCTCAATTTGAAATTGATTTGTATCAATTTGAACTTGATTGGACTCAATTTGAAATTGATTGGTCTCAACTTGAACATGATTGGTCTCAATTTGAACTTGAAAAGGTATAGTTACCGGGTTGATGATGGTTTATTCACAATAATGAATATAAAGTACACTTACGCCGATAAAACATATATGTTGCTGGTTTTAGAATTTCAGGAGCCCTAATAACGAGGAAGAAATTTTGGAAATTATAGCAATTGCTCATCCATACGATATCCAAATAGTGCAAGAGCTTTTACCAGCTGATTATGACCTACGTTTTGCGTTTTTCCGATTTATTCTGGAAAAAAGAGCTGAACTTATACTTTTTAACCAGAAAATTCTGTTCCCTGATGATTTGTTTCCAAACGAGTGTAGCGCAGTCACTCATATTTTATTTTTTTGTGTCGAAACTGTAACAGATATAAAAAAATATAAAAATACAAAAAAACTTAAAAATGAATACCTGCGTCCGATTTGTTTTTTTTTAAATTTATTTGCTTCTGTCATTAAAAAATATGAATGTATTAATTTGGGCCTCACTTGTTTTATACACAACTGGTCAACTGATAATAACAATATTATTTCAAAATATGAGTTATACCCATATAGAGTGTCATACAAAACAACATCCAAATCAATGTAAACGTTCTCTTGTTATAAGCAAATTTTGTTTTTTTTTAAATTAACTTTGAAGCTGAATACTGGCTAAACCAAACGCATTTGTATGTAGATAAGTTTTGTTAAATCGTCTTTTTTTGATCCCAGTAATCTGTGGTTAAGCCATTTCCATGTAAGTTAGAGACACCCTGTATATATAAATACAATACAATTACAATAAAATCTAACGAGATTATGTCTAGTTGTCACTAATTTAACATACAGTGTAAGTGCTAACCTTATGAGACAGACATATTTTATTTGGTCATAATATTTACATATAAATTCGATTCAGCTGTAATTAATGTCGTTATCATTGACATATAATTATTTCTGATTAATTATTAAATAATTATGAAGGGCAATATGTCACAAATTGAAATTTATTTTATTAATTATACAAGAAGTTTATTCTTGTGGTTAATTAATGGTTCAGGGTAATAATAACCGTCACATTATAATGGAGGCGATTGTAGTGTAGATAGAGTAATAAGACATCAGCGCCTCTTTAGAGCACAAGTACAGTTGAAAATTTAAATAATGCATTTATGAAGAGTATCTTTTGCTTTAATAAATTTTCAGTCGGTGCATCATTCAAGTAAGCCATTAAATAATGGCAAAGAAATCGGACATTAAAATTAATTACACGTCGCTTTAGAAAAGTTCACAACTCACATTGCACGACGAGTGAAATTGCAAAGTAAAAACTTGTGTGTCCAAACCGGCAACATAATAGACTTTTTTTAATATTTGACCCTTAAAAAATGCGCTTTTTTGTAGGTTAATGGTGCAGGGAAGTGCGATTCTTTACACAATTTATTAAAATAATGATGTTTTGCGTTGATTTGCATATTTATGTTTGGACGGGGAGGAACAATTTATACCAACGGCGTCGGATTTCGCAGCTGTTTCTCGCTCGAGATAATATAAAAACGTGGTTTTACATTTAAACAGCGCATGCAAATTAGTTTACGAAAACACCTTAAACGAGTTGCATGCTCACGTAACACATTAACGCACCGCATTAAAGGAATTAGGTCATTATCAGGTGTCGCCAACAAACGATCTATACAAAGGTCTAGACGTTCATCAGACCCCATTCATTTCGACGGTCACAAGTATACTTTCCATATCAATACGAGATAAACTGTTCACTGCGAGATGAAATTGTATCAAACAATGAGGTTCTCGGGCGAAGAATTTTAAATGTATGCAAATTAGCTTAGCTCCTCTTTTGTACTCCATCACAATCTACCAATGACCCAATTGCTACAATCCATTCTAAATTGAATAATCGACCGGTACACTAATGACACCAATAACATTTAATTTACATATGAAAAATACGTTGTGAGTCGCACTTGACATTGTTCATATATATTTATAAGAGCAATTATTTGTTTTGAAATCAAGACTGACAACAATATTATCAACTCAAATACGACTTAACGTATTATACATAGAGTGCGTCAAACTGTGTTCTCTTGTCGGAGGCTCGAATAATAACAACTTTCAACATTTTTATAAAACAACAATAAAAAAAAAGCATTTGTTTGATAGATATTACGAACGATATTTATATATTTATGTTATGCAAAAAAAGGGAAACATCGAATAAGGGAATGTAGAAAAACCTCGAATGAATAAATATTTATTTACTAATGGGATTTAATGGCAAATTCCTGTTTACATTTATAATTTAATGAAATTGAATGCACCAAGTGCATCGGGATGTTATTAAAGTGGGAATGAATATTACATATTCAGGATATTTTTTTAATCATCAATAAATTGTATAATATGTATAAATGCTCCGCAATCACACTACATATTTACGTCTTATACATTTTTAATTAATCTTCTTTAAAAGTTTGTGCTGGTTCTAATTTTTCACATCGGCAGCAGTTTGGAATGTAATTTGTCACTGCTTAAACGCCAAAAAAGATATTTTGCCGTGACGCTTCCCGAAGAATCTGGCCATTATATTTATTCTTTGATGGGGGGGAAATCTGGATAATCGCTTAATAGAATAACCTCCTAGGGATATATACGACGTCATTTAAGAAACAACGAAGCACATTTTGTATTTTTTAAGAAAAATTATTCTTATGAATGTTAATTTAAAAAAATATATACATACAGGGCGTCCCACGTTAGTGGACAAGTTTATGGGGTTCCCGATATAATATATATTTTTTAAATTCGTTCAAACTTTCGTTCTTCTCAGATGAAATACTTTGACTACCGTCTATGACTTCCGGCTCAACCGGAAGTAGTCATTGACTTTTGTTTTTTAAATGGAACACGCTATATATTATTATGTTTATAGTTTCCCCGTTTGATTTGAAACATATGTTATACATGTTTTATACATTTATATATCTTTATAGGAGTGTGTATATCTATCTTTTTTTTCTTTCCGAGATAAAAATTAAATTCAAAGGTTTTGACCTCAAAACGACGTTATGAAAAATGGCTACAATTTCTCTTACAAATATGACAAAAACGGAAAATTTATCTCGAATTATACCTGAAAGGTACCTCAATGACTGATGTATGTTTCAACTGAAAATTTTGATAATTAGTCATTCAAAAATGTCATTAGTTAAGTGCGCACTTTATATATTATAAATACAATTAAGCGTATTTAATTTTTTTTGTTTTAAATGGAATGACTGGAATGGTGATTTTGATCTCACAGAGAAATTTCTTTGTTAACATTAGTTATTACAGATTTCGAAATATTTCAAAAACTACGTATTTCGAGAATATGTTTATTATATACTATTTTGTAGTAAATTGTCATGCCAATTGCTTTAGGAGATATAATATACTATTAATGCACAAAATATAACAAAACAGAAAAAAATATTGCCACTTCAAAGTGGTACTATAGCAGTTACAGCTCACACAATTTGTCAATAATCAAACTTCTTAAATTCAGATATACAATTTCGTGATGAAATTAATATTTTTCATAATTTTGCGAATTGTTACATACAATTATGGCAACAAATTAAGATTTAGTTTCAGGCTCAAAACAAAAACTATGCTCATTATATTCTTTCGTTTTAGGATTTACAATTTATAATTCAAGATTTTATTTAACTTGGGATTTAATTATTTTCGATGAAGACTATTTTTTCATGAAATTGATGACTTTGAATGAAATTAAAAAAAGTCAGTTGATGAGCCTGCTAACATCCTTACAAGTGTTTTTATTTTCTGATAGTTTGAAGAAATTGTTGTACCAGTCTATATTTGTTTTTTGTTTACTTCTATGTCAAAAAAAAAGTGCCCTTCCATATTACAACTCTAGTTTCGAACCTGTTGCAAAGGCACTAGAAGTGATACTTTACAGACTCTTAGTGTCAAGTGTCACTAAAATCAATAAATATTACAGGTGAATTGGAATGATAGTTTTTTTTTAAGATTTGCGCAATTAAGCCATTCCGTAAAAACTACAAAAATAATAAGTCTGGGAGACTCAAAAAAAAACTGTGGTTGTATATTTTCTCCAAATAAATGTAGATAGATGTAGGAATTTGTTGTAAAGCTAAAAAGGACTTGATCTCCAGCAAATTGTAAAATATCCTGAACATTTCCATAAATTGGTTATTAAAACATTATGTGTTAAACATTTTTGCAATCGGAAAATTAATCTGCTTTCAAGTAAATCTAATATAATTTTTGATTTCTTGTCTTGAGCTGTAAAGCAAACGTAATATTATTTTCAAATATCTCGTTGAAAGATGTTTGAATAATTATTGCTTCCACCATCAATGTTAGTTATGAAGCAGATATCATTCACTTTTTTGTGTCACTTAAATCAATAAATATTACAGGTGAATTGGAATGATAGTTTTTTTGCAGATTTGCGCAATTAAGCCATTCCGTAAAAACTACACAAAAGATAAGTCTGGGAGACTCAAAAAAAAACTGTGGTTGTATATTTTCTCCAAATAAATGTAGATAGATGTAGGAATTTGTTGTAAAGCTAAAAAGGACTTGATCTCCAGCAAATTGTAAAATATCCTGAACATTTCCATAAATTGGTTATTAAAACATTATGTGTTAAACATTTTTGCAATCGGAAAATTAATCTGCCTTCAAGTAAATCTAATATAATTTTTGATTTCTTGTCTTGAGCTGTAAAGCAAATGTAATATTATTTTCAAATATCTCGTTATAAGATGTTTGAATAATTATTGCTTCCACCATCAATGTTAGTTATGAAGCAGATAGTATTCACATTTTTTCCAAATAAATGTAAATAGATGTAGGAGTTTGTTGTAAAGCTAAAAAGGACTTGATCTCCTGTAAATTGTAAAACATCCACAACATTTCTATAAATTGGGTATTAAAACATTATGTGTTAAACATTTTTGCAATCGGAAAATTAATCTGCCTTCAAGTAAATCTAATATAATGTTTGATTTCTTGTCTTGAGCTGTAAAGCAAATGTAATATTATTTTCAAATACCTCGTTGAAAGATGTTTCAACAAATATTGCATCCACCATTAATGTTAGTTATAAAGCAGATAGTATTTACAGTTTTTCCAAATAAATGTAAATAGATGTAGGAGTTTGTTGTAAAGCTAAAAAGGACTTGATCTCCTGCAAATTGTAAAACATCCACAACATTTCTATAAATTGGGTATTAAAACATTATGTGTTAAACATTTTTGCAATCGGAAAATTAATCTGCCTTCAAGTAAATCTAATATAATGTTTGATTTCTTGTCTTGAGCTGTAAAGCAAATGTAATATTATTTTCAAATACCTCGTTGAAAGATGTTTAAACAAATATTGCACCCACCATTAATGTTAGTTATGAAGCAGATAGTATTTACAGTTTTTCCAAATAAATGTAAATAGATGTAGGAGTTTGTTGTAAAGCTAAAAAGGACTTGATCTCCAGCAAATTGTAAAATATCCTGAACATTTCCATAAATTGGTTATTGAAACATTATGTCTTAAACATTTTTGCAATCGGAAAATATTAATCTGCCTCAAGTAAATCTAATATAATGTTTGATTTCTTGTCTTGCGCTGTAAAGCAAATGTAATATTATTTTCAAATATCTCGTTGAAAGATGTTTGAATAATTATTGCTTCCACCATCAATGTTAGTTATGAAGCAGATATTATTCACTTTTTTTCCAAATAAATGTAGATATATGTATGAGTTTGTTGTAAAGCTAAAAAGGACTTGATCTCCTGCAAATTGTAAAATATCCTGAACATTTCCATAAATTGGTTATTAAAAGATGATGTGCTAAATATTTTTGCAATCGGAAAATTAATCAACATTCAAGTAAATCTAATATAATGTTTGATTTCTTGTCATAAGCTGTAAAGCAAATGTAATATTATTTTCAAATATCTCGTTGAAAGATGTTTGAATAATTATTGCTTCCACCATCAATGTTAGTTATGAAGCAGATATTATTCACTTTTTTTCCAAATAAATGTAGATATATGTAGGAGTTTGTTATAAAGCTAAAAAGGACTTGATCTCCTGAAAATTGTAAAATATCCTAAACATTTCCATAAATTGGTTATTAAAACATTATGTGTTAAACATTTTTGCAATCGGAAAATATTAATCTGCCTCGAGTAAATCTAATATAATGTTTGATTTCTTGTCTTGAGCTGTAAAGCAAATGTAATATTATTTTCAAATATCTCGTTGAAAGATGTTTAAATAAATATTGCTTCCACCATTAATGTTAGTTATCGAAGCAGATAGTATTTACAGTTTTTCTAAATAAATGTAGATAGATGTATGAGTTTGTTGTAAAGCTAAAAAGGACTTGATCTCCTGCAAATTGTAAAATATCCTGAACATTTCCATAAATTGGTTATTAAAACATTATGTGCTAAACATTTTTGCAATCGGAAAATTAATCAGCATTCAAGTAAATGTAATATAATGTTTGATTTCTTGTCTTGAGCTGTAAAGAAAATGTAATATTATTTTCAAATATCTCGTTGAAAGATGTTTGAATAATTATTGCTTCCACCATCAATGTTAGTTATGAAGCAGATATTATTCACTTTTTTTCCAAATAAATGTAGATATATGTAGGAGTTTGTTATAAAGCTAAAAAGGACTTGATCTCCTGAAAATTGTAAAATATCCTAAACATTTCCATAAATTGGTTATTAAAACATTATGTGTTAAACATTTTTGCAATCGGAAAATATTAATCTGCCTCAAGTAAATCTAATATAATGTTTGATTTCTTGTCTTGAGCTGTAAAGCAAATGTAATATTATTTTCAAATACCTCGTTGAAAGATATTTAAATAAATATTGCTTCCACCATTAATGTTAGTTATGAAGCAGATAGTATTTACAGTTTTTCTAAATAAATGTAGATAGATGTATGAGTTTGTTGTAAAGCTAAAAAGGACTTGATCTCCTGCAAATTGTAAAATATCCTGAACATTTCCATAAATTGGTTATTAAAACATTATGTGCTAAACATTTTTGCAATCGGAAAATTAATCTGCATTCAAGTAAATGTAGTTATAATGTTTGATTTCTTGTCTTGAGCTGTAGAGCAAATGTAATATTGCTTCGAATACTTATTGCTTCGAAATGGCTAACTTGATTTCTTTTCGAAAAATATAAAACGAAAACGAAAATCGCAAATTTCAGGTTCACTGCGATTTATAAAAAATATCTAAAAATCGCAGGTTAGATTTCTCACCAGATTATTTTGCGTAAAAATTCGCTGCTTTTCGCCAGTTTAATTGTATTTGTATATCTGAATATAGTCGATATCGTCGTGCTTAGACTCGAAAACCACCACGTGTACGAAAAATATTGCATTCATCATTTTGTTTACTACCATTTTGAAGTCCCCAGAATTAAGCCAAAGCCAAAATTTCCATTATGCAGTAGTCATAATATTATAATCTGTACTCCTATAAATAATAAAATAAACTGTGTTATACCCAAATAATTTGACACTTTTCCAATAAAACCGGAACCCCACCCACTCTCCTATCGGAATGGACAGAACAAATAAATCTCGGATTCAATATTTATGATACATTTAATAAATTTTCGGATTATTTCAAAAACATTGATAAATACGCATTTTCCGGAATTAGTTTATTCTTTTGCAAGAATAGACATTTTGTCACACCAAAGAAAAATAGATGATTCAATCACACAGAAAACAGAGAGTTTTTAAAATAATTGAAATTTAATTTAACTTCAAATTAAGTGAGATTTTTTTTCTCACATCGGTTTTTTTTGCATTGGCGATATTTTATATTAACCAATGCAAATGTGGCTAAAAAAGGCAATTATGACAAAAATAGGCAAATATGTGGCAATAGTAGGCAAATATGACAAAAATTGACATATATGGCAAATGTAAGCACAAACATATACCAAAAATAGGCAAAACCACATACGCTTAAAATTTAGGAAAAATTACAAAACATATTTCTGTACTATCAGTTTGTTGATGCCTATAAAAAATACAGATAGTCATTTAGCTTACAGTTTATTACAAATATATTATTACCATCAAAATTCAGAAAAATAGATAGTCTACTGCTGCAGACTAATCTAACCTAACCTAACAAAGCTTGCCAGAGCCGAAACAATAAATTTAAGTTAAAAATGGGCAAAACCACATACGCTTAAAATTAGGAAATATTACAAAACATATTTCTGTACTATCAGTTTGTCGATGCCTATAAAAATTACAGATAGTCATTTAGCTTACAATTTATTACAAATATATTATTACCACCAAAATTCTGAAAAACAGATAGTCTACTGCTGCAGACTAATCTAACCTAACCTAACCTAACCTAATAAAGCTTACCAGAGCCGAAACAACAAATTTAAGTAAGGGACCTCTTCATAACCTAATTTCATATCGTACTAAGATCTAATTTCATATCGTACTATGATCGAAGAATATCGAAGAAAAGGCCCTTCTTTTACGATGCTATTGCGGTCCTTTCGGGGTAGATAGGTAGCTAGGTTCGGGTTAGGTTAGGTTAGGATTTAGATTTAAACAAGAAAAATATGATATCGCAATCAATTTATAATTATGTTGCTTAGTAGTTATTTAGGCACATACGTGTATACTAATATAAAAAAAAAACTGAACAATATTGTTTATATGTTTATGTCAAATGTTATGTTTTCCACATTTTAATATATATACAGGGCGTCCCATGCAAAACGATCATTAAACGTTTACGGAGATAGCGATGTGGGAAAAATTTGAAAAAAAATCTACATAAAATGATTCAATCTGTTCTCCTCCCTGTATGGGAAATATTTTCAACTTTCTATCGCTTCCGGTTCCACCGGAAGTAGCCATTAACTTTGTTATTTCCAATAGAACACGGTGTCAATTTTAGATTTAGATATTAGATTTTAGTTAGATTTTAATATATACAGGGTGTCCCATGCAAAACCACCTTAAAAGTTTACGGGGATCGCGATGTAGGAAAAATGTGAAAAAAATCTACATAAAATAATTCAATCCGTTCTCCTCCGTGTATGGGAAATATTTTCAACTTTCTATCGCTTCCGGTTCCACCGGAAGTAGCCATGAACTTTGTTATTTTAAATAGAACACGGTGTAAATTATTGCATTTTTGGATTCCCCGTTTAATTCCCGACATCTCCATCTGAATGTATGTCTAATTGTCTTACACCCTTAGGTTCAATTATGTGCTTTAATATCATTGTGAAGTTTGTTGGAACTGTCCGAGGGTAAACAGATGCTCAAAGCTTCAGAAGTAATTTTCTTAAGCTACATTTGCCGTTTTATTGCAAGAAGTTTAGGCCTAAAGTTCGGGGCAACGTTGTGAATGGAATTTTTAAGTTGCCTTGTGTGTATTGTAAAATTGGATCTAATAAAATTGTTTTTGGTGAGCGCGACTTGAAAGCATAAACGAGTGTTCCCAGAATACGGCTCAGCAATATATTCCAATATGTTAAGCATATAAGTTCAGTTCAAATTTATCCAAAACTCTTTTATGATAATAGCTATTTATTGTATAAGTGGATAAAATTGATTTATTCACGTGTATCATACAACATTTTTTCCAATTCGTTATCAGAATTGAAGACTTTGCGTGAAGTGTTACATCGTCAGGTGACAACAAAAATTTCAAGGATAGTGCGTATTTACGTGTTTTTTTACTTTATTCACGTTGTCAATGGTTATAGTGAATAAAGTGAAAATGTACACATTATGTTGCCTAATAGCTATTGAGGCACATACGTGCATACTAATATACAAAAAATCTGAAATTTGATTCACCCTTTCGATTAAAGTGTTGTTTTAATGATGAGATTCAATATACATAATGAGCATTTTAATAATGCGAATTGGAAAAAATATTTTTCAATGTATATAATGAGCATTTTAATAATGCGAATTGGAAAAATAAATGTTTTCCAATTCGCATTATTAAAATGTTCATTATGTATATTGAATCTCATCGTTAAAACTACACTTTAATAAAATGGGCGAATAAAATGTTTACTTTTTCACTACTTTATTCATTATAAGAATTGACAACGTGAATAAAGTAAAAAATAGGTAAATTCGCACTATCCTTGAAATTTTCGTTGTCACCTGACAATGTGACACTTCATGCAAATTTTTCAATTCTGACGAAATCGAAAAAAAATTGTATGATATGCGTGAATAACGCAATTTTATCCACTCGAAAACATTATCGCACTTGCTTCGCCTCTTGCGCTAAACGGCGAATTGGCGAATTGGAAAAATAAATATGTTCCAATTCGGATTTTTAAAATACTCATTTATATTTAATCTCATGGTTAAAACTACCCTTTAATCGAATGGGTGAATAAAATGTTTATATTTTCACTTTATTCACTATAAGAATTGACAACGTGAATAAAGTAAAAAAATAGGCAAATTCGCACTATCCTTGAAATTTTCGTTGTCACCTGACAATATGACACTTCATGCAAATTCTTCAATTCTGATAACGAATTGGAAAAAAAAGTTGTATGATACACGTTAATAAAGCAATTTTATCCACTCGAAAACATTACCACAAACTCATCTTCGAATTTTGTGCTAAACTGTTTTTTCGTGGATAAAATTCGACTTTATTCACTTATACCATAGATACCTATTATTCCCAATCACATTATAATTGGAGTTTTATCCACACTTTTGAAGCATATAAAGTACCACTTTATCCACTAGTGGAATAATGAAAAATACAATCTTAAATCAATTACATTTTATTAATTTATTATTAATATTAACATTAACATTAATGTAAATAGATAATTGTATGAGGAAGTGGTTACTTCTTGGTGAAACATTTTGATTAGGTTAATAAAGAAAAGACTTGGTAAAGTTTCTCAAGATTTATAGAATTGCTGCCATTCTCAAGAGAGATAAACTGACTTTATCTCTCTTGAGAATGACAGCAGTGCCGAAACAATTGTATGATACGGCACTGCTGCCATTCTCGGGAGAGATAAACTGACTTTATCTCTCTTGAGAATGGCAGCAGTGCCGAAACAATTGTAGAGCAATTCTATAAAACTTGTGAAACTTTACCAAGTGTTTTCTTTATTAACAACACAATTAGTTCTTTGTTTTATCATATTTCACTTCGATTCCATTAATAACATGCTTGTAGTTTTCATCGGTTTCAGAACGCATAGTTTTTGTCTCAGTTTTTGATAAATCTCGAAAATTTTGACGTTATAGCCGAAATGTCGAATCATTTTTTAATGAAATCTGATTCTAATTGATCGCGATTGTAAGGGTTTTGCAAGGGTTCCATACGAATTGCAATAATAATAATAATAATAATAATAATACTTTATTCATGCTATTACAAAACATGTGTGCAGACGTAAATACAAAATACAAAAAAATGTCGGGTACATAAAATAAAATATCGCAGAACAACAAGACAAAAAGACTCAGAAATGCATAAACACAAAAGAGATACAAATACAGATATAATCATAACTATAACCTAGCTTAAAAGTACCTAGCTTAAAAGCAAGTTAGCAAGTTACCTAGCAAGTTTTGGGCGAAGGCTAAAAAAAGGATACAATTATAATTGTACAATAAATAGGAAATATGAGCTCGCGAGATTCCTCAAAACACTGAAAATAATAGTTAATAAATGTCAATTTTATTAAACTTGTGCAGATGTTAAAATATATATGTCAGCTAAATCGATATAAGTGATTTCGCTTAATAACTGCCGTACTTAAATATTTATGAGAAATATAGACATAAATGTAGATATCAACAAGGTGATATTTGATTAAATTTACATACAATTTACATGATTATCTCTGCAAATTGTATACATTCAGTATCGTAGTTATCCCATCATTAATGAGTAAAAGTTTACGGACAATACATACTTGTATATCATCCTATATTATATGGACTTCTGAACATGAGTTTTCAATTTAATCATTTATATGTGTATAGGTGATTATTATTATGGGTATAATAATGAACATTACTCATCAAATTAATGATATTAATGCGAGTAATTCGTACTTGGGGAGCAATTATTAATTATTCTGATTCATTTACCCCCCTAATTATACGTGTGCGAATATTCTGAATACAATTATATTTCTTATATTTCTCAACAGGGATGAAATGGTCTTATGGAGTGCTGAAATGAGGGGTTTTGCGGAGATACAGACATCCGGCCATAGGCCTGGGGGAATTTGTTTCTCTAGGGTCTCGACCCTACGACTGCTACTATTACTATTAACTATATTCGAGATGTAGTGGGATCTTTTCAATATTATATAGAGTTGAAAGGTGCACAATCATGTGTAAAGGCTGATTAAAAATTCTTGATAATTATGTATCAGATGTAAATAATAATGTAATGTAATGTAATAATTAATGCCAAATACTATTTTTAGTTTTTAATATTCATTATGTTTTTTTTAATTTGGTTACTAATTTACAATCGATATTAAAGACATATAAGAAACGTTATTACTATAAATATATGGGCATTTGATCTACTAAGGTATATATATACAGGATGTCTCAAAATTGACGCCCGTGCTTTTGGAATTGCATTCACGGGGCTAAAAGAAATAGAAAATTAAGAGTGGAAAATTTTCGGTTTGTCCCTCGTTACAGAGTTATTGAGAAAAATGTAAACAATAACTATTTCGACCACTATTCAAAACTCATTTTGATTTATTAATTGTGTCGTATCTAGAGACACAACTGTCAGATTTGACAATTAGTTTGACACATGTGGACTATATCTTGTTTTTTAATTAATATTTGTTATTTGTTTTTTTTAATATTATTAGTTAGTACATTATTTTGATTTATATATTTTGTCAAATCTAGAGACATAACTGTCAGATTTGACAATTAGTTTGACTCATGTGGATAATATTTTGTTTTTTAATATCATTAGTACAAGATTTTTATTTATTCTCTTTTGTCAAATCTAGAGACATAATTGTCAGATTTGACAATTAGTTTGACAGATGTGTTTTACAGTTTTTTTTATCAATAACTGTATAACGAGGTGCAAATATCTTGTTTTATACTATTATTAGTTAGTACGATTTTGATTTATTTATTAAGTCAAATTTAGAGACATAACTGTCAAATTTGACAATTAGTTTGGCAGATGTGTTTTACAGTTTTCTTATCAATAACTCTATAACGAGGGACACATATCTTGTTTTATAATATTATTAGTAAGTACACGATTTTGATTTATTCATTTTGTCAAATCTAGAGACATAACTGATAGATTTGACAATTAGTTTGACAGATGTGGATAATAGCATAGAATAGAATAATTTATTTACGTGCTATTATACACATTACTATTAGATTATGCAGATAATATCTCAATTATTATTTGTTATTTGTTTTTTAATATTATTAGTTAGTACACTATTTTGATTTATTCATTTTGTCAAATCTAGAGATATAACTGTCAGATTTGACAATTAGTTTACCAGATGTGTTTTACATTTTTTTTATCAATTACTCTACAACGAGGGATACATATCTTGCTTTATAATATTATTAGTCAGCACACGATTTTGATTTATTCATTTTCTCAAATCTACAGACATAACTGTCAGATTTGACAATTTGTTTGACAGATGTGCTTTCCAGTTTTTTTTATCAATAACTCTATAAGGAAGGACAAACGGAAAATTTTCCACTCTTAATTTTCAATTTGTTTTAGCCCCCTGAAAGGCAACCCAAAAGCACGGGCGTCAATTTTGAGACACCCTGTATATATATATATATATATATATATATATATATATATATATATATATATATATATATAAATTTATGAGTAAAATAAATATCGAAGCAAATAAACTACTACAACCTTGATGATAAATAACTTTATGACATAATTTAATACATAACTTTACTATACTTTAACAGTAATTAATAAGTAATTAATTAATAGTTAATTAACTATACTTTAATAGTATAGTTAATATAAATTCAATCATAAAAAAATACAAACAAAACACATTTGCTGCAAGGTTATTTCCACTTTTAGCCGTATGTACTTCCAACCATCGGAATAGGAAATACTTCAATGAATAGCGAACACATACGAACTAGTCAGGTTATAATTTCCATATAGTCAATAAAAGTTACACATAAAAAATCATCCTTTGTACTCCGTGTATTTGAGTTCAGTTCAAATTTATCCGAAACTCTTTTGTGATAAAAGCTATTTATGGTACTATAAGTGAATAAAGTCGAATTTTATCCACGAAAAAACAGTTTAGAGCAAGAGGCGAAACCGAGTGTGAAAATGTTTTCGAGTGCATAAAACTGCTTTATTCACGTGTATCATACAATTTTGTTTCCAATTCGTTATCAGAATTGAAGATTTTGAGTGAAGTATCACATCGTCAAGTGACAACAAAAATTTCAAGAAGAGTGCGTATTTACGTATTTTTTACTTTATTCACGTTGTCAATGGTTATAGTGAATAAAGTGAAAATGAAAATATATTATTCACGGAAGGCGGAAATACTCCATGGGGTCGATAGCCTAACAAAGATTGTTTATATATATATATTATTCACCTTTTCAATTAAAGTGTTGTTTTAATGATGAGATTCAAATATCGAGTGCGATAATGTATTCGAGTGCATAAAATTGCTTTATTCACGTTTATCATACAACTTTTTTTCCAATTCATTATCAGAATTGAAGAATTTAAGTGAAGTATCACATCGTCAGGTGACAATAAAAATTTCAAGGAGAGTCCGTATTTACGTATTTTTTACTTTATTCACGTTGTCAATGGTTATAGTGAATAAAGTGAAAATGTAAACATATTATTCACCCTTTCAATTAAAGTCTTGTTTTAATGATGCGATTCAATATACATAATGAGCACTTTAATAATGCGAACTGGAAAAATTATTTTTTTAAATCAATAGCTGAAAATTATTTTCAGTTTTACCACACAGCGCTATTAATGTCGATTTTCCTGAACTGTTGAGTGAAGAGGTCTTTCATTCAACGTACGAATGCTCGAAACCAATCTATGTAAAATAAGACCACATAAAGGAGATAATAGTCCTGGTGCAGTGTGCACTTTGATCGATATGTTGGCTTCATTTCGTTGCAGAGGGTTTAGCACAAAGTACAAAGAGAATTGCAGGCAAGCTTTACAGATACGTGCGGACAATAGATGCCCGGTCAATATGGACAACTCCTAGTAAAGATAAGTGTATCAACTCGAAAAAATAACCAAAGTAATATTTTACTACTGGTGAGTTCTGTGGTCAGATGCTATTAGTATAAGGCAATAAGTAAAAATATTTAGTTTTTCAGGAGATAGGTTTTGTGCAATATTTTTCTAATGGTGAGTTCTGTAGTCAGATGCTATAAGTATAAGGTAACAAGTAAAAATATTTAGTTTTTCAGGAGATAGGTTTTTGTGCAATATTTTTCTAATGGTGAGTTCTGTGGGCAGATGCTATAAGTATAAGGCAACAAGTAAAAATATTTAGTTTTTCCAATTTTCTGAAATCAGGATTAAATAGACGACAAAAACTACTAAAACTTTTTTCTTCAACTTGTTTTTCTATCTGTACTAATAACAGAAATATTTGCTGTGACACAATAAATCAAACAGACTATATATTTGTATATGTTTTAATTGCAACGCAATCATGTTCAGTAGGTTTGCCATATTATTGAGATATTTATTAATACTTCAAACTTGGAAATATCAATTTTGAAAGCATTTTCATACTTTGATATACATATTTTTTTCTCTATCTGTAGTAATTACCGAAATATTTGTTGTGTCACAATAAATCAAACTGCATAAAATAATTTAAAAAAAAAAATGTAAACTTAATTTAGCATTAAGTGCAGATATTTGTATCCTGGTTTAGGTATTTCCAGATTATTTTTATACAAAATACTGTTACTTAATTTGATCTCGACTACAATTCTATACTTAAATTGTTATAAATGTTTGGCATTTTTCTATGAATATAAGGGCTCTGAAATGACTGTGTAACGATTTTTCTATGAATATAAGGTCTCTGAAATGACTGTGTAACGAGGTAGCGGCTAGTTGACTAACCCTATATCATTAAGGTTGATTAAGTTAGGGAAACATTTATTGGGCAAACTAAAATGTAATAAATCCCGCTATAAATCCTTTTCTAAAGGTATATTGCATGCAATTGCTTAAAAGCCATCGTATTCGAAAATCGATCTCTCTAACAAATCTACCAACTTCAGAAACTACTTACATGTTGACAAAAGAATTTACTCAAATGGAACTCAAGATTCTTCACAACTGACCTTTCTGATTTCTTAACTATTTAAATCATTATTTAAGTGAAATACATTTCTCTCGATGTAATAGATATCTGACATCGTTTCTATCTTTATAGTATGAAATGAAATGGAATGGAATAAATACTGGTATCATTCTAAATTGATGTTCAGATCAAATATATTAGCTTACCAGTGAATTGTAATTGAAAGAGATTTATGAATGTTATATGACTTTAATAAAATCGAACAAACATGAATCTCTAGAAAATTTTATATTTTATAACACTTTATTTTACGTACGTCGCACAAAATATAGCGTTAGTTATGAAATCGATAAATTGTTAGCTTACAAGAGAATTGTAATTGAAAGAGATAATAACATTTATGAATGTTATATGACTTTAATAAAATCGAACAAACATGATTCTCTAGAAAATTTTATATTTAATAGCACTTTATTTTACGTACGTCGCACAAAATATAGCGTTAGTTATGACATCGATAAATTGTAGCTTACAAGTGAATTGCAATTGAAAGAGATAATAACATTTATTAATGTTATATGACTTTAATAATATTGAACAAACATGATTCTCTAGAAAATTTGATATTTAATAACACTTTATATTACGTACCTCGCACAAAATATAACGTTACTTATGAAATCGATAAATTGTTAGCTTACAAGTGAATTGTAATTGAAAAAAGAAAATAACATTTATGAATGTTATATGACTTTGATAAAATCGAACAAACATGATTTTCTAGAAAATTTTATATTTAATAACACTTTATTTTACGTACATCGCACAAAATATAGCGTTACTTATGAAATCGATAAATTGTTGTCCGTTATGTTCGTGGTTTTATTCTACATAATATTTATTTATACTAAATACATGAATAACTATTTACCAGTTCTAAATTTTCAAGGACATATGCGCATATGGGCTCTTCAAAAGGCGCAGGATTATGGAGTGTGTAAGCTATTGTGTGCATAGTTTCACTGCAGGAATGAAAGGCTCTCCGAACTATGGAAAATGCAGGTGGAACTCATGCCATATAACGGTTAGTTTGCATGCAGTGATTCTCGCATGGATAGGATTATGAGTGGCATGCTAGTAATCCGTGTATAGCAATATTGTTTAATAATAGCCGTCAATCAATTAAGGCTAATCAGTCTATGTGAAAAACTGAAATCTCATTTATTATATGTTTTTAATGTTTCGATGTCAATTCGGCCTATACATAGTTTCATTCACACATGTTTAAATAATTTACAAATTGTAATGTCATTTTAAGTTTTCGTTTTTAAAACTTTTTTATGTTCGACTGTTTCGACTGTCCGAAAATACTAACTTTTTATATTTGTTAGTAGGCCAAAATGTCATACATTTCGTACTACTAATGATAAAGTAAAAAGTATAACCAAAGTAATATGTTACTAATGGCGAGTTCTGTGGTCAGATGCTATAAGTATAAGGCAACAAGTAAAAATATTTAGTTTTTCAGCAGATAGGTTTTTGTGCAATATTTTTCTAATGGTGAGTTCTGTGGTCAGATGCTATAAGTATAAGGCAAGAAGTAAAAATATTTAGTTTTTCAGGAGATAGGTTTTTGTGCAATATTTTTCTAATGGTGAGTTCTGTGGTCAGATGCTATAAGTATAAGGCAACAAATAAAAATATTTAGCTTTTCAGGAGATGAGCTTTTGTGCACCTGCTTATTATTTTCATTATATTTATTTATTATAATGTCATTTTAAGTTTTCGTATTTAAAACTTTTTTATGTTCGACTGTTTCGACTGTCCGAAAAGACTTACTTTTTATATTTGTTAGTAGGCCAGAATGTCATACATTTCATACTACTAATGATAAAGTAAAATGGACGCCTCCCAATGTCAGAAAAAGTAGTATTTAATTTTAACCAGGCAAACATGAAATAAATGCAATACAAATTGATTTAGTCCGAAACTGTAATTTCATCCA
Source organism: Othius punctulatus (assembly GCA_951805005.1). Lineage (NCBI taxonomy): Eukaryota > Metazoa > Arthropoda > Insecta > Coleoptera > Staphylinidae > Othius > Othius punctulatus. The sequence continues at coordinate 44,117,621 of OX638145.1, read as the reverse complement.
ATTTATATTAAATTTACATTGACACACTGAATATGTAAGTATACAGTATATTCCCGGATTGAGTTTACAAAAGGCATTATTTTTTTAAATTTTTACTAATAAGTAAAAATGTTATATGAATTATAATTCCTGATTTTTTTAAAACTACCAGTTCAGTTATTAAAACTTTGATTTATTTATACAGGGTGTTGGCACAATAAATTTTTTTAAATCTTATTTTGATACTTATTTATTTACTATATGCAAAAATAATTTAAAATTACATCTGAGAACATTATTTAAATTCAAACAATCCCCCAAATGTACAAAATAATACTGAAAATTTAAAAAATCGCCTACTTTAACTATGACGACTATGATAACTATGCCTAACTATTGAAGAAATACAAAACAGTTTTCAGCAGTTCCACACCAGGCTTAAACTCTGTGAAAAAAATGGTGGGGGATTGTTTAATTGATGTTATTTTTCTTAAGTGTAAAAATTAGATTTTTTTTTGTTTTATTTAGCCAACACCCGGTATAAATAAATCAATGTTTTAATAACTGAAATGATAGTTTCAAACCAAGCAGAAACTTTAGTTCCCATAACATTTTTACCTAAAAGTAAAAATTTAAAATAATCCCTCTTGTAAACTCAATCCGGGAACATACTGTATATTGTTGCAGTTTTTATTTCAAAAGTATTCCCAGAATTCTAAAAGCAGTAGAACATAAAGCTTTGTATGTAATGCGTACATAATAGGACTTTATGGACTCGCCCTATTTATAACCTTAAACTTTAGGGCTCATCCACAAAGTCTTAAATCACGTACAGTCATGCTCACATAAATCTAGTACAAACATATTGACATTGCTATATAAAATTGCTATTGTAACCCAATTTCTTGTACTAGATTTATGTGAGCATGACTTTACTTATTACATAAAGAGCTATCATGTTTGACAGTACTATAATTACTTGATTTCTGAATTCAAATTGTGACCACGATTGTCAACTTTATAAAACAGGACTATAAATAATAACGTAAAAAGGACTGATTAGTCAGTGTCGAAAATTATATTAATCATAAATGTAAAGACATAAAATGTGAATTAACAAAATCTATCACTAACACGATACAAAACCCGAGGCTATAATGATATTCACAACAGTGGTATATACAGGGTGTCCCGGTAGAAGGAAACACCCTAAATATTTTATTTCATTCAAATTATATTAAATTTAATTTTAATATAAATTATGACATACTGACACCCTAATGTAACACTGACTTTAGTGTGACAGCCTGATAAAAATATGTAAGTATATATTGTTTCAGCTTTTATTTCAAAAGTATTCCCAGAATTCTAAAAGCAGTCGAACATAAAGCTTTGTATGTAATGCGTACATAATAGGACTTTTTGGACTCGCCCTATTTATAACCCTAAATTTTAGGGCACATCCATAAAGTCTTAAATTATGTACTTATTACATAAAGAGCTTTCATATCTGACAGTACTATAATTACTTGATTTCTGAATTCAAATTGTTACCACAATTGTCAACTTTATAGAACAGGATTATAAACTAAAAAGGACTGATTAGTCAGTGGCAAAATTATATTAATCAAAAATGTAAAGACATAAAATGTGAATTAACCAAATCTATCATTAACACGATACAAAACCCGAGGCTATCCTACGAATATAATTTTTTTTACGAAATCGCTGAAATACGGCAATTTTTAATTAAAGAGGGACACATTTTGGCAAGCACATGGTCTTCAATTATATACAGGGTGTCCCAGGAAAAGGAAACAACCTAAATATTTACGAATATAACTGTTTTTCACGAAATCGCTAAAATACGTCAATTTTTAATTAAAGAGGGACACATTTTGGCAACCACATGGTCTTCAATTGTTTAACCCCCAATTATATTGGTATATATTTGAATTGTTTATTTCATAAACCCATTAAGTGCATTTTTTTCAAATTTTCGGGAAAAAAGAAAAACACTATATATTTTCATATTTTACATATTGTAATTAAATATCCTATATAAATTACTCACTTAGACCCAGTTGTACGTTCGTGGATCAACCTTGACCATGGTTCAGTTACCTAGGATACAATTGTTTATTCAATGGTATCCTTAGAAACTGAACCACGATCAAGGATGATCCACGATCGTACAACTGGGTCTAAGTAAGTCATTTTTATCGTGGATCACCCTTGACCATGGTTCAGTTACCTAGGATACAATTGTTAATACAATGGTATCCTTAGAAACTGAACCACGATCAAGGATGATTCACGATCATACAATTGGGCCTTAGGTTCAGTTGTACGAACGTGGATCACCTTGACCATGGTTCAGTTACCTTGCATACAATTGTTAATACAATGGTATCCTTAGAAACTAAACCACGATCAAGGATGATCCACGATCATACAACTGGGCCTAAGGTTCAGTTGTACAATATCGGATTATCTTTGATCGTGGTTCAGTTACCTGTGTTACAATTGTTGATACAATGGTATCCATATAAACGAATCCAGGATCAAAGATGATCTCAGATTATATAACTGGGCCTTAAGGGGATAATGCAGAAAAATATACATTTTGATTACTGATATACCGTAACTGGTATTCCGTAAAAAAAAATAAAAATTCATGAATATGTCTATGGATGAGATTCTGAAGTAAACGATTCATTTAGGGTGTTTACTTTCTCCCGGGACATCCTGTTGCAACCCTTCTTTTCTTTCCTCTTCAACCTTTTATTGTAGTTGTTGTTGGTTCTGCCACTGCAAATACCACCTTTGCCCTGGCTAATTGAGTGGATCAATAGTAATATCAATAGTAACAGAGATCCGGGGAGAAGAAGAACCTCATGGTTAAAGAACCTTAGACAGGGATATGGGAAGACTTCACTAGAGCTGTTCCGTGCTTCTGCCAACATAGTTATTATAGCGGGGATGAACGCCAACGTTCGCTAAGCGGATATGGCGCTAGGAAGAAGAACTAAGTGGAGACGGTTCGAACATCCCTCAGCCTTATGGGGGTACAACTCCATGTAATTTATTTACAAGGTGGTAGGGTGAACTCGAGAAAAGAGCGTATTTAAATTACAAAATGAGATCGCTTAACAAAGCCTACATTTATTGAATCACGCAATACGAGATAATATTATTCTTCTTCTTTTCAGCCTTCTGTCATCCATCTTTGAACATAGGCTTCTCCAAGTCGCTTCCATTTTTCTCTACTATTGCTATTTTAGTCCATTTCTTTCCTGCATGTTTCTTAATGTTGTCGAATCACGAATACGAGAGAATAACGAATATAATTGTTCATAGACAAAAAAAAAATGCAAAAGGGGCGCGATCTATTACCGCGACTCAGATTCCGCAATTTCGTTCAGTACTGGCGTATGCGTACACAAGCGCGCGTCCCGAACCCGTAAGTCGTGGTATGTCGGCTGGATCCGCAACGTCCCTTATAATACCAGATAACAGCGTACATAAATTATAATAATGAAGAAAAATACAATTGCGCAAAATTATAAATAAAATAAGTAAAAAAAAGGTTAAAAGTAAAAATTCAAATAGTAAAAGTTATATAGTGAAAAAAGTCCTATGTGTTCTTCTCTCGATGTGCTCATTTTATTTATGCAAGGGAGATACCGTTTGAAGTTTAGTAGTCTAAATAGAAGGAAATAGAAGAAGAATAGTAGAATGGGAGGCTCATCAGCACCTCGTGGTCTCGTTCGTATACTGCTCGATCGGAGTTCCTTAACCCAGCGTCGTAGATACGAGATTCCCGTAATGAAGGGGTCGTAGCCTACAAAAACCAGCCTAGAGATATAAAGTGATAGGATCACCACGTGGGAAATAAGAAGGGCCTAATCTTAACTAGAGTTTTACAGCGGCCGTTAAGTGATCAATTGAGATTGTTTAATCCAGTTCATTGACCGAGTTGAATGTAGGGCCCAAAAACAAGTGGGTTTTTTGCAAACTACGCTAATGGCTTATTACAGTATTTAACCGGATTCGTCACAGACAGGAAAATCGAGCTGTGTAATCTCTCAAACATTTAATTCGATTCAATGTTCAGTAACGCGAAACTCGGTATCAGGGAAGGGGACATTGAATTAATTACCGCTCCAGGGTGCTTCCATAGGCAACCTTGTAATCGTTGTCGCGCGGAATAAATATAACGTTACACTGTATACTATTTGTTTCACCACATCATTAATTTAAATTAATCAACAAGACACATCTTCCTTCACATCAATCAGAGTTTGTCTTAATATTTTCAACGTAAATATGTACAAGGTGTCACTGGAGAATAACGTAATACTTTGTATATAGACTAGTTAAGTAATTTTATTTAATTTTTAATAAAAATGTTTAATAAATATAGTTCGAATTCTCAACCTTCTTCGAGATGTCGGGGATCAAAGTTGGTCACTCTAGAGGTTTTATATAATATAAATGATACTGGGACACCCTGTATATTGTCTTGACATTTTCTACGTAAATATGTACAAGGTGTCACTCGAAGATATCGCCATACTTTGTATATAGACTAGTTAAGTACTTTTGTTTAATTTTTAATAAAAATGTTTTATAAATATAGTTCGAATTCTCAACGTTCCTCGAGATGTCGGGGGTTGGTCACTCTAGAGATTTTACATAACATAAATGATACTGGGACACCCTGTATATAGTGTATCTATTATACTTATATTACGTTTATTTAATATGAGTATATGTGACACACAATATACAGGGTGCAATTATAGGGTTCTTTAACAGATATTATAAGAGCTTGCGTTATAAAACATGGAAATTATAAAAATATTTTATTCCAAATCATATACAATCGGCGCGTTTAGCGAACGCAACTGTTGAGAATCAGCACCCAACCAGATTATTTGTAATTATTGTTAACTGTTGCAAGTTCTTTAAATGATCCACAAGCAAAACTGTTAAAAAACTTGAACATTTAAAATTATATATTAAAAAATATAATTATTTATTTAATACACAATTTTAATTATTCCTAAATAAATCAAAAATCTTTTTCAAGCTAAATATATTATTTTTTATCATAACGGAATAGATGAACGACTAAATGTGTCAGTCCAGTTATTGAGGTTATGTTGTTTGTATTGTGTTTGTATGTAACGCGTATTATTTGAAGTTAGATAACACCGCTGTTTACTGCCAGCTGACAGTTAGCGAACAGCTGTCAACTACTCAACAGTTGCGTTCGCTAAACGCGCCTAATATTAAAGCTGCCAACATTTTGGTTCGATATCTGCTGTTATTTGCGAATTTTATCTTCGATCTCATTTCTCTGTGTTTTTATTTATGCCGAGTATAAATCATTTAAATTTCAGCTCTAATTTTCCATGAAATTGTTATGGTTTCTATGGTTATCCATGGAAACTAGAGCTGAAATTTAAATTGATATCATTTAAATTAAAATATCATTAAATGTCATTTTAAAGACATTAAATCATTTGAAATCATTCAGTTCCAGTTATCCATGGAAATTTAATCAGCTAATAAGAAAAATGAATGCTGTAATCTCGCCTTTCTTATTGGCTGCTTAAATTTCCATGGATAACAAAAGCTGAAATTTATATGACCACTCGGTATATTGGTCCCTTTGTGTACATATGTTAGGTACTATATAATATACCGACCTAATATAAAGTTCGAGAAAATCTGCTTTTACGTGCTAAGAAACGCCAACATCTCTAGTTTATATAATTAGTCCGAGTGGTGGTTGCTGTAGTGGTGAATCTTAACAAGTTCACCTCTTGAATTTCACCGTCCTATTTTACCCGCACTTGAGACCGCATTATAATAGATAATAATTGGACATGCAAATTGGTATTCGCAAATTATCATGTAATTTCGCATACCAAGATAATTTCACAGCTCGTGAAAAGTACTGCCGAATGAAATTTAACAATGGAAGATGTAAGTGTCCGTGCTTAAATTTCAAGTTCATTTATGGAATTAGTTTTATTACGTTTTTAACTGCGTTGCAGACAGTTCGTTAAACTCAATAAAAATAAAGCATTTTTGTGCCCATTAAAAACGCCGGCTCGTAAAATGTATCTCAAATCCTTCGGCGTATTTTCTCATTTATCCTGATGCAATCCACCTTGCTTCCACAAAATAATGGACTGGTTTAATTTCGCCGCTATTAACATTTAAGCACCCCTCCAGACTGTTCAATTGCCAAATTTGCATGTGTACTTATCCACGTTATGAATCAATAATAAGTTATTACAGGCGTGTTATTGTTAGACAACTAAACTCTGTTTCTTTTTTATTTTTAACCATTTCATTTTATTGGAAGTAATTTTCCAATTTTAACGAATTATGAGTTTTCAACTGTAATTTTCAAATTTTAACAATAAATAAAAAATATCTTTAAAATTCGTACATGTATTGTAAAAAAAATCGAAAGTTAACTGAAATTTTATGAAAATTTGTCAGATTTCAAGACAATTTACAGATTTTAACTGAAATTTGCAAATTTCTTTTAAATTTTTGACTGCAATTCCTAAATTTTAATTAATGTATCAACTTTTGCAGATTCCAACAGAAATTTTAACAGAAACTCTTAAATTCCATTGTTCTTTGTCACAGTCCAACGGCAACAGTAACAATTATAAAATTCAATCTGAATTACCAAATTCTGACTGCAGTTATTAAATTTGATTTTAAATGTTAATATAACTCTTCAAATTGCAAAGGAAATTTTACCTGAAATTCATAAATTTGGTCTACAAAAGTTTAATGAGCACATTTTTATCTAAGTTGGGTGTTAAGTCTGTTAGGGTGACAGTATTGTTGGTCAATGTAAAAAGTCACTAGACTTGAAAAAAAAATAGGTTATCTGAAAAAAAAAGAGGTTATATTTTGTGACAGTTGCCATCAAATTGAGTATCTATTGTCAGGCCGATAATTTGAGTGGTGAAAAGGGACGTGATTAAAAGCAAGTTTAATACGCCTTTAACACAAGACGAACTCTTAGAACATATTTATTATTAAAATACATTAATTATTATTATATGAATATATAATTGGGGCACATAGATGGGCTTCGACGTGTCAAGGCTTGGCGGGAGCGGCACGATTCTGTAACGAAGAGAAGATATTCCTGAGCCAAAGCTCAGTAAGCACCCTTCCAAAGAAGTGATGGATATACACATGCACATATACATATACCTATACATATACACATATATATACTGCATATTACGAATGCTCCCCAGGGACTACTCAAACTCACCGCTGGGGACGGAACCTATGCCCGGCCAGGGGTAAGAGATGAGGATCGTCCCCAACCTCCCCCTGGACACATTTCTGCAATCATATATATCTCTATTGAGACTTCCATATTAAGAATGCTCCCCAGAGACTACTCAAACTCACCGCTGGGGACGGAATCTATGCCCGGCCAGGGGTAAGAGATGAGGATCGTCCCCAACCTCCCCCTGAACACATTCAATCGTATATATATCTATTTATACTGCCATATAACGAATGCTCCCCAGTGACTACTCAAACTCACCGCTGGGGACGGAATCTATGCCCGGCTACGGGTAAGAGATGAGGATCGGCCCCAACCTCCCCGTAGACACATCTCGCAACCATGTGCGATTCATAAATGTAGAGTTGGGGATCCCATATGCACGGTGGGCAATATTGCCATAAACGAATGCTCCTCAGGGACTACTCAAACTCACCCCATGAGGACGGAACCTATGCCCGGCTACGGGTAAGGGATGAGGATCGGCCCCAACCTCCCCGTAGACACATCCCGCAACCATGTGCGATTCATAAATGTAGAGTTGGGGATCCCATATACGACGATGGCAAATATGTCTCTCTACTTGTTAGTTTTTCTACCTTATTCTACCGTGCAATCTACGAAGGTGTACTTACATTACTTAATTCTACGTAACTACAGGCACTATTTACTGCTATGAGGAACTAATCGGTTTGCTGGATAAATACGTACTAATGAATGACATAAGCGCCCGGTCCCCTACAGAGGCCCCTTCGTTCGTGCGAGCACGCACAAGAATGTGCTGAGTTAAGTAAATAAACGTTACTGGAGCAAAGCGGGAAGATACAGGAAAATCGAAATTATTGACGCGTAACAGTCGTCCATCCTGACACCTCAAACGTCCCTGTTTGTTGAAGACTTAAGGTCTTACCTCTAGTTCTGGCTAATCGGATTCCTCGTCTGAAGAACTGGTTAGGCCTCCAGAAGGTCTCCACATTTTTAGGTGTTCGACTGATTCCACATTTTTGAAGGGAGCACGTTGACTTCTGGTAGAACTGGGCAGTTCAGCTACTACATAGCGATCTCTGGGCAATGCTGAGGTTACTACAAATGGCCCTTTGTACTTTGGCAGCAACTTTCTGCTACCTCCCTCTGCTGCATAGCGTTTGTTCGTCACCACGATATCGCCTTGGTGATATTGTCGTGGCCGCAATCTTCTCTTGTCGAACCTTTCTTTCTGCTTCCCTTGATCGATGGAAATCCTCTCGCTTACCTCCCTTCTCAATTGAGGTAAATCTTCAACGACAGGTCTCTCTGGTGCAATTTCCATCGTCAAGGCGGAGTCAGCAGGCGCTCTAGGCTTGTAGCCCATTAGAAGTTCGCTAGGTGTTACTTTTGTTGTAGCATTTCTGCTGTTATTTAGAGCGAATTGGATTTGAGGCAATTTACTTTCCCATTGCTCTTCGCTCTCCACCGTCGTCGCCAATGCGTTTAATATGGTCGAGTTGTAGCGCTCGACCTGCCCATTAGCGCGCGGTGTTGCTACAGCATTTGCAATGTGGACGAGCCCCTTTTCGCTGCAGAAGGTTTTAAAAGCTTTTGAGGTAAAAGCGGTACCTCTGTCAGTCACCACTCGGTTGGGTACCCCATAAGTCATTATCAAAGCTCTTAGGTGTCGTAGAACTGGTGCCGTGCTGGTGTTCTTCACTGCATGAAGGATGGCAAACTTGCTGAAAGCTTCGATGATCACCAACACGTATCGTTTTCCTCCAGAGCTTTTATTAAATGGTCCCAGGTGATCCATGTGAACCGTGTGGAATGGAACGCTTACCTTTTTGATGGGGTTGAGAAACCCGGGTTTTTTTCCACTGCTGGCTTTGTGGTACAGACATGGTATGCAACTTTGAATGTATTTTTGCACATACTCGTGCATCCGCGAAAACCAATACGTCTCAGCCAGTTTGTGCAGGGTCTTCTCTAGTCCAAAGTGCCCCATCTCATCGTGACAGGTTCTAACTACTTCCCGTCTCATTCCTCTGGGCACTAGCCAAACGTCCCTTCCTTTAACTCTTTTATAAATTCTGTCTCGTTTTAATATATACTCCGTGTGGATCTTCCGTGCATATTCATCTTCTGGCGGTATTAGTAGGATGTTTCGGATCGCTGCCAGTTTATTATCGCTCAGCTGACCTGCTAAAACCCAGTCGGTAGCTTCGATGCGAAAGATGTAATTTTCACGAGAAGTGTCGTCTTTAAGCTGAGCCGGGTTTCTACTCAAGGCATCCACGTGTGCCATTTTTGTCCCTGCGCGATGTTCCACCTCGAAAGTGAACTCCTGTAATTGGAGCCACCATCGGGCGATCCGTGGAATTAGATCCTTTTTCTGAGATGCTGTTTTCAATGACTGACAATCAGTTATAACTTTAAATGGCCGGCCTATTAGGTATACTCTGAATCTCTTCAGCGTTTCCACTACGGCTAGTGTTTCTAGCTCGTAGGAATGCCATTTTTGCTCTGCCGCTGTGAGCTGTCTGCTGTAATATTGAAGAGGTCTTAGAGTCTTGTCTGGTTGTCTCTGCAACAAGATTCCAGCAACGCCAATTTGAGATGCATCAGTATGGATCTCAACTTCTGCTTCAGGGTCGTATATAGCCATAATTGGTCTCTCTTGGAGCTTAGTCTTCAATATTTGGAACGCGGCTTCCTGACTGTCAGTCCATTCCCAAACAGAGTCCTTCTTCAACAATTTACTGAGTGGTTGTGAAATCTTTGCATTGTCCTTGATGAATCGGCGGAAGAAACCAACTAGCCCCAAAAACTGACGCACGTTGTGCACCGTTTGTGGACGCGGAAATTCAACAATTCTCTTCTCTGTATTCTCTGTATTCTCTTTTGACCAGGTCGGACACCCTCCTTCGATATTTCAAAACCCAAATACGCTATTGTCTCCTGGAAGAAGAAACACTTACTGGGGTTTAGCGTTAGGTGGTTTTCGGAGAGTGTTTCGAAAATACTCTGAAGGTTTTTCAATCCCCCCTCGAATGTCCGGCTTGGGCTTAAGATGTCGTCCAAATAGGCATTAGCAACTGTTTCGGCCCGAGGCCCCAAGATTTTGTTCACCATTCTTTGGAAGACACTGGGTCCATTTGCCAGCCCAAATGGCATCCTCTGGAACTCGTATTGTCCGTCGCACGTAACAAACGCCGTTTTGGATTTTGACCTTTCTTCCATAGGAATCTGGTAGTAGCCAGAGAATAGATCAATAGAGCTGAAATATCGGAAACCACCCCAAACCATCAAGCTGGTCGTCAATCAACGGCAGCGGGTGTCTGTCTTTGTGTGTAACGGCATTCAAACGCCTGTAATCAATGCACAGTCGTTTGTCCCCATTTGGTTTACTCACCAGAATGACAGGCGAGGCATATTCCGACGACGACTCCCTCACTACTCCTGCATCTCTCAGTTCTCCTACCATACGTTTGACCAACTCCCTGATTGGTAATCGGACGGTCATTGGTCAGGTGTAACGACATTGTTGCTGCAGTGGTGCAACCCATCTCTTTCAACGTTTTGGCCAAACAATGTCTGTACTTGTTGATGATCTGGAGTAACTGCTTACGTTGTCCGACATTCAGTTGAGAGCCTATATTTAGCTCTTCTTCTTTCAAGTTTTTTCTCCGCGCCGTGTTTATGCTGCTGGTGGTAACCTCCTCTTTACAATTATACCCTCTAGCCACCAGTGAGTTATCTTCTACCACTAAGTCAGTTTTGGAAAAGTTTAAGATCGGTACTCTACAGTTTCTTTTTTCCAAGCGAATGACACAGCGAGGAACTAAACTCTCTTTGCCTTCCTCTTGTCGCATACTACCTTCAAGGTAAACCTCTCCAGTACCTTCACTATGACATCCCACAAAACCTATATTGTTCGGAGGGATAATGGTGTCCTGTGAGGCTCTAATGTAACATTTTTGAGGCGCCTTCTTTTTAAATGTCAACCGCTCAGAATCTTTTAATACGATCACCTTGTCCGACTCAGTGAGGAGTTGCCCCACGATGATTGGGATTTGTTGGATATAATCAGGAATAACCAGGAATTCTACTGATTCCTTACATTCGCTTATCTCCATGAGTATTGGGCGAGTTTTTCCTAATGGCTTAACCACACCACAAACAACTCCTCTAATCTCTCTTGCATCGGGGACTACTGTTACTTGTAACTCTTTTGTGGTACTGTTAGTTATGGTGATTACCGTGGACCCGAAGTCTACATAAGCTGGTATTGTTTTACCATATAACTTAACATTGATGAAATACTTATCATCAGGTCTTACCTGACTAGCGGTGGCCAACACTTGTCTGTTTTCCTTGCCGCCTCGCTACGATTAATTTCATCAAGTTGTACTATTTTTACTGTTCATCGTAAAATCGCAACAGGAAATGCATTTTCAACTATGTTGTTCCTACATAGAACTCCATGTGTTTATATAAAATAAACAACAACCGGCCCCAACGTCAACTTACGTTGGCGCCCCGGCGTCCTTATGCCTTGCAATCATCCGCATTACGGCATAATTGTCCATATTGGGAATACAAATCGTTGGAATACAACAATAGGATACAATAATAGACAATAAATTACTTTCATGCAGTAATATTTGATGCATTTTCAATATAAACTAGCTTTAGTATTCACAACGTGTACATAAACACATAAAAGCCGTTAATCCAGAACCGCTCGCTCAGCCTTGCGTAAACACTTGAGCGCCAAGTGTTTACGCCACTAACACGCCGCCCAGTGGTGCCATTGTTAAAAGGAATGATTCAAACATTCCGCTTCTCAAAATTTTCCAGAAGCATAACTAGCTGTAGAATTATGTCAGAATTCGAAGTCAGAATTTGAAATCAGCATTATAAATAATAATTTGTAGTCAGAATTTGTAATATTAATTTAAAATCAGAATTTGATAATAATATTTTGAAATCAGAATTTGAAATTCAGATCTAGAAATAATAATTTGAAGTCAGAATTTGTAATAATAATTTAAAATCAGAATTTGATTAAATAATTTGAAATCAGAATTTGAAGTTCAGATCTAGAAATTCAGATCTAGAAACAATAATTTGAAGTCAGAATTCGTGATTCAGATCCCACTTCTGAAAATTTGTCAGGCCGATAATTTGAGTGGTGAAAAGGGACGTGATTAAAAGCAAGTTTAATACGCCTTTAACACAAGACGAACTCTTAGAACATATTTATTATTAAAATACATTAATTATTATTATATGAATATATAATTGGGGCACATAGATGGGCTTCGACGTGTCAAGGCTTGGCGGGAGCGGCACGATTCTGTAACGAAGAGAAGATATTCCTGAGCCAAAGCTCAGTAAGCACCCTTCCAAAGAAGTGATGGATATACACATGCACATATACATATACCTATACATATACACATATATATACTGCATATTACGAATGCTCCCCAGGGACTACTCAAACTCACCGCTGGGGACGGAACCTATGCCCGGCCAGGGGTAAGAGATGAGGATCGTCCCCAACCTCCCCCTGGACACATTTCTGCAATCATATATATACCTATTGAGACTGCATATTACGAATGCTCCCCAGGGACTACTCAAACTCACCGCTGGGGACGGAATCTATGCCCGGCCAGGGGTAAGAGATGAGGATCGTCCCCAACCTCCCCCTGGACACATTTCTGCAATCATATATATCTCTATTGAGACTTCCATATTAAGAATGCTCCCCAGAGACTACTCAAACTCACCGCTGGGGACGGAATCTATGCCCGGCCAGGGGTAAGAGATGAGGATCGTCCCCAACCTCCCCCTGAACACATTCAATCGTATATATATATCTATTTATACTGCCATATAACGAATGCTCCCCAGTGACTACTCAAACTCACCGCTGGGGACGGAATCTATGCCCGGCTACGGGTAAGAGATGAGGATCGGCCCCAACCTCCCCGTAGACACATCCCGCAACCATGTGCGATTCATAAATGTAGAGTTGGGGATCCCATATGCACGGTGGGCAATATTGCCATAAACGAATGCTCCTCAGGGACTACTCAAACTCACCCCATGAGGACGGAACCTATGCCCGGCTACGGGTAAGAGATGAGGATCGGCCCCAACCTCCCCGTAGACACATCCCGCAACCATGTGCGATTCATAAATGTAGAGTTGGGGATCCCATATACGACGATGGCAAATATGTCTCTCTACTTGTTAGTTTTTCTACCTTATTCTACCGTGCAATCTACGAAGGTGTACTTACATTACTTAATTCTACGTAACTACAGGCACTATTTACTGCTATGAGGAACTAATCGGTTTGCTGGATAAATACGTACTAATGAATGACATAAGCGCCCGGTCCCCTACAGAGGCCCCTTCGTTCGTGCGAGCACGCACAAGAATGTGCTGAGTTAAGTAAATAAACGTTACTGGAGCAAAGCGGGAAGATACAGGAAAATCGAAATTATTGACGCGTAACACTATTGAGTACAGAATTTATTTGCTATTTTTATTTTTCAAAAGCAAATCGGTCAAATTACAATATAAGATATAGTTGATGATTGATTTACTTTACGCATTAATCGAATTAATTAATACGTGTATTTACCCACGTTATGAATCAAAAATAAGTTATTACAGGCATGTTATTGTTAGACAACTAAACTCTGTTCAATTGTTATTTTTATTTAAGTTGGGTCTGTTAGGGTGACAGTATTGTTGGCCAATGTAAAAAGTTACTAGAATTGAAAAAAAAAGGTTATTAAAAAAAGAGGTTATATTTTGTGACAGTTGCCATCAAATTGAGTATCTATTAAGTACAGAATTTATTTGCTATTTTTATTTTACAAAAGCAAATCAGTCAAATTATAATATAAAATATAGTTGATGATTGATTTACTTAAAGCATAAATCTAATTAATAAACACATGTATTAACCCACGTTATGAATCAATAATAAGTTATTACAGGCATGTTATTGTTAGACAACTAAACTCTGTTCCATTTTTATTTTTAACTAAGTTGGGTCTGTTAGGGTGACAGTATTGTTGGCCAATGTAGAAAGTCACTAGACTTGAAAAAAATAGGTTATCTAAAAAAAAAGAGGATACATTTTGTGACAGTTGCCATCAAATTGAGTATCTATTGAGTACATAATTTATTTTCTATTTTTATTTTACAAAAGCAAATCAGTCAAATTATAATATAAAATATAGTTTATGATTGATTTACTTAAATCATAAATCTAATTAATTAACACTTGAATGATGGAAGCAATAATTTACTTATTTTAATATATGAATTAGGCAACGTTAGAAATCTGGTAATGTATCATTATTTCATTGACGGATCATATTTGTTGGTGTTCATGTGTAAAACTTTATAAATAGAACCACAGATTTCTTAGTTTAAAATAAAAATGGAACAGAGTATACAGAGTGTTAATTAAGAGCGTAGACAAACTTAAAGGGGCGATTCCTTGATCAATTCTAAGATAAAAAGTTCTTAGTTAAACATAAAAATGGGACACAGTATATTTATAATATCGAAGAATATCATTTAAATGTCGTCAAACCTACATTGCTCCGGGAAATATTGAATGATATTCAAATTATTCAATTATTCGAACTATTCATTTTTTCTAGAAATTAATGTTGAATGAAATATTCGAAAAATTTATCATTAGGGTCAATATTAAGTGTAATTTTAGATTGATTGATGTGGCTTTTATATGTTGAAAATTCATAATTAGAAATGTATGAAATAAAGTTACCCACTTTTTAATTTTCAAAACTTTTTTTATTATTCGCAACATTTTGCGAATAATGATAATAACGCTGATATTTTTGGCACTACATACCGTCAATTTAAAATCCATCTAGAACGCTAACTAGAATTTAAGTTGATTATTTAGGTAATTTCTTTATAACTATGTTGGTGTGTATATTTTATATTTTATGTTTTCCTGTAATTGGGCTGTATGGCCTGTTGGAGAATAAATTATTATTATTATTATTATTATAACAACTGTTTCGCCACACTGTGGCTTCTTCAGGCGAAGAAATGATCATTTTTGAAAATAAAAAAAGTGCTTTATTTCATACAGTTCTAAGTATAACTTGTTTTGTTCGGTAACTATATTTATATTGCAAATTTAGAGTATTTTTAATATTTGAATTGTAAATCACTGGTAATATGGATAAAACCTTAAATTTTATTAATAATAATCATTCAAATGACAGATTTTTTTTAACTATAATAATTCAGAATTTGACTGTAAGCTTGATAATAATATTTGAAAGTGCAGTTTATCCCCGGATAGCCATGATAATTAAAAAAGAGGAAAAGTTTCTGTTAAAGTTTCTGTTACAGAAACCGAAAATATGAAATGAGTAATAAAGTTTTGAATCACTGAAACACACATTTATTTCATTCATCCACATTAGTCATTCATCCACTTTAAAAGTTTACTCAAAATAATTGAAATTTTGACAGTAATCTTTAAAAATTTGACAGTAATCATGAAATATTCTGAAACAATTTTTATGGAAATTTTGTACCTTTTTAAGACATAAAAAATTAAGTATTTAAAAAAAAGGTAGTTTTTGTCAATTTTATTCAAATGTAACATAGTGAAAATTCTAGAGCGCTGAAAAGAGATTAAAAAGTATGTACATACTACTAAAATCAGTAATAAAAAAATTAACATCATCATAAAATAAAGGTATTGAAAAGTGATTTAGGTGAAAACATGAATCGTGTTTCTAAGTCTACAAGGGGCGGAGATAATATAAATTATAATAAATATATTTAAATCGAATACTAGAATTGACTAATGAGGTTAATGTAATTAAGATCGTAGATGCAAACAAATCATGCGGGGATCTAATAAAACAGTAATTAATAATTTTTACTGAACTAATGAAACTGGGGAAATTTTGCGTAAAATCCCAGTCGGGGACAAACATGGCTATTTAGTATTCATAGCATGTTCCGGTCGGACCTGCCGATATTCGCAAATACATACAAACATTTGCAAACCACATGTTAGTATGGTGAACAAATGGTCAGTACACAGAAGGCGTTTACGGTTGAAAACTAACAAATCGCGAATGAATTTAATGTTTCATGATCGATTGGATTCAAGACCTTATAAAAACTAAAATCAAGAGCTATTAATTGAGGCGTTTATTTAAAAAAAAAACACAAGTCCAAAAATGCACATTATTAACAGTAAACGGCTCTGAAGACCAATGTCTATGCACTAACAAACCCATTTTCTCGAAAAACAATACAAGTCGCGTGTAATAGCCCAATTAAAATATAGCAATTCTTTAAAAACGACACATGTCCATCGGGTTTCTTTCTACAGTGTCAATAACTAAACAAAAAGCAAGAAAATTCATCAGCAAAACTGAAGAATCTTAAGCACTTAATGGGTTTCTGAGAGGAATCCCAAAATATATCATTTTATGAACCGTTTTTTGCTGAGCAATATTTAAGTGTTGTTTATGAGGAACCTGGACGAGGATGACAACAGTAGCGGTTGTGAAGAGTTTTAATTTTCATTTAAAATTTATGAAAAAGTATAGTTAATTTTGTATTTAAACTTTTTTTAAATTTGTTTGCATTCAATTTTTTTCCCTAAAAACTACACAAGTCCAACTTTCTTCCCGTTTTTTTCCCTCTTATTTCAAAGTTTTTAATCAAAATCATTTTTATTTTTAAATAAGTTGAAATAAATACAGCAGAAAAGCTTGATTTATTTTCCCAGTACTTTGAGTATAACTACAGTGGAAGTTTTTATAATTTCCCACAAAATTTATTTTTGGACATGTGTGCTTTTTAAAATAAACGCCTCAATTGGTCGCGATGAGAATTGTGCATATAATGAAAACATATAATGAAGATGTACAATGCAGTCTTATATAAGGAATTTTATAATGTCGTACACAAATAAGTAAACTGAAGCACTGAAGCAATTAACACATTAATGTCAACACAAACTGTGTGGCTAAATTCGGATAGTTGTTCCCAAAAGTTGTGTGCCCTTATAATTAAAAATTAACTAATTTAAGCGATTTCGTTAAAAATATGTAAATATATTCGTAGTTATTTAGTTTACGTTCTTTCAGACACCCTGTATAACCAATAAATTTTGTGCAGGATATTGAATATCAAAATAATTGAATGCGCATCAATGATTTGTTACTGCAATAATTACAGAACATGGAAGGTTTATTAAATCCTCCACTAGAGTCAATAATTCGTAATTAACGTATTTACTGACAATATATCTATATCCGTGACAAATATGGGATTATGAACTTGATAGGTCATAGCAAGCGCCGTCCAACTAATAACTGTTGACGCGAATATATGCAAATAAAGTCACATGAACGCCACCCCTTGCAATAAATTGATTGCGTTGCACAATAATAATATGGGTCAATGAATTGATTAAGCAGCACATAACATTAGTGCGTATGTAAATCGAACGCTATTACAATAAACCAGATCATATTCCAATTGCCTTTTCGCTGTTTTATTCACATACAACAGTGTGACAATTATATCATTGTCTAGCGCAAAAACAAGGGCTTTATTTACGTCCACTACGAATTCATTAACAAAATCCGCTGTATCGATACGACGGATTGATTGATGGCATTTTCAATTTATTGATTAATGATGTGAGAAAGAAACTATCTGACATTGAAAGATCGGGGATTGTTAATTCGAAAAAAATCTATTCATCATACATCGATTGTTATTTAACCTTTATTAATATTTATGTGCGAGAAAACACTTAATGGAATCGAAATATTTTATTGTTTTTCCCGTAATTAATTTCTTAATTTTCTACGCAAAAGGTTTAGTTTCAGTCTCAAAAAATATATAAAAAGATCTTTTGTCTATGTTGGCTAGCATCGGTTGAATAGGGCAATGGTGTTTCACATCCATTATGTATCAGTAATAAGAGAATGGCAATGTCCGGGGGTGTGGCATGGGCCTACGCTCCTTCCTGACTAAAGGCATCCGAACAAGACATCATTAAGATAAAATCGCACATGCTTCCTCCTTTGATGAATCAATTAACGCCTATTTTAATTTATAGAAACTGCAATTTAACAAAATCAATTATTGGATTTGTGCATCTCTATATTAAATAACTCATGTGCATGCGTAAATTCTATTTAGGCCGTATAAACAACAAATTCATATATCTCGCACTCACGGTCTTTAAAAGTCCATTTTACTGCTACATTTACGGTTCTGGAAGTAAATTACTGCCCATAAACCTAACACCTTAAAAAAGAAGTACTTTATTATTTCCTACTCGAGTAGAGAGTATTTTTTCTCAGCAAATTGCAAACAACACTTTGAAAAGTTTAATTAATCGCACAAAATAGGTGACAAATATTCATATTCATATACAGGGTGTTTAGTGACATACCTGCCATACGCAAAGGGTGCAATGATGAGTACATATTAAGTAAAAAATATCTTACGAACCAATATTAATAACACCTTAATTACAGAAATATAAGCGTTAGGCGTTTTTAGGCGAAAATAGTCACTTTGAGAGTAATCGGAGAAAAAGTATAGTATTTACAAAAATAGTTAAAAGCTGAGTGCAGTTACGCCTACTTTCGGTAATTTTCGAGAATCGAAACTACCACCATTAAAATCTTCAGGTAGGCTTATGTCATGCTATGGACCTCTCTGACGTGATATGTCATACTTTCAAGAAAATGGCAGCGACTGATTGTCTGAAACATTATTTTTTATTTCGTTATGCTTATAATTTACAAAAAAAAACTTTTTTTACAAAAGTTGTTACGTTTTGAAATACCTATCCAATGATATTACATATGACCTGCGTTCCTATATAAAATTCTGAGGTGAGTGCAGTTACGCCTACTTCCGGCCACTTCCGGAAACCAAAACTACGATTATTAAATTCTTCAGGTAGGCTTGTGTTAAGCTATTTTTTTGTCCGAACCTCTACACGACATGTTATCGAGAAAAAGACCTGGAATAGGCGATCTGAAACACTCTGTATATATATTTTAATTTAACCAAAATCTTTTCTTCAAAGGAATTATAAATAATATTATAAAAATAAACTTTATCATAAAACTCTAAAAGTTTGAAAATAATCATTACCTATTTTATAAGGTGTGCAAAAATGAAATGACGTATGCAGGATCACATTCCAAGTATAAATGATGGGATAATCTTTTTAAACATTTCATCTCGTTTCTGAGTTAATAAGTTTACAAATTAGGCAAAACCATAATTTATTTATTGAGTGTAATGTACGCATAAATAAATAATGCAATTTTTACTTTGTAGGTACCACAGTTCATTTTAATACAGTGACTATAGTTTCGTTACAGTCGGTCATTTTCAAACATATAACATTATATTTCGATCGAAACTATAGTCACTGTATTAAAATAAACTGTGATACCTACAAAGTAAAAATTGCATTATTTATTTATACATAATGTATCACGAAGTAAAAGCCTCCATTGTTAATAAAAAAAAAGTAATGTAGTAAAAAGTAAACTGTCATCTTTCCTACCTCGAAATCTCAAAAGTTTTTAGTACCAGGTGTGAGAATCTGCAAAATATTCAGCACCAACTATCAAAATCCAGTAATTTTTTTAACTTAACTCCCCAAATTTGTAAAATTTTCAATTGAAACTGTTAAAATGTGTAAAATTTTCAAATGCAACTATCTAACATTGCCAATATCTGCTATTTTTTTAGGCTAAACACTAAGTGTGAAAAAATGACAATTGTGAAAGTTTTCAAGTCAAAACTTCGAAAATTCTCAATTAAAAATGATTAAATCAATTGTTTTTCACTAATAAAGTCCAAATCTATTAAATTTTCAACTACAACAAGTATAATCTATCAAATACTAAGTATAATCTGTCGAATGCTAAGCTTCATCAACGAAAATATTTCCAGTTTTCCGGTGCAACAAACTGTCATATTTCCTACCTCCAAATCTCTAAAGTTTTTAGTACCAAGTGTGAGAATTTGCAAAATATTCAGCACCAACTATCGAAATCCAGTAAGGGTTTTAACTTAACTCACCAAATTTGAAAAATTTTCAATTGAAACTGTTAACATGTGTGGAATTTTCAAATACAACTATCTAACATTGCCATATCTGCCATTTTTTTAAGGTTAAATACTAAGTGTAAAAATTTGAAAACGTGAAGGTTTTCGAGTCAAAACCTCGAAAATTCTCAATTGAAAATGTATCGAAAATGTTTTGAAATGTATAAATGTAAAATGAAAATGTATAAATCGATTGTTTTTTTACTTATAAAGTCAAAATCTATTAAATTTTCAGCTTCAACAAGTATAATCTGTCAAATGCTAAGCTTTTTAAATGAAAATAATTTCTAGTTTTCCGGTGCAACAAACTGTCATATTTCCTACCTCCAAATCTCTAAAGTTTTTAATACCAAGTGTGAGAATTTGCAAAATATTCAGCACCAAATATCGAAATCCAGTAAAGTTTTTAACTTATCTCACCAAATTTGTAAAATTTTCAATTGAAACTTTTAAAATGTGTGGAATTTTCAAATGCAACTATCTAACATTGCCATATCTGCAATTTTTTTAGGTTAAATACTAAGTGTAAAACTTTGAAAATCGTGAAGGTTTTCGAGTCAAAACCTCGAAAATTCTCAATTGAAAATGTTTAAATCCATTGTTTTTTACTAATAAAGTAAAAATCTATTAAATTTTCAACTGCAACAAGTATAATCTGTCAAATACTAAGTATAATCTGTCGAATGCTAAGCTTCATCAACGAAAATATTTCCAGCTTTCCGGTGCAACAAACTGTCATCTTTCCTACCTCCGAATCTCTAAAGCTTTTAGTACCAAGTGTAAGAATTTGCTAAATATTCGGCACCAACTATCAAAATCCAGTAAAGTTTTTAACTTAACTCACCAAATTTGTAAAATTTTCAATTGAAACTGTCAAAGTGTGTGGAATTTTCAAATGCAACTATCTAACATTGCCATACCTGCCATTTTTTTAAAGTTAAATACTAAGTGTAAAAATTTGAAAATCGTGAAGGTTTTCAAGTCAAAACCTCGAAAATTCTCAATTGAAAATGTTTAAATCCATTGTTTTTCACTAATAAAGTTCAAATCTATTAAATTTTCAAGTGCAACAAGTATAATCTGTCAAATACTAAGTATAATCTGTCGAATGCTAAGCTTCATCAACGAAAATATTTCCAGTTTTCCGGTGCAACAAACTGTCATCTTTCCTACCTCCAAATCTCTAAAGCTTTTAGTACCAAGTGTAAGAATTTGCTAAATATTCAGCACCAACTATCGAAATCCAGTAAAGTTTTTAACTTAACTCACCAAATTTGTAAAATTTTCAATTGAAACTGTTAAAGTGTGTGAAATTTTCAAATGCAACTATCTAACATTGCCATATCTGCCATTTTTTAGGTTAAATACTAAGTGCAAAAATATGAAAATTGTGAAGGTTTTAAAGTCAAAACCTCGAAAATTCTCAATTGAAAATGTTTAAATCCATTGTTTTTCACTAATAAAGTTCAAATCTATTAAATTTTCAAGTGCAACAAGTATAATCTGTCAAATACTAAGGATAATCTGTCGAATGCTAAGCTTCATCACGAAAATATTTCCAGTTTTCCGGTGCAACAAACTGTCATCTTTCCTACCTCCAAATCTCTAAAGTTTTTAGTACCAAGTGTGAGAATTTGCAAAATATTCAGCACCAACTATCGAAATCCAGTAAAGTTTTTAACTTAACTCACCAAATTTGTAAAATTTTCAATTGAAATGTTAAAATGTGTCAAGTTTTCAAATGCAACTATCTAAATTTGCCAATATCTGCCATTTTTTTAGGATAAACACTAAGTGTAAAAATATGAAAATTGTTAAACTTTCAAAAACAATAGACAAAAACTCAAAAATTCTCAATTGCAAGTGTTCAAATCTATTGTTATTTTGCTAATAAAGTAAAAATCTGTTAAATTTTCAGCTGCAACAACTGTACATGTCTAATCTGTCAAATGCTAAGCTTCATCAATGAAAATCTTTCCAACTTTCCGGTGCAACAAACTGTCATATAAAAGTCATATAAAAAGTTATAAGAATTGTTGAAAATGGTCGCCTTGGTGGCAACGGATATAGCATTAATTTTCCTTAGATTTGAATTGTCTATGATTACAAGATTTCCACACAAATTTATGAAAATCATTTACGGCATTTTGTTTAAAAAAAAACAAAATATTTTTTTAATTATTGTACAGAAGTTATTTTTCATTTCTTTAAACATTAATTTTACATACATGATTTTTTGTTTATATGTAACTGATATCAAACTTATTACATTATTATTAAAAGTTTCTACGATTGTACAAAGTTTTCCACGAAAATTTATTAGTTGATGTGTTACATCCATTTAAGGAATTTTGTAATGAAAAAATTGTTAATTTTTTTAATACTGTACGCAAGTTAGTTTTCATTTATATAAACCTTATTTTTACATACATCTTATTTTTTTTGTAGCTTGCTAAAAATGTTATCTGAATTATCTTATGTTTATATGTAAATGTAAAAAAAAACAAAATATTTTTTTTATTATTGTACAGAAGTTATTTTTCATTTCTTTAAACATTAATTTTACATACATGATTTTTTGTTTATATGTAACTGATACCAAACTTATTATATTATTTCAATAGTTTCTACGATTGCACAAAGTTTTCCACGAAAATTAATTAATTTATGTGTTCCAACCATTTAAGGCAATTTTCTTATGAAAACATTTTCAAGTTAGATTTTTGTTATTACTGTACTCGCAACTATTTTCCAATTCTTTAATGTCTTAACTTTCCATAGAAATACTTAAGATACTAAATTTAAATCCATGATTTATCATAAAGTTGTTTCAATATATCTTGATAAAATACATTTTATTACTTACCACCCAGATTATTTACAATATGTATAAGAACAATACGTAAATGTTATGACAATTTTTGGATTACCCAGTTTATTATTAGCTCAATGGCTAATATTATTACGGGGTATTCTTGGATAATACTTAGATCTATGACTTTACACCTTTTAAGCCTTCGACAGTGTATTGGGTCGAGCTGATTGGGGTGAGAATTTATTCGTGTGGTGTCTCTTGCTGCAGGGTTGAAAATTTCGTCCTTCACACGAGGAATCCGAAGATATTGATATTGATATTAAGATATTGGTATTTGCTCATTTGGAACAATCCATGAGAATTCACTCTCCTTCTTAGCAGTTTTGATTGGAATCTTTCTAGGACTTAGATGTCATACATACTTTATATGGCTTTGTAGATTAGTAATTTGTTGTCGACAGTTTTGATAGTCTACCTAGGAGCCAGTACATTTTTGTAACTTTCAGAATCAGATAACTTTTGCTAAACTTTCAGCATTCAGTTGAGTCTTTTTGAACTTGTCGCAAGGTCTTACGTGTCTAGCATTATTTATAGCACTAACAAATTATTATTATGTTATTATTACAAATAAGTTTTACTAATTTTTGATTTATCTAGTGTCTTGATTTAGTCAATTATATATTTTTTTCAAACCTTGCAGAATATTAAAATTAGTATGTACCTAGCAATGCTAATAATTTAGAAGTAAACTTAGAGAGATGATTAATTTTGCTAAAAATTTCATCACACCAACTTTTACATATTTTGAATCATATAATTATCTAGAGTCGAAATCCTGCAAATCATTGTTTATCTTGCATCAGATTTTTTAGTTTGATTAATGACAATTAACTATAAATGCTCTATGATGTACAATAATTTGTTAGAAATATCGCAGAGCCTCTAGGCATTTCTAGTAGATGATTAAATTCACGCTGAATAAATGAATGGCACTCATGCCACATATGAAGGCCCCTTCGGGGATAAAACTCTGAAACATACACGGGAATATGCTGAATGGAAAGGGCAATAATTCACAGTTGCCGCAATTTTACTTCGCGTGGATAAAAATAATGATTTAGCAACGAAACACTTTTATCGTTTTTAAGTGTATCGAATAATATTGTCTTAATAATCATGAAATGTTGCATATACGCACATTTGTCGAATTAATGAACCTTAATATGAGAAACATCATAGAAATAAATTTTAGTGCGAACTGCAGTTAAATGAAAGAGACAAAACAGCATCAAGAAAGCGAAAACGTCTAAAAACAGTACAATAATTCTTGTATTATGATGATACTTTTTTATTTGACAAAGTTAAGTAATATTTACGACTAAATACTAGATAAAATGTTCATAGACTTAAAGTCATAGTTCATAGACTAAAGGAAATTTTTCTGAAAAAGTAAAATATTCTAAGGGCACCTACTGAAGCTTTGCATACAATGTCAAAGTGCTTCTTGGTCGTTGAACTTTTAAAGAATTTTGGTACTCTTGATGGATTCTCATATTTTCTCTACCAATTAATTCTACATCTCCTGCTCTGGTTTCATCTGATTGGATTTTTCGTTTATTTTCTGTTCGTTTCATCTTTATACTAAATTACTTTCGGTTTTATTAGTGCTCAATTTTCATAAATGTTAAGTTTTGTTCTTAGACATTGTATACTGATACGGTTGATAGATTGATTTCAGACTATTGTAGCTTATTACTTTATACGTTAAATCGAGATAACATATGTCAGCATAAAATTGACAAAACAGTCGTTTATAATCTTTGAAGTTGAAGGAGGCAGTAAGATGCTTCACTTCTTGTATTTGCCTCTTTTCGTTCGTCATTTATTTATTTGTATATTTATTTTTTTATGGTGACTTGTGCCTTTGGTATTTTTCCAAAAAATTTACCGCTCCTGGATTTTGCCGCCCTGGGTTATAGCCTTCATGGCCACCCTCCCTAAATCCGCCACTGGTTGGGCATAGTTCGGCGAGCTCCTGGTTTCCCCAAAACTGTTGGTTTGTGTCTTCACATTTACATAATATATACGAGCATTTAGGTTTTCGAGGTTGTCTCTGCTTGAAATTTGAGTCGTCAATGCGATGATATTGCGAGGTTTTAGCAGGGCCTCACTTATCATCTCATGGCTTTTCAAGCACTCAAATTCACCCGCATGCAAATTCACAGGCCAGAGTACACCTTCCGTGTCCGATGATCTACGCATCAACATGTATGTGTACATATACATTCAATGTGTGCAGTACCCGAAGCCCCTCGGCCCCCAAAACTGTTTGGTGGCCGACTGCAATCTTGTCCAGTCCTGATTTAGCGTAAAAAATCGCTGCATTGTTGCATTACAATGAATATATTAGTGTACATTTTTTGCTTCGTTCTTATCTCCTGCGTTTGTTTGTGACCCCAATACATAAATTATATTTATAACTTCTGCTGGGATTGTAGTACACCTGCACTTCGACTTTGCGTCTTCGTCCTGTACATGGAGCGTCGTATCTTTCCTTGAAGCGCTTCTCTTCTCGCCAGACGTGCGAAACCCCTCTCCAGATGCGCAAAGCGTCTGCTTCGCTTCGGTAGTCTGCAACAATGGAGTCACGTTCACGTCATTTCGCTGAAGATTAATAGAAATGCGGAAAAAGTTGATGAGATAGAAATATGGACTATGGGCCAAGGCGGAGATTAAGTTGCAAGTACGGCGTGGTACTGTTCTGGTAAGCCTCGGAAAACGCGCTGCACCGGAAAATGGATGGAAAGTATATGAAGATTCTTCGGTCTTGTACTAAGCGTATTCGGCGGCTCGGCCTCAGGCAGTGGAAGTGGAAGTGCCCGGCGCGCTGACGCAGACAGCGGAAAAGCTGGGCTTCAAGATACACTAAGGTTAGCTATTTACTGTGCAATTCGATGCATGCCTTGTAATGATGTAAGAACATATTACATGCATTCAGACATCGGATTTAACAGTCAGTAATGTTCATGCTATTGGGAAAACTTGTATACGTATGTATAAGGAAACTTAATAGGGCATATATATACGTATATAATTTATACCAAATCTAATAATTACGCAGATTATTTGAAGCAAATTTTACGTAATATCATGCAATGATACCTTGTGCGTAAACATTACAAACCCCCAGCGAAATTCAAATAAGTACATTGGAAATGCGTATCATCGTTCAACACTTTTTGGTTACAAATGTATTGAATTTAAATCTAGGCCCACACCTCTAATTAATACCGAGAATTCATATTTATTCAATCATTTCTTGCCATTTAAAATAATTAACATTGCAGTTACTCGAGTAATGTTTTGGAAGAATTTAATGTTTTTTTCAACAAATTATCCAAAATCTTGAATTGTTTTAAATAAGTAAACCATTAAAATTATAAGTCACAATGCTAAATGTTTAGTAATTTAATCATTTTAATAACAATTTCAAAACCTTTGATAAATTAAAATAGTTACCAGCATGAATATTTACATTAATATTTATGGTTAATTTGTCCATGTATGTCCATGTCATCGAAGATTATGTTCTTGCTTACAGAGTTTTAATAATCTTTGCCAAATTTTATAACCAGTAATAAATTTTGAATGTCTCTATTAATACGTAATATATGTATAAGCAATTGACTATTTATACACACTGTATGAATTTATTAGCTTGGGTATATATAATAAGTCAATCGCATGTACATACAGTATGTATAAATAGTATTTTGCGCATACGTACAGTATGAATTCAAAACCCCACCATACATTTTAGAACGAAACTTGACATCAATATTAATTATCGCCAATATTGTTCAATTTACAAATAGTTTAGCTTAAATTCAGGTTTCATGATGTTAAATATGACACATTTTAAAAATAGTGGTATTAATTATTGATTATGTACAAAAATATCTGCAATATTACATACATCTAATGAAACTTGCATCATCCATAATTAAACATCACTACATAACAAAAAAACTTTAAATTTATCACCAATAAACCAAATTTTCAAATTCACTTAGAATATTTTTAACCATAGGCAAACATTATTTAATGATTTCATGTGGTTTTAGGTACCTGCTATGTTTGCAGACCTTCACTACCTCGAGTCTAAAAAGATCACCACATTTTCTTCGAGCCATTACTGGATTCATTATCAAAAGCGAGTTTGATCCGCCTCTGAGGCGGAAGACTTCATTGGCTGGATTGCCATAAAAATAAGGTAAGTGTCATTTCAATAATATATTAAATAATTGACTACCCATTTTGAAGTACTGCAAATTTCCGTTTACTGTCAAAATTGGTCCATTTGGTGCGACCAAATATAAAAGTTGAATAAGTCATGATTTTTCGAAACAAATCACATCATTGCACAAACCAACTTACGATATCTCACCCCAATCGTATTAATGGCCTCATTACATAACAGCAGGCTTAGAAAAAATCATAATTTAAAAAAATTCTTAAATCAACATTTTGTTTTAATCATAAAAATCATGGTTTATCTGATTTTTTTTTAATTTTTCTGATCAGGTTTTGCCAGGACAGATGTGATTTATATCAATCGATTTACATCACGACTTAATTATATGATTTTTTTAAATAAATTTTTATTTTGCACAAGAAATGATAATTAAAACAACTTTATATCAATTGATTTACATCACGACTTAATCATATGATTTGTATTAATAAATTTTTACTTTGAACTAGAAATGATAATTCAAACAAATTTATATCAATTGATTTACATCACGACTTATTCGTATGATTTTTTTTAAATAAATTTTGATTTTGAACAAGAAATGAAAAAAATTGAAGTACAGAAAAATATTTTATTAAGTTTTAAGTATTATCCATAAGTTACCAGTTATTTATTTAAGGTATTATTAATGGGTACTTACTGGTAGAGTTATTATTATTTTATTTTATTATTTATTTATTTTATTTTGCCTGACTAGTTTCAGTTTCTAACAAACCATCATCAGAGGCATGATATGTAAATTTTGCTATGTATATATCTTGATCTTATTTTTACCATAAATGTTTGTAATTAATTTGAATGTAATTGATGTATCAAATGGGTATACATTTACGCGATGATTGTGCAATTACTGACTTAATTAAGTCCACGTTTTCGTGACAATTAACCAGAAATTAGGGTTTTAAATTTACGTGCAGCGGATTTAAAATTTCTCCTCAACATTTCAGGGCACCTAGAACTCCCCAAGGTGAATCATGTGAGATGATCTTATATTTTTGTTTCGATCACTTCTGGGCCTACCTGGGTTTGGTTGAAGTGTAGTGTGTATGAATGTATATGATAACACATTGGCCTTTGGCGCAATACTGTAGATAGTGATTAGGAGTTTTTTGTTGAGCCCCTAAGTCATAGTTCACTGTTGCACCTAAGGTTAATGAGTAGGTATATTAACTTCAGGTGCAACATTTTCATCGTCATTGATGAGCCTAATTAGGAGTTCCATGTTCAGCCCAATTCATAGATCTGTGTTGGACCTAAAGTTATTGAATATACACAGTGGGCCAAAAAACCGTACAAATTGGATATATTTATATTTTCAATAACAATTAACGCATTAAATAAATCATTTAATTTTGTTTTTCCATCTGTGAAAAACAAAATGTTTACAGTTGGTAGATTTTAAAAATGATATTGCATCTTTGAAAAGTTTTTTTTTATCATCAACATTAATTATTGACATTAATAAAGGCCCTGCATGAGAACTTGTACAATTCTTTTGCCCACTCTGTATGTATCTATATATACTCTGTATACATAGATATGCGTGCGTGCATTGTATTTACTAACGTGCAATTTCTTCCAGCAAGTTTTAAATTCGCGATTAACACTTTGGGATTACCTTCCCAAGTCAAACGTATACTTTTTAGTGTTTTCTTTGTCTTGTTTTCAATAAATAATTAGTGAAACTATCTTGAGCAGTTCAGATTACCTTCTGACGATAAATGTCCTTTTAGAGCCAGTGCGTAGTAGTGTCGAAAGTTCGGGTATGGTTGAGCCTGAGGATTGTTGCGTTTGTTTCGTGCTTTCCTCGCCCGCGCCACACCGTCAAACTCCGAACTCCGATTTGTTTTCCGAGTTCGGAGTTGCAGGGTACTGGATCTTCGCCAATACAACTTTAAAAGTTAATTTCAAGGTAGGTCTTTTTTTGAGAAGGGCTCCAAGACGTATCAAAGTGAGTACAGTTTTTCTTACATTTCATCAAGTAGAGTCTCGATTCAGGTTTTTGTTCACAGATGCGCCCCAGCTTTTCTTGCTTTGCTACTGATAATGCGTATTAGTTTTAAGCAGGGAGTTTCTAACCTGGTGTCCGGATTGAGTTCTCGTGAAGCAAGTTAAGCCACATTGAGATTTCTCTGTAACACTGTAATAACTCATTGGGTTCTGGTGTGGCATTGTAAATCGTGATGGTAGGTTCTTTGCTACACTGTTGACCTCAATCATGTTGTTCCCTTCAAGTCTGTGGATTCCGTAGGTTCAAAAGGGTTAAGAATAACTGCATTATAGCATCACACAGTGCGCCGCCTGAGTGAGCAGGGTTTTTCTTACAGGTGCGACATTTGTATTTGTGTATTGTCGGCGTATATTCTCACTCTGGGCGACGTACTTATATTTCTTGCGTTGCGGATATGTACGTTTAGGGTTTTTCTCCTTACAGGTGCGCTCACATCTTTGCGCTCGTACGTCGAGACAGTAACGAGTAGGGTTTTGTATACAGTACTTGTTTGTTTCAAGTATCTGTATACAATACTTGTTTGTTGCAAGTACTATGTATGCAGTGCTTGTTTGTTGCAAGTACTATGTATGCAGTGCTTGTATATTGCAAGTAGAAACAATCGCATTTTATCTTAGCGCTGCGCCATTCATATTCCCGCCCCCTCTTGTACTTCTTGTATGTATACAGTACTTGTTTGTTGCAAGTACTACGTATACAGTACTTGTTTGTTGCAAGTACATGCGTATACAGTACTTGTTTGGTTCAAGTACATATGTATACATTACATGTTTGTTGCAAGTACTTTGTATACAGTGCTTGTTTGTTTCAAGTGCATGTATACAGTACTTGTTTATTGCAAGTACCAACAATCGCATTTTATCTTAGCGCTGCGCCACTCATATTCCCGCCCCCTCTTGTACTTGTTGTATGTATACAGTACTTGTTTGTTGCAAGTATTACGTATACAGTCCTTGTTTGTTGCAAGTACATACGTATACAGTACATGTTTGGTTCAAGTACATATGTATACATTACATGTTTGTTGCAAGTACTTTGTATACAGTGCTTGTGTGTTGGAGGTGCATGTATACAGTACTTGTTTACTGCAAGTACCAACAATCGCATTTTATCTTAGCGCTGCACCACTCATAATTCCGCCCACTCATGTACTTGTTGTATGTATACAATACTTGTTTGTTGCAGATATTACGTATACAGTACTTGTTTGTTGCAAGTACATACGTATACAGTACTTGTTTGGTTCAGGTACATATGTATACATTACATGTTTGTTGCAAGTACTTTGTATACAGTGCTTGTTTGTTTCAAGTACATGTATACAGTACTTGTTTGTTGCAAGTACCAACAATCGCATTTTATCTTAGCTACTTGTATTTCCTTGTTGTCGGCGCATCTCGTTCTGTAAGACGCACTTATTCGATGTGCATATAATTAGTACCGCGATGTTGCGCCCATGCATTGAACAGGGTTTTCCTTTTCAGGTACAATCTATTAGCTACATTTGAAGTAGATGCATGTAAAACTGCGCCTTACTAGGGTTCCTCTAAGCAGGTTCTCTTAAATTATTTTGTACCCAGTACTTGCTTGTTGCAAGTACTTGTGTACTATGTATATAGTACTTGTTTGTTGCAAGTACGACAATAGCATTTTCTCTTTCAGGTACAATATAAACTGCGCCTATATTGGGTTCCTGTAAACAGGTTCTCTTAAATTATTCTGTATCCAGTACTTGCTTGTTGCAAGTACTTGTGTACTATGTACATAGTACTTGTTTGTTGCAAGTACGACAATAGTATTTTCTCTTTCAGGTACAATACAAACTGCGCCTATATTGGGTTCCTGTATACGGGTTCTCTTAAATTATAATACAACAATAACATACAACAATACAACCATACAACAATAATAACAACAATAATATTAAATAAAGAAAAATAACACACTTGGTATAAGTTTCACAGTTTTTTTATTTTTATAATTGATACTTCACAATTGTTTTGGTTGTTACACCATTGTCAAGAGTTACAAGAATACTCCGAGTATTCTTTTAACTCTTGAAAATGTTGTAACGACCAAAACAATTGTTGTTTATCAAACTAAAAAAAAAAAAAAACTGTGACACTTACACGAAGTGTCTTATGTTGCTTAATTTAATATGTTTGACCAAGTAGTTATTAAACTTTTAATTTAAACAAAAGAATGTTTTTTTCAGGTTACATGAGTAAAATAGGGCTAAAGGCGAGATCTCTCATGTATAAAATAAAAAGATAACGGCACCAGTGAATTGGGCAGCTTTATTTACACCAGCAGTCCAGCTTTAGACGAATACTAAGAGGTATTTTAATGTTCATCAATTCAGTTGTATTGTAAATCAGGCTTTCCGTTCACAGACAGTACCTCAAACGTGCAGCACTTTTCGGAATATTCTGGAAGTGCTGCAATTTGGGGTGGTGCAGGAAATCTGTCTAATGCATATTTTACTGGGTAAAATTTAATGTGTCCTTCATTTTATTGCTAATGCTAATCAGTTACTCATTAACATATGTATCATTAATTTTCTATTTCATTTTACATTGAGCTTGCTTATGAATACGTATTAATGAATACGTATTTATTATAAGCAAATTGATTTTGTATTTCAATATAAAATCTGAAGCAGAAGGTAGGTACCTATAATATTTAGTTTTTCCTAATGTTTTCTAAAACAATATTTTAATAATAGTAAAAGATATAACATTCCACTGCATACTTTTTGGTTGGATAACATAATGCTATTGCAGCAGGCAATCAAGAGGAAAAAGGAATTTGAGCTCTTTTTGTCAAAGCTGCTAATACTACCACTACTACTACCAATATAAATAATAATAATATAATTATATTAAATATTAATACTAGATTTATAGGGTAGTTTATTATTTGCTATAAATAATTATAATAAAGTAATGTGTTTTTTATTAGGCTATTTTCGAAAATTTACGATAATATTTTTAATCCCTACAATTATAATTTATTATTTTGTATATGAACTATTATAATATAAAATATGATTTTCTTAGTTTGAATGATGTAAGTTTATTATGCAAGCTATAATTTCAGAACACTAACGGGTTTTGATTAATGGTTGGAGGTTGCCATACATATTAATAAGACCTCATATGCCGCTGCTGGAATCTGCAATTGATATAATTTACGGCTTTTGTGAAATGCAGCTAATGTGCACGGGTTATCCCTTTGCCCGGTGAGTTATTTCACAAAAAGGGAAATTGTAATAATAGTTATATAATTGCGATTTATTATGTGACCTCCTTAAGTTCCTTTTCAACAATTTCTTTACTTTCAATTTCTAGAAGAGTCTTACTTGGAGGCGGCTGCTCTTGATGCCACGGCCGGCAACAATTATGTAGTTGTATAATACCCTTGTATAATTGGGCTCCAAAACAGATGTGGCAATAATTACATGAATACTTGTTATAAGGCTTATACTTGAGAAGTGACGTTTTTCTTGTAGTTACTACTCTAAATAATAATTCTTATGGTTAACAGTAATTTAATTATTGTTATTTATTTATTTATTATATAGTACTTAATTGGTAATTTAAAAGCAACAATGAAGTCATACGAATTATGTGTTAAAATGAATCTATACAGTTTGTCTCAGTGACTACCAGACATATCAAAAATAACATTGGGAAATTGTCACTGAGACACACTGTATACGTAGTTAGAGCCTTTAGAATAAGAACATTATTCATAGCTAATACATTTTATGTATATTCCATAAATTATATAAGAAAATCTTGACTTATAACGCCGTAAATAATAGGAGTAATAAATTAGTTGTTCGAACAATTATAATTGTTTTAATTAAAATAACACATAGATGGCATTTTAGATTATAGGTTCACTTGCAATTATTGTATATTATTGGAAATCAATGGACAAGGTAAAATTAAATTGAATTTGCTCGTTTGTACAGGGAAATTCAATTTTTCGTGTAATTCCATTATTTGTGGGTCAACAATTGCCACAATTTGGCATAGAAAAATGCACTCTGCCACATCAAAGGAATACGCGTACGCAGCTTTAGCAGGAAATCAATATGCGCTTGACAGGGAATAGTTTTGTGAACGATATAGAAAATATATAATATGCAGAATACTAACTGTTTCTACAAATTATCGAACATTGTACAATTGAGTGGTCCACATTATGGTGATTTTCGGGATGTTGAACTGACTCCTAATTACATTTATTGCCAGAACCGAGCGTGTGCATGCCATGCTAATCTTGAACAAACAACGTTTCTGCTATTAAATAAATATTTAAATTATAACTGGCTTGATGAAGCTAATTTCAATAGCAATTTTCATAATGTGTATATATTTTCATATATGGTATGGTAGGCGATTACTACCTATTTTGCTACAACGATTAACTTAGCATTCAAAATAAATTCGTTTTATTTGATTATATTTTCTCTTGACTTATTTCATATTATTTCATACGTATTTTATATTTCATAAGTTCATACATCATCACACATATTTCAGAAGTTGGTACTATTGGTTAGTAGCTATTGGTTAGTACCATAAGTGGTACTAGTACGATAGTGCAGTACCTCATATTAGAGGAAATCAGACTGGGAGGTTCAACCAAAATTTTAATGGAATGAAACTCCGTAGATAAGTTCCATTTAAATGGCCTTCAAAGTTTACTGGCTACTAGGAATTCTGGCAAAGTTTTATTTTAGCTTAAAAAATCATTTTATGTTCATTTTATATGTAAGTTTTTTAGGGGCTTGTGCCTTTCCGGCTGCCCAATGCCTGGCGAGAAGAAATAAGCGGTTCATTCCAGATGTTATTTCCCGGGATTGAACCCGAAACCGTCGGCACCGCTGAGCTCTCCAAAAATGATGAACACACTATTTTTGCATAAAATATTAGCACGTTAATTTTTATTCAAGTAAATTCCATGTATTAAATCTAAAAAGTGACCTAATGATGTAATTTCAGTGGTCCTGAAATGCATTAATCGAGAATTCGTCAGTTATTTATCTTTGGCTCCAGGTTTTAGTGTGTCATGAATTTTGTTAGCACGATAACTAAAGAACGGAAACGAATTTTGGATTTGGAGCTCATATATCTAATAGTTCCACGACCTAATTTAACATTGATTTCAGAACAATTGCTTAATTTGCTTATACGTAAATCCGGTCCTGATTTTAAGGGCAGATAACATATTTTACCTAGAATTTCACCAGAACTATACCTTTTCAAGTTCAAATTGAGACCAATCAATTTCAAACTGAGATCAATCAATTTCAAATGGAGACAATTGATTGGTTCTCAATTTGAAATTGATTCGTCTCACTTTGAACTTAATTGGTCTCAATTCGAATTTGATTTGTCTCAATTTGAACTTAAATGGTCTCAATTTGAACTTAAAAAGGTATAAAGAGAAGCAGAAACAAGTTTGCAAAATTTAATTCAATATTCGAACTTATAAAATCGATATTATAAGATTTTGCATGGCATTCACAATTTTCGACGACATATGTAGAATTTAGACAGTAATTCTTAAAATTTAATAACACAAATTTGATCTGCATTTACCATATTTGATCTGAATTTGACAAACTTAATGTGAATTTGCCAAATTTGGGCTGTGTTTGTTTCGAAAACACTCAAATTCTATATCAATGATCAAATTTGAGAAGTAATTGTCTAATTTTAACAAATTATGAGTTTTCAACTGTAATTATCAAAATTTAACAATCAATGAAAAATATTCTTAAAATTAATAAACGTATTGGAAAAGAAATTAGTCGAAAGTTGACTGAAATTTTATGAAAATTTGTCAGATTCCAAGACAATTTATACATTTTAACTGACATTTGCAAATTTATTTTCAATTTTTGACGACATATGTAGAATTTAGACAATAATTCTTAAAATTTAACAACTAAAATTTGATCTGAATTTACCATATTTGATCTGAATTTGACATACTTAATGTGAATTTGCCAAATTTGGGCTGTACTTGTTTCGAAAAGACTCAAATTCTATATCAATGATCAAATTTGAGAAGTAATTTTCCAATTTTAAAGAATCATGAGTTTACAACTGTAACTTTCAAATTTTAACAATCAATGAAAAATATCTTTAAAATTCGTACATGTATTGTAATAAAAATTGGTCGAAAGTTAACTGAAATTTTATGAAAATTTGTCAAATTTCAAGATAATTTATAGATTTTAACTAACATTTGCAAATTTATTTTCAATTTTTGACTGCAACTCCTAAATTTTAATAAAAACATGAAATTTTGCAGATTGCAACAGAAATTTTAACAGAAACTCTCAAATTCTACTGTCCTTAGTCACAGTCCAACAGAAACAATAATAATTATAAAATTCAATCTGAATTACCAAATTCTGACTATAGTTATCAAATTTGATCCTAAATGTTAAAATAACTCTTCAAATTGCAAACATAATTTTACCTGAAATTCACAAATTTAGTCTACAAAAGTTAAATGAGCACATTTTTTACTAAGTTAAGAATGAGACCAAATATTGTATCGCGGATTTAGGGTACACTCTGTATACTCGAAATAATTTCAAAAAGTAGCACATGAAATGTCCAATAACTTCCAATCAGATTTTTTCCATAATTTTCATTAGTCTAGCAGCAATGGTTCGAGCGAGAATAGGTGGGCCACCCTGTATGTAGAATTTTGACAGTAATTCTTAAAATTTAACAATTGAAATTTAATCTGAATTTACCACATTTGATCTGAATTTCACAAACTTAATGTAAATTTGCCAAATTTGGGCCGTGTTTGTTTCGAAAACACTCAAATTCTATATTAATGATCAAATTTGAGAAGTAATTTTTCAATTTTAACGTATTATGAGTTTTCAACTGAAATTTTCAAATTTTAACAATCAATGAAAAATTTCCTTAAAATTCGTACATGTATTGTAAACAAAAATGTTCGAAAGTTAACTGAAATTTTATGAAAATTTGTCAGATTCCAATACATTTTATAGATTTTAACTGAAATTTGCAAATTTCTTTTAAATTTTTGACTGCAATTCCTAAATTTTAATAAATGTAAAAAAAATTGCTGGCAGGTGGCAAATTCCAACAGAATTTTTAACAGAAACTTTCAAATTCCATTGTCCTTTTCACAGTCCAACGAAGACAGGGACAATTATAAAATTCAATGTAAATTACCAAATTCTGACTGCAGTTATCAAAGTTGATTCTAAATGTTAATGTAACTTGTATTTTACTCATATTAAGGTAATTTAAACATTTCAGTAAAAATGTGTACTTCCTTTATTATAATTTTTATTTGATTTTGCAACCAGTTTCGAAGAATTAATTGGTCATCTTTAGACAAAATTGTTTAAAACTAAAAACTGTATTTTCCTGGTTTGTGACACATATTGAAAACTAATTTGTATGCTTCTGTGTATTTATCGTGTAAACGATTCAAATTAATTTTCAATATGTGTCACACACCAGAAAAATTCAGTGTTTAGTTTTAGTCAATTTTGCCTGAAGATGACCAATTAATTCGCCGAAACCGGTTGCAAAAGCAAATAAAAATTATAATTAAGGAAGTACACATTTTTTACTGAATAGTTAATATAAATCTTCAAATTGCACAGGAAATTTTACCCGAAATTCACAAATTTGGTCTACAAAAGTTAAATGAGCACGATAATTGGGACATCTCTTATATACCTAAACTCTGTTCCATTTTTATTTTTAACTAAGTTGGTTCTGTTAGAACGACAGTTTTGTTGGCTAATGTAATAAGTAAGTAAACTTGAAAAAAAAATGTTATATTTAAAACAGAGGTTATATTTTATGACATTGGGCAATGTTGCCATCAAATTGAGTATCTATTGAGTGCAGAATTTATTTGCTATTTTTATTTTACATACAGGGTGGCCCAATTATCCCCGGTCAGATAATTGTTGCTAGACTAATAACAATTGAGGAAAAAATCTAATT
Organism: Othius punctulatus; assembly: GCA_951805005.1. Lineage (NCBI taxonomy): Eukaryota > Metazoa > Arthropoda > Insecta > Coleoptera > Staphylinidae > Othius > Othius punctulatus. Next base: position 44,079,968 of record OX638145.1, on the reverse strand, counting down.
GGCACTTATTGGACAGTTGATGTGCTACTTTTTAAAATTATTTTCGTGTATATAGAGTGTACCATAAATCCGGCACACTAAATTTGGTCTCTTTTTAAAAAAGACCACTCTGTATATTCTTTCATTTTTAGAATCTGCTTTATGTGGGTTTCACAAATCATTTATATTTTTGGGATCAGATGCAACGCTGCTAAGTTATTCTCATTTTAATCAAGTTTAACGAAAAATCATGGACGTGGAAAAAAAAAATCAACAAAACCTTGCTATAAGAGATCAATAAAAGAATCGGCTTATGCAATGTGCCAAATATTGGGCAATGTTGGCATCAAACTGAGTATCTATTGAGTGCAGAATTTATTTGCTATTTTTATTTTACATATGTGAATTAGGCAACGTTGCTAGAAATCTGACATTTAATATTTTTTTCATTGTCAGATCGGTTTTGTTGGTAACCACAACTTTCTTAGTTAAAAATAAAGATGGAACAGAGTATACAGGATGTTAATTAATAACGTAGAGAAACATACAAGGGCGATTCCTTGTTCAATTCTAAGATAAAAAATTCATATAAGCATGGGGTCTCAGCAGCTTCGTTTCCAAAATAAAGTTTAAAGATATTAAAAAAAAAGTTTAATAAGAAACAATCTTACAATAGATACAAAACTTGAATACCCTACTGCTATAGAAATAATTAACAAAAGCCTCATAAACTGTTAAAATTGACCACTTCTGACCTCAATGCATGTTTTTATGCTAGCATCAACTGGCAGACTCGTTCATGATTTCTTAATTATAATCTTCCAGATTAAGAATTGGAGTTGGGTATACCAAAAATGTTAGCTTCCCCCAAATGAAGAAATCCAAAGGACTTATATGACCTATGGGGCCACGATTAATCTTCCAGATTAAGAATTGAAGTTGGGTATACCAACAATGTTAGGTTCCCCCAAATGAAGAAATCGAAACCACTTATATGACCTATGGGGACACGATTGTGTCCGACGTGTTGTGATTAAATCATATTTTTTAAAGCTTCTTTAAACTATATTTTGAAAACGAAGCCGTTGAGACCCCTTGTTTATATGAACTTTATATCTTAGAATTTATCAAGGAATCACCCATTGAAGTTTGTCTACGTACTTAATTTACACCCTGAATAGTATAAGGCAGATATTACGAGTAGTATAATGTTAGAATTCGAATAGAATCGGATTATCGTTTTCGGATAAATCGGATTCGAAAGTTTATCGATATGTTCAGTAATTGGCCTAGTAGCCTATTTGTGAGCTGATTACAAATTTAACATTGACAATGACCGTGTAAATTCGATTAATTAATTCTAATGGGACATATTACGTTTATTAAATTAGACTTTTAAAATATTAATTATAATAATTCTGCTATATTTTACGCGTAAAATTAATTATTAATAATAAAATCATGGAAACAACGGCGTATTTGAAAAGTGAAATATTTTGAACATGCCCCGCATTGTTTTATTATGATTAACGACCTTCACAATTAATCACGATTTACACCAAATGAAACAAATGATTGAAATCGTCTATTTCATCAAAAAGCGCACATAAACCGTGGAGGGTGCGAAAATGGATATTCAAATGGGGTGCTCTGTTTAAAAGCCGATACGATAAGTGAGCTGGGTTCACTTCTAACACAAATAAATTGATGGAATCCTGCAGTCATATTGCGGCTTATCCCGAAACTTTCCGTTTGCGAGGAACTTGTCTCAATTTGTTACACAATCCGAATGATATAAAGGAGCTGCGGGTTGTAATGAAGAGGTCAAGGAACCCGAAAGAAGGCCCTTAATATGTAAAATTAGCATTCAGAAATGGAAAACACATTGCCTTGGATGTTACATTAAAAATACACTGCTAAATATTTGACGTACAATATTTTATGAAAATTCGGCTAATGAATAATTCAAGAAATGAAAGCAATAAATTAATAAGGATTGTGAACAGCCGCAATTCTTTGATACGATTTGTCGACATTGTGCGTCTCGCCGATTTGCATTTTATTATTAAGATAAGTAGCCGATACATGCTCACACTATTCTTTAGATAAAATCAAAGAATGTGGAGGCCCTTAAGACCTTGACCTATAATACAGATTTAGTTATTGTAGACCCAAAGTTTTACATATATTAGCATTATTGGCAGTATCGATAAGAGCCTCGCGAGACTGGTAGTGATGTTGGAATTGTCCAGTTGCAGATATCATACCTTAAAGACATTGAGGGGAACCTGTTTTATTTGTACCAATAACACCATGAAGGTGGTTTTTGAAGTGATGGGGATGACACTGTCTTGTATATAAGTTCAGGAGTCAGACACTAGTAATATCAGTTTCTCAGAACTGCAGTAAAAGCAATATTCATTAATCATGTTCAAATTGGTATGTATTTTATATTTTTATTAATCTTCGATTTACTGACATACATTCTTTAGGCTGCTCTTTTTGCCGTACTGGCCCTCGCTTATGCTGCACCAGGTGGCATCGTGACGCACACTGTCGCGACCCACGGAGCTGTTGTCTCACACCCTGTTGTACACGCCGCCCCCGTGGTGCACACCGTACATGCCGCCCCTGTCGTACACGCTGTCCATGCAGTGCCAGTTGTGAAAACCGTACCAGTGGTGGCCGCCGTCCCCGTCGTGAAGACGACCCATGTGGCTCACTCTGCTCACGTCGTCCATGCCGCCCCCGTACACCACACCCCAGTTGTACACGCCGTACCATTAGTGAAGGCCGTACATGCTCCCTTAGTCCACGTCCATTAAATCATTCATGATTAGTTCATGATAATTCATGGTGATTCGTGAATATAGTCTTGAACGATCAAGACTATATGTTACTTCCTGAACTTATTGGTTATTAATAAATTATTTCATACTCTATGGGTCTTAATTTATCAATGTTTTAATATTTTTCTATTCAGTTAACATACCAAAGCTTAAAAATCTAAAACGCAATATGAATTTAATAATAGTCTTTAAATTGTACACATATTGACTACATTGGATTAAACTGTAATTGTGAATAATTACCGTCTACAAGGACTACTGCACTTGGAAGTTTTGCCCAGAACAGTAGCGAGTTTCATAATTTTTTTAATGTTTGTTTAATATATTATTTGAGATCAGAAATGTTAAAGTGGGGGACATAAATATGTATATTACAAATAATGATAATGATATTTATGAAAAAAAAAAACATTTTTACAATATTTATTGAAATTTTAAATAGTGTATTTAAACTTAAAGAAAAATAACAAATTATCCTTTTTCACAACGACATTTATTTCGCTAAATGTACATTTCAACCACTACGTGGTCATCTTCAGTAGACATTTGTACAATACAGTACAAATGTAATGTAACTTGTACAGTACAAATGTCTACTGAAGATGACCACGTAGTGGTTGAAATGTACATTTAGCGAAATAAATGTTGCTGTGAAAAATGATAATTTGTTATTTTTCTTCAAGTGTTGATATTTCATAAGCTTAAACCGATTATTTTAGTGTATTTAAACTTTTTTTTTCAAATTACGACAACATATAAAAAACGTTAAATTATTTTTTTTATAAATCATTAATTATAAGTAAATCATGGGCAGAATTCGGAGAGAAAATGGAAAGGGACAGATATGGAAACCAAAAACTATTCCATAAAATGTTTAAAAATATAAGGAAAAGAAGCTAAGCTAAGACCCTGTAAACCATATGAGAAATAAAAATGGCAAAACTAATACATGAGAAAGGAGACGTTATACAGACATGGAAAGAGTTATTTGAACGAATTCTAAATGCAGACCAAATAAACCAAATTAAATAAAAACATGAATATGAACAAACTAACCCAAGTCAATCCCAAAATGGACAAGAAATAATACTGGAAGAAATCGATGAAGCAACCAGCACACTGAAGAGGGGCAAAGCAGCGGGACATGACAACATAACAGCAGACCTTATGGAACACGTTGGTGATAAAGAGGAAGAAGTACTACGAGAGCTATTCAATAAAATAATCAGAAGGAGAAAAATACCGGACGAGTGAGAACTGGAAATAATTATACCACTATATAAATAAGGCGATGAAAATGAATGTTCCAATTATCTAGGAATTAATATACTCCAAACAGGGACCAGTTACCTCCATGTAAACAAAATGTGTGAACAAATCCTAGAAAAAATATTACAAATAACAATAGAACCACAACTAGAGGAATCTCAAAGAGCATTTAGAAGAGGCAGACGATTATATTCTCACAATCAAGCAGTTAATTGAGATGAGTAGAAACAAGAAAATCTACCTTGCTTTTCTAAACATCGAAAAGGCTTTTGATGACTTGATCACTTATATGGAAGAGCTTAGCAGCTAGAGGTGCAAATCCGGGTATCTGTAAAGCCATCAAAAGAATATACAGAGTAACAAGGAGTTATGTGAGAATGGGAAATTTTGGATCAGAGGAGTTTACAACAAAATAAGGACTCAGGCAAGGAGGCGTTCTAAGTCCAACCCTGTTCAACATTATAATGGATGATGTTATAAAAGATATACAGGAATTAATAAAAAATACAAGGTAGGCTGCAGAAACATGGTAACTTACAGAAATATCAGAAAGCGATATTTCTGAAATACTTCAAGAACGACAAAGAGCTACAAAGCAATATCGGTATTTGGAATGTGTTCCATATATCGATATCGCATTGTAGCTCTGCAAAAAAGGAACCTAAAAATAAACTTTGCTAATACTAAGGTATTAGAAATGATATTAATAGATAAAGATAGATAAAGAAATTATATTATATAATAAATATATAATTAGAAGGCAAAAAATTAGAGCAAGTAGAAACATTTAAATATTTAGGAACAACATTTCACAAAGCAGAAAATATTGTCGCAGGAACATAAATGAAAGAATAGAAAATGCACTAAAAATTTTTCACAACCTAAACAACTCTTTCATATGCAAAAAGAAGTGTCGAGAAATACAAAAATGTCTGCATTATATGCTGTACCATAGTAAGACCTATACTATTATATGGCAGTGAGAGTTGGGTACTCGACAAAGGGAAACTTAGCAAACTTCAAGCAGTTCAGATGAAGTATCTCAGAGCCGTGGTGGGCATTACAAAAAGAGTCCGAAGAGTAGGAAATACGGAAGTGAGGAAGCTACTGCAAGTAGAACCACTATTGTCAATTATAGGAATCAACTGAGATGGTTTAGGTACTTGTCCAGAATGAAAGAAAACAAACAAGCAAAAGGTTATCAAGTAGTAGTTTATGAATAAGAAGAAATGGGTTACAATAAATTTATTTAGATGGTATAGTTATTTGAAAAATAATTATTAAAGTTGATTTAAAAGTAATAATATTTAATTTAATATTATGATCTTAGCTCTAAAATATGCACATATCGCCCGTCACTTTTGCTTAAAGTGAAATAAGTCGTAACACATATAGGAATCAAGAACAATGCAGAACAGACAAAGGGGCAGACCGCAGGAAACATGGGACAATATTATAGAAGAGTACAAGAGCAAAGAAAATGGCGAAGAAAACGAAATAATGGGCTAAACTTATCCACAATTAATGTTGATGTAAAGGTACTATAAATGTATTAAAATGTATTATACAGGGTGTCTTTGAAAAGTATCCACTCCGGATTTCTAAAAACAGGCGTTTTTAGTTTTTAGGCGTTTTACCTAAAAACTTTCACTTTGAAAGTAATCGAAGAAAAAGTATAGTATTTACAAAAATATTTGAAAACTGAGTGCAGTTCTGAGGCGTTCCGGTTATTTCCAAGAATCGAAACTATCACCATTCAATTCTTTAGGAAGGTTTTAAAGAATTATTTACGTCTCGTAATTTGTTTCCTGGCCCTCTATGACGTCATATTTTTGAGAAAATGGAAATTTCGAGGACCTGTTGCCTGAAACATTAACCTTTATTTCGTTAAGAATATCATTTACAAAAAAAATCTTACAAAAGTTATTGTTTCTTTTTGAAAAACCTATCCAAAGATGCCACACGTGACCTGTAGTAGGTTCCCATTTAATATTCTGAAGTTGAGTGCGCCTACTTAACCGGATATAACTGTTGGTAACTTCCGGAAATCGAAACTACCTCTATTATATTCTTCAGGTGGGCCTATGGTATGTTATTTTTTTCTGTAAACCTCTAAGACGTCAAATTACCGAGAACAGGTCTGGGACGGGTGGTCTGAAACACCCTGTATAATATAGATTTAGCAGAATATTTATTTTGATTTTAATATCTTTAAAGTTCGGCCCTCTTACTTTATTTCTTAATATAATTCCAACATCAAACGCTTTATAACAATCGATGGTGTCATCACCTATAATCCCTATAGAATTTGTCATACAACCTACCATACTCCTGTTGAAGGTCAGGAAAAAGGTTGTGAATTTTCAAATATTATACAATTTTACCTAAGGTCGTAGTGTTTTCATTTATCTTTGATACGATGATATGATGATATGTGGATATGATGATGAAAATAAAACTTCACTGTATATTCTACTCATGTTATATGTCAACATGTTGATTCGATGATATGATGCTATGTTGATATGATGATGAAAATAAAACTTCACTAAACCCTTCCATTCCGTCCACTACATCTGTTATTTACATCCGTAAATATCGTTGAGTTTATCCATTTAAAAACAACAGTTGCTCCACGTGGAAAAAACTCCATCATTTACTTTAATGATTTTCAATAGCGTCGCTCTATTGTCTAGTCTGTCGAGATTTTTGAGAAATAAACACTTAACCTTCTAGCACTATGATTGTGTTAAAAAAATTCAAAATCTTGTCCGTACAATTCTTTTTCAAATCTTGTAATTTATTATTTCTAATTCTAAATTAGAATTTTAATATCCAATTTCTATAAAAATCAAATTTCTAATTTGCATTTATTTTTGCAAATAAATTTCACTTGATTTAGCATAAGAAGAGCGTGAAAAAAATAAATTATTAACTCCAATAAATGCAAATTTCTAATTTGCATTTATTTTTGCAAATAATTTTCACTTGATTTAGCATAAGGAAAGCGTAGAAAACGGGAATGAATAACTCGATAGATTAATCGATAAATTGATGTAAATCAGATGTAAATTCCAGTCTCTCATTCTCAATACCATTTTGCCTATTGCTGGAAAACCGAAAACCAGAAACCAGAAGCTTCAAACTCCTTAATATTGCTTATTTGGAAAGGTTTGGAAATTTGGAAACCAGCAGATTTAACCTTCAGAATTTCGTTGATGACATTGACGTCTACATATAGCAGATGACATTGATGCAATAAATGCTAACCATCTCAATGTTAACGATTAAAAATTACATCCACCTACCTTGCACAATGAATCTAAATGTTTTTCTTTATTTCTACATTGTGTTGCAGGTATAATAAAAAACAACATGCGTCTAAAACCAAAGAGGTTTGGTATAATTCACCAACTGAAAAAGTTGGTGAATTATATAAGAAAACGAGTTTTTTCCAATGTATTTTAAATGGTAAACTTCAATTAATCATTGACACGTGTTAACATTAATCAATTTTACTAAGATTTTGCACAACTTATTTTTTATTCATTGTCTAGATCCGAATTTGGGGTTGGCGTATACAAAACTCAATAGTTCATTTTTGCGGACACCGTATAGGACACACAATAGCTATATATATATAAATATATATATATATATATATATATATATATATATAAATATATATATATATATATATATATATATATATATATATAAATATATATATATATATATATATATATATAGATATAAAATATATAATTTAATTTCGCGGTAAGTGCTTTGGCAGAGTAAATTAAATACAGTTATAAACTCGTTGCAGCTTAATGATAATACACTTTAAATACACTGGCAGTAATTCCATAATTTTAAGCAACAAACGAAAACTAAAATATTAGATAAGTAGGATGAAGCACGATCTAAATCCTTGCCGTGTGAAATTCCAGGTGGAAAGTATTTACTAAGTATCCATATATATATATTTCGAGCAAATCCTGAAATGCGGATAGCTCATGTTCTCTCGGGCATGTCACGAATCCCACTACTACTCGTAAATCGCGTTACTAGTATTAATTGAACCAAATCAATACTTACTAACCATACCTAATCTGAACAGATATAGTTAATATACAGTATGTCCCCGGATTGAGTTTACACGAGGGATTTTTTTTAATTTTTACTTTTAAGTCAAAATGTTATAGGAATTAAAAGTCCTGCTTGGTCTGAAACTACCATTTCAGTAATTAAAACATTGATTTATTTACACAAGGTGTTGGCTAAATAAAAATTAATTGAAAATAATTTTGACACTTTAGAAAAATAACATCATTTAAAGAATTCCCCACCATTTTATTCACACAGTTCAGGCTTTGGTGTCTTAACTCCCGAAAACTGTTTTGTATTTCTACATTAGTTATCGCAAATGTCTCTCGTGGGCGAATTTTAAATTTTCAGTATTATTTTCTGCTTTTAGGGGATTGTTTGAATGATTATATTTTTCTATAATGTTGTTAGATGTAATTTTAAATTATTGTTGCAAATAGTAAATAAATTAGTGTCAAAATAAGATTTAAAAAATTTGATTTAGCACCACCCTGTATAAATAAATTATAGTTTCAATAACAGAACTGGTAGTTTTAGACCAAGCAGGAATTATAATTCCTTTAACATTTTGACATAAAAGTAAAAATTAAGAAAAAAATCCTCTTGTAAACTCAATCCGGGGACATACTGTATATATTCTGGGACCTTAGATTTGTCCAAGATCGCAAACAACAATCTGTGCATATATAGGGGTTTTTGTGTAATACGTATACAGGGTGTTCAAACCACCCGTCCCAGATGGTTTTTATCGGGAATATCATTCATACCTAAAACAGTGATAACATTACAATACGGTTTTTATAGTTACGTGAATAAGTGACAATATTGATAATGCAATTAGTCGTAAATGATGTCGTAATGTACTATTTCGCACGAAATCAAATAGAAGGGGGATGCAGAATTGGTTGTCTGCAGCTCATTCCGGAGAAGTTTGCTACTATAATTGTTTAATTGCTTATCGCACTAATGCTGTTATATCTACAACAGCATTATGTGTCTATGGTATATCATTTTGAGGATATTTTTCATGTATTGTTTAAATTTGAAAATTTTAGTTGAAAACTCGCAATTGGTAAAAATTGGAAAGTTACTTTTCAAATTTCATCATTAGTATGAAATTTGAGTGTTTTAGAAACAAACACAGCCCAAATATGGCAAATTCACACCAAGTATGCCAAATTCAGACCCAGATCAAATTTTAGTTGTTAAATTTTAAGAAACACTGTCACAACTTTACATATATAGGAGTTTTGAATTTTGAACGTTGTTCAAAAAACCACGCAAAATCTTATAATATTGATTTTATAATTTCAAATTTTCAATTACATTTTGCAGACGTTGTGTTTGTTAAATATGCGGCCAAAACCCTGAAATAAAGTTGCATTTTTTGCAAATAATTTAATATTAATAATTTCTAGATACTTCAGTTGGTAAAGAGATATGATGAAACTTTAGTTTTTTTTTAATTCTAAATACAATCTACACACCTTGAAAGTTCACTGCTCTGTTTGTCGCTGAATGATGACAAAAATGCGCAAATTTAGTTAGCTTGAATTGAAATAATTCCGTTTAGTAATAAATCTGATTTTTTTATATCTAGAAGATAGACATACCTATTTGTTTTGCTTGTGTTTTAAGTTTCTTCTTTCGTTTTTAACACTTTTGTATTAAATTAAAATTTGTAGATTTTTTAAAACATAATTTATATTTTATAAAGCAGAACTATATAAACGGCACAATTAAAGGTTAGCACTTAAGCTCTGTCTAAAGCTACATATATAGTATACTCGCACACCAAAAATCATTACTATAACTTTGCCCTTTCGACAGCTACCGATAATTTTGTACCTGTGTGTCTGCTAAATCAACCCAGCTAGACTATTTAAATTATATTTACTTAATATAAAGAGAGCGCATAAAGTATTATGTATTATCTAAGTTTGTTTTAACTGACGTTGTTTCCATGGTAACTAGATGCATTCTGCACATTGAATTAATAATTTAATAGTTTTACTTTTACGCACTTTTTCTCAATGTTTTTCAAATGTTACATATTGAAAATGTCATGTTGTTGAAAACATAATAAAAAGTACTATTAAAATCAATAATAAAAAATATTTGTTGTCATTTAAAAAAAATGGCTCTGACGTCATAACTTTAAAACGGAGAGAGATGGAAAAATGAAAATGGTCTCAAAATATTTGTTTAAAAATGAATCGAATGAAAAATTAAAAGCATTTTCCAAAAAAAATATACAGGGGAAAAAATAAAGCCAGGTCTTAATACTTTTACTTAATTCCAGGTCACTGTATAGCAGGTTTTTAGTTTTACAAATATGCCATGTATATTTCGTTGTTTTGTATGTATATTTTGTTGTTTTCTTTTTACAAATCCAATGAACATTTCATAGTAAATACCAATATACAGGGTGGTTCGTAATTAGCCAATATGTCAAAAATGGTCAGAATTTCATCAAATTTGGAATGCACATTCATTTTGGGATCATTTAAAATATAAAGTAAACAACATACCAATATGGCTATTATACTGGGTGACCAACCTTAAATATATTGTATCTATGGAGAAATTGTGTCAATTTATAACATATACTGTTTGATTTTTAAAATACAGCGTGATCAATTTGAAATGTCGTATTAAAACTGTTAAACAAATATTGCGTTATTGGGAATTTAGGCACAACATGGGCAATTAAACCAGTTAGAATATTGCAGAATTAATACAACAACAGATATGTTTAAGAGATTACTGATTAGTTCAGATCTGCATGTCTCAACATTCCAAAACTAAAAAAAGATGAAAATTAAATATTATTATAAATATATTACAATGTTTATTAACGCAAAGTACTATTTACATGTTTTAATAACCTTTTCTTATTTTTAACTATTTAAGATAATTAAACATATCCAAAAATTTGATAAAATTCCTTTCAGATAATAACTTGCGATTTCATACGAATCACCCGTATATTGATAAAACCAAATGCATTTTTTTTCATAATAGATAGATGTAGCTATTATTTTTTGTGAAAATAATAACGAAAAAGTGAAGTTATTCGAGCCTTTCAATTTGACATTTAAGATTGGTCGCCCTGTATAATAACCATATTTGTATGTTATATACCTTATGTTTTAAATTATCCCATTATGAACCTGTAGTCTGAATTTGATGAAATCCCGACCATGTTTTACATTTTGCCTTCTTACGAACAACCCTGTATATTGGTATATACTATGAAATGTTAATATAATAACGCGATATTTTAACAGTTTTAATACGACATTTCAGATTGATCACCCTGTATTTTAAAAATCAAATAGTATATGTTATAAATTTACACAATTTCTCCATAGATACAATATATCTACGTATTTTTCATTTTACATTTAAGGTTGGTCACCCAATATAATAGCCATATTGGTATGTTGTATATTGTATATTGGTATTTACTATGAAATGTTCATTGGATTTGTAAAAAAAAAAACATGAAGTATGCATGGTATATTTGTAAAACTGAAAACCTGCCATGTATTAAGTAAATTTAATTTAAATAGTGTAGCAGGGTTGAATTAGCAGACATTTAGCAGAAAAAAACGATAATTGTCGAACGGGCAAACTTAGAGAAATTATTTTTGGTATGCAAGTAAACTATATATGTAGCTTTACACTGAATAATGATTTAAACCTCTAATTTTGTATGTAATTATTTGCGGCTCCATCAAAATTTCCTCTTCCTATCAAAAAATGATAAAGTTGCTTTGTTTCTTAGACTTTTCTAAACAAATAACATTCGTTTAATCAATAATCAATAATGAGGAAAAATCACGTTCAAAATTAAAATTAATAGCATAAGTCCAGGCCAATTACATGGGTGCTATTTTCGCATAATTTTGCAACACCAAAACTGGTTAACTTTATGGCTTATTAACTTCATAACTCAAGACTATAACTTAACATAAAAGTTTGTGTGCATATTCTGGGGTATATGTAATAGAATTCTATTATTACTTTTAAAATAAAGTTGTTTAAATGTGAGTGTTTTTGGAGGTTTTGGCCGCGTTTTCGCACACTGTGTGGCGTTTGCTGGTTTTCTTACTAGTTTTATTGAAATTTTATGGGAAATATAATATCTATCCTTAAATTTTTTGAAAATTTAACATTCGTCACAATCATTTGAAATTCAGGTATAATAATCAAATTTCCTTTGCATTCTGTCGAGTTGTGTTACAATTTGGGATAAAATTATGGGATAACTGCAGTCAGAATTTGATAATTCAAGAAATCATATATAATTATCATTGTTGCCATTCGATATCGATGTTATAAGTGCAAATTTTCAATTAAATTTTGAGACTAGCGTTTGCTTCTCATAAGTTCTGTTAACATTTTAGGTAAACTATGATATCTGATGCTAAAGTGAAGTAATTTTGAAATGTATTTTTTTAATATGCTAGGTGTTTTCTAACTTCTCAACCTCTAAGAAAAAATTGGCGACCTCTTCAGCTGCTAAGTGACCAGAAGAACCACTGGTCTATACACTGACTGGATGGACGTAAAAATATTAATAAAGGCGAGTTAAGTTAAAAAATAATAATTTATTTCATGGCAAATAAGTTAGGACAGGAACAAGAATTTAATGAATGTGTACTACTGGCGCGTGCAGAGTCTTTACTACTGGCACAGCATGCACGACTGGAGTGTGAATTGGCGCTGCGTGTACTACGTGAGAAGAGTGGGCCACGTGGGTGGTTCTCACCACAGGAACGGTGGCGTGGACGGCATGTACGGCATGTACGACAGGGGCGGCGTGTACGGCATGCACGACGGGGGCGGCGTGGACAGCATGTACTATGGGGGCAGCGTGGACGGCATGAACAACTGGAGCGTGCACTACTGGGTGCGATACGACGGCATGTGTTACAATACCACCTGGGGCAGCATAGACGATGGCCAATGAGGCGAATAAAGCTACCTGAGAATAATTAATTAGTCTAATAACCATTTACTTAGATATTAGTTAATACATACCAACTTGAACATTTTGAGTAAGTAATTGCTTCGCTTGAATGAAACTAATACAACTCGAGTCTAATTTTCAGTGCTTATATACGTGGTGATGTTATCCCCATCACTACGAAGACTCGTTTTATTGGCAGAATTGAAACAAGTTCACCTTAACACGGCTTCTGTAATTATTCAAATTTTATTTAATGTTTCCAAAACTATATGTGTATATTATAGATGTATCCTTCAAAGTGTTCATAAACATTATAAATATCTAGAAACACCTATACAGGGTGTCCAAGATAAGGATCAACAGCATGATGTGACCCTATAACAAACTTCGTGGTTTTCGTTTAATTTTCATAAATTTTCCAGTGATTCTTAATGCAATTATTAAAAATGCATTTGGTATTACGCTTTATATAGTTTTTTTGGACTTAACATAAGTCTTCCTAAAATTTGCACGGAAAATACTTACTTATCTATATACAATAACAAGATTTAAAAACAAATGAACATTGAATTGAAGGAACCATTCACAATTATCCGTCTAATTGTGAATATCGAATCAAAAATTGATTGTTTTCGTGGACTTACAATATGATGACAAATGTTTGAAACTTCGTTGTCCACCATCGAATATAAAGTTCTCGTAAATTTTGAAGGACTTTTAATAAAATTTCTAGACATATTCATAAATACAACAATTTTCATTTTTGATTGGAAATTGTGTTGATTAGAGATCTTTAAAAATTCGTAATAAGTGTACGTGTTTGTAAAAAATATAAATTTTCCAAAATTTAAAGTTAACTTCTAATACTTAATGAACCAAAGACCGGAAGAGGACTCATGGATGAAAGCTGAGTCCACAGAGGAAAGCACAAAAGGACTACAGAGACCAAAGTGCTGAGGGGCTTTAGGGAAAATGTGTTCACTGGAGATCTTTGAAAATTCGTTCTAAGTGTACGTGTTTGTGGACTATATAAACTTTCAAAAATCTCCAGTTAACTTCTAATCCTTAATGAACCAAAGACAAGAAGATGACTCATGGATGAAAGCTGAGTCTACAGAGGAAAGCACAAAAGGACTACAGAGGCCAAAGTGCTGAGGGGCTTTAGGGAAATTGTGTTGACTGGAGATCTATGAAAATTCGTAATAATTGTACGTGTTTGTGGACAATATAAATTTTCAAAAAATTCCAGTTAACTTCTAATCATTAATGAACCAAAGACAGGAAGAGGACTCATGGATGAAAGCTGAGTCCACAGAGGAAAGCACAAAAAGGACTACAGAGGCCAAAGTGCTAAAAAAAAATCATTAATGAAAAATTTTCAAGAAACTTCAATCATCATCGATCAAAAACTTTATCATTTTGGTGGATCTACAACATGACTAGAAATGTTCTAGAACATCCTTGTGTTATATAAATAATAAAATTCTGGTAAATTTAGAACGAGTTTTCATACAATTTCTAGAGGTATTACCAAACATCAAGAAAATTCATTATTGATTAGAAGTTTTTCTAATTTTGATATCTGAAATCTCTGAAATCTCTAATCTTAATAAAGAATTGACTGGAGATTTTTGAAAATTCGCATTCTTTTGGACAATTTTTAAAAATATCCAGACAATTAGGAAAAAATCGTATCTACAATGAGAAGAACATTCACTATTAACTAGAAGTTTTTAGAGTTCACAAGTTAATTTATCACAACACTGTTAATTTAAACAACTTACTATCTCTTACGGTTTGCGTGAATCCCATTATGAGCACGATAACTCGGACACCCTGTATAATATATGTACATAGTTTTAATATATTTCACTGTAAAAGTATAACATTTTGTGCTCTATTTTTATAAAAGTCCAGAAAACATTCCTAAGTTGATTAAACGTTTACAACAATTTCCATAGATGATCTACAAGGTTCAAGGAATAATTTTAAAAAAAATCCAAATTACATGATAAATTTTGAATTGCTAATCAAAAACTTGATTGTTTCGTACATGTAATATATCTAATAATTTTAATATATTTCATTGTAAAAATATAATATTTTGTGCTAACTTTTATAAAAGTAAAGAAAACATTCCTAAGTTGATTAAAAGTTTACAATAAATTCCAAAGATGATCTACAAGGTTCAAGGAATAATTTAAAAATAATCCAAATTACATGATAAATTTTGAATTGCAAATCAAAATGCGAAGTTTCAATACATGTATGAAACTTCATTGTTTCATACATGTAATGTATCTAATAATTTTAATATATTTCACTATTAAAATATAACATTTTGTGCTAATTTTTATAAAAGTAAAGAAAACATTCCTAAGTTGATTAAAAGTTTACAACAATTTCCAAAGATGATCTACAAGGTTCAAGGAATAATTTGAAAATTCCAAATTACATGATAAATTTTGAATTGCAAATCAAAAACTACTTGTAATGTATCTAATAATTTTTATATATTTCACTGTAAAAATATAATATTTTGTGCAAACTTTTATGAAAGTAAAGAAAACATTCCTAAGTTGACTAAATGTTTACAACAATTTCCAAAAATGATCTACAAAGTTCAAGGAATAATTTAAAAGAAATCCAAATTACATGATAAATTTTGAATTGCAAATCACAAACTTGATTGTTTCGTACATGTAATGTATCTAATAATTTTCAAATATTTCACTGTAAAAATATAATATTTTGTGCTAATTTTTATAAAAGTAAAGAATTCATTCCTAAGTTGATTAAAAGTTGACAACAATTTCCAAAGATGATCTACAAGGTTCAAGGAATAATTTAAAAAAATCCAAACTACTTGATAAATTTTTAATTGCATATCAAAAACGTGATTGTTTCGCACATGTAATGTATCTAATAATTTTAATATATTTCACTGTAACAATATAATATTTTGTGCTAATTTATATAAAAGGGAAGCATACATTCCTAAGTTGATTAAAAGTTTACAACAATTTCCAAAGATGATCTACAAGGTTCAAGGAATAATTTTTAAAAAAATCCAAATTACATGATAAATTTTGAATTGCTAATCAAAAACTTGATTGTTTTGTACATGTAATATATCTAATAATTTTAATATATTTCATTGTAAAAATATAATATTTTGTGCTAACTTTTATAAAAGTAAAGAAAACATTCCAAAGTTGATTACAAGTTTACAACAATTTCCAAAGATGATCTACAAGGTTCAAGGAATAATTTAAAAAAATCCAAACTACATGATAAATGTTGAATTGCATATCAAAAACGTGATTTGTTCGTACATGTAATGTATCTAATAATTTTAATATATTTCATTGTAAAAATATAATATATTGTCCTAACTTTTATAAAAGTAAAGAAAACATTTCTAAGTTGATTAAAAGTTTACAACAAATTCCAAAGATGATCTACAAGGTTCAAGGAATAATTTAAAAAAATCCAAATTACATGATAAATTTAGAATTGCAAATCAAAAACTTGATTGTTTCGTACATGTAATGTATCTAATAATTTTAATATATTTCACTGTAAAAATATAATATTTTGTGCTAACTTTTATAAAAGTAAAGAAACCATTCCTAAGTTGATTAAAAGCTTACAACAATTTCCAAAGATGATCTACAAGGTTCAAGAAATAATTTAAAAAAAAACAAATTACATGATAAATTTTGAATTGCATATAAAAAACGTGATTGTTTCGTACATGTAATGTATCTAATAATTTTAATATATTTCACTGTAACAATATAATATTTTGTGCTAACTTATATAAAAGGGAAGCATACATTCCTAAGTTGATTAAAAGTTTACAACAATTTCCAAAGATGATCTACAAAGTTCAAGGAATAATTAAAAAAAAATCCAAATTACATGATAAATTTTGAATTGCTAATCAAAAACTTGTTTGTTTCGTACATGTAATGTATCTAATAATTTTAATATATTTCACTGTAACAATATAATATTTTGTGCTAATTTATATAAAAGGGAAGCATACATTCCTAAGTTGATTAAAAGTTTACAACAATTTCCAAAGATGATCAACAAGGTTCAAGGAATAATCAAAAAAAATCCAAATTACATGATAAATTCTGAATTGCAAATCACAAACTTGATTGTTTCGTACATGTAATGTATCTAATAATTTTAATATATTTTATATATTATTATATATTATTTATTATTTATATATTATTATACATATTTTATATTACACTGTAAAAATATAATATTTGGTGCTAACTTTTATAAAAGTAAAGAAAACATTCCTAAATTGATTATACGTTTACAACGATTTCCAAAGATGATCTACAGGGTTCAAGGATTAATTAAAAAAAAACCAAATTACATGATAAATTTTGCATTGTAAATCAAAAACTTGATTGTTTCGTAGATAAACACATTATAAAGTTAACATGTGATGAAATCGAAGAAGCATTTTGACGAAGAAAAACAAGTTCTTTTTGAAAACGCGTTGAGAACGATAATGCCCACAGATGGCCACTCAAGTCCCAAAAAAAAAAAATGTTTCGAGTAACATAATTTATATTTGATGTAAAACGCTTTATGCACCTATTTTACATCAAATAAAATTCATGTTAGCATACATATAATTATTAAATAATTGATATTGTTACTGTGATCTGTACTGAATTTAGGTGGCCATAGGTGGAGGAGTAGTAGCGATTATTATTATAATTATTATTAATTTTTTTAAATTTCTAAACGATATATTCTTATTGATTAAATCTTAAATCCCTTATTGAATATTGATTAACATTTTAGAGCAGTTTCCAAAAATGATCTACAAAACTTTTGAATACCTAATATAAAAATAATAAAAAATTTACATGTGTCAAATTTTTGAAGTATAAATCAAAAACTACATTGCTTTCTTGGATTCATAGACTAGACATTTTTAACAAGGTGATGAAATTGAAGAATCATGTCGTCGAAGAAAGAGTTTTTTAATGGCTATTGCTTTGGGAAAATGCTTTGGGTTCCATAATTTATGTAATTACTGCGAATTCGTACTGCATTCTCATAAAATTTCTCAAGAAAATATTCTTAAATAGCTTAAAATTTTGTAACAATATTCAAAAATGATCAAGGATCATTGATCAAATGGTCTAAAAAAATCAAGGAATAATAAAACAAATAACAAATATCTGCCCAATTTTGAATTATAAATCAAAAACTTAATTGATGTAATTAATTATAACAATATTCAAAAATGATCAAGAATCATTGATCAAATGATCTAAAAAATCAAGGAATAATAAAACAAATCACAAATATCTGCCCAATTTTGAATTATAAATCAAAAACTTAATTGATGACGTTTTTATTTTTAATTTAAATAGGTCACTAATTTATTTTGTTTTAGAAGTAAAAATTTTAATAAAATGTCCAGACATTTACTAAATTTCCAGCAAATGGGTCTAATTATTTTTAGAAAACTTAATTGTTCTAACATACAGGGTGTCCAAGATAAGGATTAACACTATGGGGATCTCGGAAATCGCAAAAGTTACAAAGGCGGTTAAATTACAAAAAAAAGTTACGTAATTTAGTGGTCAGTAATATTCTTTTGAAAAAAACAGAAAATTCCGCTTACTTCCGGAGATATTCGACAAACTCCGAAATCTTGCGATTTCATTTTAATTTTTTTCAGAAGTTATTTGAAAAGGTATAAGAAAACCAAAGGCACTTTCTCGTTGCCACATTTTTATCTCTACAAGACAGCGTTTACAAATTTTCAGAAGAACGTTTCGTTTCGAAGAAACCATCATCAACAATTTGAAAAGGTATAAGAAAACGCTCTACAAGATAGCGTTTACAAATTTTCAGTACAACGTTTTGTTTCGAATCATATCATTAATATCTCTACTTTTCCTTTACCAGCTGGCGCAAGGGAAAGTGTTGTCATGGCAAAATTAAATAAACAATGGCAAGCAATACTATACATTTCATCATATAACAATTAAATATATCGGTGTATTGCATTTAATTTCCTATTTTCTGGTAGATATACTGCTTTCA
Organism: Othius punctulatus; assembly: GCA_951805005.1. Classification (NCBI taxonomy): domain Eukaryota; kingdom Metazoa; phylum Arthropoda; class Insecta; order Coleoptera; family Staphylinidae; genus Othius; species Othius punctulatus. The sequence goes on along the minus strand of OX638145.1, from coordinate 44,060,690 downwards.
CTAATAATAGATTAAATCTATAAATGGTTCCTTCAACAAAAATTATCACTGTCACTGTCAAATGCTGAAATAGTTTCTGTCAAGAAAACAAATACCATACGATGCATTTTTTGATACTAAATTTATTTGTAAACATTATATATAAAAATTACGAGTTTTCGTATTTTGCAGTACGTTTAAAGAAAAAATAGTATATTTCACTTGGAGGCGAAGTGACTTTTCATGGCTTGCCTTCTATTACGCGCCTCACGTCGTTCGGCGCGCAAACTCAGGCGCGCCATGGAAAGTCTCACTTCTCCTTCACGTGAAATAATATAGTATTATTATTAACTTCTCGGATAATGTTATTCTTTCAAAGAGTTTTTTCACTGCAGGGTATGCGATACAGTTGTCAAATATGGATTTTGTAATGGACATGCGAGAAATACGGAAATGAAAGCCAAATCAAACATAGTGTAGCACACATAAAAATACGCAGAAGCGCAAAAAAACTGATTATATCCAGTGTTAGTAGGCCTAGAAGTGTTGAGCTGTTTGCAATCTTTTTTGTGACCGCTATATTCAATTTCTGTACAAATATTTACGTTTGCGAAGCAGCGAATTATGTATCAAAATCTTGAAAACATAAATTAGAGTTTACATTGCATATATGACTGGTTTAATATTAAAATATCAACACAAAGTTTGTATTACGTCTGAACAAGTTTCCGTTCTGTGCATGAAAGCTTGAAAGTAGAAGTAATAAATATTCCAGACATGTGGGGAATTCTGTAGCACATTGAGCTTACTGTCAAGTTGATGGTCGTAAAAAGTCTAAAAAATACCAATTATAAACATTATATACCAGTGATTAATAGTGTATTATAATGATATAAGTCATGAAAAGTAAAGATAAAAATTCCGTTTTTGTAAATACCGCACTAAATATCTTCTTAAAATAGTTATTTATGATACAAGTTCTAAAGTAGTACTTTTTTTGTACGAGCGTGAACAAAAAACACGAGAGAAAAAATGCTCTTTACGAAAGTGTATCATCAAAGTTTTTTACCAACATTTTGGTATAAAAATTTTGATGTATATTTTGAAACAAAAATTGACGGTTATATTTCTTGATATTTGTCTTATGCAATATTGCGACATTTTCACAGGATCGTAAAAAAACCAAAACTACTCTCAAATTTTCAAAAGCTATCTTCAAGCTTTACTCAAAGTATAGAATACATGGATTTTGACTGTATTTTTTGAATAGTTTGTATAACCAGGAGGAAATCAATTGCTCAAAACAGCATCTTTTTAATAACGTTAGTATGGCATGTATTTACTTTTAAAGACTGTCACTGTTCTTTTATAGTATTTAGATGTACAGAGTAAACAAAAATGGAATTTTATTATCACTATTGGACACCATAAAAATACCGTGTTTCAAGTATGGATTGACTACATGTACACCGACAAGTAGTATAATAATATTCTGTAACAGAAGTAGGATTTTTAATTATAAGTAGGGATATTTGAAGCATAGTTAAAAAGCACTTTAAAAGGCAGAACGGTTAAAATTTAGATTTTATATAATTTGTTTGCATAATGAATGGTCAAATACGAAACCATAAATAATAATTACATACACATGGGCCAGATTTTGTAGGATGTCACATTTATTATTATTACAACTATAAATGAAATACATACATGTCAAATTATTTACGTCGTATTAACTATAATCCATTAATTTCTGGAACTTGATGTGAGTTTTAACACTAGCTCCATAATACCTATATGATGTAATGATGGCTGTACTAATTTAATCATATCCAGACCGCATTAATTTAAATAAATTATTAGTTACAAAAAATAGTTACATTTTCATGCAACTTTATGTAAATATAGCACACGGTATTAATTTTAATTAAAATATACCCATTCAATTCGATAAATAAACATGCATGCAGTATTAAACCATATAGTTTGCCAGTCATAGGTTTACAGTGTTTATCTCAACAGTAAATAACTGAGAATTTTTATATAATCGATTAATCATATTTTATTCGTGTAACAAACTTTAGGGCAATAATATTAAAAAATATATAACTATCTAAGTCGTTTTATGCTTAAATATATAATTAATTAATAATTATTAGGATTATAAGTCCACTGGTATGCTAATTATAATAATTAACGCATTGCTTATAAACTACAGAGTAATATTATTTCAATCTAGTATGAACATTTATTCCTTATATGTATTATAACATTTTGTTGTTTAGATCACCTAAAAATTTAATTCATCAAAAATTAAAAAAAAAATACTTTTTGTACAGCAGACAGAAATAATTATAATCAGGGTTGATAAATCAAGATTTAAAAAAATCAATGATTTTTTATATTTCTGATCAGTTTCTGTCAGTTTAGATGTGATATAAATCAATTGATTTACATCACGATTCAAATCATATGATAAATTTTTTATATAATCATAAATGTTTACAAGTATCGATGTTTAAAAATAAAATCTGTATATCTATACTATGTGATATACCAAAAATTAAAGAAAAGAAAATTATTTTACTTACTTCCAATTATTTACTTTAAAGCATGCTAACTCTATAGTTACATTACAGTTTTAATAGTATACCTATTGGAATGCACAAACAGTGCAGTGAAATGCAAAACAATGATTAATTTAAAAAAAAAACAACAATTTGATTTAAATCAATGATTTATTTAAAAAAAATCATTTGATTTCAATCACGATTTAAATCATACCAACCCTGATTATAATGGATACTAATTTTATAACCTATTGTAGTATGAGCTTTACAAACTTAAATTTTTTTTTACAGTTTTCACTTCAAAAAATAAGCTTGATATAATACTGCTACATTGAAAATAGTTTGGCGTTTTAGTTTTTTTACATTGATTGAAATGTTTATTAAGTTTTAGTTTTTAAGTAATGAGATTTGTTGCAACTATTTTCTGGGAATTTAAGGAATATTCTATCTTTTGCAGATTTGTTGTAAGGTTCGTGCAATTTTCTGAAACGTTGAGGAATAATCTAAACTATTTTTGTATACTTTTTGAAAGATTAGAACAATTGCAGTCTTAAGCAATTATCATAATTGACATATTATTCGTGGTTTTTGAACATTGTAATTCTTTTGATATTTTGATTAAAATTCTGGACATTTGAACCCTCTTGATACTTTGTAAATTTTCAGTCTCCATAAAACTTTAATAAAATGTTCTGGTTTTTCATTTTTACGGTTTCAGAACGTCTGTATTAGGCTTTTTAAATTTACCTTCTAATACTTTGAACATTTTGATTGCATATTTTGGATTTTTTTTGGTACTTTCTGAAACCCTTATAAAACATTTTATTAAAAATGCTGAAAGTTTTTTTGGTTATTTAAATGTACCTTTTAATACTTTCTTAATTTTAGAAACTCTCTTAACTAGAACATTCTAGACCTTTCTAGATATTTTTATTGCATATGTTGGAAATTCTCAATCTCCATAATTTGTTTTAGTAATTTTAGAAACCTTTATAAAACGTTTTGTTGAAAATGGTGGAAATTAGAATATTTAGTTGAATATTCTAATATATATATATTTGGATGACATGGAAAAGTTTGAATATGGAAAAAAGGTGTACTGTACACGAATCTAATATCAAATTTCTAAATAATAAATTTTCAGAAGTTTCAGTAAAAGCTAACCCATACTTGTCAATTCAGAAAGTTGAGCGTCTGATTTTCTCCCTTATTTAATACGGAAACTTTGTCAAATTTTCAGAAGAATTAGTTTTAGGTGTACTGTACACGAATCTAATATCAAATTTGCAAATAATAAATTTTCAGAAATTTCAGTATAAACTAACCCATACTTGTCAATTGAGAAAGTAAAGCGTTTGATTTGTCTCTTATTTAATACGGGAACATTGTCAAATTTTCAGGAGAATTAGTTTCAGGTGTACTGTACACGAATTTAATATTAAATTTGCAAATAATAAATTTTCAGAAACTTCAGTAAAGCTAACGCATAGTTATCAATTGAGAAAGTTAAGTGTTTGAATTTCTCCCTTATTTAATACTGAAACTTTGTCAAATCTTTCGAAGAATTAGTTTCAGGTGTACTGTACACGAACATAATATCAAATTTGCAAATAATAAATTTTCAGAAATTTCAGTAATAGCTAACCCTTACTTGTCAATTGAGAAAGTTAAGTGTTTGATTTTCTCCCTTATTTATTACTGAAACTTTGTCAAATCTTTAGGAGAATTAGTTTCAGGTGTACTGTACACGAATATAATATCAAATTTGCAAATAATAAATTTTCAGAAATTTCAGTAATAGCTAACCCTTACCTGTCAATTGAGAAAGTTAAGTGTTTGATTTTCTCCCTTATTTAATACTGAAACTTTGTCAAATTTTCAGGAGAATTAGTTTTAGGTGTACTGTACACGAATCTAATATCAAATTTGCAAATAATAAATTTTCAGAAATTTCAGTATAAACTAACCCATACTTGTCAATTGAGAAAGTAAAGCGTTTGATTCGTCTCTTATTTAATACGGGAACATTGTCAAATTTTCAGGAGAATTAGTTTCAGGTGTACTGTACACGAATCTAATATTAAATTTGCAAATAATAAATTTTCAGAAACTTCAGTAAAGCTAACGCATAGTTATCAATTGAGAAAGTTAAGTGTTTGAATTTCTCCCTTATTTAATACTGAAACTTTGTCAAATCTTTAGAAGAATTAGTTTCAGGTGTACTGTACACGAACATAATATCAAATTTGCAAAAAATAAATTTTCAGAAATTTCAGTAATAGCTAACCCTTACTTGTCAATTGAGAAAGTTAAGTGTTTGATTTTCTCCCTTATTTATTACTGAAACTTTGTCAAACCTTTAGGAGAATTAGTTTCAGGTGTACTGTACACGAATATAATATCAAATTTGCAAAAAATAAATTTTCAGAAGTTTCAGTAATAGCTAACCCTTACTTGTCAATTGAGAAAGTTAAGTGTTTGATTTTCTCCCTTATTTAATACTGAAACTTTGTCAAATTTTCAGGAGAATTAGTTTTAGGTGTACTGTACACGAATCTAATATCAAATTTGCAAATAATAAATTTTCAGAAATTTCAGTATAAACTAACCCATACTTGTCAATTGAGAAAGTAAAGCGTTTGATTTGTCTCTTATTTAATACGGGAACATTGTCAAATTTTCAGGAGAATTAGTTTCAGGTGTACTGTACACGAATCTAATATCAAATTTGCAAATAATAAGGTTTCAGAAATTTCAGTATAAACTAACCCATACTTGTCAATTGAGAAAGTAAAGCGTTTGATTTTCTCTCTTATTTAATATGGGAACATTGTCAAATTATCAGGAGAATAAGTTTCAGGTGTACTGTAGACGAATATAATATCAAATTTGCAAATAATAAATTTTCAGAAACTTCAGAAATAGCTAACGCATAGTTGTCAATTGAGAAAGTTAAGTGTTTGAATTTCTCCCCTATTTAATACTGAAACTTTGTCAAATATTTAGGAGAATTAGTTTCAGGTGTACTGTACTCGAATATAATATCAAATTTGCAAATAATAAATTTTCAGAAATTTCAGTAATAGCTAAGTCCTACTTGTCAATTGAGAAAGTTAAGTGTTTGATTTTCTCCCTTATTTAATACTGAAACTTTGTCAAATTTTCAGGCGAATTAGTTTCAGGTGTACTGTACACGAATCTAATATCAAATTTGCAAATAATAAATTTTCAGAAACTTCAGAAATAGCTAACGCATAGTTGTCAATTGAGAAAGTTAAGTGTTTGAATTTCTCCCCTATTTAATACTGAAACTTTGTCAAATATTTAGGAGAATTAGTTTCAGGTGTACTGTACTCGAATATAATATCAAATTTGCAAATAATAAATTTTCAGAAATTTCAGTAATAGCTAAGTCCTACTTGTCAATTGAGAAAGTTAAGTGTTTGATTTTCTCCCTTATTTAATACTGAAACTTTGTCAAATTTTCAGGCGAATTAGTTTCAGGTGTACTGTACACGAATCTAATATCAAATTTGCAAATAATAAATTTTCAGAAATTTCAGTAATAGCTAACCCATACTTGTCAAAAAAGCCATACTTGTCAGAAAGTTAAGTGTTTGCATTTTGCCCTTATTTAACACTGAAACTTTGTCAAATTATCAGGAGAATAAGTTTCAGGTGTACTGTAGACGAATATAATATCAAATTTGCAAATAATAAATTTTCAGAAACTTCAGAAATAGCTAACGCATAATTGTCAATTGAGAAAGTTAAGTGTTTGATTTTCTCCCTTATTTATTACTGAAACTTTGTCAAATTTTCAGGAGAATTAGTTTCAGGTGTACTGTACACGAATCTAATATCAAATTTGCAAATAATAAATTTTCAGAAATTTCACTAATAGCTAACCCATACTTGTCAATTGAGAAAGTAAAGCGTTTGATTTGTCTCTTATTTAATACGGGAACATTGTCAAATTTTCAGGAGAATAAGTTTCAGGTGTACTGTATACGAATATAATATCAAATTTGCAAATAATAAAGTTTCAGAAATTTTAGTAAAAGCTAACCCATACTTGTCAATTGAGAAAGTTAAGTGTTTGAATTTCTCCCTTATTTTATACTGAAACTTTGTCAAATTTTCAGGAGAATAAGTTTAAGGTGTACTGTATACGAATTTAATATAAAATTTGCAAATAATAAATTTTCAGAAATTTCAGTAATAGTTAACGCATACTTGTCAATTGAGAATGTTAAGTGTTTGATTTTCTCCCTTATGTAATACTGAAACTTTCTCAAATTTCCAGGAGAATTAGTTTTAGGTGTACTGTACACGAATCTAATATCAAATTTGCAAATAATAAATTTATCATTATCAATATCAATATTCAATTATATTATCAAATCTTTTATTAAGTGTGACTTATCGTAAATTATATTAAATTAAATGGATTTGTGATTAGTTTCGGTTAGGTCAATTTCATCCGAAAGTGTAGGTACTTAGGTACAGCATTTGTGCATTACACAATCGATATAATTGAAACCAACAAATGTAATATAATAAATATCAATATAATTTAAATGTAAAATACTTACAAAGGTCCTATATCCATTCTTAACTCACATAGTGTATCCACCTAATTCTTGACTGACGACTGACGCAAAATCTTTCAATGAAATTTTATAATAAGCGTGCGCAAATACGTAGTAATTTTTGAATTTTATCATGGTAATGAATTAAGAAAACTACATGTTTACTGCTTGCATTACATATTACATAAAAGCGGAAATACTAATTGGATAATACAAAAATTTGGCAATTAAGTCTTATATAATTTTCAGACTGCGTGTACTGTTTACATAGTGTAATCTTTAATTATACCTATAAAAGCTAAATACTATCATATTGATCAATGCTTTATTAAAAATAATATTAAATACTGTATACTACCATAAGATTGAACTGGCAATTACGTACAATAGAAACGTATATATATCCTGCTTTGCAATGTGTAGATATCAGTTATTGCTTTGACTACCACATCATGTTAGCACATATTGTATTTGTTTTGATGAGTCTGGCATATGTTTCGGTAAATAATTCAGTGGTTTGAGGTGGCTGTCTTAATCCAGTTAAACTTTTGCAGGGAGCCGAAATTCCGGAATTTATTAAGAAAGACGTAGAACGTGTCAGAACAGCTTGTGTTGCAGAAGTAGGAGTAGTTGAACGTAATTAAATAATTTCTTTTAATTCAATCCGGATAATTGTAATATTTCAATTTCAGAGAATATTGACAATTGCAATGACGGCATTTTTGCCGAAGATCGGGCTTTAAAATGTTACATAGACTGTCTGTATGAAAAATTTGATTTGGTATGTATAATTTACAGTAAGTATAATTTAAATCAAAACGAATAATTTCTTGGGACATATCTTAATATTTTACGTATATGTAGATATTATAAGTATAATATTGATCCGGTTGATTATGTTCTTTTGGTAGTTTTTAATGTCGTTTACTCAAGATAAATTAACGTAATTTAAAAAGTAAACATGAGTGAAATTATATTATACGATAATCGCAAAAGTTTTATTGAAGTAAGAATGAAAGAAAAAGATGAAGAATAATATTGTTCTTAAAACCAAAAGATTATGTGAAATCAATAATTGTATTTTAGTTGAGACCAGACGGTAGTATAGATACAGAAAAGGTAGTCAACTTTTTCCCTGATGATATCAGACCACCTTATGAAGCTCTAATTAGGGCATGTGCGGACATACGTAAGTGCAAAACATTTTATAAGTGCAAATTTGATAACATTTGTGTTTTAGCTGGTGCTGACTCGTGCGAAATCGCGTTTAATACCCAGAAATGCTACTACGCAACTTCACCCGATGTAAGTACTTTACATTTATAAATAATTTATTTTGTGAATAATCACTCTTCTATTTTAGCTCCATTTCATGATTTAAAACATGAGGCAGTTGGATGGACGCAAGAATAACGAATTTTAATATTATGTTTTAAATGATACAATTTTGTTTGAACAATATATTAATAAAACATGAATTATAAACTAATGTTGTTTGAAATACCGATGCAAAATTTGCATCTGCAAATCCAATTTGCAATTTGCAATCCTTCCAGCTGTAACACACAGCAAAATAAATTGGCACACATTGAAACATTAAAAATAATAAGATAATAGTAATAATAAGAAACAGTAAAAACAATATTAAACACGTTAAACCCAAGTTGGCCGATATATTAGAATGCTTGCCATATTTTTATGTAGAACATTTTCCTATTTCACATAACTGCATGTTTTGTTAGCTAGAAGTAAATTTACTTGTGATAACAAAGAGGAATTTTACAAAAGCGCTTGTAGTTATAAATAAATATTTACCTTATGCAAGTGCAAAAATCAATTTTGTATGTAGAGGAAAGTGCGCTCCTAAGCGAGAATATTTCTTCTGGTGCACATATTATACTTATAATAAACTTAACAGTTTCATCGTGAGCTTTGGCTATAAGTTCTAGTTTCAATATCAGAATTAATATTCCAATACAGTCAAGATACAATAGAGTTAGATACAAAAAGTGTGAGTGGTTTTTGCCTACCATTATCCCCTCTACACACAATAATAATCATCCACTATTTTAATCCGGGAGCAATTAAATCATCATTTTTATTTATTAATAGTCATCTGAATATTAATTATTTTTAAAAAAGGTGCAAATCAAGTACTAATCGAAATTCGTGAAACATTGGAGGATCAGCGGATGTGCACAAGTATAACAAGCATAAAATTATTTTCAATTACATGAAAATTTCTGTAAGTTTAATATCAACTGGGCGCGAGAATAATAATATATATTGATATATACGTATTGATGATATCAGATCTCATATATGCATATATGAATATATTCATAGGAAACCCAAATTTGCTTGCATCAACCAAGAGATAATATTACGAATTTAAAGAAAAATAACAAATTATCCTTTTTCACAACGACATTTCATTCTCTAAATGTACATATCAACCACTACGTGGTCATTTTCAGTAGACATTTGTACTGAGGAGAAAATAAGACATACATAACTGTATTGCTTACGATTTAAGTATGCATTGTTAAAGGAGGGTTATATAATGCGTTTTGTCTTGTTTTCTCCTGAGTACAAATGTCTACTGAAAATGACAACGTACATACAACGTACATACAACTCATAAAAACTCATAACTCATAACCTATAACTCAGGTTATAAATTTTTAGGTAATGTCATGCTAAACGGTCAGCGGCCGTTAAGAATTCTTAACGGACGCCGGCTTCATCTTCAACCTGTCTCCGTTATTTGCTGCATATCGGCCTAATGACGTTAAGAACTAATAGTCTAAATGAGGTAAAACGTAACAGCCCATACTGAAACTTTGTTAAATTTTTAGGAGAATTAGTTTTAGGTGTACTGTACACGAATCTAATATCAAATTTGCAAATAATAAATTTTCAGAAATTTCAGTAATAGCTAGCTCATACTTGTCAATTGAGAAAGTTAAGTGTTTGATTATCTCCCTTATTTAATACTGAAACTTTGTTAAATTTTCAGGAGAATTAGTTTCAGGTGTACTGTACACGAATCTAATATCAAATTTGCAAATAATAAATTTTCAGAAATTTCAGTAATAGCTAACCCATACTTGTCAATTGAGAAAGTTAAGTGTTTCATTTTCTACCTTATATAATACTGAAACTTTGTAAAATTTTCAGGAGAATTAGTTTCAGGTGTACTGTACACGAATCTAATATCAAATTTGCAAATAATAAATTTTCAGAAATATCAGTAATAGCTAGCCCATACTTGTCAATTGAGAAAGTTAATTGTTTGATTATCTCCCTTATTTGATACTGAAACTTTGTCAAATTTTCAGGAGAATTAGTTTCAGGTGTACTGTACACGAATCTAATATCAAATTTGCAAATAATAAATTTTCAGAAATATCAGTATTAGCTAACCCATACTTGTCAATTGAGAATGTTAAGTGTTTGAATTTATCCCTTATTTAATACTGAAACTTTGTCAAACCTTCAGGAGAATTAGTTTCAGGTATACTGTACACGAATCTGTTATTAAATTTGCAAATAATAAACTTTCAGAAATTTCAGTAATAGCTAACCCATACTTGTCAATTGAGAAAGTTAAGTGTTTGAATTTCTCCCTTATTTAATACTGAAACTTTGTCAAATTTTCAGGACAATTAGTTTCAGGTGCACTGTACATGAATCTAATATCAAATTTGCAAATAATAAATTTTCAGAAATTTCAGTTATAGCTAAGCCCTACTTGTCAATTGAGAAAGTTAAGTGTTTGATTTTTTCCCTTATTGAATACTGAAACTTCGTCAAATTTTCAGGACAATTAGTTTCAGGTGTACTGTACACGAATCTAATATCAATATTGCAAATAATAAATTTTCAGAAATTTCAGTAATAGCTAGCCCATACTTGTCAATTGAGAAAGTTAAGTGTTTGATTTTTTCCCTTATTTAATACTGAAACTATGTCAAATTTTCAGGAGAATTAGTTTCAGGTGTACTGTACACGAATCTAACATCAAATTTGCAAATAATAAATTTTCGGAAATTTCAGTAAAAGGTAACCCATACTTGTAAATTCAGAAAGTTTAGCGTTTGATTTTCTCCCTTATTTAATACGGAAACTTTGTAAAATTTTAAGGAGGATTAGTTTCAGGTGCACTGTACACGAATCTAATATCAAATTTGCAAATAATGAATTTTCAGAAATATCAGTAATAGCTAACCCATTTTTGTCAATTGAGAATGTTAAATGTTTGAATTTATCCCTTATTTAATACTGAAACTTTGTCAAACCTTCAGGAGAATTTGTTTCAGGTATACTGTACACGTATCTGTTATTAAATTTGCAAACAATAAACTTTCAGAAATTTCAGTAATAGCTAACCCATACTTGTCAATTGAGAAAGTTAAGTGTTTGAATTTCTCCCTTATTTAATACTGAAACTTAGTAAAATTTTTAGGACAATTAGTTTCAGCTGTACTGTACATGAATCTAGTATCAAATTTGCATATAATAAATTTTCAGAAATTTCAGTAATAGCTAACTTATACTTGTCAATTGAGAAAGTTAAGTGTTTGATTTTCTCTCTTATTTAATACTGAAACTTTGTCAAATCTTCATATTTTTAGGTATACTGTATACGAATCTGTTATCAAATTTGCAAATAATAAATTTTCACAAATTTTAGTAAAAGCTAACCCATACTTGTCAATTGAGAAAGTTAAGTGTTTGAATTTCTCCTTCATTTAATACTGAAACTTTGTCAAATTTTCAGGAGAATTAGTTTCAGGTGTACTGTACACGAATCTAATATCAAATTTGCAAATAATAAATTTTCAGAAATTTCAGTTATAGCTAAGCCCTACTTGTCAATTGAGAAAGTTAAGTGTTTGATTTTTTCCCTTATTTAATACTGAAACTTTGTCAAATTTTCAGGAGAATTAGTTTCAGGTGTACTGTACAGGAATCTAATATCAAATTTGCAAATAATAAATTTTCGGAAATTTCAGTAAAAGCTAACCCATACTTGTCAATTGAGAAAGTTAAGTGTTTGAATTTCTCCTTTATTTAATACTGAAACTTTGTCAAATTTTTAGGAGAATTAGTTTCAGGTGTACTGTACACGAATCTAATATCAAATTTGCAAATAATAAATTTTCAGAAATTTCATTAATAGCTAACCCATACTTGTCAATTGAGAAAGTTAAGTGTTTGAATTTCTCCTTTAATTAATACTGAAACTTTGTCAAATTTTCAGGAGAATTAGTTTCAGGTGTATTGTAGACGAATCTAATATCAAATTTGCAAATAATACATGTTTCAGAAATTTCAGTAATAGCTAACCCATACTTGTCAATTGAGAAAGTTAAGTGTTTGATTTTCTCCCTTATTTAATACTGAACATTGGTCAAATTTTCAGGAGAATTAGTTTTAGGTGTACTGTACACGAATCTAATATCAAATTTGCAAATAATAAATTTTCAGAATTTGCTAAAATGTACATTTAGAGAAATAAATGTCGTTGTGAAAAAGGATAATTTGTTATTTTTCTTTAAGTATTAATATTTAACAAGCTCCAACCGATTATTTTAATATTACGAATATAAGATCATACCATTCTGCAGGACTCGAACCTAAGACCTTTGGCTGACGGAGTTACGGCTTAATTAGAATCCGGTGAGGCTTACGGTAACGATAAAATTCGCTGTCCAAAAGAAATGTCACTTACGTTGCTTTGCCATAAGCTAACATTAAGCTAACATTTTTAAATATTTGACGACAACTAATAACTTATGGTATGAAAGTTGAATATTCCTTTTTTTTGCCTTAAAATTATCATTAAAGTTTTAAATCTCATTAAAACTTCATGCAAATTGGCGAAAATTCGATCAACTTCAGTAAATTTCATGAGACGTGAACAATACACAATATTTGTGTTTGGGTTCGTCGTTTGACGCAGCATAGTATCTCCAGCACTGTATTAGATAACGGCTTACCATTTCTTTCATAATTCAAATTTTTAACAAATATTTCCGGAATTTGAAAGCCAACTACTTACTTATTATGCAGTTAAAAAATGGTTATTGTAATTTGCATAATTATGTACTTATTAATGTGTTAATTGCAAATAATGATATATCAAAGACTGGGTACACAATTTACTTCATTACTTGAAAACTAACATTGTTTATACTATTTAAGTTTGAAAAAATATATGGATCGAATTTGTACATATGTTAATGAAAAAATAGCTTTGACATTTTACATAGCGGCCACAAAGAAAAAAAAAATTGTTGACATTCATTCTGAGAATAATTTACTGAATCAAACTACGATTATTTTATAAATATATTTAGTTAAGTTAATCTTGTTACTTAAATTGTTTTAATATTTTAAATATGACAAAATCTATCAAGCAAAAATATGACAATACTCACTTGTAGTACAGGCGAAGGATTCAGACGTCTTCAATAAAAAAATAATCATCTCCAGAACATTGATACACTATACTGAGTCTTGTTCGATAGACTGCTCGATCTATATATCTATACATACATCATATCTGTACATATCTATACATTCATATATATACATTATATTATTTTCTGTTTTTTTGATATTTCTGTAATGTACTGTATGTGTGTTTATCTACTGTTTCTATATTAAAACAGTTTTTGTATGTTACTATATTAGTGTTTTCAGATGTCAAAACTGTGATATTTTTCTTCACTAACATACTTTACAAACTATGTACAATACTGTGACTTGTGTATGCTGTTTAGTTCTAAACACAATAAATATTATTACTATTATTATTTAAAAAAAAAATGTTTGCAATTTCTCGTTTTTTTTAATAAATTATGCTTAACGTTCAATCCTAATTTTGCAATTTTCAATTGAGATCTGAATTTTTCAAAACCAATATCCTCTTCTTGAAGAATATTTTATAACTTTCAATTTAAATTTGAAAATTGCTAGTAAAAATGTTGCAATTTTAGTTTGTTTAAATTTATTATGACAATTTTATAACATTCACTACAATATTTAAATTACATCACAAATTTTGCAAGTTCTAATAAATATTTGAAATTTTCAAATATAGTTCATCATTTTTGAAGAACATTCTGCAGAACTCGAACCCAAGACCTTTGGCTGACGAGTTATGGCTTTATTAGAATCCGGTGACGCTTACGGTAACGATAAAATTCGCTGTCCAAAAAATATTTGACTTTTTAACTTCCAATCAAAACTTCAACATTGGCAGTAAAACATTTACAATTTCGGGTAATTTCTTTAAATTTATACTGACAATTTTATGACTACCACTGCAATATTTAATTTACAATACAAATTTGCAATTTCGAATACATAGTTTAAATTTTCAAATGCAATTTCATCATTCTTAAAGAATATTTTGTAACTTCAAATAAAAATTTCGACATTTTTGCAATTGCTTGTAATTTTATGCTAACAGAAGAAGAAGAAGAAATTTATTGCCAGGGTATACATTTCGTAATATTTATGTATATATTGGTATGGTATTAGATATTTTGGTCCTGGCAAAGGGCTATCGACCGGAGTCCTTCCGCCCTTGATGGTCATTGTCCTTGGTTTAGTCCATTTCCAGGGAATACAGTATCTCTTTAATGATGACTTTGGGTTTTTTCTTTTCCAGATGTCTGTGGTGGCGGGGATGAATTGAGTGATGATGGTTTTATTTGAGTCTTAATTGATGAATTGCTGTGACTGATATTTTATTCTATCTTGGATGGGTTTATGCTAACAATTTTATTGTTTCACTGCAATATTTAAATTGCAAGATTTATATTTGAGATTTACAAATGCAATTTCATCATTTTTGAAGAGTATTTGTGAACATCGAGCAAAAATATCGACAGTGTCAGTCAAAATTTTTGCAATTTCCCGTATTTTTTTTAAATATATGCTGACAATTTTATTGTTTCACTGCAATATTTAAATTACAATACAAGTTTTGCAATTCCTGATAAATATTTGAGATTTTCTAATGCAATTTCATCATTTTTAAGGAATATTTTTAACTTCAAATAAAAATTTGGACAGTCAGTAAAGTTTTTGGAATTTCCTGTAATTTTTTTAAATTTATGCTGACAATTTTATAGTTTCTCTGTAATATTTAAATTAAAATCTTGCAATTTCCAATAGATATTTGAGATTTCCAAATGCAATTTCATCATTTTTGAAGAATATTTGTGAACATCGAATAAAAATAAAAACTTTGTAAAATTTTTGCTATTTCCCGTAATTTTTTTAAATTTATGCTGACAATTTTATTGTTTCACTGCAATATTTAAATTACAATACAAGTTTTGTAATTCCTAATAAATATTTGAGATTTTCAAATGCAATTTCCTCATTTTTAAAGAATTCTTTTAAACTTCAAATTCAACACTGCCAGTAAATCTTTTGCAATTTTCCGTATATTTTTTTAATTTATGCTGACAATTATATTGTTTCACTGTTATATTCAAAATATAATACAAATTATGGAATTTCGAATAAATATTTGAGATTTTCAAATGCAATTTCATCATTTTTAAAGAATAGTTTTTAACTACGAATAAAAATTTCAACACTGTCAGTAAAACTTTTGCAATTTTGCGTATTTTTTTAAAATTTAAGCTGATAATTTTATTGTTTCACTGCAATATTCAAATTACAATATAAATTATGGAATTTCTAATACATTTTTGAGATTTTCAGATGCAATCTCATCATATTGGAACAATATTTTTTTAATTTTCACTAAAAATTTCAACATACTCAGTAAAAATTTAGCAATTTTACCATTTTTTTTAAATTTTAGCTGACAATATTATAACTTTCCCTGCAATATTTAATTTACGATACAAATTTTGCAATTTCTAATAGATAATTGACATGTTCAGATACAATTTCATAATTTTCGAAGAGCGAAAATTTTGCAATTACCAATAAAATTATAATTTAAAACTGTAGATTTTATTTCATTTCAATTTACATTCAAAATTGCGCACTTTTAAAAAGAAAATCAATTACAATTTCATAGTTTTTCATGATTATAAGTTTTAATGTTCAATAAATCTTCATCATTTCCAGTAAAAATTTTGCTATTGCCCATATATTTTTTTAAATTTATACTATCAAATTTATGTTTCGCTGCAATGTTTAATTTTAAACAGAATATTTGCAATTTTCAAGTACAATTTCTGAATTTACGTTAAATAGTTTAGTTAATAATAATTAATAATAACGTAGTTAATAGTTAAGTATCAATGAAAATTTCATTATTTCTAGGGAACATATTCTGAAATATTTTTCAAATTCTTAGAAAATGGTTATTAAATTTTTCTAAAAGAATCAATGTTTCATTTAATATTGCTAAATCCTAAACTATTTGAAGTTTTAGTGTTCTAGTCTGATTAAATCTTTTAATCAAGTTTTGCAGATTGGTTGTTTCGTGCCATTTTTTGAAACGTTGAGGAATAATGTCAACTATTTTTGTGGACTTTTTGAGAATACATTGGAACAATTGCAGTTTTAAGCAATTTTCATAAGTGACATATTATTCGCCATTTCTGAACTTTCTAATACTTTCTATACTTTGATTAAAATTCTGGACATTTAAACTTTCTTCAGTCAATTTTGAGTCACAATAAAACTTCAATAAGATTTTCTGTTTTTCACTTTCTTCGGTTTGTATTAAGTTTTTGAAAATTTCCTTCTAATATTTAATAATAGTTTATGAGTATCAATGAAAATTTCATTATTTCCAAGGAAAATATGCTGAAATATTTCTCAAATTCTTAGAAAATAGTTATTATTTTTTTCTAAAAGAAACAATGTTTCATTTAATATTGCTAAATCCAAAACTGTTTGTATTAAATAGTTTATAAGTATGAATGAAAATTTCATTATTTCCAGGGAAAATATTCTGAAATATTTCTCAAATTCTTATAAAATGGTGATTACATTTTTCTAAAAGAAAGAATGTTTCATTTAATATTGCTAAATCCAAAACTGTTTGAAGTTTTAGTGTTCTAGTCTGATTAAATGTTATAATCAAGTTTTGCAGATTGGTTGTGTAATTTTCTGAAACGTTGAGGAATAATCTGAACTATTCTTGTGAACTTTTTGAGAAAACATTGGAACAATTGCAGTTTCAAGCAATTTCCATAATTGACATATTATTCGCGATTTCTGAACTTTCTAATACATTTTATATTTTGATTAAAATTCTGAACATTAGATCTTTCTTCAGTCAATTTTGAGTCTCCATAAAACTTCAATAAGATTTTATGTTTTTCACTTTCTTCGGTTTGTATTAAGGTTTTGAAATTTTCCTTGTAATATTTAATAATAGTTTATGAGTATCAATGAAAATTTTGTTATTTCCAAGGAAAATATTCTGAAATATATCTCAAATTCTTAGAAAATGGTTATAAAATTTTACTAAAAGAAACAATGTTTCATTTAATATTGCTAAATCCAAAACAGTTTTGGAGTTTTAGTGTTTTGGTCTGATAATTTGGTTTATCAAGTTTAGTAGATTTGTTGTTATCTGAAGTTGTAATAATCTGAACTATGTTTGTGGACTTTTTGAAAGAAATTGGAACAATTGCAGTTTCAAGCAATTTATATAATTGACACATTATTCCCGGTTTTTGAACTTTCTAATTCTTTTGATATTTTGATTAAAATTCAGGATATTTGAACTTTCTTGATCCTTTTTCGTAAATTTATTATGACAACTTGATATTGTTTAGTGTCAACTTGATATTGTTTAGTGTCAACTTGATTTTGTTTAGTCTCAATTTGAAATTGATTGGTATCAATTTGAACTTGATTGGCTTCAATTTGAAATTGATTGGTCTTAATTTGAACTTGATTGGTCTCAATTTGAACTTGAAAAGGTATAGTGACTTTTTACATTGGCCAACAATACTGTCACGCTTACAGAGCCAACTTGGTTAAAAATTAAAATGGAACGGAGTATAACTGTATTGACCCCAAAACATGCTTAATAATATTTTAGCATGTGTAAAAATGAAACAGAGTTTACATAAAACTTTTTTGGCAATTTTTTTGGAAATTTTTGAACACTACTCTCTTGAGCGCTTTTTACGTGCACTCTCTGTTTTTGAAACTTGTGTATTGTGTATTGAAACTAATCATATTTTACTGAAAAAGCTGAAAGCTTACCGCGCGTATTTTTTTCTGAACATTGTATTTAAATAATCGAGTTACACATGCTAGTAAATTTGGTTGTATATACATTGAATTTTATCATACAATTGATCCCGTCGTTTTAAAACTGAACATACCCTATGCTAAGAGATTAAAAATCGCGCGGTATTTATTTGTTTCATCCCGTGTTAAATTCCAATACTTTACGTCACCAATTTCAGTCCGGGAAAACTTAAAAAAAACGTGCTAGTCCGGTAAAGTGTTAACATTGCTAACATTGCCAAGCAGGCGTTGCTAATCATATGAACATGTGATAAAATTCTACTTACATAAATTGATGAATTTTATTAAAATACTCGGTTGGAGCTTGTGAAATATTAACACTTACAGAAAATTAACAAATTATCCTTTTTCACATCGACATTTATTTCTCTAAATGTACATGTTTCAACCACGTGGCCATCTTCAGTAGACATTCGTACTGTATTTGCACACTACAAATGTCTACTGAAGATGACGACGTAGTGGTTGAAATGTACATTTAGAGAAATAAATGTCGGAAAAAGAATAATTTGTTATTTTTCTGTATGATGAATTTTATTATGTATAATAGTTCTTGGATTCTAGGTATAGTAATATTACAATCATGTAGATGTAGGTAAAAGTAGGTCAGGTGCGCTCAGAATTTACAAAATTCCTAAGTGGTCCTTGTGCCAAAATGTTTTTATACCCCTGCTCTATATTGTAATCAACTGGACGACAAAGGCAAATAAAATCAATTTTCAAACCAAATACCACTTACACCCACATGGTCAATTATCATTAAGCATGTTTTGAGGTCAATACAGTTACGTATTGTCAGAAATGTATCATTAGGTACAGCATATTGTATGTGTCCTTAAGTACCTTCAATTATTGATAAAGGCATCTAAAGTGCACCAATATCAATGCGATTAACTAATGAGCATCTAAATGATGCATGGACTAATAAAGTTGAGGCGATCCGCTGTGTAATCTAAACCTTGAGTCTGTGGCTGTAATAACACGACAGTTATGTATCACGTCTGTGGGTGGGACTCCTGGACATGTCTCCAGGTGGTATTACTAGTAATACATCAGTCCCGGTGCAGTAATAAACTTCCCACATGGATACACTTCACTTCGAAACTAAAAATATATTGTTTTAAGGATTCAATGTCGCCAAGGTCCAGGAGAAGCGATTTATTTCCACAAGACGTTATTTGTAGGAGAAGTGCATTTTAAAGCTAAATTGATTTTCTCTATTTTAGATACGTTCTCTAAAAGCAATTTTGGCGTGGATTCATTTATTAAAATAGTAATAATGATTTTTTCCAATTCGCAATATTAAAATGCTCATTATGTGTATTGAATCTCATCATTAAAACAACACTTTAATCGAATGGGTGAATAAAATGATTACATTTTCACTTTATTCATTATAACCATTGAGAACATGAATAAAGTAAATAATACGTAAATAGGCTCTATCCTTGAAATTTTGGTCGTCACCTGACGATGTGACATTTCACGCAAATTCTTTAATTCTGATAACGAATTGGAAAAAATATTGTATGACACAAGTGAATAAAGCAATTTTGTTGATTTATACCATAAATAGCTATTATATGTTGCTATAGGCAACTTAGTGAAAATTATGAATTAATAATTACTTACGCCAATTAATGTTATTAAATTATCATAAAGAAATAATTTGCCTGAGTGCCATTAATTATTCCCTACCCTTGCTTAAACTATGCCATCGCTCAGGTGTGCGATACAGATGCAATAAATCTATCGGTACCATGAGATCTTGAATGTGAAAAGGCAGTGAGGAAGGAATTGGGGCTAAGGATACGTTCCTGGCCGGTAAGTTCGATGAAAATAAATTAATCACCGGTCCTTGCGGAATTTGCTCGATTCCTACATAAAATGCTTAGATTTATTGGCCCATGAGAAGTCACAAGCCGCACCAAATTAGGTCTATCGCATCTGCATACAGCCTTGCCTGGAGACATGTTAGGTGATTGTTGTGGAAATGTTAATTTTTATCAATTAACACCTTAATAGTCTCGTTTCAAGAAACTTCACTAAAGGTTAATTTACGGTTGAATTTCAATTAAGAATTTGCGCAGCCGATGTAAAGCAACATCCAAAATATCAATTTCCAATGTATACGTTAGCAAATAAAATGATAAACTAGTCGAGAAACAAAATTATATTTTTCAATTCAATGATATTTTAACTCGGTAGTAAGTCTTACTTTTTAAATTATATTTAAGCACTGCAATGTAATTGAATACATAACACTTGCATGATTTTTGTTAGAAAGACAAAAATCATGCAAGTGTTATGTATTCAATTACATTGCAGTGCTTAAATATAATTTAAAAAGGAAGACCATGAAAAGTAAGACAGAAATTAGAAAAATTTCTAACATATTTTTATAAGAAAATAATTATTGTTCGAAAATTGGGACACAATATTATTTCCTTTATAAACGTGTGTCCAGACTAGTATTAAATCAAGAATAAAACCATATTAGATTGTTGTTTCAAATACGCAAGCACTATAAAAGTAGAATTTATATAATGGGACCGGCTGAAGATTAATTGAATTACCAATATAAATATCCTCTTAGATGCGACCTCCGTTTGGAAGTCAAGGTAAAAAGTGTTTATAGAGCTGCTTTTCCGTTTCATCAAGGATTCCTATATGATTTGCCAATTTATTTATTTTATCGTGAGAAAGAGGGGTGGTCGAGAATTATGCACCTGTTGATTTTATTAACTCATTGATACATATTTACTTTGCATTTTCCATAAAGTGATGCATTTTGTATTTGAAAATAGGAAAAAAACGTATTAATAATTAGTAGTTCTCAAAGTTATAACTCAAATAACATTATGCATTAACGAAATATTTAAATACATATATTTCCATGTTGATGTTGCCAAAACTTAAAATACTAATCTCTTCTCTATTGCAACTGGGCATATTGTGTTTTGTTTTTCCATGGTAAAAATATTAAACTTTATTGTTGCAGTTCTGAAGGATATACGACAAACGTTCATATACATTTTTTTCTTAAAATTTCGGCCCGAACAAGTCGCCAAAGTTTTTCATACCTATTATAAATCACCTTGGATAAATACATTGAAAACCGATTTACTACGTAATATACACGTACATAATATTTTAAAATACTATAGATCAGCGGTCTCCAAACTTGGGTGCAAATAGAAGATCAATACTCTGTAGCAACTTTACTAACAATTTAAAAATAATTGACACAGAAAAGGCAAAGACCTAAGAATCAATAATTTATTGCTGAAGAATCGAACGTCGATTGTAACAATATGTACTTACAATAAAATAAATAATTGAAAAAAGTAAAAATATTACAAGCTCGATTTGGTTGGTTCAATTTGAAACCTGTATTTTTGAAAAATGGATGTCCCATTGTTACCATATTTGTATGCCTAATTACTCAATTGTATATAAAAAAAAGTTGCTTTGATATTGTCTGCATTGTCATTGTACAAGGTTCCAAGCAATGGCTCAGCTACGAATAATCGAAAGTAATAACGATGTCAAAAAATATAAGCTCGATTTGGTTTGTTTAATTTGAAACCTGTATTTCTGAAAAATGGATGCCACATTGTTACCATATTTGTATGCCAAATTACTTAATTGTATATAAAAAACTGGTTTTGATATTCTCTGCATTATATCAATGTACAAGGTTCCAAGCAATTGCAAAGCTACGAATAATCGAAAGTCAGAACGAAGTCAAAAAATACAAGCTCAATTTAGTTGGTTCAATTTGAAACCTGTATTTCTGAAAATTGGATGCCACATTGTTACCATATTTGTATGCCTAATTACTCAATTGTATATAAAAAAAGTGGTTTTGATATTCTTTGCATTATATCAATGTACAAGGTTCCAAGCAATGGCTCAGCTAGGAATAATCAAAAGTCATAACGAAGTCAAAAAATACAAGCTCAATTTGGTTGGTTTCATTTGAAACTTGTATTTCTGAAAAATGCATGCCGCATTATTAACATATTTGTATGCCAAATTACTCAATTGTATATATATTAAAAAAAAAAATGTTTTGATATTCTCTGCATTATGTCAATGTACAAGGTTCCAAGTAATAGCTAAGCTACGAATAATCGAAAGTCATAACGAAGTCAAAAAATACAAGCTCGAATTGGTTTGTTTAATTTGAAACCTGTATTTCTGAAAAATGGATGCCACATTGTTACCATATTAGTATGCCTAATTACTCAATTGTATATTAAAAAAAGTTACTTTGATATTCTCTGCATTATGTCAATGTACAAGGTTCCAAGCAATAGCTAAGCTACGAATAATCGAAAGTCATAAGGAAGTCAAAAAATACAAGCTCGATTTGGTTTGTTAAATTTGAAACCTGTATTTCTGAAAAATGGATGCCACATTGTTACCATATTAGTATGCCTAATTACTCAATTGTATATTAAAAAAAGTTACTTTGATATTCTCTGCATTATGTCAATGTACAAGGTTCCAATCAATGGTTAAGCTCGTGAAAGTCAGAACGAAGTCAAAAAATACAAGCTCGATTTGGTTGGTTCACTTAACTTGAGCCAAATTGCATTACAATTGTGGAACCAGGGTTGTATATATAACTTTTGGTAATGACACAGCGACATTTTTAATTAAAACCATTTCACAACATAAAGAAAATTCATCGAATTTCAGGTTTTTGGTCTTCCTGATATTTTGAGTATTTTTTATATAATTTCATAATGTTTAAAGAACATTGTATAACATTTTGCGAAATATAGTATCCATAGTTTCTCGTAAATTGGTAAATTTTTCACAAAATTTACAGACATTTTAGAGAATTTTACAGCATTTCGTAATATATTTTACCTTCACTTTCCTTTACTAACTTTATACTTTCTTTAGAAATGGTTGACTGGCATCCCTTGAAATTGTTGTAGTCTTGTTGTCTTGTCTTTTTGTCAAAAAATGTAGTGTTGTTCTAGAAACTATTAGCAGATATTTCCAGAATTTTTATAGTGTTTTCTAAACGCGATTAATTACAATGAAACCAATTAAAGTTTACTCTAAAAAAATGAGGTTTTGTTCTAGAAACTATTAGCAGATATTTCCAGATTTTTTATAGTTCGTTCTAAACGCGATTGGTATCATCAAATAAAAAAATAAGGTTTTATTACTTAATTCAAATTGGCACTTTTCTCGAACATCTTTATAAGGCCCAGTTGTAAGATCATAGAACATCCATGGTTCAGTTACCAAGAATACAATTGTTAATACAATGATGAAGAGACTGAACCACAATCAGAGATAATCCTCAGGCTCAGTTTCCATCAGCATCCATCAGCAGCTCAGCATCCTTGACCATGGTTCAGTTACCTGTATGAATGTAATTCTTAAAATTTCCCAACTTTTATGAATGTCCAAATAATTTAATCCCGTTTATTCAACTAATATTTTACTTTATACAACTTCGTAATAAGTATTTTATAAAATTTGATGAACCATTTTACAAAATTTAATAAGTCTTTTAATAATTCCTTTCAATTGTGTTATTTTTCACCAAACTTTCAGAACATTACCTAAAATATATCATAGAATTACGATATTTGATGATTATATCAACAATTTTATTAAATTGCGTTATAGAAGTTGTAGAGAAATGTATACAATTTCAATTTGTTGTTTGGATCACATTTCAGGAAATTTCAGATTATTTCATACAATTTCATAATATTTCAAAAATATTTTATCTTATATAACATAATTATATCAAATACAATTTAAACAATAGTTATATTTCATCATTCCTTATATGGTTTTTGTAAAAATCGTTAAAAAAATTCAGCACGTTTCTGGAATTTTAAGAAAATATGACCTCAATATCGTAACGATTCCAAAACCAATATAACCAAAGAAATTGAAATATTTCAGGACCATTGCACGAAACATGCAATATTTTATCAGTATTTCACGAATAAGTTTAATGAAAATTACTTAATTCAACTTCTTTCTATTTCAGTAATATTCCATACTTAGTTACTCATAATCATAAATTGTTAAATATTTCCCAAAATGTCATCATCCTTTATAATATAAAACAAAAAATTAATAATATAAAAAAAAATTGTTAATACAATGATGAAGAGACTGAACCACAATCAGAGATAATCCTCAGGCCCAGTTGTACAATCGTGGATCATCCTTGACCATGGTTCAGTTACCTGCATGAATGTAATTTATAAAATTTACCAACTTTTATGAATGTCCAAATAATGCTTTTTTTTAGAAATCTTTTATTAAGTGTGACTTTAAATGAAATTAAATGTATGCTTAATTAGGTTAGGTCAGGTTAGAAAGCTACTAATAGGTACAGATTATCTCTATAATTTTTCACGACTATATCTATGAATTCGTGATACTTTAACTAAATGTTTTATTTAACTCTGACTTATCGTCAGATAATTTCTACATACCACATATAAATTGACAATTTCGACAAATTTCCAAGTAATCACTACTTGGCCACTTCCATTATTTAATTTTTTCAATTAATTTCTTAAGAATCATCAGCGGTGGTCCCAGAATATTCCTTCAATGGAAATATTTTAAAGTTCTTGATGGAATATTTAATATATTTTATCGATACATTTTTTTACTCCTCTAATCAAATCATCGAAAGCAAGTTGTAATTGATGAATATTGTATACTGGTCGAAACTGCAGTCACTAAATATTTATCAAAAATAAAAGTGTGAGTGGAAATAACAAAGTTGTTTTATTTAATTTACTTCTTGTAATTGATGATTCAAAGCCGTGGGCCTACCAGGCCTGTAGTGCTAGCATATTATTATTATTATTAATTGATGATTCAAACAAAGCCTGATCATTATGTTAGTAAACCTGCTAGTAATAGGACGGCTTATTTACATCCGATCTCCACCTGAACAAAATCTATATATTTTCGTAAATAGGCTTCAGTGTTTCCAAAAGAGTTTTATGTTTTTAGTAAGACATTGTAAATTTTTATAAAATCCTGGCTTCGAATTTTATTTAGTTTCAGGGCCGAATCAAATACATTGTAAATTGTTATAACATCCTGGCTTCAAGTTTTATTTAGTTTCAGGGTCGAATCAAATGGTGGAATAGTGGAAGGATCAAAGAAAATATTAATTAAGAAATTGTTAATTGCGCAATAGAAATCGAAATACAAGTTCATTGAAAGCCCAAGAAAATCTGATGTGCGACTCACGTGCCTTTCTTCGTAACATTTAGTTTAAATGCACTCATAAAACTTAAATTTAAACGTAGTTTTGTCTAAAAAAGTGTAACGATTTTGATTCCTTAAAAAATGTTGTAAGACTAAACACCTACTACCGTTGTTAATTTGCTATCAAAACTTTTCCAAATCTAGATTTTGTTTCAAAAACCTTGATTAGAAACTTTGATTAAATTTGAGAGGCACGAAAATTTGCCTTATTTTCCTGACCCATATTTTTAACTGGCCGTTCGATGTTCAAATCGAAAATAAATACGTGACAAATTAGTTATCAGATTTGGTAAATTTTGGATCAAGAATTCTCTCGTTATTCGAAAAGTTTGCCAACTTTGCAATTAGTTAGTGCTGAATTATTTTTAATTAAAAACTACTCCAATTTCTAAAGAATACTTGTATTACAGGTTGGTGTAAAGATAGGTACTACGAGGAATAAAGATGAAATTGCTATGTCAAAATAACAACGGCCAATACTCACTCTGATGAGTTGGCCATTTCACCATCGTTTCGCCATTTTAAAGTATTCCAATTTAAATTTGGCGCTCTGATCATTTGGCCATGCAGAAGAAATCCATGCAGGAAAGAAATGGACTGTAATAGCAAGTAGTAGAGAGGAATTGAAGCAACTTGAGGAGGCTCTGTCCAAAAATGGACGACAGAAGGCTGAAAAGAAGAATAAGAAGAAGATCATTTGGCCATTTCACCTTATTCCTTATGGCCTTAAGTATTCTAACCTTAATTTTGGCTTTTGCCTAACCAATGGTTTGGCTAAACTTCAGTCGAACTTTTCCGAGCAGCTACTAACAAAGTTATAATCATAAATATGCCAGCCATCACGAGAGTCAATGATCGTTCACGGTCATAATACTAGAAGAAGGAAAAGAACCTAAATTAAAGTCCGACCAATGGAAAACATATAATCCTTATTATCGTATGCAAAAGTATATACTGGAGAGTAATAGCCCTTGACAAAACTGCGTATTACGAATTAAGTCTATGACTACACGGCTATGGTGAAATTATCTCATTGAAAAATTCCACAACGTAATCCAAAGTAAGATCATATTATTTCTAAATTTTGTCAACATTGACGGATATCTAAACAATTCGATATTCCACAATTTCAAATATTATCTTTTGCCAATTGCGCAATTCAATGCAAAGTAGCGATCATTTCAATGGAGAATATGTTTCCTTTTGATTAAGTATCTTTAGGTCATACATTTATAATGTAACTTATACGTAGCAGGAAGGAGTGAAATTTATGACCAATGCTATTTGTTCTTGTTGTTGCCATAGTTATTTAAACAAAGCGCGTCTTAAGATGTTTATACAAGCGAGCTTGCAATGTGCGAAACTAATTAGTATAATACCTTAAGAAAATGAAAACCATTATAGCACTTACGTGTTTTACCAATCTTATATCTGCAGTAGGTGAAATATGCCTATTTTATCTACTTTTGGTATTAATTAGTATCCTATTTATTTAAGAAGAATGTGTTTATATACAGGGTGGCCCACTTATCCACGCTCGGACCATTGCTGCTAGACTAACAAAAATTGAGGAAAACATCTGATTGGAAGTTATTGGACACTTGATGTGCTACTAAAATAAATTGAAAATCAATTGAAAAATTATGGTGTACCAATGAGAATTAGTAAATGATATATTTTTTAATTTATCTGCTTTATCTACATTGTAAAAATTGTTTAACTAAAAATATCAGCATGGTTGTAGGTATGTAAAATTAGTTTTTTTTCCAAAAACTTTAATAATATTTTGCTCTGAAATTATCAGGGAAATTAGAAAATAATTCATATCTACGATATTTGCTCCCTAAATTTTCAAATTTTAATAATAAATGAAAAATATTCTTAGGAGTAATATACAAGGTGGCCCACCTATCCTCGCTTGGACCATTGCTGCTAGACTAATGAAAATTGAGGAAAACATCTGATTGGAAGTTATTGGACACTTAATGGGCTACTAAAATAAATTGAAAATCAATTTAAACATTTTGGTGTACCAATGAGAATTAGTAAATGATACATTTTTTAATTTATCTGCTTTATCTATATTGTAGTTATGGTATGTAAAATTAGTTATTTTGCCAAAAACTTAAATAATATTTTGCTCTGAAATTATCAGGGAAATTAAAAAATAATTCAAATCTACGATATTTGCTCCCTAATTTTTTCAATTTTAGCAATAAATGAAATATATTCTTAGAAGTCCCACCTACAGGGTGGCCCACCTATCCTCGCTTGGGCCATTGTTGCTAGACTAATGAAAATTGAGGAAAACATCTGATTGGAAGTTATTGGACACTTGATGGGCTACTAAAATAAATTGAATATCAATTGAAACATTTTGGTGTACCAATGAGAATTAGTAAATGTGACATTTTTTAATTTATCTGCTTTATCTATATTGTAGTTATGGTATGTAAAATTAGTTTTTTTTCCAAAAACTTTAATAATATTTTGCTCTGAAATTATCAGGGAAATTAGAAAATAATTCATATCTACGATATTTGCTCCCTAAATTTTCAAATTTTAATAATAAATGAAAAATATTCTTAGGAGTAATATACAAGGTGGCCCACCTATCCTCGCTTGGACCATTGCTGCTAGACTAATGAAAATTGAGGAAAACATTTCGAGTGTACAGAATGTACAATAAATCCGGGACACACAATTTGGTCTCTTTTTTAAATGGAACACCCTGTATATTTTTTCATTTTTCGATTCTGATTTATGTGGGCTTCACAAATCATTTTTATTTTTTGAGATCAGATGCAACGTTGCCAAGTTATTCACATTTAAATAAAATTTAACGAAAAATCATGGACGTGGAAGAAAATTCAACAAAATCTTATTATAAGAGACCAATGAAGCAATCTGCGTATACAAGTACCTAAGCAATGTGCCAAAACAAGCACAAAATTTTGAGTTACGTAGAATACACAGGGTGTTCTGAAACAACGATACAATTTTGCAATTTTCAGATGGCAAAAACTAATATTTTTCTAGTGAAACACCCTGTATATCATCATATTCTGAGTGCTCATCTAATTATCTATTCAATGGTAGCATATAAACTGAAATCAATATTACGTTTTAATAGGTAAATACGATCAATCTCAATAAGTTTTAGCCATTTGAAAATAGCAAAATTTGATCTTATACTAACAAAAAAAAGTCATTCGATGAAGATAATTTTTACTACAAATTGATGATTACCAATGAAATTTAAAAAAAATTGTTAGTTGATGTGTCTGCCTACATCCTCACAAGTGTTTTTTTATAGTAATTTAATAGTAAACAAAATAATAGTTGATGTCATAGTTGTACCTATCTATATTTGTTTAATATTTTACTTTTTGGTCTTTTATGGTTAGGGCATTAAAAGATAGTACAAAGACATGAAGGAAGACACTACAAACGTGCACGTTAAGGGTCGAAATGAGCGACCTTCCGTCATCAATGATGACCTTGTGCAGAAATTTGATGAAAACGTTGGAAAGAAGGGACACTTAACAATTTCGGCGTTATCAATTTAAGACTCTTCCTTGTTAAGTCTCAGAAACTATTTTCTATGAACGGCAAAACTGCCGGTCGGTCATCAGTGGCCATCAAGCTGTCATCAAGCTGTGGTCATCAGTGGTCATGACCACTGCAGTGGTCATCAAGCCCAGATTATTTTTTATGAAGATGGAATGAAGAAGTTGTGCAGAAATTTGATAAAAACGTTAGAGAGAACAGGTACTTAACAGTTTCGACATTATCAATTTAGAACTCTTCCCTTGTTAAGTCTCAGGAACTGTTATCTATGAACGTCAAAACTACCGGTCGGTCAGTAGTGGTCATCAAGCTGTCATTAAGCTGTGGTTATCAGTGGTCATGACCACTGCAGTGGTCATAAAGCCCAGATTATTTTTTATGAAGATGGAATCAAGAAGTTGTGCAGAAATTTGATAAAAACGTTAGAGAGAACAGGTACTTAACAGTTTCGACATTATCAATTTAGAACTCTTCCTTTGTTAAGTTTCAGGAACTGTTTTCTATGAACGGCAAAACTGCCGTTCGGTCATTAGTGGTCATCAAGCTGTCATCAAGCTGTGGTTATCAGTGGTCATGACCACTGCAGTGGTCATAAGGCCCAGATTATTTTTTATGAAGATGGAATCAAGAAGTTGTGCAGAAATTTGATAAAAACGTTAGAGAGAACAGGTACTTAACAGTTTCGACATTATCAATTTAGAACTCTTCCTTTGTTAAGTTTCAGGAACTGTTTTCTATGAACGGCAAAACTGCCGTTCGGTCATTAGTGGTCATCAAGCTGTCATCAAGCTGTGGTTATCAGTGGTCATGACCACTGCAGTGGTCATAAGGCCCAGATTATTTTTTATGAAGATGGAATCAAGAAGTTGTGCAGAAATTTGATAAAAACGTTAGAGAGAACAGGTACTTAACAGTTTCGACATTATCAATTTAGAACTCTTCCTTTGTTAAGTTTCGGGAACTGTTTTCTATGAACGGCAAAACTGCCGTTCGGTCATCAGTGGCCATCAAGCTGTGGTCATCAGTGGTCATGACCACTGCATTGGTCATCAAGCCCAGATTATTTTTTATGAAGATGGAATGAAGAAGTTGTGCAGAAATTTCATGAAAACGTTAGAGAGAACAGACACTTAACAATTTAGCCGTTATCAATTAAAACTCTTCCCTTGTTAATTCTCAGGAACTGTTATCTATGAACGTCAAAACTACCGGTCGGTCAGCAGTGGTTATCAAGCTGTCATCAAGCTGTGGTTATCAGTGGTCATGACCACTGCAGTGGTCATCAAGCGCAGATTATTTTTTATGAAGATGGAATGAAGAAGTTGTGCAGAAATGTCATGGAAACGTTAGAGAGAACAGACACTTAACAATTTAGCCGTTATCAATTTAAAACTCTTCCCTTGTTAAGTCTCAGGAACTGTTATCTATAAACGTCAAAACTACCGGTCGGTCAGCAGTGGTCATCAAGCTGTCACCAAGCTGTGGTCATCAGTGGTCATGACCACTGCAGTGATCATCGAGCCCAGCAGTTATTTTTATGAAGATGGAATGAAGAAGCTGAACACGAGACTATACGTGCCTTAATTGAGGCGCAAATGATGTAGAAAAGTAGCTTGATCCTGGCTTTCATGTAAAAATACAATTGATATAAAAAACCTTGTTTGTTTTTTAATAAATATCAAAACGGTACTTTAGTTGGAATATAACTCTTACAAGAATTGTATTTTCATAAATAATTTGTGCACTTTTTAACACGTAATTTAATTCCACCTTTATATGATTTTAGTTACCAATTACGAGATAAATATTATAATTATTATAGTTTCTCTGTATAGGCTATAAAATTTAATTATCGCATATGCATACAATTTTGGTAATGCGTTTCCAACTTGATAATCACCATCCATCGACCCATAATTATTCACGTAATATGAATACGGCACACGACTCACGCATTAATATTCCATGGTGACGTTTACGATGGCTGAATTCAGTAAAAATCAAGCGTTCATGATATCTAGGTGAAGGTGACAAAAATTTCAATGTCGCCTCGCATAATGGAGTACATATATATACGCCCACATACACACGTCTACACTCTGGGCGAGTTATTGTCAAAAAATTGCATTCATTATTTTATTGTTGAAGCACGTCGTATGATGGTTATTGTTCAGATGTGATGTGTGTATAAATATTCCTGTGGGTGGTTCAGTTGGCACGCTTTTCCCACTGCGCATAAAGAATTTCTGGAACAAAACCCCCAATTATACGCGACGAGTGAGCTTCGGTCTAATTCTATATAAATAGATAAAATTTTATGTGCGTCTGCAGTTCTGGAAAATATTGATTGGCAAGTAGTCGTTATGCTGACGGAATTATACAGGGTGTCCCACGCAAGTCGTTGTTAATGTTTATGGGGTTCCTGAAAAAAAAATAAAATTACACAATCATGGTGAATTCCTCGAGGAAAATACATATAGTGTTTTTATTTGAAATTGAAAATCAACATACGAAGGGTGTTTATTGCGCTCCATTGTGCGAACGGAATTTTATGACGGGTAATGGGACGAGAACAGAGTCCACGCCAACAGCACGCCATACAATGGAGAACCCTTGACCGTAATAAACCCTCATTGCAGCTACATTTTCAATTTCAAGTGAAAACACTATACATGTATATATCACCTCCGGTTCTTTGTTATTTTGCATTAAACACCCTCTATATATTTACATATTCAGCTGTTCGTTCAATTTTGAACACATTTTGTTAAGCCTATTGATCTTTTGAGGATTTTGAGAAATTTCCAAAATTGGATCGAATTTTTTTCATGTTCATTAAATCTGCTTCAAGTCTTCATGCCTGAACCTTCAAGTCTTGTTCAAGATTCATTAAAATTATGCAGGGAAGGACTGGTATCAGTCAAACTAGATATAGGTTTTTTTTGTCTCTTATGTAAGCAATTACGTGTATTACCATTTTGATTTGTTTTCCAAGTATAATTTAATTTGACCTGTGTAAGACTGAAGACATACTAGTGTCAGAGATATCAATAAATTATTATTATATTAAATTTTAAACGTCTTAAAGTAGGTAACAATTGTTGCCACAACCGGAAATTAAAAATTAGAAATTTTGGTAAAAATGAGTCCATAAACTTATAACGAAAAGATTAGTTGACTCACCCTGTGTATACTGCGGTATAAGAACATCATTCACAATAAAAATAATAACAAATATAATACCCACCACATTTCTTAAGCCTCTGGGTCACTCCAAAATTATGCAGAAGTCCACCGATGTTTGTCTTACAGAGGCTTGCATTAAAACTAAACTCCATCTGATTTTCACATTATTCGCGACATGCTTTGAATCAACATCTTTGTAAGAGTGTATGATCTTGATTAAAAACTTAAGTTACTAAAACTGTGAGTTTTAAACCATTTGGCACAATGACACAAGTATAGGTGTACAACTCTTCAATGTACAGTCATGCTCACATAAATCTAGTACAAAAAATTTGACATTGCTATACAGGGTGATTCATTGGGAAATTCGCATACAGTAATGGTAGCATCTACCGCATCGGCACACCGAGGTGATTCTAAATGTCGAATCTATATTTAGAGGCATGCTCACATAAATCTAGTACAAAAATTTTGACATTGCTATACAGATAAACTATATTTTATGGGTCGATTGTCCTATATAACCAATATACAGGGTGATTCATTTATATTGCCAATTTTTTCAATTACTCATAACTTACGAACTACCCTATATTTTTTTGTAATATTTGGTACGTATGTTCTTTGTCTACTGTAGTGTCGATTAACATAATAAATAAAAATCTTATTCCAGGTCCGGCTTTAAAAAAATTAATAAGTAGGTTTCGACTCGAAACAACACCCTGTATATCAATATGTTAAAATTTTGTTTGCATATTTGGAAAGAGCAGAAACAATTAAGCAAAACTGAATATATCTGGTACTTCCGGGTACAACTTTGATACTTATTAACTTGAGTCAAATCTAGATGTTTCGATAATAAGGTGGCACAAAATTAAAAATAAATAAATGATCTCTCCTAAATGATAATTTTCCAGCTTTAATCAATAAAATCATCAACTATTTCATATTCTCTTAATTTATAGGTCGTAACCTTAATGTAAAACGAGAGGACAGGTCCGTATTTGGGACAAAATATTAATATCAATGACTTTCAAACACCCTGCATAGGTAAAAAAATGATTATAACATGTGTTCATTGCGCTACATTTAAAAAAATAATAAACTGAGGAAAAAAATCTCAGTCCGAGAAAAACATAACTTTATTTTAAATAACAATAACGTTACAAATAATCTACTTTATAAAGGTTGAATATAACACAAATTCAAGACTTTTTTTTTATCCGCGTCTAATTAATTTTTCAACTGGAGCATGATCATTTCTCGACTCTACTGATGCATTCTTGTGAAATAAAGCAGTCTGTACGTATTGTTTAATTTAGTAAATAATACACTTTAGGTTTGATACATAATCCCATATTTACTAAATTAAACAATACGTACAGACTCCTTTATTTTATTATTATTATGTATCAAGAATGCATCAGAAGAGTCGAGAAATGATCATGCTCTAGCAGAAAAAATAATTAGACGCGGATAAAGAAAATTCTTTTTTTTTTAATTTCTGTTGTTTAACCTCTGAAATGTAGATTTTTTGCAACGTTTTTGTTATTTAAAATAAAGTTATGATTTTCTGGGAATGGGCATTTTTTAATTTTTTTTTAATGTAGCGCAATGAAAAATTGTTATAATCATTTTTTTACACATACAGGGTGTTTGAAAGTTAGTCATTGATAATAATATTTTGTCCTAAATACGGACCTGTCCTCTCGTTTTACATTAAGG
The DNA here is from genome assembly GCA_951805005.1 of Othius punctulatus. NCBI lineage: Eukaryota > Metazoa > Arthropoda > Insecta > Coleoptera > Staphylinidae > Othius > Othius punctulatus. Next base: position 44,026,513 of record OX638145.1, on the reverse strand, counting down.
TTAGGATCCAGAAATTAAGAGAATGTGAAATAGGTGATGATTTTAGTTTATTGATTAAAGCTGGAAAATTATCATTTAGGAAAGGAAATTTATTTATTTTTCATGACGTACCAACTTATTATCGAAACAACTAGATTTGAGTCAAATTAATAAGTAACAAAATTGTATGCTGAAGTACCAAATACATTCAGTGTTACTTATTTTTTTCTGCTCTTTCCAAATATGCAAACAAAATTTTAAAATATTGATATGTAGGGTGTTGTTTCGAGTTGAAACCAACTTATTAATTTTTGTAAGGCCGGACCTAGAATGAGATTTTCATTTATTATGTTAATCGACACTGCAGTGGGCAAAGAACATACGTAGCAAAAATTACAAAAATGTATAGGGTTGTTCGTAAGTTATGATTAATTGAAAAATGAGCAATATAAATGAATCACCCTGTATATTGGTTATATAGAATGATAGACCCATAAACTATAGGTTATTTAGAATCACCTCGGTGTGTGGCATCTGCCATTGCTGTATGCGCATTTCCAAATGAACCACCCTGTATAAAATTGCTATTGTAGCCTAATTTCTTGTACTAGATTTACGTGAGCATGGCTATATATTTTCTATACCTTACTTACTTATCTATACCTTTTCAAGTTCAAATCGAGACCAATCAAGTTCAAATTGAGACCAATCAATTTCAAATTGAGGTCAATCAATTTCAAATTGAGGTCAATCAATTTCAAATTGAGGCCAATCAAGTTCAAATTGATACCAATCAATTTCAAATTGAGACCAATCAATTTCAAATTCAGACTAAACAAAATCAAATTCACACTAAAAAATATCAAGTTGTCATAATAAATTTTATTTGTTTACTCTCAACTTGATATTGTTTAGTGTCAATTTGATTTTGTTTAGTCTCAATTTGAAATTGATTGGTATTAATTTGAACTTGATTGGCCTCAATTTGAAATTGATTGGTCTCAATTTGAACTTGATTGGTCTCAATTTGAGCTTGAAAAGTTATAGTAATAGGTTCAACACTTATGATACATTGCACTTAATCTATTTTCGTACAGTTATGGCAAAAATGAGACAATACTCATAACAAAGTTTGCTTTAATTTAGTCTTTATTGTTGGCTTTTCAAAATAGTTAACAGTACAAATAAAAAACTGCCCACTTATTTTTGTCTCTAACTGTACATATTCATCAATTTTATGCGTAATACTACTGTCAGAACTGACTTCCGTTAGTTTTTAAAGTACACTGTAAAAGTAATTGAAAAACAATGCCTGTCTGGAATCATGCAAAAATCAGATGGACCATTATGCTGTTCTCATTTCAAATGCACACCAACACCGCAATTTAGGTCGAAAATATACGTGGCAACGCTGTCTAGGGGAAAATGAAAAGTTAGGTTAGGTTTTGTTGCCTAATGTCAAAGCCATAACGAATCTAACAAAGTGGAAGAAAAAACCCAAACTTTAATATTCTCAGTGGAAAAAATCCGTAAATAAATTAAGCAAGTTTCCTCCTTTTCGCTCGATGGCATCAATTTAATTTTTTTGACAACTACATCTCATGCGTCAAATTGACATTTGAATTGTTTTAGTCGTACCAGCTTGAATCGTCTTCAGTTACTTTTGATTGAACTCTAGGGATATTTATTGCTTTACCAACATAAATCAACAGGTGGTGCGCCTTTGAATTGTGAACAGCCTAGCAGTATACTATAGATCTAAAACTTATAACTAATATCACAGATTTTTAACGAGCTCATATTGCTTAAGTAATAAATTAAGATATTTAATTTGGTGGTTGCGTCATAGCACAGATGATAAATGAAGTACTGCTATGTTATATGTAGCAACATAACAGTAACAATGATTACCAATACCCAGATAACCTCTTGATGGTTAACAATTGTTGATTGGCTTCTTGATAACCTCTTGATGGTTAACAATTGTTGATTGGCGCCCAGCTATTTCATTACAGCCGATTCAACGCCGGCCGATTCATCGCCAGAACAATGTTCGAATCATTTAAATAATTGGTAGTACATATTAAATATTTAAATGATGATTCGATTTATATCAAAGTCGGTGATGAAACATCCGCGATGTAATGGCTTGGTGACCAACATTTTTGGATCAATCAGAAACGATGAAACGGTGGACATTTCGATCATTTAGAAAGTTTTTTCGCAAGGCCAATACCTCGCGGCTGTTTCATCACCTGCAGACTTCACAACTTCATCATAAGGGCATGATCCAACAGCCAAATTAAATATGCTATCAGTGGCAGTTGGTACTCGACTGGTACTGATATTTCGGATGCTACTCGACTGGTACTGCTGGTTATAAATAGGCGAACGTAAATATTTCACAATTTGGGTCTCTGTAGAGAACATCAGAAGAGAAGAACATCAAATCTTCGAATGAGATCTTGGCCAAAGCCAATGGAATGACACTGTTCAGCATCAAAATCCTGTTAACAAAAATGTCGTTTGTTAATGTTTTGAAGTATGTCGAACAAGAATCTGAAGTCAGAAAGGCTCCATAAGGCACCGTTTTATTTTGTTGTAAAATTTGCGTTTTTGGTCAAACATGTGCGTTTTCGTGCTTTTGGCCATTTTTTTGGCTGCATGATTTCGAAGGTATTAATCATAATACTGATTTTGATGCTGAACAGTATCAGTCCATAGACTTCAGAATTAGTTGGCACGCTATATCTATTTTTTTGTTGTTGAAATACATCAGTTTAAAAAAAAACAAAAAAAAAGTTGAAAATACGAGTATATGCATTATTTGCATCAACATTCATGCAGTGCCGAACATGAATAAAAATTTGTTCATATTTAATTGAGCTTAAATGCCACTTCAATAAGTACAAATTGGTATACTTAATCTAAATATAAAAATTAATGAATAAACATACAATTTTCTATTTTTTTTTTAATTTCAATCTTATTTTTCTCAAAAATTGTGCCTGATGGATATTTTCGGGAGTTCGGATTCAGCCTCGGCATACTTGAAAACATATGAATTATGCAAACATTTCTAAAGGGAGCGAAATAAAGTTTTTCTTTGAAGAATAGTTCACGTTCAAGTTCCAGTATTCCAGTCCACGGTTCAATAGTCGGTTACTCTCTGTAAATTTCTGTAAGTTTGTACCTTTCTCTCATAGAACCGCAGTTCTGTTTGGATTGCATCTCTCACCATTCTGTGATCACTACCTGTTAATAATAATAATAATAATAATATACCTACACTTAATTCCAGCAGATGTGAAGTTGGGAGAGAACATGTGGTTACATTAAATGAAAAAAAAAACATTTACATACATATTGCAGGTAGATTATGGTAGGTACTCATTGACCGCATAATAAATAATAATTTATGGAGAAAATCCATAAGTATTTTTTCTTAAACCCAGGAATGTAGCAGTTTCCTGTAGTACTTTGTCCCCGGTGCAGTTCAAAAAAACTTCGCATTACCTAAATCCGGCCCTGCTTAAAATAATTAAAAATTTAATATTTGTCGCCCAAATTTGTGAATTTCAGGCAAAATCATCAAAATGTCATTTGCATTCTGACGAGTTATGGTAACATTTAGGATCTAATATAATATAAGTGCAGTCAGATTTTGTTAAATCAGATTAAATTTTATTATAATCATTGGTACCATTGGACTGTGACAAAAACAATGGAATTTGAGAGTCTCTGTTAAAATTACAAATGGAATTTGCCACCTTCCAAAATTTAATATATGTAGCCCAAATTTGTGAATTTCAGGCAAAATCATCAAAATTTCATTTGCATTCTGACGAGTTATAGTAACATTTAGGATCTAATTTGATAATTACAGTCAGAATTTGATAAGGCAGATTAAATTTTATTATAATCATTGTTACCATTGGACTGTGACAAAAACAATGGAATTTGAGAGTCTCTGTTAAAATTGCAGATGGAATTTGCCACCTGCCAAAATTTAATATTTGTCGCCCAAATTTGTGAATTTCAGGCAAAATCATCAAAATGTCATTTGCATTCTGACGAGTTATGGTAACATTTAGGATCTAATATAATATAAGTGCAGTCAGATTTTGTTAAGTCAGATTAAATTTTATTATAATCATTGGTACCATTGGACTGTGACAAAAACAATGGAATTTGAGAGTCTCTGTTAAAATTGCAGATGGAATGTGCCACCTGCCAAAATTTAATATTTGTCGCCCAAATTTGTGAATTCCAGGCAAAATCATCAAAATTTCATTTGCATTTTGACGAGTTATGGTAACATTTAGGATTTAACATAATATAATTGCAGTCAGAATTTGACAAGTCAGATTAAATTTTATTATAATTATTGTTACTATTGTACTGTGACAAAAACAATGGAATTTGAGAGTCTCTGTTAAAATTGCAGATGGAATTTGCCACCTGCCAAAATTTAATATTTGTCGCCCAAATTTGTGAATTTCAGGCAAAATCATCAAAATTTCATTTGCACGCTGACGAGTTATGGTAACATTTAGGATCTAATATAATATAAGTGCAGTCAGATTTTGTTAAATCAGATTAAATTTTATTATAATCATTGGTACCATTGGACTGTGACAAAAACAATGGAATTTGAGAGTCTCTGTTAAAATTACAAATGGAATTTGCCACCTTCCAAAATTTAATATATGTAGCCCAAATTTGTGAATTTCAGGCAAAATCATCAAAATTTCATTTGCATTCTGACGAGTTATAGTAACAATTAGGATCTAATTTGATAATTACAGTCAGAATTTGATAAGGCAGATTAAATTTTATTATAATCATTGTTACCATTGGACTGTGACAAAAACAATGGAATTTGAGAGTCTCTGTTAAAATTGCAGATAGAATTTGCCACCTGCCAAAATTTAATATTTGTCGCCCAAATTTGTGAATTTCAGGCAAAATCATCAATATTTCTTTTGCATTCTGACGAGTTATGGTAACATTTAGGATCTAATATAATATAAGTGCAGTCAGATTTTGTTAAATCAGATTAAATTTTATTATAATCATTGGTACCATTGGACTGTGACAAAAACAATGGAATTTGAGAGTCTCTGTTAAAATTACAAATGGAATTTGCCACCTTCCAAAATTTAATATATGTAGCCCAAATTTGTGAATTTCAGGCAAAATCATCAAAATTTCATTTGCATTCTGACGAGTTATAGTAACAATTAGGATCTAATTTGATAATTACAGTCAGAATTTGATAAGGCAGATTAAATTTTATTATAATCATTGTTACCATTGGACTGTGACAAAAACAATGGAATTTGAGAGTCTCTGTTAAAATTGCAGATGGAATTTGCCACCTGCCAAAATTTAATATTTGTCACCCAAATTTGTGAATTTCAGGCAAAATAATCAAAATTTGATTTGCATTCTAACGAGTTATGGTAACATTTAGGATCTAATATAATATAATTGCAGTCAGAATTTGATAAGTCAGACTAAATTTTATTATAATCATTGTTACCATTCGACTGTGACAAAAACAATTGAATTTGAGAGTCTCTCTTAAAATTGCAGATGGAATTTGCCACCTGCCAAAATTTAATATTTGTCGCCCAAATTTGTGAATTTCAGGCAAAATCATCAAAATTTCATTTGCAAAATTGCAAAATTTCATTCTGACGAGCTACGGTAACATTTAGGATCTAATATAATATAATTGCAGTCAGAATTTGATAAGTCGGATTAAATTTTATTATAATCATTGTTACCATTGGAATGTGACAAAAACAATGGAGTTTGAGAGTCTCTGTTAAAATTGCAGATGGAATTGGCCACCTGCCAAAATTTAATATTTGTCGCCCAAATTTGCGAATTTCAGGCAAAATCATCAAAATTTCATTTGCATTCTGACGAGCTACGGTAACATTTAGGATCTAATATAATATAATTGCAGTCAGAATTTGATAAGTCGGATTAAATTTTATTATAATCATTGTTACCATTGGAATGTGACAAAAACAATGGAGTTTGAGAGTCTCTGTTAAAATTGCAGATGGAATTGGCCACCTGCCAAAATTTAATATTTGTCGCCCAAATTTGCGAATTTCAGGCAAAATCATCAAAATCTCATTTGCATTCTGACGAGTTATGCTAACATTTAGGATCTAATATAATATAATTGCAGTCAGAATTTGATAAGTCGGATTACATTTTATTATAATCATTGTTACCATTGGAATGTGACAAAAACAATGGAGTTTGAGAGTCTCTGTTAAAATTGCAGATGGAATTGGCCACCTGCCAAAATTTAATATTTGTCGCCCAAATTTGCGAATTTCAGGCAAAATCATCAAAATCTCATTTGCATTCTGACGAGTTATGCTAACATTTAGGTTCTAATTTGATAATTGCAGTCAGAATTTGATAAGTCAGATTAAATTTTATCATAATCATTCTTACAAAAACAAAAACAATGGAATTTGAGAGTCTCTGTTGCAATTGTAGATGGAATTTGCCACCTTCCAACAAAATTTCACACACTTATTAAAATTTAGGAATAACAGTCAACAATTTTGAAGAAATTTGGATTTTTTTAATAAAATTTCAATTAATTTTCGACCTAATTTTAGTTTGTTTGTTTTTTACAATACATATATGACTTCTAAGAATATTTTTCATTTATTGTTAAAATTTGAAAATTTAGGGAGCAAATGTCGTAGATATGAATTATAGAATATAAGTTGTACAATTTTGTTCTTTACAAAAACTATACAAAGATTTTGATGTGAAATAATCGTGGAATCTATAAAATAAACATTCATGTATTTACATTTGATTGGGTTAGGTGCATTTCGCTATTCACCACATAAAAGGTATAAGGTTTGTGCAATTCATGCTATATTCGACACTGACATATTTTATTTTATGGTAAAATATATTTTTAGGTTTATACTATAGGTAATAGGCTCATAGAAATAATTCCACATAAATAGTACCATTTACATTAATATTCTAGTGGTATTGAAATTGTAGTTGCCTATATTAACTTTGCTTACAAATAAATAATTCTCATACAGGTTTCATACATCTCGAATAGCAATGTGGCTTATTCTATAAACATGACTCTTTTGCAATGTATTGTAGAAACTAAGTATTATCAACATGGTCCATACATTAGACTGTGTCAAGGGACGGTGGAAAAGTTATGGTCATTAATTAACTGTTCAATCGCAGAGGATGCATCAGAATGTTATCTATTTTAAGTGTTATCAGTTAAAACTACACAGTATCCGCCAGAAAGTTGGACACATGGAAAAATAATTTATTATTATCTTCTCAGAACATTTATTTCATAAAGTTACTGCATTATTTCAAACTCAATAGCAATAATCGACCGTCGAAGTAAAATTATCTGCTTCCATATACGAAGTATGTATAACAAAAAATAGTTAAACAGCTTAAGTGTAAACTACCATTATTTTTTAAGATATTTGAAATTGTTATTTGGAAAAGTTTCTTAGAACTGATATAAGGTTCTAAATGCAAAATTAGAAGACCTACGACGAAAATATTTTCTCTTGCCTTTTCTGGTATAAAGATGGGCTTTGTCATTTGCAAAGTCAGTTTAACCTAATATCATCGATAATCATACACCTGAATATTTTGCCGTCAAAATAATTTGTCTAAATTGCTATAAATCTTTAATAAATAATTATTTTCATGTAGGCAGTTTCGTGGCAAGTGTGATAATTATCACCTTGAATTAACACAATTTCTGCCCTTTTTTCTGAACTCAGACCTTGAGCCATTTTCAATTGATAAATTAGCTTTAAGTGAAAATAATTATTTATAAAAGATTTATAATGATCTAGACAAATTATTTTGACAACGTCAAAATATTCTAGTGATTTGATTAACGACTATATTAGGTTAATGAGACTTTGCAAATGACAAAGCCCACCTTTACAAAGAAAAGGAAAAAGATAATATTGTTGCCGTTCTAATTCTAATTTTGTAGTTAATTCTATCAATTCTAAGTATATTTTCCAAATAACATTTTCACATATTTAAAAAAAAGCCGTTTAACTATTTTTTATTATGGCTCGTATATGCAAGCAGAGAATTTTATTTCTATGATTGCTTATTGAGTTTGAAATAATGCAGAAACTTTTTGAAAGAATAAAATTTTCTGAGAAGTTTATAATAATTTTTTTTTCATATGTTTCCAACATTCTGGCGGATACTGAATATCAGAATATATATTTTTAATAAAATATGAAAAAATGTCGGCATCATATGGGAAATTTTTGAATTTTCAACGAACTTACGATAGTAACTTGTGCTGGTGTAAAAACCTTTTTAGCAATTATCAGATGTTTCGATTAATTTTGACTTATCTAGAATATTTCGTTTTTTAAAATGATGAAAATCGAAATCGTGCGAATTTTCGGAAATCACGCAAGATATCAATGTGATTTCTTTTATTGCATGTTAGTTTCAGATTACTGAATTATTTAAAGGTCATATTTTTTATTTTGGTTTAATGTAACTGTTGCAAAAATTATATAAATATTTTTAAGATTTCACTTGACAAAACGAAATTTCAAATTTCCCTTTCGGGTTTGATAAATGCTTTAAATATGTGTAATTAGAAAAAATAATCCGGAATATTAAATATTTCTCTAGAAATTTTATTATTTATCTAAATTTTACATCACTGCATAGTTTCTACGTTTTTGATGTATGATGCTTTCTAGGAGAAACATTTTTCAATGATAATTAGTATTTATTTACATAACTTCTAAAAACATGAATCTACACCTGTTAATGTTTTAGTTCCAGAAAAACTCTGCAGGTGTTCTTTTACAGTGACCTAAATGAGAATACCGCCAAAAATAATAGGAGACAGTCAGGCAGACCTTTAGCATACAGCAATAACTTCATACCGACGACGGTTTGATAGCGACAATCAACATTTTGTATGTTCGCAACATTAATGAAAAAAAAAATTGGACTGGGTCAAAATCTAACGTCTATAAAATTTATCAAAACTTCCAAGTCTCATTACTTCGGGTTTTCACCAATGTTACCAACATGTGTTGCTAACAAATCGATATTTCGTAGCCAATAAGAAAGGTGAGACCACCAATCTCGACTTTCTTATTGGTTGCGAAATGTCGTTTCGTTAGCAACACATGTTACTAACGTTGGTGTAAACGCGCCGTTATACATGGCAAAGAATACAATACAAAACCTATGAAAGAACATGGAATGCAGAATTCAGCTGGGGAAAATTGAATGAAAATTTATTTTTCGCAACTCGCTATTTGCAGATAATAACTGTCTGGTTAAATTGTCGTTTAACGTTTATTTTAACCGCTTGTATAATAAATAACTATTACTAATAGCTATTTATGGTATAAGTTAATAAAGCTGAATTTTATTCAACGATAATTTTATCGCACTCAGCTTCGCCTCTTGCGCTAAACTATTTTTTCGTGGATAAAATTGCTCTAATCACTTGTATCATACAAGATTTTTTCCAATTCATTATGAAAATTTAAGAATTTGCGTGAAGTGTCACATCGTCAGGTGACAATGCTCATTATGTATATTAAATCTCTAAACGCAAAATAATACAATAAAAAACTTAAGAAAGAACATGGAATGCAGAATTCAGATGGGGAAAATTGAATGAAAATTTGTTTTTCGCAATTCGCTATTTGCAGATAATAACTGTCTGGTTAAACTGTCATTTGACGTTTATTTTACCCGCTTGTATAATAAATAACTATTATTAATAGCTATTTATGGTATAAGTGAATAAAGTAAAATTTTATTCAACGAACATTTTTATCGCACTCGCCTGCGCCTTTTGCGCTAAACTATTTTTTCGTGGATAAAATTGCTTTATTCACTTGTATCATACAAGATTTTTTCCAATTCATTATCAAAATTTAATAATTTGGGTAAGTGTCACATCGTCAGGTGACAATGCTCATTATGTATATTGAATTTCTAAACGGCAAAGAACACAATAAAAAACCTAAGAAAGAACATGGAATGCAGAATTCAGATGGGGAAAATTGAATTAAAATTTGTTTTTCGCAACTCGCTATTTGCAGATAATAACTGTCTGGTTAAACTGTCGTTTAACGTTTATTTTAACCGCTTGTATAATAAATAACTATTACTAATAGCTATTTATGGTATAAGTTAATAAAGCTGAATTTTATTCAACGATAATTTTATCGCACTCAGCTTCGCCTCTTGCGCTAAACTATTTTTTCGTGGATAAAATTGCTTTAATCACTTGTATCATACAAGATTTTTTCCAATTCATTATCAGAATTAAAGAATTTGCGTGAAGTGTCACATCGTCAGGTGACAATGCTCATTATGTATATATAATTTCTAAACGGCAAAGAATACAATAAAAAACCTAAGAAAGAACATGAAATGCAGAATTCAGATGGGGAAAATTGAATGAAAATTTGTTTTTCGCAACTCGCTATTTGCAGGTAATAACTGTCTGGTTAAACTGGCATTAAACGTTTATTTTACCCGCTTGTATAATAAATAACTATTACTAATAGCTATTTATGGTATAAGTGAATAAAGTAGAATTTTATTCAATGAACATTTTTATCGCACTCGCCTTCGCCTCTTGCGCTAAACTATATTTTCGTTGATGAAATTGCTTTATTCACTTGTGTCATACAAGATTTTTTCCAATTCGTTATCAGCATTTAAGAATTTGCGTGAAGTGTCATATCGTCGGGTGACAATGCTCATTATGTATATTGAATCTAATCGTTAAAACTACACTTTAATCGAATGCGCGAATAAAATGTTTATAGTTCGTTTTACACAAAAATTTCAAGGATAGTGCTTATTTACGTATTTTTTACTTTATTTACGTTATCAATAGTTATAGTGAATAAAGTGAAAATGTAAATTCTTATATGATTAAATTTATGCACATTTTTTCCGCTGAAACAACAATAACACTATTCTGGAGAAAAATACTACTAAACACATGATTACGTTTCAATTGATTCAATTGAAGTACAAAATTACTTAAAAGTATATTTATATTAAACAAAACCTTGAATGAGAAGTTGTATTTATCTTAAGATTCATTTAATAGAAGTTGAAATCAGCTATTTGAAAAAAGAAGTTTTTATATCTTATGTTGGAAGATATTCCAGGTGCAATATTCCATTGCAGATATTCCAATTATTATTATCTCATCGTTAAAAGTACACTTTAATCGAATGGGTGAATAAAATGTTTACATTTCGTTTTACACAAAAATTTCGAGAATAGCGCTTATTTACGTATTTTTTACTTTATTCACGTTATCAATAGTTATAGTCAATAAAGTGAAAATGTCAACATTTTATTTACCCATTCGATTAAAGTGTTGTTTTAATGGTGAGATTCAATATACATAATGAGAATTTTAATAATGCGAATTGGAAAAATTATACAGTGTGGAAATTCAGTAGCGGATAAATTCGGCAACTCCGTTAATGTGTATGAGAGGTAAAAATCTAAAAGGGAGATAAACTCTGTATAAGTATGTGGTAACAATTACACAGTTATACAGTGTGGAAATTAGTTAATGAATGTGGAACTCCGTTAATATGTGTGAGAGAGAAAAAATCAAAAAGGGTGATAGCGATATAAATCACTGCACATATGAAAATATTTATTCAGATTTAAAAAAACAAAATTTTAAAAGTTATGACGTCATTAATGTTTCTTTTAAATGACAACTTACATTTTTTATTTTTTATTTCCGTAGTTTTTTAATCTGTTTTAAAGTCGTTTTTCTTGATTTTTTTCTTATGGAACCTATTCAAAATGCTGTATGGTTGAAAACAGATTAAAAAGCTCTATCGAATAAAAAATAAAAAAATGTAGGCTGTCATTTAAAAATAACATTAATGACGTCATAACTTTTAAAATTTTGTATTTTTAAATCTGAAAAAAATATTTTCATATGTGCAGTAACTTATATCGCTATCTCCTTTTTAGATTTTTTCTCTCTCATACACATTAACGGAGTTCCACATTAATTAATTAATTTCCACACTGTATAACTGTGTAATTGTTACCACATACTTATACAGTGTTTGTATATTGAGAATATACTTTATTTGATTAACGATAAATCTAAGTGCATTATTTTTACTGCAATCCATTCTGGCATTCTTGCAAAAATACAGACTAGCAATAATGATAAATGGTAAGGTATACATCTTGACAAAAATGTTTACTGGCTAAGTTTTGCATCTGGCCTAAAAACTTAGGTCGTACAATCTCGGAGTAATTACAAGGGATCAATAATTGTAATAGATTCAATTAATATCCTGTAATATGCAAATTTGTAGGCAGAAACGAGATCTGGTATTTTGTTTTGGGGCAGGAGTAGCTGAAATACAAATATTTGGATTGCACAAACGAGAGATGCGGACTAATTTTAAGATTAAATGTCGTTACTCTTATTGAGGTCTTTAAAGTACACATCATTCTAACTATTATTACATTACTTATTACAGAATGTCTCTGATTTATGTTTGAAAACAGTTTCTGCTTTGAGAACTGCACGGAAGCTCATAAAGACATATTTATACGTATTTAATCTACTCAGTATAAATAAGCGAAATACTAGGTCCCTTTGTGGGTAAGAACTGTTTGAAATGGCATCACACGAGTGTCATATAAATGCATTTCAGCGGATAGTTTCAGAGTTCCTAGTCAATTGCAAACCACACAAATTTGCGGTTTATATTAGATGAGGAATATTACAATATGATCTACATTTACATTATACTATCACGCTTCAATTTGTTAATTTATTGTAATGCTCCTTTAAAATAATTATGTATCTATCTAATAGATATCCGTAAACTGTTTATAACATTTCGAAGGCTTAATGTTACAAGTTTGTATGTGCAAATTTGTAAATTTTTGAATATGGAGCAAACATATTTATTTGCAATATCAAAAAATGATAAATTTTGCACTGTCAATAGATATGTTTTTATCACAGGTTCCCAATGATCCAATTTTAATCTTCCAACGAGTTGAAAGGTCCCGCTTTGAAAACATATAGCCCTGCAAAGCTATAGAACTAAAAATAAAAAGTATGTTACATGCAGCTTTGTAACACCAAGCAGACGATTTGTATAACACATTTCACAGCTTAGTATTATAAGGTTGCATGTAACATTTTTTCAATTTTTAGGTCTATAGCTTGATATGGCTATATGATTTCAAAGAGGGAATTTTGAATATGTTGGAAGGTGAAAAACGGACGATTAAGGATGATTAATTATAAAAAATCTAATTACAGTGCACAATACATCATTTTCTGTAATAACAAACATATTTAAAGTTGATATTCCCAAATTTACAGATTTGCACATACAACCTTGTAACATTAAGCCGACGATTTATCATTATTCTTCTATTTAGGTTTTAAACATTGCTAATTAATTTAATTGTGTTCCGTTATTTGCCTATTAGTAATTTTTTGTATCAATTAATATGGTTCTACTATGAAACACTTACCTGTCTACTGAGACAGCGATGAGGCTGTAAACAGAGGCAACAACCGAAACGCCCTGTATGTAAGGGACGGTTTTGCACATCAACCACCCAAGTACCCAAGCTGTAACAAAAAGTGAGATTAATTGAATTCGGTGGAAATTACGGCATGCAAAAAATTCGATACAATTTAGGGCAAGGGTGAATAGATAATATATGGGCGCAATAGATTTCCCGTTATTACTTGCGTTCCGAAAGGTCAGCGCTGGTCGGTGTCATGTGCAGTAACCGACTGATGTATCCTGGAAAATTTGAATTTTCAGGCACCTAAACGACGTTATTATGAAGATTATTAAATAACATCGTATTGGAATTTTATTGAACTGAAATTTACGACACGTTTCCATCAGATTTCAACAAATCAAATTACACGTAACGCCGAATAATATTACATACAATGTCAATAGTAAGGACTTTTGTAGAAACATATTTGATATCGACTGTAACGGTAAGTTAAATATTAGAATTCTGTAAATATTGCATTCCTCCAGAATTTGCCAATAACCGTGGCGCAGAATTTCTTATATGATTAAATTTATCCACATTTTTTCCGTTGAAATCACAATGACACTATTATAGATAAGAATACTACTAACCACATTTCAATTAATTCAATTGAAGTACAAAATTACTTAAAGGTATATTTTTATTAAACAAACCCTTGAATGAAAAGTTGTATTTATTTTAAGATTCATTTAATAGAAGTTGAAATCAGCTATTTGAAAATAGCTGAAAGGTATATTTTTATTAAACAAACCCTTGAATGAAAAGTGATATTTATCTTAAGATTCATTTAATAGAAGTTGAAATCAGCTATTTGAAAATAAGAAGTTTTCATATCTTATGTTGGAAGATATTCCAGGTGTATGAATTACATTCGCCCATGACGTGAACTTTCGTAAGTGTGGCCATGTAGATTTCATTGCTGGCGCAAACTGTTGTCGTAAAGTCACTGCTTGGCACACTAATCCAGTTAAAGAGACTCCCAAATGACGAAGAACGCTTCATCTTCAACGCCATCTCTAGCGAACGCGCCTATTTCCTATTAACAATACAATCGATTGCCGGACAAGAATCAAGAGTGCGGCGGAGCGCCTCTTAACCTTTGCGGCTTTTAAAATCCAATCCTGGCATGGAAACGAAGGCTGGAAATTACAACTATGCAGGACATTCAAGGACCGTGCAGCTTCCAAAAGTATTCGATTAAATTACGTCCGGATCGGTGGGTAAAGGGATTTTAATTAAACTCTGAATAGTTACAACACTATCGCGATTTGGACCTCCTGTAACGCAAATACTACAAGTAAAACGTCGACAACAAGCAATACACAATGCAGCAGCGGTAGTATTTACAGGATCCACAAATCCAAACTAGCTGTGCAGAGCAGAAAGATAAGCTTTTCTATTGGCTGGGATTCAATTAGACTTTCCTATTTCTGTAGAAGACTCGTATCGGATTGTGATGTCAATTAAGGAGTTAAATCCTTTATGGAAAGTAATTGAGAAATCCCTGCTCTCGTAGATGAAGTATATGTATGTTTTCAATGTTAATTAATTATAATTTAACAACTAATACTCTCTATAAGTACGCATATACTGTAAATAATATATGATACATATGATACATTTAATACATAATAATAATAATAATAATAATAATACAACGAATACATAATTAACTGCAAACTACCCTGCAAATTAATTTGCCGTTCTCATATTTTAATTCAGAATGTCCACGTATCCATTCATCGACGGAAGGTTTTGCTTTCGGCATTTTATATAAGAAAACTTATAAACACGTAATACACACAAGGCACAAGCACAACGCACTGAAGATTGAGATAAATTGGACTGAATTGATAGCACACTTGCCCCAATGCGTTCTGTGCACGTAAAAATAGGGTAATCCCCGAAATAATCAAGCTTTGTTTACCAAATATCACGTACGCACGCTTGATTTGTTGATGATTTTGTGATAACCAAGCACTCTAGACGTAACGGAGTAATATTAATACTGAATTCTCATTACAATAATGTGCTACAAAATATATTCCTAGCTAATATAAATAATATGCTATAAAATTGAGAAATAAGCAAATAAGCACAAAAAATAAGGAAATTTGCATAAAAAATGCATTAAAGCAATTATTAGCTTAAAAACTGAAAATATGCATAAAAGCACAAAAAAAAATTGTCACGGTACTTCATTTGCTGAAATTCGTATAGATACGAGGGCATTTTGGTCTGCTATTAAAACTGATGTATAGCATAATACCTAGAAATCCGTGCCTTGGTTATGTGTGTGGTTAAGTTCATACATTTTGAATTTATTTTTATACTTGAAGTTGAACATAACCATTTCATAAAAGTAAAGACCGTAGAAAATAAGAATGTTAAAGTTTTTAAAATGTCCAATACAGGATTCGCTGTGTTTTAAATTAAGTATTATTCTTACAGCTCTTGTTTGAATAATGATTTTTTTTTCTAGAAAGCGAACTTGTACCATAGAATATAATGCCGTACCTGATAAGTGACTCAAAGTTAGCCTTATATAACATTATTAGAGTGGATTGATTGACTATGGATTTCAAAATTCGCAGAGCGAAACAGACAGAATTTAATTTGCGAATCAGTTCCCCGCAATGACTGTTCCAGTTCAATTTATCATCCAAGACCATTCCAAGGATTTTGGTAGTATATTCAGTTTGGTCATCGAGACAGGCAGTATGGTTGAATCAAGTCTTGGAATTTTGGTGTGAAATACAACGGCTTTGGTTTTGTCCTCATTCAAAATTAGTTTGTTGCTTAACATCCATTGCTGAGTGAGCTGGTAAATATTGTTGGCCT
This sequence comes from Othius punctulatus, assembly GCA_951805005.1. Taxonomy (NCBI): domain Eukaryota; kingdom Metazoa; phylum Arthropoda; class Insecta; order Coleoptera; family Staphylinidae; genus Othius; species Othius punctulatus. The sequence goes on along the minus strand of OX638145.1, from coordinate 44,010,046 downwards.
TTGTAAGCAGTCCTTCTACATTTGGGCTTATAACTAATATGTTGAGTATCAGCATACGTAGTGATTACTCCAGAATTTCCAGAGAATCGAGTAGAGAATCCAGAGAATCCAATAATCCAGAGATTATTTTTGGAAAGTCGTAACATACATGTGATACATCTGATGTATATGATATACAGAGAGTTTTTTTATCGTGCAACATAAGGTTACTCATTTTTAGTTACACACTTCAGGCACATGACAGAAATGTATCAAAGCGTATTTTTTAATATGCACCATACAAGTAAAATTAATTCTCTGTGAGGCAAATATTACAGTTTACGAAGTGAAGAAGGTAAGATTTGCACCTGTATCCATTTGAATAACTGAGTTCTTTCTGCAGTTGTATACATTCAAATGGATAAAGCTGCAAATCTCAGCTTCTTCACGACATAAACTCTAATATTTGCCTCACAGAAAATTACTTGTATGTTGCATTTTAAAGAAGACGCTTTGATGCATTGCTGTCATTGTGACAGAAGTGTATAACTATTGAAATGATTAACCGTATATTGCACGATAAAAAAACTCTCTGTATATACATACATCATACATACCTATGTATTACAAAACACATGTTGACATCACTGACATATTTGTTACTAGTATTTTACGTCTTGTATAGAAAACGCTATGTATTGTAAAAAAAAAGGTAACTGAAATTTTATGAAAACTTGTCAAATAGAACAGCAGAAACATGTATGTAGAGATCATCCATTATACAGTATGTGCCCGGATTGAGTTTACAAGAGGTATATATTTTTTATTTTTACTTTTATGTAAAAATGTTATAGGAATTATAATTCCTGCTTAGTCTTAAAATACCAGTTCAGTTATTGAAACTTCGATTTATTTATACAGGGTGTTGGCAATATAAAAATTTGTAAATCTTATTTTGACACTTATTTATGTACTATTTGCCAAAGGAATTTAAAATTACATTTAACAGCATTAAAGAATAATAAAACCATTCGAACAATCCCCAAAATGCAGAACATAATTAAAATTTAAAAAGTCTCCTACGAGACGCGTATTTGCATCAATAACCATTGGAGAAATCTAAAACAGTCTTCAGGTGTTCCATACCAGGCTTGAACTGTGCCAAGAAAATGGTGCGAAATTGTTTAAATGATGTATTTTTTCATAATTATTTAACATAAAGTGTCAAAATTAGATTTTATTTTCATTTAGCCAACACCGTGTATAAATGAATTAATGTTTTAATAACTGAAATGGTAGTTTCAGACCAATCAGGAATTTTAATTCCTATAACATTTTTACTTGAAAGTAACAATTAAAAAAAATCCCTCTTGTAAACTCAATCCGGGGACATACTGTAGATTTGAATTGTCAAATTCAAGGTCGGCCAAAATGTCACATTGTATAATAATTTTGACAGTATACTTGTAAAAAACTAGTAACAAATATGTCATTGATGTCAACATGTGTTTTGAGGTTATGAGACCTATCAGTTTTTAATAATTTGAGTTGGTTTAATAACAAGAATAGGCACCGTTGCAATTTTTAGTTGATAAATAGTGAAAATGAGAAAGAAACAAAAACGTTTTAAATTCATTCAAAATTTGCCAAATCGTCATCAGATTCTGACTCAGCTTAACCTAACGATATAATTATTGGAGGGATGTTTTCGGTAGATGTATTTCCCATATACTTCGTCTAATCATCTTTGATGAGTTTTTCGCAATGTTAGATACTATTTCGCTACATTTCTGGTGTAAATTTTGAAAGGGCTTCTTTCATAAATGAAGAACATTAGCTCTTTAAGAATGTTGAATTTAAGAAAGCAAAATAAGAATCATGGACAAAATTTGGAGAAAAAGAATGACAGGAAATTACAGTGATTATTTCATTCAATGTAAAATACACGTTTTTGATCGATTCAAATGTGTATATTCATAATTGAAAACACATGTTTATTATTTTCAAATTTGATATTAGATTCATGTACAATACCCCTGAAACTAATTCTCCTGAAAATTTTACAAAGTTTCAGTATTAAATAAGGTAGAAATCAATCACTTAATTTTCTCAATTGACAAGTATGGGTTAGCTATTACTGAAATTTCTGAAAATTTATTATTTGAAAATTTGATATTAGATTCGTGTACAGTACACCTGAAACTAATTCTCCTGAAAATTTGACAAAGTTTCAGTATTAAATAAGGGATAAATTCAAACACATAACTTTCTCAATTGACAAGTATGGGTTAGCTATTACTGAAATTTCTGAAAATTTATTATTTGCAAACTTAATATTAGAGTCGTGTACAGTGCACCTAAAACTAATTCTCCTGAAAATTTGATAAAGTATCGGTATTAAATAAGGGATAAATTCAAACACATAACTTTCTCAATTGACAAGTATGGGTTAGCTATTACTGAAATTTCTGAAAATTTATTATTTGCAAATTTGATATTAGATTCGTGTACAGTACACCTGAAACTAATTCTCCTGAAAATTTAACAAAGTTTCAGCGTTAAATAAGGAAGAAAACCAAACACTTAACTTTCTCAATTGACAAGTATGGGTTAGCTATTACTGAAATTTCTGAAAATTTATTATTTGCAAATTTGATATTAGATTCGTGTACAGTACACCTAAAACTAATTCTCCTGAAAATTTGATAAAGTTTCAGTATTAAATAAGGGAGAAATTCAAACACATAACTTTCTCAATTGACAAGTATGGGTTAGCTATTACTGAAATTTCTGAAAATTTATTATTTGCAAACTTAATATTAGAGTCGTGTACAGTGCACCTAAAACTAATTCTCCTGAAAATTTGATAAAGTATCAGTATTAAATAAGGGATAAATTCAAGCCCTTAACTTTCTCAATTGATAAGTATGGGTTAGCTATTACTGATATTTCTGAAAAATTATTAGTTGCAAATTTGATATTAGATTCGTGTACAGTACAGCTGAAACTAATTCTCCTGAAAATTTGACAAAGTTTCAGTATTAAATAAGGGAGAAAATCAAAGACCTAACTTTCTCAATTGACAAGTATGGGTTAGCTATTACTGAAACTTCTGAAAATTTATTATTTGGAAATTTGATATTAGATTCGTGTACAATACACCTGAAACTTATTCTCCTGAAAATTTGACAAAGTTGCCGTATTAAATAAGGGAGAAAATCAAACGCTTTACTTTCTCAATTGACAAGTATGGGTTAGTTTATACTGAAATTTCTGAAACTTTATTATTTGCAAATTTGATATTAGATTCGTGTACAGTACACCTGAAACTATTTCTCCTGAAAATTTGACAAAGTTTCAGTGTTAAATAAGGGAGAAAATCAAACTCTTAACTTTCTCAATTGACAACTATGCGTTAGCTATTACTGAAGTTTCTGAAAATTTATTATTTGCAATTTTAATATTAGAATCGTGTGCAGTATACCTAAAACTAATTCTCCAAAAATTTGACAAAGTTTCAGTATTAAATAAGGGAGAAATTCAATTACTTAACTTTCTCAATTGACAAGTATGGGTTAGCTATTACTGATATTTCTGAAAAATTATTATTTACAAATTTGATATTAGATTCGCGTACAGTACACCTGAAAATAATTCGCCTGAAAATTTGACAAAGTTTCCGTATTAAATAAGGGAGAAATTCAAACACTTAACTTTCTCAATTGACAAGTAGGGCTTAGGTATTACTGAAATTTTTGAAAATTTATTATTTGCAAATTTGATATTAGATTTGTGTACAGTACACCTGAAACTAATGCTCCTAAAAATTTGACAAAGTTTCAGTATTAAATAAGGGAGAAATTTAAACACTTAACTTTCTCAATTGACAAGTATGGGTAAGCTTTTACTGACATTTCTGAAAATTTATTATTTGCAAATTTTATATTATATTCGTTTACAGTACACCTAAAACTAATTATCCTGAAAATTTGACAAAGTTTCTGTGTTAAATAAGGGATAACATCAAACACTTAACTTTCTCAATTGACAAGTATGGGTGAGCTATTACTGAAATTTCTGAAAATTTATTATTTGCAAATTTGATATTAGATTCGTGTACAGTACACCTGAAGCTAATTCTCCTTAAAATTTGACAAAGTTTCAGTATTAAATAAGGGAGAAAATAAAACACTTTACTTTCTCAATTGACAAGTATGGGTTAGCTATTACTGAAATTTCTGAAAATTTATTATTTGCAAATTTGATATTAGATTCGCGTACAGTACACCTGAAACTAATTCTCCTGAAAATTTAACAAAGTTTCCGTATTAAATAAGGAAGAAAATCAAACACTTAACTTTCTCAATTGACAAGTATGGGTTAGCTATTACTGAAATTTCTGAAAATTTATTATTTGCAAACTTGATATTAGATTAGTGTACAGTACACCTAAAACTAATTGTCCTGAAAATTTGATAAAGTTTCCGTATTAAATAAGGGATAACATCAAACACTTAACTTTCTCAATTGACAAGTATGGGTGAGCTATTACTGAAATTTCTGAAAATTTATTATTTGCAAATTTGATATTAGATTCGTGTACAGTACACCTGAAGCTAATTCTCCTTAAAATTTGACAAAGTTTCAGTATTAAATAAGGGAGAAAATAAAACACTTTACTTTCTCAATTGACAAGTATGGGTTAGCTATTACTGAAATTTCTGAAAATTTATTATTTGCAAATTTGATATTAGATTCGCGTACAGTACACCTGAAACTAATTCTCCTGAAAATTTAACAAAGTTTCCGTATTAAATAAGGAAGAAAATCAAACACTTAACTTTCTCAATTGACAAGTATGGGTTAGCTATTACTGAAATTTCTGAAAATTTATTATTTGCAAATTTGATATTAGATTCGTGTACAGTACACCTGAAACTAATTCTCATAAAAATGTGACAAAGTTTCAGTATTAAATAAGGGAGAAATTCAATCACTTAACTTTCTCAATTGACAAGTATGGGTGAGCTATTACTGAAATTTCTGAAATTTTATTATTTGCAAATTTGATATTAAATTCGTGTACAGTAAGTACACTAAAAACTAAATGTGCTGAAAATTTGACAAAGTTTCACTCTTAAATAAGGGAGAAATTCAAACATTTAATTTTCTCAATTGACAAGTATGGGTGAGCTATTACTGAAATTTCTGAAAATTTATTATTTGCAAATTTGATATTAGATTCGCGTACAGTACACCGGAAACTAATTCTCCTTAAAATTTGACAAAGTTTCAGTATTAAATAAGGGAGAAATTCAATCACTTAACTTTCTCAATTGACAAGTATGGGTTAGCTATTACTGATATTTCTGAAAAATTATTATTTGCGAATTTGATATTAGATTCGTGTACAGTACACCTGAAACTAATCTTCCTTAAAATTTGACAAAGTTTCAGTATTAAATAAGGGAGAAAATCAAACACTTAACTTTATCAATTGACAAGTATGGGTTAGCTATTACTGATATTTCTGAAAATTGATTACTTGCAAATTTGATATTAGATTCGTGTACAGTACACCTGAAACTAATTCTCCTGTAAATTTGACAAAGTTTCAGTATTAAATAAGGGAGAAAATAAAACACTTAACTTTCTCAATTGACAAGTATGGGTTAGCTATTACTGAAATTTCTAAAAAATTATTATTTGCAAATTTGATATTAGATTCGTGTACAGTACACCTGAAACTAATTCTCCTGAAAATTTGACAAAGTTTCAGTAATAAATAAGGGAGAAATTCAAACACTTAACTTTCTCAATTGACAAGTATGGGTTAGCTATTACTGAAATTTCGGAAAATGTATTATTTGCAAATTTGATATTAGATTCGTGTACAGTACACCTGAAACTAATTGTCCTGAAAATTTGACAAAGTTTCAGTATTAAATAAGGGAGAAATTCTAACACTTAACTTTCTCAATTGACAAGTATGGGTTAGCTATTACTGAAATTTCTGAAAATTTATTATTTGAAAATTTGATATTAGATTCGTGTACAGTACACCTAAAACTAATTGTCCTGAAAATTTGACAAAGTTTCAGTATTAAATAAGGGAGAAATTCTAACACTTAACTTTCTCAATTGACAAGTATGGGTTAGCTATTACTGAAATTTCTGAAAATTTATTATTTGCAAATTTAATAACAGATTCGTGTACAGTATACCTGAAAATAATTCTCCTGAAGATTTGACAAAGTTTCAGTATTAAATAAGGAAGAAAATCAAACACTTAACTTTCTCAATTGACAAGTATGGGTTAGCTATTACTGAAATTTCAGAAAATTTATTATTTGCAAATTTAATAACAGATTCGTGTACAGTATACCTGAAAATAATTCTCCTGAAGATTTGACAAAGTTTCAGTATTAAATAAGGAAGAAAATCAAACACTTAACTTTCTCAATTGACAAGTATGGGTTAGCTATTACTGAAATTTCAGAAAATTTATTGTTTGCAAATTTGATATTAGATTCATGTACAGTACACCTGAAACTAATTGGCCTGAAAATTTGACAAAGTTTCAATATTGAATAAGGGAGAAAATGAAACGCTTAACTTTCTTAATTGACAAGTATGGGTTAGCTATTGCTGATATTTCTGAAAAATTATTATTTGCAAATTTGATATTAGATTCGTGTACAGTACACCTGAAACTAATTCTCCTGAAAATTTGACATAGTTTCCGTATTAAATAAGGGAGAAAACCAAACGCTTAACTTTCTGAATTGATGAGGTATGGGTTAGCTTTTACCGAAATTTCTGAATACATAATATTTCGAGTCACGTTGAATACATAGGGTGTTCTGAAACAATGATACAATTTTGTAATTTTCAAATGGCTAATACTTTTTTTTTCAAATGGAACACCCTGTATATAGCATCATATTCTGAGTGCTAATCTAATGAGCTATTCAATGGCAGCATATGAACTATAATCTCATAATACTTTTATTATAGGTAAATAACGATCAATCTCGATATATTTCGATCGAATTTTGCTATTTTCAAATGGCATTCTTATCTAAAATATTTTTTTTATTTTTAATAAGTTGAAACAAATACAACAGACTAGGCTGATATATTTTCCCAGTGCTTTGAGTATAACTTCCACTGTAACTTTTTTTTAAATTTCCCACAAAACTGATTTTTGGACACGTGCCCTTTTTAAATTAAACGCCTCAACTGGTTTCTTATTGATAAATTTTTTTTAATAAAAATTGTTTTATTAGTTAAAGTATTAGTAAAGATAAGTCATAGATAAAACGATGTATTTGACTCGCACACAGTGGCTGTAATTCACTCGGAAAATTGCCTTCGACTCGTCTAAAAATTCATCTTCGTGAAATATAACCTACATTAAATGCTCGTTAAATAATATACTGTTGTAACCCTATGTAGCTATATAATGTGGCCCAATTATGTCACAATAAACAATGATCAATAGCTACAATACTATTGACATTAATTTACATATCATTACATAATTATAAATTGCCAGTAAAGTTTACTTTGTTCGTGAATTTCATGAAATTAATTAAGTAACCTGATAACGTAGAAGTGGCGAGTTTGACAAACGTATTTGTTTTCCCGAACTTATTATGGGAAGTTTCCATTATGTGATAAGTGGAAACTCATAGTAGTTATATACTCTAGATTATATAGTCTACAAGTGCGAGAGTGCATTAGTAAGGCGCATATAGCATATATTAAATTGAAAGCATTAATGTGATTACGACTTCACTTAAAATAATTACTTAAGTCATTCAATTCAGTTGTAGAAGTACACTGGATATAACAAAAACTATCCCTTCAGACCTTGTCTTTATCTTGATATTCAGCGCAGAACTACAAAATCGTCAAAGGGAGGTCTCATTCTGGGTCTAAAAAGTAATGTGTATGCATCTCAGAGATGGCGTCAATAAACAATGATACAAAAGAAGTCCTTGTCCTTGGTTCCTAATAAAAGAAAACCTCTGCCTCATTCGCCTTCTTTGTATCGTATTCATTTGCGTTTTTTTTAATGTGCTAGAAAGCATTAAAAAACTACAAGTCTCGTATGCTTGATGAAATGTTTCATTTCTTGAGATATAGGAGTACAGATTTGAAAGGTAAAAGTAATCTGCAAGTGATATCGTTGATTAAATGCGCCATACCGCGGCATTATTGATTCATATTTCATTTTTATTATTTGTAACGACACCGCAGACATCGGCTGCAATTGCCCTGATATTTTACGGCATATTTTGAGCGGTTATTAAATATTACGGTACGAGGATTAATAATTAAAGCACTGTAAATGTCTCGTAAATTTTAAGAACTATTTCAATGTAATTTAATTTTCAAATATTACAAAAAAATATTATCATGAGAGATTTTTCTTTCATTATTTACTAATTACGGCTTTCTTTAATTAATTATGAAAATTTAGACATGTTATAAACTATATTCGTACATTCAGCAAACTCAGTGTCATGCATGCAATATTCAGGAGATTGAAATTGCCAAAATTGTATGTTTTTATGGTGGTTCACATGGGAAATTTAATATGTAGCTTCAATAATTGGGGCGACAATTTCGATGTATCCCGTGAACAACACTTCCGCATAAATTTAATATTTTTGCAATTCAATGAAAATATCCACATCCACATTTTTACAGTGCAAATAAAATATTTTGTAACATGTATTATTACAGATATTAAAAACCATGCTCGACATATATCGATGTTTTTATTTTATTACAAATATACGAAATTGTAAAATATATTATACATCTAATATGTATGTGGTTAATACAGATTTATAACTTCAGTATTTATATTCCGTATAGTGATTAATTATTTATTTAATAAAGTTGATGGTGGAAGCCGTTACTATATGATAATTAATCATTACGAACAAGAATTATTATCACAAGAATTCTTGTATTTTCAATCACTTGAGAATGACCTAATTGTAGTCGAAACTGCAGTCTAACGGAAAACGGAAAAACGGAAAACGTTTTTCGGAAAAAAACGTTTAACGGAAAAATAAAGTCATAAAAATAGTTATTAACGTCATTAGGCCGATATGCAGCAAATAACGGACGCATTTTAAATTTGAATTGTTTAACCATGGTGGGCGTGCGTTCCCCTTAACGGCCAGCATCCGTTAAGAATTCTTAACGGCCGCTGACCGTTTAGCATGACATTACAGCGCTTTTTTAGTTCTGATAAAACGGTATAACAGTATAGCATTACGAAAACGTAGTAACGTGTTTAATTTTTGTATCATAACTAATTGTTTATAATTAAACAGGTTTATTTAATCACTATCCACAAATATATACATATAAATAATCCTTTATAGTACCAACTCCCGAAACCTTATCCTGCTAAATTTCTAATCATTAACGAGTGGCTCATCGTTAATAATTAACAAAGGTCCCAGTTTAATCAAGGGCCGCCAAACGGATCCAAATCGAATAAACCAATTTATTATTGAATATAATGTTTTCCACGTCAATTTATTAGAATGAACAATGTGGGTCGACCACGGGGAAAATTTAATGGCACGTAAAAATGCCGGGTTTGGGGACGCAAATAATCAAAGCTTATTCCGAACAATTAGACGAATCAATTAATGCTAGGTGATGATAAAATGATTGCCCTTGAACCAGTTTCAAACTTATGATCGGTTTCGGATAGATTATTGGGATTGCATTAAGAGGACACGGTCATGGTAATACACGTACACATTACATTATATCAACATTTGCGTTTCGATGCTAAGTACCTACTGATTTCTACAGCTCACCTGATTCGTTAATATTTATTAAATCGATTTTTTTCAATTTAATGCACATGTATATTATATCAGAACAGTATTACGCTTCATTTTTGTTCATATAATTTTACAATAACTTTGGATACACTTCATTTTAAAATTATGTTGTATCATATTTTTGTTCATATAATTCTACAATAACTTTGGATACACTTCATTTTAAAATTATGTTGTATCATTTTTTTGTTGATATAATTCTGCAATAACTTTTTATAAAATTCATTTTAAAATTATTTTGTATCATTGAATATAGAAAAAATAAATAATTTTCTGGTTGTTGAAATGTAGCCAGCAGTGAAAATATTGTAATATTTGTAATACAATTTCAAATATTAGTGGCAAAAAATATCAACATGCAAATAATATTTGTATCAATAAAAAAACAGACACATTATTTATTTTGCTGTATTTGGAAATTTCCAGTATCTGCACGTAGCGCTATGTAAAATCTGATAACAACTATTAAATTACCTGATATTTCTTTTAGTCCGATATCCCGTGTTTAACGATATTTATATAAGAGAAATATATGAGAGAAAGTTTAACTGATGTTAAAGTATGCTGAAAAAGGTTGTTCTGAAAAATATCCACAGTATGAGCGTGATTGTATGCAGTTACTTCCTATATCAGCCCATTTGGTTTGGGTGAAGGTTTTTATTAATAATGATTTATGTTCAGTCTAATTTGATTCCAAATGACATTAAAATTCATACATGAATTAAAATTAATAAATACTTAAGCACGTATTTATAGTCTGTACTTGAGCATGACTTCGACTTAAGTCGTATATTTGGTTGCGTACTTTCTATAAACGTTTATGAACCAAATGCAACCAAATATACCCAAATATACGACTTTAGTCAAACTCATGCTCAAGTACGGACTATAGATAGGCGTATATAGAAACAATATAAAAGGAAGAACTTTAATTGTTGTTTACTTATTTTCATTTATTTTATTTAATAATTTTTTAGGATTATTTCCATATATTTTTACATCTATACTCCGTACTTGAGCCTAAGTTCGACTCAAGTCGTACATTTGGTTGCGTTTTGTGCATATACGTTTATGGAAAATACGCAACCAAATATACAACTTGAGTCGAACTTATGCTCAAGTACGGACTATAGATACGGGCCTAAGGCCCCTATCTATAGTCAGTACTTAGGCTTGAGTTCGATTCAAGTCGTATATTTGATTGAGTTTGGTGCATAAACGTCTAAAGAAAATACGCAACCAAATATACGACTTGAGTCGAACTCAAGCTCAAGTACGGACTATAGATACGGGCCTAAGTGTTTTATAAATATAATGGATGCATATTTTGAATTTATAAAACATTTCTATTTCAATTCGATTTCTGTAAGGATATATAAATTGAAATATACGATAATCTAATATTTAATTTGTCTAATATTCTAAATTAATTTATCTAATATTCCATTGCTATGCTATGGATGGCAGTTTGGGACTTATAATGAGTTTTCATAGTTTATATTATGAGGCCACTGTATCCGCAAATGAACAATAACATTTTTCTTTGATACAGAAAATATTATTACTGACTAAGATTAAGATGACTGAAAGATTAAGATGAATGGAAACTGCAAGAAAATTGACAATAAGGTGCTGAATAGAGATTGCAAATATTGGAACTTGGGAACTGAAAGGTAATAGCTTCATGTAGAAAAATGTTAACCGATATTGCATAGTGCGACAGAAAGTTCCTTGGATTTCAAAACCAAAGAAATTCAGACTATCCAATATCAAATTTTCATATACCAATTTTTCAAGCTGTTCAATTTTGATCTACCACTGTGAAATTATATCCAATTTACAAGTGCAACTCATCAAATCTGCCATATTTTCTATTGCAACTATCCATGTAAAATTTTTGTCTGTGAGTATCAAAATCTGCTGTTTGTAAAGTAAAATAATCGAAATCTGTCATTTTCAGTTTACAATAGCATATGTCGAATTAAAAATTTTCTATTTTCAAATGCTCGTCGTAATGACAGGGGCGGAATTAAAATTATAATCTGGAGGGGCGCAAATTTTGACATTAAAGTAAAAAATAAACAAATATAGATAGGTAGGTAGGTACAACTACTTCATCAACAGTTTCAGAAAAAGAAACACTTATAAGTAGGGTATTAAGATGAATGGAAACTGCAAGAAAATTGAAAATATGGTGCTGAATAGAGATTGTAAATATTGGAACTTGGGAACTGAAGGGTGGTAGCTTCATGTACAAAATGTTAACCGATATTGCATAGTGCGACAGAAAGTTCCTTGGATTTCAAAGCCAAAGAAATATGCAAAGAATTGAAAAACATGTATTTTAAAACTACACATTTAAAATTTGTAGTACAGAAGTAGACAAATTTTAAATTTGTAGTACACAAGTAGACAAGTACTATACATTTATTTGAGCCTTTTGTCATTACAATGTCATCATTTTTTTTTTCTCAAATTATAATTGAATGATTTAATTTTCCTCTTTATAAATCAACATACTGAGAATTATTTTTGAATAAAAAATGCTTCAATTGTTTTTTGAAGAAAAAATGCTTCAATTGTAATCTGCAATTTGTCACATATGATATTAAAATAAAATTAGTTTGTAGAGAATTTTAACGGTAACATTAAGAAAATAAAACTCAGACTATCCAATATCAAATTTTCATATACCAATTTTCCAAGCTGTTCAATTTTGATCTACAACTGTGAAATTATATCCAATTTACAAGAGCAACTCATCAAATCTGCCATATTTTTTATTGCAACTATCCATGTAAAATTTTTGTCTGTGAGTGTCAAAATCAGCCGTTTGTAAAGTAAAATTATCGAAATCTTTCATTTTCAGTTTACAATAGCATATGTCGAATTAAAAAAAAACAATTTTCAAATGCTCGTCGTAATGACAGGGGCGAAATTATAATTATAATCTGGAGGGGCGCAAATTTTGACGTAAGAGTAAAAAAATAAACAAATATAGATAGGTAGGTAGGTACAACTACTTCATCAACTGTTTCAGAAAAAAAAAACACTTATAAGTAGGGTCCGGATAAGTAAACACTAAAAATTTAAAAATTAGAGCTTCGAAAAGCAGACGAATCATGAAAAATAAGCAACAAAGAACTGAAAAAAGCGTCAATAAAGTAAAAAAGCAGAAAAGGCATTTATTTTCTTTTTTTTTAAACTCCGTGATTTATTGCAATCTGTCTTACATGACAATAAAAAATAGTTTTATATTACATTTTCAAATAAAAGTAAAATAAGATAATAGGTATTCATATAAACAAATACCGGGTGGTACATTTTTCAATAAACCTAAAGCAGAAAAATGATTTATTTTCAAATAAAAGTTAAATAAGACAATAGGAATACATATATACAAATACCGGGTGGTACATTTTTCAATAAACCAAAAAAGCAGAAAAATCATTTATTTTCAAATGAAAGTAAAATAAGACAACAGGAATACATATGAACAAATACCGGGTGGTACATTTTTCAATAAACCAAAAAAGCAGAAAAATCAATTATTTTCAAATAAAAGTAAAATAAGACGACAGGAATACATATAAACAAATACCGGGTGGTACATTTTTCAATAAACCAAAAAAGCAGAAAAATCAATTATTTTCAAATAAAAGTAAAATAAGACGACAGGAATACACAGAAACAAATACGGGGTGATACATTTAAGTGAAGATATGGAAATATCTCAAAAAATCAGCAGTCTATGAAAAAACATTCCAGATGAAAGTAAATATAATCGAGGAGACCCATTCACTGGTGCTAAAGCTAAACCACCCCCACTGCTCCTTTTGAGGGGGCGGGGAGTAACTCTCAAATCGTAATTAGGAACCCCCATTTTTTATTGCAAATTCGAATTATACGACAAGAACTATGAAGTTTTTGATAGAAATATTTTTTGATAATCTTCATAGATTATCATTCGATTAGAAATAGATTAGATTCGCTGCAATCGGCGAAAATTAGTTATGTTCGATTTTCAACGAAAATCCACTTATTTTATTACAATATGATGCAAAAACAAAGCAAAACAAAAGTTTTATTTGCCATCTTACTATGCTTGTTTATAGTGAGTTGTCCCACCTATCATCTTGAAACTTTAGTTTCAACTTCTGATAGTAATTATCAAGTATCAACAGATTACAAAAGTGTTTTGTTATTATTGGTTTAGAAAGTTTTAAGTTCTGTTGAGATAACATAACAATAACGTTGGTTTGCTCGTTTAGCAGATTAACTTGTGGATTATTGTTTTGTTTGTAGATTTCTACCGTTTCTAAAAAGTTTATTTGCCTCTGTAGATTTATATCAAATTTACAACAATAACGTTGGTTTGCTCGTTTAGCAGATTAACTTCTGGATTACTGTTTTGTTTGTAGGTTTCTGCTGCTTCAAAAAAACTAAATTTATTTCCTTTCGTAGATTTATATAAAATTTTAAGCTTTTGAATTTTAGGAAATAAATGTTTAATGACGAAAAGCAGGAATTTTCAAAAGAGCGCGCGGAAAACTTTTCCCGATATCTAACAATATCTATTGTTCTACGATAGTGTTATTTGCCAAACTTTGATAAAATAAATGATGAAATAAATGTTTAAATGATGAAATAAATGTTTAAATGATGTTTAAATGTTTAAATGATGAAATAAATGTTTAATGACGAAAAGCAGGAATTTTCAGAAGAGCGCGCGGAAAACTTTTCCCGATATCTAACAATATCTATTTTTCTACGATAGTGTTATTTGCCAAACTTTGATAGCGTTTCATCTTAAAAGTAGGCTCTTGTTAGGACGAAGCAATTCTCCAGTGGTATAAAACGGTTGTGCCACATTACCAATAGCAAAGTAGTTTTCCTGATGGAATGTCTTGTATCTTGTATTTTCCAAGTAAGAAGGATTAAATATTTATTGTGATACATCTATTTTTTCTTTGTATGGATTCGTCTATGTATACTTCTGCTCCGTTGGAAGTACGCCATCCTCAGTGCTTTTTCAGAGTGAGAAAATCAACACCTTAGCCCATATCCGCTAAATTCTTCGGGAATTTTCAGTATGTTGCAACAAATTTCGGGATATCAGTGATGGTATGGCATCCAAAATGTTGGGCGTAACACCATACAGTATGCAACAAATAATCTTCTGCTCTTCGTATTTTGAGGCCGTATATCTGCATATTTACGGTAAAGTGCACAGAGCTCGAATGAACATCCTTTATTAGTATTGGTGAAACTTCCTGACATGATTTTTTCCATATCACAAAAACACAACGAGATAACGACCATTTTATTCCACATCATCTAAACTCAAACGCATTAAATCATCTCTATGAGATCCGCCAAAGATGCCAAACCCGAAAATCACTTTTGCCATGTATTATTATTCATTACTCTGAAACTACGATGTTCTAAATATACTTCTGATTCTTTTTTGCGTTGTTCTCAGATAAAAGTATAATAAAAAATCTCGTACATTACCTTTGCAGAAATGTATTTTCCGTGTTTGCATGACTTCCCGTGTTTGGATTCGCCTCACACGAGAATTTGTCACGCGCGCACGGAAAAATCTCGAGTCCTAATGAAAAATACTATTATATTTGTTTAGAAATTATAGTTTTAGATTTTCGGTTTTAAATTTATGGAAATGATGGAAAAAATGGCCAATTTTACAGGTAGGGGTTGAGGGGTGAGGGGTTGAAAGTTTCACCTCCAACTGATAATTTATAAATGAAAATAAAATATTTTATTGCTTATCGTTACTATCGGGAAAACACTGTATATTTAGTGTGTACCGGGCTTACTTGGGCTTACAAGAAAACTGTCCAAATGAAAACTTTCGTATAAATGCATATGACAATTCAACACTTTACGATAAATCTAGTTTTCAATAATTATTGTGTTTTCAAGCAAAATTCAAATTTAAGGAGGACAGACATTTATTATAGAGCTGATGTTTCAATTAATTAAATTGTCGTGGGAACAACTGCATGTTAAATTATGAACAAATGAATTTGTGCCAGGTGAATGTACGTTGACATCAATGGAATCTCCATATAATACGAGAACAATATTTTCGGCCGTTGAATATAAACCTATAAAACCGACAATTCGTATTGGATAAATACTGATTTAATTGAAACAGAAGCTTTGTATACATGGAACACATTGCATTATGTGTTTAACCAGTTCCGTACTATCAAAATATGAATAATTTTATAGCTGAATTTAATCGTGATATTATAACGATGTACAGATATACTAAAACAAAATTATTAATTGATTTTTTTATAACACGAAATGTGTCTGTAAAGTATATGTATGTGAAAGAGGCTTGGGATATGAAGTTTGACCATTCTCCGATTGTCCTCACCCTAAGAAGCGATAGTAGTATACAAAAGGAAATACCTGCTAGATTGACTAACAGATCAACTGACTGGTAGAGCTTTAAATTTCAACTTGAAGACACCATCAACTTTTCATCCTCAATAAGAAACGAAGACCAGCTAGACAATGGAGCGGAAAAAATTGTTGATAATATCCAACAAGCTACATGGGATAACACCCCTATTATTACCCCAAGAACAAAACTAACAATTACCCCAAAGAAATTTGAACCCATATTTCCGAACAGAGAAGAGTCAGAAGAATTTGGCATCAATCTAGATGCCCAGCAGTTAAAACTAGAGTAAATAACGCAACACAACCACTCAGATGAGAGATAAAAAAATAAAAATGACTCTATTAGTGAATATCTAATTGGACTATCAAATGACATTAAAACTGATTTTTCACTTTAGAAAGCTACTAAGTGACTTAAGAGACCAATCTTGCATAATTCTCCAATTAGATGTGCAGATGGGACATATGCAAAAAAAAATTAAAAAGGCTTGAAGAATATCTTGAAAGGACTTTCCAACCAAATAAGGGTGAAGCCATTCTAGACTGGGAAAATATTACCCAGGAAGAAGGTAAAATCAGACTCTCCACCCCTAAAAAAATTGCAATGGAATTGATGTTTGTATGTTTTACATTTGATGCCCTGTATATTACACATGTATGCATATGCATAAAACATTCTTATGTATCATCAGCAGAATGTATGTAAAATTCTTCATGTGCCCGGCGCCTCCAGCAGAATGAATATTTCGATATTCTTGAATAAAACCGTGTCTGATTATCTTACCGAGATACGTGAAGTATTGCACTGCACGTGTCCTAAACTTATTTATAAGATATCAAGTGCTTACACTGCACTTGCTGAATGGCAGGTGTCGAACGCCAGTTCATTAGTAATTCCACGTATGCTGCACTTATTTTTTAGCGCGACCCTTCGCAGATCTCGACCTTATTATAAATTGGCGTCATCTAGTTTCTCGCCTCTGTTCCTGATTTACATGCAGGAATGCCAACAGGGATGTCTGCACGTACCTCACAGCATTCCCACGCCTACCGCGACAGCTGGAGAGAGCATAGCGGAGATTTGCAAGAGGTAATATTTGATTGCCGGAATCCGGCGATACACATTCTCTGCTGAAAAATTCCATTTTGGTTTCAGAACGAAATTATTAATGGCGAGATTGTATAATTGGAGCGTAAAATATGCCGCGCAAGTTTTCTGCTTGTTTCATTACAGTAGAAATTGGACTGTTTGCATTTATTACGGACTACCGAAGCACCCGAAATTATATAAATGTAAGGCGGATAAAGAACAAAGGGGAGACGTAACTGGGTTATACTTGTGCAATGAAATACATGCGGACGCAACGATGATGAGAATGGCGAATTAGGTCATCGAATTACCCCCTTCTCAGGGATATGCAGTGATAATGCAGGGGTGAGCGAGAAAAATGTGGCCCACCCTGTTAATAGTGTAGCTATCAGTTGAGGCAAGGTTGTGTATTTACTGAACTTGGGACGGGGATAGGGATGATTTGCGATGCCACTGGGTCATCAAGGAAGCAATGAAGGTTAAATGAGAATTACCTAGGTCAGGATCTTATTTCTATATCACTTACACATCTGCTAAACTGAAGTAATCGTATATTATGCAGTTTTCGACATGTGCTACCCTAATTGATGGTATTTTAAACAAATTACTGAAAAGTTTAATTATACCAGTTATATCAGTTAACAATGTTGTAAGGATATATCCCAGTATAACGTATTTTAGACGTTAATTCTATTTCTCCGTTTGTAGACAATCGTTCGGCTGTTGGGTAGACTCAGTATTTCTCGCACGTCGTTTATATAAGTAACAGGACAGGTTAGGTGTCGCGTTACAGAGAGAATGAGCGAGTTAAAGTGTCTTCCGAAGCACCGTGCAGGGCAGATGTTATTATTCAAGCAATGTAAAATGTGTAACATGATCATATTAGGTAGAGTAAATCTCTACCTATCTAAAATAGTGTAAATTACCAGATTTAGACACAAATAAATCTACAAATACACGAGAGAGATGAGAAGCAGAAAGGAAAAGTCAATGATAGATTATATACTGGTAGAAAAGGAGAGCAGCAAAAAGGTTATTGACGCAAGAGTGAGAAGAGGAGCGGAAATAGGAAGCGGCCACTATCTACTGACCATGACAATAACCGAAACACGAAAGGATAGGGCAATACAAAGTAAAGAGGAGAAAAACAAAAGGAAAATAACTGTCAAAACTCACGAGCTAAAAAAGCAGGAGGTACGGAAACAATACGAAATACTAGTAGAAAGGGGTTTCAAAGAGGATACTGACAAGCAAGAAACAGATTTTGAATTAATATGGGAAATACGAAGCGACCACTATCTACTGACAATGACAATAACCGAAACACGAAAGGATAGGGCAATACAAAGTACAGAGGGGAAAAACAAAATGAAAATAACTGTCAAAACTCACGAGCTAAAAAAGCAGGAGATACGGAAACAATACGAAATACTACTAGAAAGGGGATTCAAAGAGGAGACTGACAAGCAAGAAACAGAGGTTGAATTAATATGGGAAAAGTTTTAAAAAACGATAAGAACAGCAGCGAAAATAGCGTGCGGGACAACACATGTAGCAGCAGGGAGGAAGCAAACAAAGTGGTGGAACAAGAAGGTAAAGCAGGAAGTAACAAGGAAGAAAATAATATGGAAACAGTACCTGCAGACAGGAACAGAAAAGGAGTAGGAGAGATACAAGAAACAGAGAAAGAGAGCTAAAGAAGAAATTCTTCTTCTTAAAGTCCCATCTCCTATCGGAAGTACGGAAACAATACGAAATACTAGTAGAAATGGGATTCAAAGAGGAGACTGACAAGCAAGAAACAGAGGTTGAATTAATATGGGAAAAGTTTAAAAAACGATAAGAACAGCAGCGAAAATAGCGTGCGGGACAACACATGTAGCAGCAGGGAGCAAACAAAGTGGTGGAACAAGAAGGTAAAGGAGGAAGTAACAAAGAAGAAAATAATATGGAAACAATATCTGCGGACAGGAACAGAAAAGGAGTACGGGAGATACAAGAAACAGTGAAAGAGACCTAAAGAAGCAATTCTTCTTCTCAAAGTCCCATCTCCTATCGGAAGTACGGAAACAATACGAAATACTAGTAGAAATGGGATTCAAAGAGGAGACTGACAAGCAAGAAACAGAGGTTGAATTAATATATGAAAAGTTAAAAAAAAAACAGCATAAGAATAGCAACGAAAGTAGCGTGCGGGACAACATATGTAGCAGCAGGGAGGAAGCAAACAAAGTATTGGAACAAGAAGGTAAAGGAGGAAGTAACAAAGAAGAAAATAATATGGAAACAGTACCTGCAGACAGGAACAAAAAAGGAGTACGAGAGATACAAGAAACAGAGAAAGAGAGCTAAAGAAGAATTTCTTCTTCTTAAGGTCCCATCTCCTATCGGAAGTACAGAAACAATACGAAATACTAGTAGAAATGGGATTCAAAGAGGAGACGGACAAGCAAGAAACAGAGGTTGAATTAATATGGGAAAAGTTTAAAGAAACGATAAGAACAGCAGCGAAAGTAGCGTGCGGGACAACATATGTAGCAGCAGGGAGGAAGCAAACAAAGTATTGGAACAAGAAGTAAAGGAGAGGAACATAGAAGAAAATAATATGGAAATAGAACCTGCAGACAGGAACAAAAGAGGAGTACGAGAGATACAAGAAACAGAGAAAGAGAGCTAAAGAAGACATTCTTCTTCTTAAAAGTCCCATCTCCTATCGGAGGTTGGAAATCATCATGGCAATAATAACTTTATTAACAACTGTTCTAAATAGTTGGCTTGATGTTAATCCGAACCATTCTCTTAAATTTCTGAGCCAGGAAATCCTTCTTCTTCCTATGGTTCTTTTTCCCTTTATTTTTCCTTCCATAATCAGTCGCAGCAACCTGTAGCGTTTCCGCCTTATTATATGGCCGAAAGAAGAAATACAAAGTGCCAAAGCAATACCATGGGAGGAGTTTGCAGAGAAGATGGAAGAAGAGGAAACCAGAAACTTTTCTTTAAAGTATTAAGAAATCTCAGAACGGAGAAAAAAAAGCCAAAACTATTAAAGAGTAAAAAAGGAGTAGTACTGACAGAAGAAGAGGAAGTCATGAACAGATGGAAAGATCACTTCAAGCAGCTGTTTGAAGGAGAGGATGGAAAGACGGAAGAACACAAACAAGGAAACGAAACAGAAGAGGGATTCAAAAGCCAGTCAGGAGAAATAAAGGAGGAAGCAATAACAGAGGCAGAATTAATTAAAGCAATAGGCAATATAAAGCTGGGAAAGACAGCAAGCCATGATGGTATTACACTCGAGGAAATAAAATATATGGGAAAGAAAAGACAACAGCGGCTACTAGAGATCTACAAACTGGCATTGAAATACAAAAAAATACGAAAATACAGGGAGGTAGCAGTGATAATACCAGTGTATAAGAAGGGAGACAGCAGACAATGTACCAACTACAGAGGACTATGTATCAACTACAATGTATCAACACTATCACTTTTCAGTGTACTGGGAAAAATGTACGAGATAATTCTTGAGACGAAGCTAAGGAAAAGAATACAATAAGAAAAACGCTGCAGAAAATGGGAAGAGTTGGAAGCAAGCAAAGGGACTAACAGGCAACAGAAAACAATGGATAAAATTCTATAAAAAAATAGAATTACACCTCAACACTCAAAAGAGTAAACGAGGGAAATATTAAGAAAGAAAGAAGAGTAAATCTAAAGGGTTTTCCAATAAGAACGATATGCTTTTACAATGCAATAAAATGAAAACTATTTCAGATAAAACCATTTTTTATATAAGTTTGAAGCATAGGTTTATATTATGTGTCGAAGAACACACCATTAAAGTATTCACCTCTACTTCGAGCACAAGAACGAATTCGATGGATCCAATTATCACTGACTTTATGCAATAACTAGGGTATAATATAAAAAAAAAATATCGTAAGAAAATACGTCAATAAAATATTGCTTTATATGTGTAAAACAAATATACAAAAAATTACAAAAAAATGTATTGTAAATTTGTAATGCAGTAAAGTGCACTTTACTTTTTCTCTCATAACTTTTTTCTTTTGAAGGAAATTTTACAAAACTTGGCACTCACATTTTTTGACGTAAGCTTCCTGATGACAGTGTCAAACGTTTTCTGCGCCAACTAGATGCCCAAATTTTCATTGTCAACTTTTGATTTTCTTATGGCCGCAATATTGGATTTTAGTAGCATTCAAAGGAGCGAAAAAATCCGATTTCAACCTTGTATAACACATGGGTAATCTGACAATCCTGGTAATCCTTCAAAGTAAAAAAGTTATCAAGTTTCGTAAAATTTCCTTCAAAAGTAAAAAAGTTATAAAAGGAAAAGGAAAGTGCACTTTTTCGGGTTTTCCGCGATATTTCAGGAACTATGCAAGATATCCATTTCAGATTTGATTTCAGAATATTAAGAGGCACGAAAATAGAAGCTATTCTCCATTTGACCAACTCTGTAGTGACCACCCTGTATATTCAGTTTTAGTTTAAATTTGATAGATTCGTACAACTGCAATTACAAAAACAATTTATAGAGTTAAATGGGAAAATTTTACAAATTTTGACAATTGAAATTGAAAATTCAACAGATTTGGATAATTGTAATTTGAAATATGCCAAATACAGACAATTTAATTTGGACAATTCTCAAATTTTTAGTCACGTTGAAAAATTTGGCACATTTTGATAGTTGATAGGGATAGTTGATTATGTGTGATAGGAGTTGAAAACTTTACAGATTCTCACAGATAATATTAAAAATTTCATATATTTTATTGGAAACCAGGCGATTTTGATTGCTGCACCTAAAATTGTCACTGCTGAAGCTAGTCCCAGTTACCTGGGACAATCTACACACAGACGGACATCACTTAACAGAATATTGTATACATAAAAAAATACTGTAGACAAAAAATTACTTTTTTAGGAAGTGAAATTGAAATGTATCTACTGAGAAAGCTACAAAAACTTATATTATTTTAAAATTTTGAATAATTAATTTTCTGAAATGATATGCTTTTGATGCTGAGAAATTACCAATTAAATTCAGCAGGCGCAATAAGACTGTACATAGAAATATTTAACAATTTTTTATTATTACTTCATGTGTTCCTCCTAGTCCAACCTCGAATATCTCAGAAACGCTTAATTTTTTTCGGTGTTCAAGAAGTGTTTACTGACAATGAAGCTAATTCACCGAAAAATTGTATAAGTTTTAAATAAATCTTAACCTCAAATTTTTACGTAGTAATAACCATAGAAGAACCCCTGTTTCTGCGGCACTGTGTTTAATCAGATGACTGTAATTATTCGTGAATATATGTATGGATAGTGGGTGACTCGTTGCAAAATAATAGATTTGCAAGTCTACTCTAGTAGAAATGTTAGTAAGAAAACTGATTTGCTAAATAACACTTTAAGGTCCTATATGCCTCGTATGGCATCTGCTCTAACTGATCATCTAGTATCGGTAATCCGCTTTAGCACCAGCGATAAGTTAGATAGCATGGCTACACCTTTTTACTGATGCAGAGATAAACGTGAATAAATTCTGGACAAAATCGAAGTAATAAATTGCAGCAGAAGAAGATTTTGCGGCACAGTTTCCTATTAAATTTAAGGAATGATTTGCACAGGGAAAGTAAATGACTGTAGAACTGTGACTCTTATTCGTTGTGCAATCCAGAATATTTCCCATACATATTGGCAGCATTATCACAACTTTGTCGTCTACAGTTTTGGATATCTAAATTAAATTATGTTAATTTGTTAAAAATTACATTTTCTAAATATTCTGTATTATGTTGATCTATATTTAGAGAAGCAAAGAAAGTACGAGTAAACATAAGTAGTCGGCTGTAGCGAAATTTCAGATTGTGGGCCCCACCGCAGATTTAACACGGGAAGGGCTCCTTATACTTTTGCAAAAATGGCAAAGTTTTTGGCAAAACATGAAGTTATATTTGAAAAGCTATTTGTGCAATAAGTTAGGAAATGTATTTTTTCCGTACGTGTTGCACACGTGATTTTTTCTACAAGAGTTTGGAAAATAAATTAAATTTGGATAATTTTAATATTTTAAAATTATTTATAAATTAAATAGCGGAGTCAAGATTCTGCTTTCGTTACTATGAAGAAACAATGTTGTTGAAAAACAAAGTGAAGACGTTTACGGAAATTTGATTAAAATGTCTGATACAAGTGAATCGTCTGATATTGAAGAATCGGTTGCGTTAGCTGTTGAGTCTCTATGAAATCAAAGTAAATGGCTCTACGAAATCAAAGTATCTAGTGAAATCAAAGGAAAAGGATGAAAATGCTTATTGACAATTTGATGATTGGTGTAAAGAAAAACGAGTGAAAGAGATCAATGAGAAAGTTTTGCTAGCATATTTTCAGCAAAAATCCAAAGGCTATAAGAGTTCTACATTGTGGAGCATTTACTCGATGAAAACATTATCCATGAAGAAAAATATCGATATAAAGAAGTTTGTATGTTCTGCAGTTTTCCCATTTCCTTGCAATAAATGTTGGTAATGTGCCTCTACCATCTATAAGTCGCGTGCAGGCGCAGATGGGCAATAATAATAATGCCCCTCTCCTCTTAACGCCCGCATAACTAGCAATAGTTCAGGGGCCTATGGCAAAATAAATGTAATTGGGTCAGAATTCTCTGTCAAATTATGACAGTAACCAATTACGCCATAGGTGGAGGAGTGTACGGATTATTATTATTATTAATAGCTTTTATTAAACGTAAGTCAGTGGGGTATTATTTTAAGAAATCCAGTGTTTTTACAATATTAGAAATAGAAAAATTCCTAAGAGAAGCAGATGATAGAACCTACTTAATGATGATATGAAACGTGTCGACTAGAAGAATTAACTTTTCTACAAGTTCAAAACATCAAGGACATGGAGTCATTTATTTTGATTGATATTCCTAACACAAAGACCAACGTGCGAAGAGAATTTACTATTTCCAGTGGGAACAAATATCTGCTTAAAATATTTCGCAAATATACTTGTCTTCGTCCCTCACCAATTGAAACTTTAAATTTTTTCTTGGGATATCGAAACGGAAAATGTATGTGGCAACCTGTTGGAATCAATAGTATTGGAGGTATGCCTTAAAAAAATGCAGGGTTTTTTATGTTACCGAATCCTTCCAATTATACGGGGAATTGCTTTAGAACAGTGGCTCTCAACCTTTTTGGGATCACGGAACACTTTTAAGTGGTCTCGATTTTGGCGGAACACCATTATCATAAAATTTGTAAATCTAATGTAAATCACACAAAATAATTGGAAGATTAATATTTAATTGAAATAAGAATATATATTACATGGTAACTTATTTTAATGAGAAATTTGCGCTTGACGACCTTTACAAATTTCCTCAAAGTTGGGTCTTGTGTAAGAGAGCGCTACTCTCATTTCTTCTTCTAAATTGGTAAGTCTTTCTCTTTTTTTGCTTTTAATATTTGTTAGAGTTGAAAATCCAAGTTCGCACAGATAGGACGTCGAAAAGAGCAACAAGATATTCAACGCTCGTTTTGCAATAAATGGATGTTCATTCTCGATGGAAATCCAAAACCTTTCCACTCCTTCTTCTTTGAATTTTAGTTGTAACGTTCGATCCGTTGATATATTAATAAACTCATCTGCTTCCTGAATAGAAATATCTTGGTTCATTATATCAATTTCACCAAATGGATTTCGCGCCTAATCAAAGTCTTCAATATTAAGAGATGAAAAGTAATGAGTTATTTTGTCTTGCAATATTGACAAATGCTCTACCACATTTGAAATCATTTCGTTAATGTTAACAATATTTTCCGTTGCTAATAACGGAAACATATCAAATTTGCGATTTTGAGCAATACGATTTTTCCAAAGCAAAAGCTTTTTCTGGAAAGCTAGCAATTTGTCTGTGGATGTCAGAATATTTTCATTTTTTCCTTGAAGAGATGTATTGACTGAATTTAAGTAGCTGAAGATATCGGCTAAATATGCTAGCTTAGTACACCATGCATCATTTTCCAAATATTTTACGTATACATCATTACCCTCTTGTCTAAAAAAAAACTAGCAATTCCTGTTTCAACTCATGAACTCGGGTTAGCACTTTTCCTCTTGAGAGCCACCTCACTTCAGAGTGCAAAAGCAAACATTCATATTTGGATTCCATGGTGTTACAAAGTTGTTTGAACATACGGGTTTTTAATGGTCTCGATTTAATATAATTCACCATATGTACGACTTGTTCCAAAACAGACTTTAAGTTTGCTGGTAGACTTTTCGAAATCAAAGATTCCCTGTGCAGAAAGCAGTGAGTGGAGACTATATTTGAATTTATTGCTTTAACTCGACTACAAAATCCCTTAATACTGCCACGCATGGCTGGAGCTCCATCAGTACAGATTCCTGCGCAATTTTCCCAGGATAATTTCCATTCTTCCAAATAAGATGATACTGAATTAAATATGTCTTCTCCAGTTGCGTGACCAATAAGTTCCTTGCAGAATAAAAACTGATTTATTATTTCAGTGTCGTCAACAAAGCGAATAAATCCGATTAATTGGGCTTTGCCACTTATGTCAGTGGATTCGTCAATTTGCAGCGCAAAATTTTTTGTACTTAATTTCGCCGTCACTGCGTTCTCTATAAAACCTGACATATCTATAATTCTTCTTTTTATCGTATCGTCCGAAACGGGAATTTTTAGGACGTCTCGCTGCGCTTCATTGCCAAACATAATCTTAACAATTTCTAAACATGCGGGCAAAATTAGCGATTCTGCGATATCATGTGGCTTTTGCTTCAATGCAATTAGTTCTGCCACTTTATAAGAAGCGATTTGCGCTTTATCCGAAATTGTAACGCTCTTTCGAAAGCATGTTGCTTGCACTTCTTGATTTTTCAGCAATCTTTCGAAATAATCTTTACCTTTCGAAGTTAGACAAGAATGTTTTGTTGAAAGGTGTCGCTGTAACTTAGCTGGGACCATTGCACTGTTAGCCAATTTTTCACCACATACAATACATCTCGGAATAGGAACATCTTGACTACCGCTCCATGTAAAACCAAACTTCAGATATTCTTCCGAATAATGCTGAACTGATTCGGATATCTTTTTACGTTTATTTTCGGCATTTTTGTTGCCTTGCATATCTCCTTCAATTGAAGAAGACCTGCTTGTACTCGCCCCAACATTAACTTCACTTTCAGTCTTTCTTTTCAAAAATTTGTCCATATTTCAGATTTAAAAGTCTTGATTAACTGCTAAAATAAGCAACTAAAAAAGATAAGAATACTGTTAAAACTACACAACTTGCATTTCATCTTACCAATTTCCAACAATATAAAATATATATATACAATAAAAAACACACTCACGAAAACTAGATATTTATATAAAATTATGGCTGAACCGCAGATCGAAATTGCGCTTTTGTTATTTACGTACGAAGAAAGAGAAACAGCACGAAATCAACACTACGTAGCGCGCCCTGCGTTATCGAGTACACTAGAAATTTAGTGGTATTCCCCGGAGTAACTCCAAACGACGTAACTGCGTCGTTCGATACTTACACTGTTAATATTATTGACTGTTCCGCGAAAATTTAGAATAATATTGAATATTTTTGCTAAATTTCAAATAATTAACAAAACTATGTAGTATTTATTTTATAGTAATAAAAAAAATTACTGTTTCTTATTATATTATATTCAAAATTTTCGCGGAATACCTGGGACAGCTTCGCGGAACACCAGTGTTCCGCGGAACGGCGGTTGAGAACCACTGCTTTAGAAGAACGTCTGCCACTATACTGGTTGATGCAGGAGCAGACATTACCACTCTTAAGAAGCATGGTGGATGGGAATCTTCAAATGCGGCAGGATATATTGAGAGCTCAGTTGGATATATACTTCTATATAGACTAAACTTGGTGAACGTAATACCAAATATCAAGGAATTCAAATTAGCTGTTTTCAAATATTTGGATAATTTCCGTAGGTTCCAAGTTAATATTATTTATTTTAATAATAAATATATTTTCATTACATTGCAGTAGTGGAATAGTTGTTGGAAATAATGCGGACGAGAATTATTATCATGTTGTTGCATCGGGTGCAGTGCTCTTCCAATAGCTATCGATTTCCTAGGAATAGGAATTGTTTTCCCATGCTGGATTTCTGGATGGAAGTAAATGACCCCAATTGGGATTTACCTTTGCACATTTCAATGGGGAACTAGGGCACGGGGTAAAGGAAATACCGTAATGCGGGCCGCAATGCAATTATATTTAATGCTCTACGTTTCGGTACGTCTCTGCTATTTCATGCAAGCTAATATCAATTAATTTGATAATTAGATCAGCTATGCCCGATTTCAACAGCGTTTACAAACAGATCAAAGCGATTTATTGCCGCGGATTTTATGATCCTGGTGGAAAAACTTTGTATGTACCCAAGTTTCGAATAGATAGGTAAAGTTTATGCAGATTTATCCGTTATTAGTTTAACTGAGTTCTCAAAGTCGTGGGCGTTTAAGTTTTTCGATCCAAATGGGAATTGTGATTCCACTATAATTACAGATTGTCGACGCGAAAGTGAACTGTCTCAAATCTGCGATAATTCTTCAAGGAAATTTCTTTCTTGGTGCTATAAATTATTTGGTTGCAGAATTTCCGGGATAAACAAGTAATTTGGATGATGAACACCCAAACACATCGATCCAAGCTGCACGTGTGCCGAGGATCCCCGCGACCTACTTCCTGCTGCGTCGGCGAATTGTTACGCAACGAAGAGAGGTGCGTTATCAATGCACACTATCCGATTTTTTTTTAGGTCAAACAGTATTTTTGGAGCGAGGTCCTTCTGCTAGTCGGAACTATTTTACGAGGGTAATTACATCGAAGTGACCAAATCACATGGTGCATTTCATTATTGCCGAAATAAAAAAAAAGGTCGCAGTTTTTTTATAGCCAAATTCCGGGAGAAGTTTTATACACTACGAACATTTTCTATGTAGTTTTATAGGTTTTATGCATTGATTTCAGATGGTTTTCTTAGAATTGATGATTGGTTTTATGGGTTTTAAATATACTCATTAAATTCAAAGTATTAATCTAATCATCTGTACATATGGCTACAATTAAAACAGAAACTTGTATTTACTGGTACTATTTAAATGCATTAAGAGTTGAAGGATAGTTTCGAATATTACATCAACTGCGAAGAAAAAGTGTCCTATATAATTCAATAGGATTAATAAAGTCAACGACCGGAAAATTAATAGCCCAGAAACATTATATTTCTCGCGCTTAACACCCCTCGAACTCGAGGCAATTTATTTCTATTATAAGTGCTCTTGTACGAAAAATCTGATCCAATTTTAATTCGCCACTAGTCTGCGATGTTTATGCCTCCTCCATTACTACTGGGACAATAAAAGGACGTCTCATACGCATAGACGGTTTTAATCCCTGAGATAAGATGCCAATTTATTGCCATATCTGTTTACCAGATAGGGATGCGTGAGATGTGGTGCAGTTATTGCAGGAGTCAGTGAACTCCCCCTGTGCAGACTTGGAGCCGCATTGTCTACACATGCAAAAGCCTGGCCCAATAAGCTGAGCTAGGCAATCTCTGGAAAGCCGCACTCATTAATATTATGACCCTGCACCTAACAATATCAGGCTCTAGAACTAGACGGTGATTGATTTTCACATCTCATAAACTTTTATAAGAAAAAAGCTGCAATCTCTTTGCTTGGAGGCACATAAATCAATACATTCAAAAATTGAGGCAAGTGTCAAGACAGGAAAATTCGCGATGTACGTTAAAAGCTTTTTTTGCCTGTGCGACATTTTAACTCATACTTTTAATTTTTAATGCATCAACGTTATATAACCTTTCCCACATACATTGGCCAATGACCTAGCCTTTCCTTCCTTTAGTAAAATCGTTATACCTACTTACTGTGAGCAAATATTTACTACACGTACAGATCTCGATATTAATACGACTGAATTTGTTGATTTTGCAATATACGGAGTGTGGAGACAATGCGATAGCACTTCTTGGATTAGAAAATTCAATTGCTACCAGCGAACCGCTATCACACACACACATGATCGGCAAAGACAATAATGTCTGCTCATAGCACCTTAGAGTACGTGAAAGCTCTGTATTAAGCTCGCGGAAAGGGCGGGGGTTCAATGGCCTGACCTAAGCCCGTGCGAGTTGACCTGGTTTCGAATGACCTGGGTCAAACCGCCTCACGTGCAGCGCTCAAGCTCTTGAAATTGCATCTATCAGCTGATTTATAAATTAACTTAACCCATTATTTCAATAGCAGAGGGCTATATATTTCAAGCAATGTCGCTCAAGATTGATGGTCCTGGAACACTTAACTACACCCGTTTCAATTCCCCATTTGCGTTTGAATTTCGTGGCCACCGACGCATTAATGCTCATACAGCGCTGTGTTATTATTAGGTAATAGCAATAAATTATTTAATAAAATGCGACGAGGTCATTATCTGACAACAAACTATTTTATTACCATTATTGACTATCCATTTGCATTTTTACATGATGTGTTCTCATGCAAGCCCTACCATTTGAACACAAGATAAAAGGGACAACAATTATTACTAAAAACTACACTTTTATGAGATTACCAGGGGTAATATAACAAGTGGTGTTCTCATTATCGATAATGATTTTATAAATATAACAAATTTTAACCCCAACGATGAAAATTTTCCAAAGTTTAGGGTTGAAATAAGTTGTATTTTTAAAATCATTATCGATTTTATGTATATAGTCGTCGTATATAGTCGTAGATAATAGTTATTTATGATACAAGTTCGTAAAGTAGTCCTTTTTTGTACCATCGTAAACTTTGCTGAATCAAAACTCTAAAAGAATATAACAAAAAACAAAAAAAACGTGAGTGCAAAAATGTTCTTCGCGAAAGTGTATCATACAAATTATTTTTCTGCGACAGCTATTAAGAAAACAAAAATGAATATCTCACATTGAACCAATTGTATCATTAACTTGAATGTTTAAAGTTTTGAAAGTCTTTCGTATTATTGAATACTTCTAAGATTTCTAAGTCAGACTTCTAAGTCTGATTTGATGCTAAATACTTTTTTTTTTAATTGGCGAGTGAATGAATTGCGTGTAAAACTTATTTTTCGCACAGTTGATGTTTTTACGCACAGGTGATTTTCGATTAGCTATTGCAGCAGAAATTGGTCCTTGGTAAATAAAGTTTATAAAGTAAATATAAACAAAACTCAAAATTCCTTAAACAATATTTGACCAGTGAAACTATTTAAAAACACGACATTGCAACAATTGACAACCCCTAACCAGTTCCTGAAAAAAAAAAAATTGTATCGTATAATTAGAAATTGCAAAAAATTCGGTGGGATACGTTTTTGTGGGATGAAATAAAATTCTATTTCTCTAAATTAGCCATAATAATTAGTAGTTGATTAAGTTTAGAAAACTTAATCAACTTATTACTTAATTTAAAAAATTGAAAGAAGTTATTAAAAAAATCACATATGACAACTGCGAAATTTTCGCAGATATAATATAATATAAGAATATAAGATAATGTAATAAATCTAGAATATAATATAAAAAAAAATCACATAAGCAGAAATTCTTCCAAAACAACTATACATTTTTCATAAATTTTATCGCAGTCTCTAGAATATATTCTAAAAATCAACATAAGCAGCAATTTTTCTATAACTAACTTTACCTAAACTATTTTCGATGTTTTCAAATATTGCTTCAAAAAATTGGAATTTAGTTTCATGTATCGACAAGTGGAAAACAAATCTTTAAATGAAGAGACACAAAAATCTTCAGGTGAAGTGTTATTAATTGTATAAAGAGGCAATAAAAGCTTCAAATAAACTGTCAAAATCATTTCATATATTTTCAATTGAAAGTGATAATATCCATCAATTTTTCAAATGCATCTGTCAAAATCCGTTTTAAATTTACCACTCTAAGAAATGGAATCTGTCATATTTTTTGCCACTATGAAACTATTAGCACTAGCTGTGAAAATGTGTAAAAGTTATAACTGCAACTGTCAGAATCTGCGAAATTTTCGCAGATATAATATATTACAAGAATTTAAGATAATGTAATAAATCTAGAATATAATATATAAATAAAATCACATAAGCAGAAATGATTCCAAAACAACTATAAATTGAGTAACAGCGAGAATTTTTCATAAATTGTATCGCAGTCTCTAAAATATAATCTAAAAAAATCAACATAAGCAGCAATTTTTCTATAACTAACTTTACCTAAACTAGTTTCCATGTTTTCAAATATTGCTTAAAAAAATGGAATTTAGTTGCAAGTATCGACAAGTGGCAAAAAAATCTTTAATTGAAGAGACACTAAAATCTTCAGGTGAAGTGTTATTCATTGTATAAAGAGGCAATAGAACCTTCAAATGAACTGGTCAAAATCTGATATTTGATGTATTTTCAATTGAAAGTGTTAATATTCATGAATATTTCAAATGCACCTGTCAAAATCTGTTTTAAATTTACGGCTCTAAGAAACGGAATCAGTCATATTTTCTTGCCACTATGAAACTATTAGCACTACCTATGAAAATTTGTAAAATTTATAACTGCAACTGCAGAATCTGCGAAATTTTCGCAGATATAATATTACATAAGAATTTAAGACTATGTAATAAATCTAGAATATAATATATAAAAAAATCACATTAGCAGAAATTCTTCCAAAACAACTATAAATTGAGACAGCGAGAATTTTTCATTAATTTTATCGCAGTCTCTAGAATATAATCTAAAAATATCAACATAAGCAGCAATTTTGCTATAACTAACTTAGCCTAAACCTGTTTCGATGTTTTCAAATATTGCTTAAAAAAATGGAATTTAGTTACAAGTATCGACAAGTGGCAAATAAATCTTGAAATGAAGAGACACAATAATCTTCAGGCGAAGTGTTATTCATTGTATAAAGAGGCAATAGAAGCTTCAAATGAACTGTCAAAATCTGATATTTGATATGTTTTCAATTGAAAGTGTTAATATTCATCAATTTTTCAAATGCATCTGTCAAAAACTGTTTCAAATTTACAACTCAAAAAAATTTAATCTGTCATATTTTTTGCCACCATTAAACTATTAGCATTATACATTGAGTAACAACGAGAATTTTTCATAAATATTTATCGCAGTCTCTAAAATGTGATCTAAAAAAATCAACATAAGCAGCAATTTTTCTATAACTAACTTAACCTAAACTATTTTCGATGTTTTTAAATATTGCTTGAAAATAATTGGAATTTAGTTTCAAGTATCGACAAGTGGCAAAACAAATTTTAAATGAAGAGACACTAAAATCTTCAGGTGAAGTGTTATTCATTGTATAAAGAGGAATTAGAAGCTTCAAATGAACTGCCAAAATCTGATATTTCATATATTTTCAACTGAAAGTGTTAATATTCATCATTTTTTCAAATGCATTTGTCAAAATCAAGAAGATAAAACAAGTTGGTCAGAATTGCCATATTCTAGTGCAAAATAGTCGAAATGCAAATTTTGTTTCAAACATTGTGATAACGTGTTTATACAGCTTTATAAAACAAAAAGAAACTACGAATTTGATTGTGTTTTGGTGGAACTTCAAAAAACGTTTAAAATGTTGGTATTTCTAGAAAATTTATATAAATATTACAAATTATTATATTCATTATATTATATTATATTATATTATATTCAAAACCTCATAAAATAGAAAAAAATCCAAAGTCGATCGTATTGTGAGATAAGTTTAGAAAATATCGAAAAAAATATTAAGAAAAGCGAGTACGAACCGCAAACAAACATTTGAAATTCAAATTTTGTTCGATATGTTTGGATTATTATTAGTAATTCTTTATTATTAGTAAAAACTTTATTAAAAAAAAGATATTTGTAAAACATTTATAAAAATATCAATCTAAATTTTACTAAAAACCTAATAAAACAGAGAAACAAAATGAAGAATTGATTGTAACATGGTCAAGTTTAGAATATATGGAATAGAATATATACAGAATATATATACAGAATATATAGAATATATGCAGATATGCTATATGCTGTTTTCGAGAAACGCAAAATAAGCCGATATTCAAAGTTTGTTAGACATAATAGGATAATGTTTTAATTAAACCTTATAAATCGGAAAGAAAAATTAAGTTTTGAAAATTCAAAATTGCTTGAGCTAAGGCTTTATCCATTATTACCAGTTATATAAATAATAATAATAATAATAATAAGAATAATAATAATAATACATATTTAAACTTGTTTTAATAAGTACTTAATGGTATTTTTTAATTATTTTTATTATTTATTTTTATTGCCTGACTAGTTTCGGTTTATAAAAAACCATCTTCATATATATATTTAGTGTGTATATATTCTGACCTTATTTGAATTGTAAGTTGAAATTTGAAAGATATAGGTAGATATAGTAAGTTCAGCATATACAGGGTTATTTTTTTTTTCATTTTAAGCATTGGGATCTGGGAAACCTTAAGACATAGTGATTTGGTTAAATAAGGAAATAGTTGTCGTTTTAAGAGCTCATGCAAGATATGCTTTTGTTTTTTGAAAAAAGGCCACAGTTTTTCAGTGATAATACAAACTTTTTTTTTTAAATGGCATAGTTGGCTTTGACATTTTTAAAAAGGACAGTTTTTTCTCTATTCAGCGATACAAGGTTTACTATACTTACTTTCATAAATAAATAATATGCTGGAATTTCCGTAGTGTTTTTGAATAGAATTTAGTACAATTAGAATAGAAAAATGAATAGAATTTTCGTGGAAGAGAAAAAAAAAGTTTTTCATGGAAAACTCTGTTTTTACTACTTTCAATAATTCTAATAATCCTGTATCGTGTTTATTTGTCAAAGTAAGTAATAATTTTCATAAAGTAAATTTTCGAAGATGGCCTATATTTATCGAAATAAGTATAGCCAACCTCGCTATAAAGAGAAAAAATGTGCTTTTTAAAAAAGCGTAAGCCAACTATGAGTGCCATTTAAAACAAATCAAGTTTGTATTATAACTGAAAAACTGTGGTCTTTTTTCAAAAAAACAAAAGAATGTCATGCATAAGCTCTTAAAATGACTACTCTTTTCTCATTCAACCGAATCTCTATGTCTTATGGTTTCCGAGATCACATTTCTTAAAATTAAAAAAAAACTCACCTTGTACACACATTAAATATATATGCCTCTGAAGAAGTTTTTTTATAAACAGAAACTAGTCAGATGATAAAAATAAATAATAAAATAAATAAATAAATACCAGTAAGTACTTAAAAAACAACCTTAAAAATATATTGAATTATGCGACAACTTTAGAAACATATAAATTTTGAAGAAAATTTATAAAAATATTAACATACATATAATTAAATATTCAATTTCTGTCAAACTTTATATTACTCTATCAAAATTTCAATGGTTACTGTCAAAGTTTCAATATTTCCGTCAAAATCTCACTTAATATGTCAAATTTTAGTGACTGCTGCCGAATTTTCTGTACTAATGTGTACTAAAATTTAAATGGTTTTAAACCAGGAAAAAAATTGTAATGTGAGTTCGGTATAGAATACATTCAAAAAATATTAATATAAGTTGTCCGGAAACGCAAAATAAGCCGAAATTCAAGTTTGTTCGAAATATTTGGATAGCGTTTGAATTAAACCGTATAATTCAGAAAAATAAATACAAAATTGTATGAATTGTGAGACAAGTTTAGAAAGCATCTAAAATTTGTATAAAATTTATAAAAATATTAACATACATATAATTTAATATTAAATTTCCGTCCATAACTCAGTCAAAATTTCAATGGTTACTGTTTCAATGTGTCAATGTTTTTTGTCAAAATCTCAATTGACATGTTAAATTTTACTGATCATTGTCAAATTTTCAATTATGCATGTTCAAATTTCAATGTGTCTTATCAAGATGTCAAGTATTACTGTCAAACTTCCATATATTCTGTCACATTTTCTATAAAATCTATCAAATAATCAGTGATTAATATCAATTCTCACATATATTGAGAATAAGATATCTGAAAACATAATTATGAATAATAATTAAAAGAGTTATTAAAAGAATATTAATTAAGAATAAGATAAAGAGAATGATATTGCACAAAAGTAAAAATATACAAAAATCTTATTTTTAAGAAATGACTTACTTACGCGCTTATGATAAAAAGTCAGATAGTTTATTCACAGCGGTAGTAAAAAATCATTTATTTTATCATTCAGATGGTGGATTCAGATGATCAATATAAATAGTCATGATATTACTAGGTATATTACTAGGTTTTTACCACATATTTAATTCTTCCATAATCACAACTTGAGTTTCTACCTTTGATAGACATTATCAAGTCAATGACAGTCAATAAATAAATTACAAAGGATTATATTATTATTATTTTAGAGAATTTAAAAGTTCTATCCAGAAAAAGTTGGTTTGTACGATCAGCAGATTAACGGCTGATTATTTTTTGTAATTATAGATTTCTGCTGCTTCTAATACATTTTATTTTCATTCGTAGACGTAAGTAAAATTTTGAGCTTTTATATTTTAGGTAATAAACGTGCACTCTAAAATATGATTTGCGAAATAATAAATGCGAAATCAATAAATCAATAATGTAATTAATTTGTGAATTTTGGGGAAATATGAGTATGGGGAAATTAAATTTATATGTGTTATTTTCCTACTAGTACATTCAAAGAGGAAGTTGCTATTATATTTAAGAGTTTTTGTTGTGTAAGTATAAAAAGCAAATTGATGGCTTATTTTTCTGGGAGTTTGCAGATTGCTGTCCCGGTAATATTATTTGTGGGTTCGTCTCAAGGTCATGGACCAGGCGCATTATAACAACATCATCTCCATAATCAAGAATATGATGTGGAAAATTCCAAATGAATCCAAAGCAATAATGGGACAAGTTTTTATATACCTATATACCCGTTTTTATTCCTTGTTTTGTAGAGTTTATTGATTATAGATATGAGTATTTGACTAGTGACTGTTTCCAAAGATGTCTTGATTTTGTTTACCAATAACTGTGGAAATACCTTCCATTACAGCCGTTAAGCAGCCTATCTTATTTGTGCCAAGTTGGAGTTTCTTAAGTTAGAGTTACGAAATCCAAGATTTCCCTTTATACCTATAATATTTTGTATTATTATAACTACTGCTCCATATAACGAGTATTGATCTACAATAAATTCGTCGCACTTTAAACAGCAGATGAAGCTTTGGACTAAGCTCAATTTAATTTTCGATATAGATCATTATTCAATGCAGAAATCGATTCGAGAAAGCGGCATGAACATATGTGTATTTGTACTACTTTTAAAGAATAAGATGCTAAGAAATATGATTAAATTGGTGCACATTATGCAGCTGCACTATACTGTGCATTATTATTCATGAAGATATTATGGCGAGTGTTGTAATTATTTAAGTGAAATGATAATCAAATGCGACATTTTATCTACACTGCAGTTATTATTTGAATTTTAACAATAACAATTAGAACACGTCAAAACTTATAAGTCAAAATCAGGGTTGGAATAAATCACGATTTAAAAATAAAAATAAAAAATCAATGATAAAAAAAACATGATTTATTTGGTTTATTTGATTTTTTATATTTCTGATCAGTTTTTGCCAGTTTTGATTTTGATCAATTGATTTACATCTCGATTTAAAACATATGATTTTGTTTTTAAAAATTCTTAAATTTGAACAGGAATTGATGATTAAAAAAAATCAATGTATCTGTAGGTACCATGTGATGGGCCAAAATATGCAACAAAATAATTTTTACTAATTTACAATTATCTACTTTAAAGCATGCCAATTCTATAGTTTAATTATTTTTGATTGTTCACCTACCATGTGATGGACCAAAAAATGGAAGAAAAATAAATACTTTTCTTATTTACAATTTTATACATTTAAGCATGCTGACTCAATAGTTACATTAAGTTTTTTATTGTTCGCCTATTGAAAGGCACAAATAGTGCAAAAATAATGAATAATTTAAATAAAACTCAGTTTTGATTTAAATTAATGATTTATTTAAAAAAATCAGTTGATTTTAATCATGATTTAAATCAACTGATTAAATCAATTGATTTAAATCACAGAAACCCTGCTTAAAATTATCCATAAAGTGATAGGATAGCTAGGCAACTAACATCACTAATGACATATGCGTGTTTTATAACTGAAACAAAATCTTTGGAAATATGTACTCATAGTTGAATACATAACAAATCTATTATGCAACAGCTGTAGTTGAAAACAATATCATCACATGTTATTAACATATTATTAAGCGGATTGTAATTAAAGACCCGATCAATAAAGGTCCGTCAATGGAATAGTGCCTAGTGTTTACGTTGATTTTTTTTTCTGTACTGTATTTCAATCAGGGTTGGTGTCATTTAAATCATGATTTAAATGAAATGCTATTTTCAAATAAATAATTGATTTATGTAAAAATTTAAGTCGTTTGTCATTTGTTTTTATTTGGTTTTGGATGTAGCTCAATCTTTTATGAAGAATAGAATTTTCTGAGAAATCACGAATAAAAGGTTTCATATACAGGGTGTCCCAACACTGTGGGGACGTTCAACTACGAGGTGATTAATAAAAATATCAAAAATTGTGTTATGCAAAATATGTGTACAAATAAGTTACATTGCGTATAAATATTGAAATTTATACAGGGTAGTTCATATGAAAGTTACAGACTAAACTTGTTTTTTTAAATTTAACACTCTATATATCCTTACACTTTTAGATCCTGTGTTACTGCAGAATTAAAATTATATTGGGTTATAGCAGTTGAAACCTAACCGTTTGCATGTTATTCAGATGTTTATACAAAAATGTATACATTTTTTTTCTACTCTTACTGATAAAGCTAGTAAGCTGGAATTCGTTGTGTAGTTTTATTGATAGTTGACCTTCAATTATAAATTTTCATTTGACACATAACTTACTATATCATACAGGGTGATCAATCTATATATCTTTATCCTTTTACATCCTGTGTTACTACAGAATTAAAATATGTTGGGTTGTAGGAGTTGAATCCTAACCGGGATTCCGGGATAACATTCCTGGATAACATTCAGATGTTTATACAAAAATTTATACAATTTTGTTTTCTATTCTTACTGATAGAGCTAGTAAGTTGGGATTCGTTGTTTAGTTTTATTGATAGTTGACTTTCAAATATAAATTTGAATCTTCAGTAGCAATACAGTACTAATAGGAACAATTTTGTGCATCTTCTTAATATGCGTCCTAAATTACACACAATAGTTATTCATTTTTACATTTCACAATGTAAAATATGGAAAATATCTTACAATTAATGGGATTTAAATTTTGCAATAGACACTTATTACTGTACAAAACAATGGCATGTACTCCGAAAACGTAAATGCTTAATGGATGAAAAATTAAGCGCAATCCTTTCCTGGAAGGACTTTAGGACCTGTTTGCGAATATTTATCACCCTGTATGATATAGGAAGTTATGTGTCAAATGAAAATTTACTATTGAAGGTCAACTATCAATTAAACTACACAACAAATCTCAGCTTACTAGCTCTATCAGTAAGAGCAGAAAGAATTTTTTTTTTTTTAATAAACATCTGAATAAGATGCAAAGTTAGGTTTCAACTCCTATAACCCAATTTAATTTTGATTCTGTAGTACACAGGCTTTAAAAATGTAAAGATATATAGGGTGTTCCATTAAAAAAACATAAGTTCAGTCTGTAACTTTCATATGAACTACGCTGTATTAATTTCAATATTTTCACAAGATGTAACTTATTATTGTACACATCTTTTGCATGAAACAATTTTTGATATAAATTTTTGAATAAACATCTGAATTACATGCAAGGTTAGGTTTCAACTCCTATAACCCAATATAATTTAATTCTGTAGTAACACAGGATCTAAAAATGTAAAGATATACAGGGTGTTCCATTAAAAAAAAGTCTAGTTTGTAACTTTCATATGAACTACCCTGTATTAATTTCAATATTGCGAATATTGATCATCCTGTATGATATAGTAAGTTATGTGTCAAATAAAAATTTACTATTAAAGGTCAACTATCAATAAAACTACACCGTGAATCCCAGCTTACTAGCTCTATCAGTAAGAGTAGAAAAAAATATTATATACATTTTTGAATATACGTCTGAATAACATACAAGGTTAGGTTTCAACTCCTATAACCCAACATAATTTTAATTCTGTAGTAACACAGGATCTAAAAATGTAAAGATATACAGGGTGTTCCATTTAAAAAACCATAAGTTCAGTCTGTAACTTTTATATGAACTACCCTGTATTAATTTCAATATTGCGAATATTGATCACCCTGTATGATATAGTAAGTTATGTGTCAAATGAAAATTTACTAATGAAGGTCAACTATCAATAAAACTACACAACGAATCCCAGCTTACTAGCTCTATCAGTAAGAGTAGAAAAAAAAATGTATACATTTTTGAATAAACATTTTAATAACATGTAAGGTTAGGTTTCAACTCCTATAACCCAATATAATTTTAATTCTGTAGTAACACAGGATCTAAAAATGTAAAGATATACATGGTGTTCCATTTAAAAAAAACATAGGTTTAGTCTGTAACTTTCATATGAACTACCCTATATTAATTTCAGTATTTTCACGAAATGCAACTTATTGGACACAACTTTTGCATAAATCAATTTTTGATATTTTGATATTTTGATTAATAACCCTGTAGTTGATCGTCCCCACAGCGTTGGGACATCATGTATAGGAAACTTTTTTATTCGTATTTTATTTTATTTTTTAGAAAATTTTATACTTCATAAAAGTTTGAGCTTCACCCAAAACCAATTACAAATGCAAACAACTGACAAACGACTTAAATTAACAAGTATAATATACAGGGTGTCCAAGATAAGGATCCAAGATAAAATACAAACAAAGTTTGGTGGTCAGCAATATTCTGTTGAGAAAACTAGAAAGTTCTGCTTACTTCCGGAGATATTCGACAAAACCCGAAATCTTGCGATTTCATTTTTATTTTTTAAGTTATTAAGTTATTTGAAAAGGTATAAAAAAAACTTGAGGTTCTTTGTCATTAAGATTTTTTTAGCTCTACAAGACAACGTTTACCGATTTTCAGTTCAAAGTTTCGTTCCGGAAAACCATCATCAACTTTATATTTTTATATGGCCCGTAAATAAAGTACACCCTGTATTTAATAGCATTTCCTATTACATATACTATAGGGGTTATACATATACTATAGTCGGGGTGACTTACATATCCAATGTAAATATATACAGGGTGTATCAGCCAAATGGAATAAATTCAATAATAAATAAATGGGGGCGTGTTCGATAAAACGCTCGGACACGTCGATTGTTATTTTTAGTTGCGCATTGTTTTCAAGAAAAACTTTTTATACAGGGTGTGTCATGTGACCGTGGCCAATACCAACTTTCTTATTTTAAATGCAACACCTGGTATATTATTCAATTTTTGGATTCTTCAGAAAATTCTAGACATATTTCATGTACAATGTCCTATACCTATCTTCAACTGTTTCGGAAATATTAAGTTAGACTTAGCTGACTTAAGAAGACGAATAATGCTTGCGATTAGATCGGTCACGCCCGAGATGTTGAGTAACGTTAGAAGAAATTTCTATTTAAGATAAGGATGTTGCCAAGACGTTCACGGCGAGCATTTTGAACATCTCCATTGAAATTTATTGTTTTTTTTTGTTTTTTTACATTATCAAGAAATAAACAGTATTACTTATTAGTTTTTGAGTGTGTTGTAACGAATTTCTGTAATCAAATAATTTTCTTTTTTTAATGTTAATTTTTGCAATAAATCTGAAAACACTTAATATTTCCGAAACAGTTGCAGATAGGTATAGGACATTGTACATGAAATATGTCTAGAATTTTCTGAAGAATCCAAAAATTGAATAATATACCAGGTATTGCATTTAAAATAAGAAAGTTGGTATTGGCCACGGTCACATGACACACCCTGTATAAAAAGTTTTTATTGAAAAAAATGCGCAACTAAAAATAACAATCGACGTGTCCGAGCGTTTTTTCGAACACGCCCCCATTTATTTATTATCGAATTTATTCCATTTGGCTGATATACAGTGTATAGGTGTGTCTGTATGTGTATGTGTGCGCGTCTCTATCTATGTATATTTTGTTACTGGTGGCAACATGCAAATAACTGATTTGATTTGATTTGATATTACGAATTCAACGATTTATATCACAGCATGGTTTCTCATGTTTTTATTCAGAAAAAAAGGCTTGTTAATACATTTCGAAAATTTTGGTAAAGGAGGCGTTGAAATGAGCGACGAAGTATTTAGTAAAATAATGTATGGTGCAGTTTGCGAATATTGATCACCCTGTATGATATAGTAAGTTATTTACATTTCAGTTTGCAATTTCAGCTTGCTACGGCACTGCAGTCTGTGTGTACCTCATAATACCAATTTTGACAGATTAACATGTGATTTTTTTTAATCATTATTATAATTAGTGATTATAAATCTCAAAGTTTAATCATAGTTTATTATTACTATTGTAAGCAACGGTTAACAGCACAAGTCTCTAATTATAATTTTTAATTATTATTATTATTATTACTTATTATACAGAATTTTCCCAAAGTTTGAGCAAAGTTGACTAAAAATTGTTTAAATTCGGCCTTTACCCGAGAATATCAATCCAGTAACAATCTTCAAGGACGCAACTTTTCGGTATCAATTACTTATTATTATTATTAATTTATTTAATGACGGCCTATTTCTGCTGCTGTGTCTAATGACCGTCGCAAAAAGGATTTGCCACACTGAATTTGTTTTCAATCATCATCACAAGGGTTCGTTTATTTTTGTTCCCCTCTAAATTTGAATCACTTTGAAACCACCGGGTTAGAACCTAGGACCCTTGAAAGGCCCAGAGACGGATCAATTATAATGTCAATGATACTTATTAATGTGACTCATTGATCGTATAAGATGCGATTGATCGCTTCGATTGAAACCATGAATATATTTGACAATATTATCGATTGCCTCTAGGCCACTTTAGGTTATTATTATTATTCTTATGGCACTGTCTCCGATCTGAGGTTCGTCATAATTATCATTATTATAATTACTATTACTATCATTGTTATTATTATTATAACTAGTGGTTATTGCCCAAGTATTATTTCAAATGCATAATTATCCTTAACGCAATACAAAAATCTTTGTAATTTATATATCCAAATAACCTTATTATTTATTCATTCAAGACGCTCTAATTTAATGCATAGAACAGTCCATCCCCTTTAAGTGCACTCGCACTCACTCTCGCACATCTTCGGTTGACCGCGCAGTCTCCTTAGGACAAATAAGTCGTGTATTTTTTGAATTATTTCCAAAAAAAACGTGTCACCTGATTTCATCTGGAGTGGATGTCTTATCGTGGCAATGCGCATGTTCCGTATACACAACGTCTTAGAGGTGAGAATCCCTATCTGTGGGGTTCCCATTGTCTTGCAAATTTTGCAGGCACCGACTTGTTAACTCAGTTTTTGGTGGGCAGTCTCCACGCACCCCGGTCTAAGATTTTCTAAGCCCAAATTTGGCGGTAGTTTTTGGATAATTTCGGAAATTTTTGCGCTCGAGAGTGCCTGGAGGTACGAGTATACCCTGTGAACATATAGTGTCTGTGCGTGATGTGTCGTGCGTGTGAAGATGGTTTGAGCATGCAATGCGTGGCGTATTTTGGACTTGGTAGGATGGATGGCGCCTTCAAGCGCGATTTGTGGCTTCGGAGACTTACCGACCACACATAAGGTTAGTGGTAATTGAATTTTCACATGTCTGTGGCATACTTACGCGTATGAGTTTTCATGCGTGCGTTACTCAACTCAATTTTGGTATGATTTTCATCGTCTTACATTCATTTACGCAGCGAAAGCACAATATCGTAATCATGAAAACTTTCCAAAACGAGATTGTTTTCACTTATTTCTGTTATTTAATAGCATATTACATAATGAGACGTTGAATACAACGAAGATATAACATATAGGGTATGCCATTTAAAAAAATGAAGTTATGGCCCTTCAAAGTTTACCAAAATTAATGTATCACAGCAAGGTGATTCCACAATACAAATGGACGATCTTGCGCCAAAAGATACCTAAAGCAATTGTTTACACACAGGCAAAATCCCAACCTGATATACCAAAAACCAAGAGCCCTGCGATTTTAATAGTACGTTGAAGTAATACTTCAACTTAGTACTAAGTGTAATTCAAGGGCACTTCAAGGGGTGCCTCAAGGCTCCCCAATCTCACCAATCCTCTACAACATATACTGCCACGACATATACAACCATAACTTTGCCGACAAGACTCACATAAACCTCAAATCATATATTTTACAATACGCAGACGACACCGCCATCATATCTCATGACAAAAAACTAGACGTTACAATGCACAACCTACAACAACTAACAGACACTACAATGGAATGGTTCCGTATGTGGAGGCTCACACCCAATCCTACCAAATGCCAGCTCCTTATCCCCAACCATACTATTACCAACTACTCACCCACAATCGACATCCAAAATATTACAATACGACCAGACACGAACATTAAATACCTAGGCATAATATTCGACACAAAAAATAAATTCAAGACACATACGCAACGGACAAGGACCGAAACTATCAAACGATCAAAACACTTCCGCAGCCTGACGTATAAAAACCAAGGCATTTCAACACATACAGCGGCTAAAATATATAAATCAATATGCAGACCTATCATCGACTACGGACACATCATCTTAAGCAACGCCACAGAACTCACAAAACGCACAATACAGAAGACAGAACGAAAATCAATCAGAATCATCTCCAAAATCAGACACCCCGACAACCCCCTTCACAATATATCCAACGCAGAACTGTACAACACCACAAAC
Source organism: Othius punctulatus (assembly GCA_951805005.1). NCBI lineage: Eukaryota > Metazoa > Arthropoda > Insecta > Coleoptera > Staphylinidae > Othius > Othius punctulatus. The sequence continues at coordinate 43,965,443 of OX638145.1, read as the reverse complement.
ATCCCACCTATACTGGACAGACACGGAAAACTCAGACAGAAATTCAAACAAAATGAAACAAACTGGACAATTATGGACAAACTATGCATCGAACTAGCCACTAGACGAACGAACATAAAGCACCCTTCAAACACATTATATGAAATATACAAAGAATGACTTTTGCATACCTGTTCTCATCATTCACATCACCACTGCTCACCATCATCATCATCATCATCATCCATCATATAGAATTTACAATGTATACAATATATAAAATGTAAAACCTAAAGGCGGAAAGACCACATAGGTCGAAGCCTAATAAAGATTGTTTACTACTACTACTACTAAATTTTCATTATAATTTAATAAGACATACAATATTATCAATTTTTTTTAATTTTCCAAATCGTATCTAGGCATCGACAAGAAAGCCCATTTGCCTGCATTTCCTAAAAAAAAGTTGCAACTATCTGGACTTTGTCAAAAATGTCATAATTATGTGTATTGTGCATTAAAATTTATTATTTATATGAAATAATTTTTAAAACATTTAAAAATAACGGTGAAATTGTTCACAAATAATATTGCAATTCCAAAAATGTATTTATGATGTTCCACCAATTTGGCTCATATTTAAATAACAATATTTCAAAAACCACCGTATCAATATAAATGTAATTTATTGCTGCTGGAGAGTCATATAATGGTATTAAATAGGTATAAATAAATATAGATCCAATGATGAATTCTTGAGATATATCAATGTTTATTGTTTATTGATTTTAAGTGTTTTATCAATTAATCTCTTATTTAAATACCGGCATCTCAAAAACCACCGTATCAATGTTAATGCAATTTAATTTTGATGTGACACAATATACTGGTATCGAATGGACATCATAAAATTTAAATCCAATGCGGGATTCTTGAGATATATCAATTTTTGTTTGAAAGAATCAAATATGCAAAGCTTATCCAATTTTCACAGATTAATAATAAAACCTAGAGAACTAGTGTATCAATGTAGTTGCATTTTTTTGCTAATATAAACCGATATACTAGTATTCAATATCTGCAATTTAAAAAATATCCAATGAGAGATACTTGACATATCTCAATTTTTGTTTGAAAATATAGAATATTGGAACAATTTTAAGTGTTATTTCAATTAAGCTGACATTTAAATAACTATATCTCAAAATCCACTATCAAAATATTAATGTAATTTATGGCTGCTATAGAGTGATATACTGAACTTAAATGGGTATAATTAAACTTAGATCCAATGATGGATTCTTGAGATATATCAATTTTTATTTGAAAATATCGAATATCAGAACTATTTTAAGTATTTCTACAATTAAACTCTTATTTAAATAACGATATCTCAAAAACCACCGTATGAATATTAATGAAATTTATTACTGACATAGCTCGATATATTGGTATTAAGTGAGCATAATACAATTTAAATCCAATGCGGGATTTTTGAGATATATCAATTTTTGTTTGAAAATATCAAATATTCAAAACTGTTTATCCACTTGTTCACACATTAATATTGAAATCTAGAGAACTTGTGTATCAATGTAATTTTATTTTTTGTTAATATAAACCGATACACAAGTATTTAATATCTGCAATTAAAAAAATATCCAATGAAAGATACTTCAGATATATCAATATTTGTGTGAAAATATCCAAAATTAGAACTATTTTAAGTGTTACTCCAATTTAGCTTATATTTAAATAACGATATCTCAAAAACCACCGTATCAATAGCAATGTTATTTATTTCTTCTATAGAGCGATATACTGATATTAAATGGCTTTAATTAAATTTAGATCCAATGATGAATTCTTGAGATATATCAATTTTTGTTTGAAAATATCGTATATTAGAACTATCTTAAGTGTTTTTTCAATAAAGCTCTTATTTAAATAACGATATCTCAAAAACCACTGTATGAATATCAATGAAATTTATTGGCGATATAGCTCGATATACTGATATTGAATGGCTGTAATTAAATTTAAATCCAATGGGGGACTCTTGAGATATATTAATTTTTGTTTGAAAGTATCAAATATTCAAAGCTAGTTTTTCCTATTTTCACACATTAATAATGAAATCTAGAGAACTAGTGTATCAAAGTAATTGCATTTTTTGTTAATATAAACCCATATACTAGTATTCGATATCAGCAATTTAAAAAATATCCAATAAGAGCTACTGGAGATATATCAATTGTTGTTTGAAAATATAGAACATTGGAACTATTTTAAGTGTTCCTCCAATTAGGCTCATATTTGAATAATTGTGACGTACCTGAAGGGTAATCAGCGCGTTAGGCCGTGGAGCGAGTGGAGGGTCCCTTCGAAGCAGTGACGAGGGCCAGGCTCTCGGTGTCAGAGAGTGGGGGGGTTAAAAAAGGCTCCACGTAATTTTAACCTCGTCGCTACTTCGTCGCAAAGGGTGGCTCCACACTACCTGCGTGGGTGGACGGCAGACAGTCGGCGAAGTTCAGAAATCACGAACTGTCACAACGCTGACCATTTGGCGCCAACACCACCAGATTTAAATCTCGTAGTGAGAATAAAAACTGAAACTGAAATAAATGCCCGATCGAGAAAACGTGGGGGGAACAAAAAATAACAGGTGTGAATTTTGTAGTGTAAAATATCGGCGTTTATTCACACAAACGACGGACACCGTGTCTACGCTCCTGAAATAAATACCTCCGTACGCAACCCTTTCACGCAGGGTTCACCCTATTCGGCCGAATATTGCGAGCTCCTGATCGCGCGATTCAAAGGGCCGACGGAGCGACCTTTCTCTTACACAAGCGCAAAACACGTACGGCACGAAACACGTAACGCAAATTTTACACAACAGAAATAAACGATATGTCAATATGGAATTCAATTCAATTGAGACCAACAATCAAACATAAAGGTCTGGCTCAATTGAGAACACAAAAAAATAGGTATCAATATCTATATCTGTATCTGGCCTGTGTTCCTAGTATGTCTTCGCTGGCGGCTGGGTTCAGCTCCTGGATGGCGGCGGTTTGCGTCGTGGACGCCGATCACTCCATTCCGGCCTCAGAGCAGGATGATCGCGGCCTCCAGCCAAGAACGGGTTGGCTGAGCTACTTAGCCCTGACCCCGTAACAAAAACGCTCAGATGTTATGAGCGTATGGATAGTTCCTTGCCCTGTACCTGGTGCCTCAATCCCCTCAAGGGTGGTTAACTGAGTCCCCGTTGATTATCCCGGAAACCGGATGGTGGTACACCTATTACAACGGTTCTTCTGGCACTTCCGTACTGTACGCAAGGTAGCTGAATTCTGCCTCTATGGCGGCGTCTCGCCGGCGAATTTAAAAATCGCACACATGGGAAACGCGTCACCACAACAAAAAAAGGTGCGAGTACGGTCGTCTACAGTGCAGGTCTATGCGCCAATTAATTATTAAAATGCAGTTTCTGCCAAAGACGTTTCTGGACTGTTACATAATGATATCTCAAAATCCACCGTATAAATATTAATGTAATTTATTGCTGCAATAATATACTGATATTAAATGGGTGTAATTAAATTTAGATCCAATAATTGATTCTTGAGATATATCAATTTTTATTTGAAAATATTGAATATCAGAACTATTTTAAGTGTTTCTTCAATTAAGGTCTTATTTTAACAACGATATCTCAAAAACCATCGCATGAATATCAATGTAATTTATTGCTAACATAGCTGGATATACTGATATTGAATGGGCATAATTAAATTTAAATCCAATGCGGGATTCTTGCGATATATCAATTTTTGTTTAAACATATCATATATAAAAAGCTATTTTTCTAATTTTCATACATTAATAATGGCTCTAGAGAACTATTGTATCAATATTACATTTTGTTGCTAATATGCACCGATATACTAGTATTCGATATTTGAAATTAAAAAAATGCCCAATGACAGATACTTGAGATATATATTTTTTTGTCAAAAATAACGAAAATTAGAACTATCTTATGTGTTAATCCAATTAAATTAACTTTAAATAACGGTATCTCAAAAACCACTGTATCAATATTATTGTAATTTATTGCTAATATAGAGCAATATACTGATATTAAATGGGTATGATTAAATTTAGATCCAATGATGGATTATTGAGAATCAATATCAATTTTTGTTTGCAAATATCGAATATAAGAACTATTTTAAACGTTTCTTCAATTAAGCTTTTATTTAAATAACGATATCTCAAAAACCACCGTATCAATATTAATATAATTTATTGTTGATATATCTTGATATACAGGTATTGAATTAGCATAAATAAATTTAAATCCAATGCGGGGTTCGTGAGATATAATTTTTGCTGTTTTTAGGAATTTGTACACATTAATAATATTTAAATCTGGAGAATTAGTGTATCAATGTAATTGCATCTTTTTGCTAATATAAAGCAATGGATTAGGAATCGATATCTGAAAATTTCATTTATTACTGGTAACATTTTGGTAATATTCACCAGAATTTCAAATAAACTGTTAAACATTCAATAATTACTGTCAAACATTCAATAATTACTTAAATTTTTCAGTTCCAAAATTTCAATGGTACATAGTTTTCCGATTGCCTGGACCATGTATCAACTGTGTTTCACTTTATCTCAAATGTTTTTCCCTCTTGTGAACACAATATTGTATCAAATGTATTCTCCATATGTCAAATTGTTTTCACTATTTATCAAATGCTTTTCCCCTGATCTAATATTTAATCAATATCAACTAGAGAGAAAGGCATTTGATAAATATTGAAAACGATTTGACATATGGGAAATGCATTTGAAATAATATTGACTATTGATTGAAAGCGTAAATAGTGAATTCATATAAATTTGTGATAGATAAATAGTGAAAACGATTTGACATATGGGGAATACATTTGAAATAATATTGACTAGTGTTGACAAGAGGGAAAAGCATTTGAAATAAAGTGAAACATAACCAATATGGTGAATACATGGTGAAAAACAATATGAAAACTCTGTAACTGTAAAATTTTCAATTATTTCTAACAAAATTTAGTCATATTTAACAACATTTTATGTATTACTGGAAAAATTCAAAGATAACCATAATATTTTTTAACATTTCCAACAAAATTTTGTGATATTTAATAAAATTTTATTTATTACTAGCAAAATATTAGCAATATTTACCACAACTGTAAATTGTAATTGCTGTTAACATTTCAATCATAATTCAAATTTCTCTCAGCTATTTCCCAGCACAATTTAATCATATTTAACAAAATTTTAGTTACTACTGACAAAATTTCAGTAATATTTACCAGAATTTTAATTATTCTGCCATATATTCAATAATACCTGTCCAAATTCAAATAATTACTGCAGAATATGAATTGATTATCAATCATAAACAATCATCATCACTCAATCATAACAGGGACATTTTCAATTTTGTCTACCTACTTTTCGGTCGTATTTAATAATTTCATTATGCTGCTAAAATGTCGCTTCAAGAAAAGTACCTACTGTGAAAATTTCACGTATTTTGTCAAAATTATAGTGTTTACTGTAAAGTTTTCAATCAGTTTTATAAAAATTTCAATGATAAATGTCAAATTTTCAATTATTTCCAACAAAATTCTTTATTTCGCAGCTTGTGTTCTGATCAGTTTGACATTTTATGTTCCAACACTCAAAACTGCTTACATTGCCTATTTAATCAAATCTCTATCTTTAATAATAAGAAAGTAGTTACATTTATTACTCAATTTGGGACACCCTGTAAAGACTTTGTATGAAGTTCTGAAGTTTTTTTTAAATTTAAAGTTATAAAGGAATATGTTAGGTACATCACCAGAGTCATATCACATATCATGACGCACATATCACCAGATATGTCTATACCGCGACTAACGGCACATGCCTACAGATGATTCCCTACACCATTGACCCTAAACAAGATAAATCCATCCTTCGGTCATCAGCGTGATGTACTCGATCTGAATGCGCCCTAATGGATACTTGTGTGCCTGTAAATGGAATACATTGTTCTGTACTACATGTTCAATGGCTAAAATGGAAGCTAATTGAAATTGTTTGTAACACAGCTAATTGAAATAGTATTTGCCAGTTTAGTAGGAGATAATCGACGTAGATGCGTGCTAGTATTTGCAACTCATCGAAGTTTTGAATTAAATAAATATGTAGAGTTGACAATCATATTAGTGCCCAAGAACATCCTCATTTTCCAACAAATACATATTTGTAGTTTCTACTTCAATCGCTAAAATGCAATTAATTGATATATTGTATCTAGATTTGTGCAAAAATTACCTCTGTCTAATAATGCCTCTGTCTAATAATTATTGTGCATTTATTTGGTGAACGGGAATGAGAAAAGTATAATATACAATGTTATTTGCATATACTTGAAAGTTTACAGACGGAATATTGCCTGATAAGTTTCAGTATATGAAATCCATAGGACTGCAATAAGAGGAGTTGAGAGAACAGCGAAAACCGCTCACTCTGCATTGATAGGTATGCTCCAGTTCAGATATATCGGCAATTGGTAAAGATACATGTACTTTCCAACTGTCGATGCACGCCTTGCACTAAATCTTACTGTATAAAGTTAGCCAAAAGTCTTCGTATAAATGACGATCCGTTTTACTTTTATCTATCTAACCATTTGTATGAAGACTTTTGCCACACCCTGTATACAATTAGATGGGCAAGTAGTTTTCGTGCACATTCTTTCTGAAATTTCAGTAATAGCTAACCCATACTTGTCAATTGAGAAAGTTAAGCGTTTCATTTTCTCCCTTATTTAATACGGAAGCTTTGTCAAATTTTCAGGAGAATTAGTTTCAGGTGTACTGTACACGAATCTAATATCAAATTTGCAAATAATAAATTTTCAGAAATTTCAGTAATAGCTAACCCATACTTGTCAATTGAGAAAGTTAAGTGTTGGATTTTCTCCCTTATTTAATACTGAAACTTTGTCAAATCTTTAGGAGAATTAGTTTCAGGTGTAAAGCTTGTACTGTACACGAATCTCTTATCAAATTTCCAAATAATAAATTTTCAGAAATTTCAGTAATAGCTAAGCCCTACCTCCCAATTGACAAAGTTAAGTGTTTGATTTTCTCCCTTATTTAATACTGAAACTTTGTCAAATTTTCCGGAGAATTAGTTTCAGGTGTACTGTACGCGAATCTAATATCAAATTTGCAAATATTCTATTTTCAGAAATTTCAGTTATAGCTAACCCATACTTGTCAATTGAGAAAGTTAAGGGTTTGATTTTCTCCCTTATTTAATACTGAAACTTTGTCAAATTTTCAGGAGAATAAGTTTCAGGTGTATTGTAGACGAATCTAACATCAAATTTGCAAATAATAAATTTTCAGAAATATCAGTAATAGCTAACCCATACTTGTCAATTGAGTAAGTTAAGTGTTTGAATTTCTTCTATATTTAATACTGAAACTTTGTCAAATTTTCAGGAGGATTAGTTTCAGGTGTACTGTACACGAATCAAATATCAAATTTGCAAATAATAAATTTTCAGAAATGTAAGTATTAGCTAACCCATACTTGTCAATTGAGAAAGTTAAGAGTTTGATTTTCTCCCTTATTTAATACTGAAACTTTGTCAAATTTTATGGAGACTTAGTTTTAGGTGTACTGTACACTAATCTTATATTAAATTTGCAAATAATAAATTTTCAGAAATTTCAGTAATAGCTAACCCATAGTTGTCGAGTTTACTCGCGTATAAACTTTGTTATAATCGTTACAAAATGTCGGCTAGCACATGATTATTGCACATGATTATCGATTGTTGATAGTTTATGTTAGTTTAGTATGTGGAAGTTACCCGTCTGTACAAGACAATTTAATAAAACACGGTCCATGTGAAAATCAATTCTGTTGGCTCTCAATTGAGCCATTTATATTCAGAATAGGCAGCTTCAGCGTTCCTTATCCACGAAACAGAATGTTTTATACGCGAAAATGAATTGCAGTTGGTAACAAATCGTACCCTCAGAGTATACACAAGGACCTTCTGTGTAAAAGTGTTGACCAAATAAATTGCGGACGCAAACTGCCCCGATGTCAAGAAAGCGGCGACATGCGAAACATAAAAACGCTTTAGATAAAACATGATTAATTGTAGAATTGATATTCCATTTTATTTACTCCTTTTCGCAACTATTACCAAGATTGATAGAATTTGCGGGTTCCCACAAGCTTTTACTGGATAATAGATTTTAAACAACAGGGATTCGAGAGTTCCTTATGGTGAATAAATTGCTTTGTGACCACAGCAGTCAAGGTTAAAAGCTTATAAATTGCTATACTTATAGATTCCTGTTTGTTATACTGTGAAATTGCCAGTTAATATGAACACTTCCAATTACCACATTGTAATCAACAGTGTGAAACCTTTTCCGGCAGATTTACATAAAAATTTACATAAAGTAAAATAAGCACAAAATTAACTACCTAAATAATACCGGTTAATATTTTTGTTAGAATTTTATCCATCTTACCAGTTATTTTTGATTATTATTTGTTATTTAATGTACTTACTGGCATTTATTATTTATTTATTTATCTCGACTAGTTTCGGCTTAAAATTCAGCCATCATCAGGAGTATGTTTAACAAAGAATATACATATACCGAGTGTCTGGGATAAGGGACGAACATAGGAATTTAACTTGTTAACATGGATTGTTCATAGCAATTGATATCTGACCAGAAAAATAATTTTCACTATAACATGACATTTGTCAAACGCATGTCACGGGTTTTTTTAGTACATTTTTCGACTTATTTTTATTATTTCTGAGGAGGATTCTGGTACAAACGTAAATTCAATAAATTTAGAATAAAACACTACCTGTTGAAATTAAATGTGTACTTAGTGTGTATAGTTTTAAACGTGTTCTGTCTAATTATATAAAAATATATCTGTTATGTTAATGTACTGCGTTTATTTATACATGGTGTTAAAACAATAATGTAAAATATTTAAGGGGGTAGTAGTATGTACCACAACAAAGACAAAAGTCTTAATAAATATGGGTCCTTCAAGTAACGGTTTCGGAAATATGGAAAATTATTCTTTTTTACCTACTTACATTTTCTTATCATAATTGACTGATGTTTTGTGAAATATACATTAAGTATTTGAAAGTTGTTGTTAGTGCACAAGTTTTTATTGCTAGGGCTGTTCATTCTAATGCAGAATTAGCCGACATGCATTTCATGTATGGTCATGCTAATGGAATTGCCTACGAAGTAACCGTATACCTGAGAGTGAATAAATACTTCTCTATTAACCAAAAACTCAGGATGGATCCACACATATTCTAATATTAAACATTCATGTCTGCAGATTCCTTAGCTATAGAAAAATCGGCTCTTCTCATTTTCTGTGCTTCTTCATCTGTTGTTAAATAATTCTGACGTTCTTGAAGAAGTTGTTCTTTTCGTTCCTCATCCGTTTCATTGTCAATTTTAATTATCAGTGTATCGCATTTATTGCACGTATCTTTTTTCAAAGGTTTAATTTATAAATTAAATTTTGTGTAAAATATTTGTTAAGAATACATCAAACTAATTGGATGAGCCTCTTCTTTTGTGTAAATATCTTACATTTTTTGTATGTTCATTCCACAAGGTCAAAATTGAGCATCAGTCTGCTCTCTTCGATAATGTGAAACGTATTTTGAAATTGTGTTGATATGATTAACAACAGCTTGAACCTTTGCTTCTGGCAACTTATGTTTTCCTCCTTATTCAGTCTGCTCTCTTCGATAATGTCAAACGTATTTTGGAATTTTCTTGATATGATCAACAACAGCTTAAACCTTTGCTTATGGCAACTTATTTTTTCCTCCTTATTTCAGACCTCGTTGATCGGAAATTGGAGCCCGTCCATGACATTTTTTAAGAGCAGTGTTTACCTACATGTAGTGATACCAAGTGTTTTAAGAAACATTTCTTTATAAACTCCCACGTTTCTTAATTTATAAATTCTAAATAACTTTATTTTTTCTGCGTTTCTTGCTGCTAGGAAATTGGTTTGACTTTCATATGATTTTGAAGACCTTAATCTATTAAATTCAGATTCCCAGGTTTCAACAGGTAGATATTTTGCACATTTTTTTGCAGTACAGTTGCAATTGAAATTGACAAGATCTTTTGACTTTACCTCAACGCCCTTAAGAAACATTTCTTTACAAAATTCCACATTATTTAATTTATACGTTCTAGATAACTTTATTTTTTCTGCCTTTCTTGCTGCGAGGAAATTGGTTTGACTTTTATATGACTTTGAAGACTATAATCTATTAAATTCAGATTCCCGGGTTTCAACAGATTGATATTTGGCACATTTTTTGGCAATACAGTAGCAATTGAAATTGCCAAATTCTGTTGACATTATCTTAACGCCCTTGTAGTTATAATACGATTCGTTTTTATTTTTACAATTTTTTTTTCTTCTCGATTTTATGTTGGAAATGTTCTTTTTCCACCTTTGCGTGGACGACCTTCTGGTTTCTATAGGGTTTCATTATTAACAGAACTGTTGTTATTATACGTAAGATCTAGCATTGAGTTTTCTTTATCTTCTGGAAAATAAATTAAAATATTTGCATTTATAAAAAATCTAAGTAATAAAATTTTTGTTTTACCTAATCCATTAAGAAAATCACATGTAAATGAGTTTACGAGGAGCTATTTCCTATGTTATTTAACAAAATTTTGTTACACAGATGCGACAATAACTTAAAAATTAATAATTCATACTGTCAAACTATATTTTTCTTGCACAATCGCCTATTTATAATAATCTAGTGGACGCATTAAAATAATTTCAGGAATATGGTTGATAAAACTGGACTAATCTATTGAAAATAATAGAAACATCTTTAAGATATCATAAATAAAACGTAAAATAGGTAAAGCTAAGTGGGTTGGTCGCTTTTTGCAAAATTAAATAATGAATATTAAAAATGTAGTGAAAACTTTGCTACATTTTTACAATTTAGTATAAGCCTGATCTTTCTGAGATTGAAACAGAATAAATAGCTCAAATTTATATGTACAAAAGCAGTGTTAATTCATGTTTTATATTTTGTGAGTTGGAAGCTTTCTGCATAACGCGATCCAATTATTATTAATAACTTGCCATATATAAATTATTCATTCAGTTTAATTGCTGTTATCTATATAAATACCTTCTCTCATCTCACGGCAACTATTATAACTGTTGTAAAACTTTATCTTTGGTTAACACGCTGCATGAGTAAGGAAACTTAACGATTTTAAATAAACTTATCGTTCGATTTTCGAAAATTAACTTTGCTTAGCGGATATAAAATATTCTCACGTATTTTCATTATATATGTATATTTTTATGGGATTCAAATCGAATCCAGTTTTTATATAGGAAGCTGATTAACTTTCGAAGCCCTGCAGCAAAACCAATGATTTTGATTTAATTACCTCAATAAGGCGTCGAAATATTCTCACCGATAAATTGTTGAGTTTACGTTCGAGTGGGCTGCGGAGGAACTGCGCGAAATTAGATCGAAACGAAATTAGCCCCGAGATGCGCCTAATCCGATAATTGCGTTACCGATTCGCAGGTGCTAAAATTTGACATTAATTCGTAAAACTGCCGGTCGTCACCTTAAACCTGAGGAGTCCTGGAATCATTGGCATTGAACTGGAATTCAATTTGTCTGCCCTTGTTCCGCCGCCTCGGGAAAATATTAGCCTGCCCTCTTATATTTTTCGACTTCCATTCCAACGTAAAACTCTCTGCCAGTCCTAGTTAATCTCTTAATGTATGGCTGCTCTCTTGGCGCTGCGTTTTGCGCCATTAAGTGCTCTACATCTCAACTGGAGCTAGTTAAATGCTTGATACAAGTCCTCGGATGCTCTGTTGACATGTAGCTTATACGAGCCAATTGAACAACGTAAATCCTGATGAGCACCTTGAACTTCCACACTGGAACGAAGTTCTACAAACACGAAAAGTAAATTTAATTCCAAAGGATACTCTATTGATGATGGAATATTGAAAAGTATTTATTAGATCAGAAATCCTGGAGCTATCTTTCGATATCAATGCGTACTCGTCGCAAGTCAATATGATTACGTTACACACCAATACCATGTACTATGGAAGTCCTATTCGGGCACATAAAGTTTTCATGAAACAGTATTTACATGTATATTAAATTATGCTCTGATTTTTCATTGTCAGCTGGTCTATCTTAAAGCCCCTGAAACATACAAAGCCTGATAAATGGCTATAAAAGGTGCGGTATTTACTAGATGAGATGATATAAAAATTATACAAAAACGGAGCTGGGGATGAATTTTTATCACTTTACACTCTATGCGAAGGTTGATCGTGAATTTTAATATATCCTAATATTACGAACGCAAACTAAAGTGGAAATAAGTCTTTTACATAATTCGCCGGCAATTCGCAATTTTACATCCACCATAACCGTGCAGAATGTACGAGTAATATCCCTTCTCTGCGGCACAAAACTGAACGGTCAAGTACAAGCGTAATAATTTACGTTGCTTTTGCAGTTTTCTGGCATACGTTCCGGCGGCTTTATAGTTTCATCCCGTACCTAATATAATATTCCATAAGTAATATATATTTGTATGGAAATTTTAAGCAGTAGACAGACGAGTGTCGTTCAACCTCTATCGTGACGAACAAGTTCGCGTATTTAAATGAACCTAATGGAGCGTCTCAACGGAAGAATAATATATTTATTTGTATAGAGAACAAGTCATCTGAAGTACAACAGAGATATCGCGAGCATTTTTCACCATGAAGCAGTTCTGCATAAACACGAACCACTATTTAGGATAACTGGATGTGATAATATCGATTCCTATTCGCATCCTCCCACATTCCCGACAGGACAGTTACAAATGACAAAGTCATTTATCAAAATTGTTTTATACTGGTATTTAAACGCAGCTACTTTAAAACCATAGTATTCTGCATTGCCATTACTCTAACAATGAGATATGTAACAGACATATGCATTTTTGTTTTTAATTAATGTGTAGACACAATTTTTGGGGAACCGCTCGTTTGGCCGACAGGTTAGAACGTTTGCTTATCATGTACAAAGACAACCAACGGTTCGAGCCCCAAATACAGACTATAAGGCTGTTTTCTTAGGGGCAGTTGGCCTTATTAGATAGTTGGCCGATTAGATGCGTCTTTACAAGAGGTAGTATATAGTACATTTTTACTGCATTAAAACTAATGCCATTCGCTGTTCAGAGCTCATTAACGGTGCTCGAATAGATCGAATTTCTTGAATAACAAGCCCTAACTCAATACACACACTTGAACAAATCATATGGCTGAAGGACAAGTTGGTCGCTAACCAGTTACAGATAATATCCCTAATAAATACATTCATCACCACCATTTTTTGGGAAGATTATAACTTTGTAAAAACGGGTCAATTTTTTTCAAAACCTCAAAAACTCGTAAGAACTTTTCGATTTGTACTTTCAAAAATTTCATTATGGCCTCTAAAACGCAGTGTTTATTTTGCTAATAATAGAACGACTTTTATAATTTCTTTCCAAATTCGCTCCTAATCTGCTACTGAAGCAAAATGTAAAATGTATAAGATTACTTACAGTTCCATGTTTGAAGGAACTATTAAATAGTTACAATTTTTGCATAGCGGCTCTATAATATTCAGAATCTTGATGTTCTTGATATTTTTATAGTAGTCAGAAATATTATAAAACGGTACTAAAGTCAATATATCAAAATGGTCAAAATATTCTTTGTAAACTTTGTAAAAAGGGGTCGCTTTTTTTCAAAACTTCAAAAACTTCTAAGAACTTTCCGAATTGTACTTTCAAAAATTTCATTATGGCCTCTAAAACGCAGTGTTTGTTTTGCTAGTAATAGAACAACTTCTATAATTTATTTTCAAATTCGCTCCTTATGTGCTACTGAAGCAAAATGAAAAATGTATATGATTACTTACAGTTCCATGTTTGAAGGAACTATTAAATAGTTACAATTTTTGCATAGCGGCTCTATAATATTCAGAATCTTGATGTTCTTGATATTTTTTCACTAGTCAGAAATATTATAAAACGGTACTAAAGTCAACTTGTCAAAATGGTCAAATTATTCCAATATACCAGGTGGCCCAAAAGTAGGTATACAGGTATACAGTATACAGGTGTATACAGCTCTAGTATACACATGGGAAGGTGGACATTTAGTGCACCACCATTTTTTCGGAAGATTATAACTTTGTAAAAACGGGTCAATATTTTTCAAAACCTCAAAAACTCGTAAGAACTTTCCAATTTGTACTTTAAAAAATTTCACTATGGCCTCTAAAACTCGGTGTTTGTTTTGTTAGTAATAGAACAACTTCTATAATTTATTTTCAAATTCGCTCCTTATGTGCTACTGAAGCAAAATGTAAAATTTATATGATTAATTACAGTTCCATGTTTGAAGGAACTATTGAATAGTTACAATTTTTGCATAACGGCTCTTTAATATTCAGAATCTTGATGTTCTTGATATTTTTATAGTAGTCAGAAATATTATAAAACGGTACTAAAGTCAACGTGTCAAAATGGTCAAAATATTCCAATATATTACATGAAATTGGTCTTCCGGATTTATTTTCAAATTGACTGCCGGTTGATAAATGATGAATATGAAATGCCTACAAATCCAAAGAACTACAAAATTGAAAAACCGGGCCACTTTTGATAAAAATTCCAAAAAATAGAAATGTAAATTGTAGTCAGAAATATTGAAATACTATATAAAACTCTACACTTAATATATTAGCAACAAACTTACGTATAACTCTGATGAAAAACTTCTTTATTATGAAAATTTTCATGATCGTCACTTAGACACACTATTCTAATATTCCCTATAAAACTATCTCGATTTACTGAAAAATGGGCAGTTGATAAATAAATAAATTTCATCTCTACTACTAAAATATTAATTTCACTCGTAGAAAAATTAGGATCAATGAAACATTTACTAAAAATTGCTGCAGATTTAAATTCTGTACAAAACTATCTCGATTTACTGAAAAGTGGGCAGTTGATAAATAAATAAATTTCAGCTCTACTACTAAAATATTAATTTCACTCATAGAAAAATTAGGAATGATGAAACTTTTACTAAAAATTGCTGCAGATTTCAATTCTGTACAAAACTATCTTGATTTACTGAACAGTGGGCGGTTAAATAAATAAATTTCAGCTCTACTACTAAAATATTAATTTCACTCATAGAAAAATTAGGAATGATGAAACTTTTACTAAAAATTGCTGCAGATTTCAATTCTGTACAAAACTATCTTGATTTACTGAACAGTGGGCGGTTAAATAAATAAATTTCAGCTCTACTACTAAAATATTAATTTCACTCATAGAAAAATTAGGAATGATGAAACTTTTACTAAAAATTGCTGCAGATTTCAATTCTGTACAAAACTATCTTGATTTACTGAACAGTGGGCGGTTAAATAAATAAATTTCAGCTCTACTACTAAAATATTAATTTCACTCATAGAAAAATTAGGAATAATGAAACATTTACTAAAAATTGCTGCAGATTTAAATTCTGTACAAAACTACCTTGATTTACTGAAAAGTGGGCAGTTGATAAATAAATAAATTTCAGCTCTACTACTAAAATATTAATTTCACTCATAGAAAAATTAGGATCAATGAAACATTTACTAAAAATTGCTGCAGATTTCAATTCTGTACAAAACTATCTTGATTTACTGAAAAGTGGGCAGTTGATAAATAAATAAATTTCAGGTCTACTACTAAAATATTAATTTCAATCATAGAAAAATTAGAAATAATGAAACATTAGTAAAAATTGCTGCAGATTTAAATTCTATACTTTTAAATTCCACTTGAAAATTCAAAAGTTTCGATAACCAATCAGAAATAGAGAGAAATTAAACAAATTTGCCAATACATATGAATTCTCCAAAGGAAATTTCCTCTTTGTATCAAAGAGTTAAGAAATTTTTAGTAAACGCCTAGCAAAAATATTGGAAATGAGAAATGAGTATAAGACTATTTGTCTCGATTTACTGAATAGTGGGCAGTTGATAAATACATAAATTTCAGCTCTACTACTAAAATATTAATTTTAATCATAGAAAAATTAGGAATAATGAAACATTTACTAAAAACTGCTGCAGATTTTAATTCTGAACTCTTAAATTCCTCTTATGGTTATGCATTCAACAAAATTCTGCAACCAATCAAAAATAAAGAGATATTAAACCAATTTGCGAATAAATATAAATTCTCCAAAGGAAATTTCCTCTTTATATCAAAGAGTTGAGAAATGTGTAGTAACGGCCACCAAAAATATTGGAAATGTAATCAATCACTACAAATATACAACTCCGATAAAAAAACTTCACGTTTTGTCCAGTATTTGAGATATATTCCGCGTTTCGTAAAAAAATTCCATTTTTTCACATAAATTCTATTAAAGTCCAATGAAACATTCAAAGAATTTTCAAATAATCTAGCGAAATTGCACTAAAATTTTGGTTTGGGTAATACAAAAATATATAAATACAATGTATAATTCAAAATCACAAAACAAGGTAAATTTGATTACAAATAATGAAAAATATGAAAAGTTCCATTCTAATTTAAATTTTATTCCTACCTGTAATGACTGGTAATGACTGTAATGCTTGATCATTGCATACTTTTGATATTGTCTATGTAATGTGTTGTTTGTATTATTTTGTATTCCTATGTATTGTCACCTACATTTTACATTTTACATTTTACATTTTTCTTCTATGTTATAATTTTTAGACCTTTGCGAATGTTTTATTAACTATGACGACCCACATCCATGTCCGATTGCAATGCATCGAATGTTATAATGGCCTATGTGATTATTGTATAAATAATTAAAAATTTATAAATACCTACTCTTAAATTCCACTTATAATTCAAAATTTAAAATTTCTTCGTAATCAATCAGGAATTGAGAGAACTTATACCAATTTGCCATAAACGCATATTCTCTTACATAAAATTGCACTTTATAGCAAAAAGTTAAGGAATTTTAAGTATCTCCTACCAAAAATATAAAAAATGGTAGCAAACATGTACAAATATATGTATAACTCTGATAAAAAAACTACTTTCTTATTAAAATTTTCTTTATCGTCGAAGCATTTTTTTAGTTTCCAGTCCACAAATATTTTAAAATGGATAGCGTAACTTACCCTACATTTCATCGCCAATAAATCTTCTATGGCCTCTCTTGCTTTTACCACAATATTGAAAAGAATAAGCCGATAAATTGAAAACCAAATTAGTGCTGTTCCATTTCGGAAAAGTTAACATCAATTTAGATTTTATTAGGCAACTAGAAATCAAAATTCATTCTCGTGGTAAATTACTTGGAATTGTAATTGACGACAAATTAAATTAGAAAGTCCACTGCCAGAACTTAAACAAAATAATATTTTCTGCTTGTTATGCATTAAGTGTTAAGAAAATTTTGGTTTATCAGTGTACACTTATAATATACAAGGCAATTTAAGGTATTATTCTGTACTTACTGGTATAGTAATTTTTTATTTTATATTATTATTTATTTATTTTTATTTTACCTAACTAGTTTCAGTTTGTAAAGCAAACCATCATCAGAGGCGTCAAATGTGTAATTTTGCTGTGTATTTATCTAGATTTTATTTAATCTTAAATATTTGGAATTTTATTTGAATTTTGAAAGATATCTAAATTGAAATAAAATTCCAAATATTTAAGATGAAATATTGCTGCGTATTGCTGCGCATTGCTGCTTATTTATCTTGATTTTATTTGGAATATTTGGAGTTTTATTTGAATTTTGAAAGATGTCTAAATTCAAATAAAATTCCAAATATTTAAGATGAAATATTGCTGCGTATTGCTGCTTATTGCTGCTTATTTATCTTGATTTTATTTGGAATATTTGGAATTTTATTTGAATTTTAAAAGATGTCTAAATTCAAATAAAATTCCATATATTTAAGATGAAATAAAATCATGTTAAATACACAGCAAAATTACACATTTGACGCTTCTGTTGATTGTTTGCTAAACAAACTGAAACTAGTCAGGCACAATAAAAAAAAATAATAAGAAATAAAAAAAAATAAAAAACTATACCAGTAACTACAGAATAATACCTTAAATAAATAACTGGTAATATGGATAAAACCTTAAACTTAATAAAGGGCAATGTTTGAATCGTTATGATACAGAATAATACTCTATAGAAATAGCGTTCAGTCCAAGCAAATATTTCGTGTAGAAGAAAGCAATGAGTATTATATTTGGACACTTTTTTTGGAATATTTAAAAACATTATTCATGTGAATCATGAATCATCAGACATCATTATTGAATTGCGAATTATTAAAAAATAGACAAAGTGTAGTCGCAGTAATTAACAAGCCTATTACCAATTTAATTAGAAAATTTTATTTAGTATGTTTTTATTGATAAGTATTTGAATTTAATTATATTACATATCTCGGTATATTAAAGCATTACAATTGGATACAATATTCTGGACTATTTTTAACCAGACTAATACTTTTTTGCATATTTTGTAATAACGATTGAATTTCTCATTTTTGAAAAATTTCGAGTAAATAATCGACAAATATTTCAAGAATATATTGGAAATTTTTGAGATTTTTGCCGTATATATTTCGAAATTTTTCAAAAATTCATTTACTTTGTAACTAGTATTAAAAAACTGCCCAGACATTTCTGTTTTTTAAATAGTCATTTTGTCATCGAGTTATTTTTATTTCAATTTAAAAAAAAACCCACACTATTTTTATTGTTGGCGGTTACCTTTATTTTGGATTTTTTTTATTGACAGTAGTAATGTTAAAAAAAATACCAAGACATCTAGCTTTAAAAAAAAGTCATTTACTTACTAATAGTAAAAATATAGAGACATTTTATTCCTGTTGTTTTTTTTAATGTCGAGCTATTTCCATAGACTTTTTAAAAATCATCTACACTCTTCACATTCACACTCATACATTATTTTCATTAGGATTAACAAGGCACTTGGTAATTTTAAAAAATGCATGTAATTTTAGTTTGATTTTAAGTTTGATTATATTTTTATTAACTTCCTCAGTTTCTTCCTCAGTACGTTTCATGCAATTTCCTAAAAATGAAAAAAATATAAACTATTTTTATAGACGTTCTGGACTTTTTTTTATTGTTATTTGTAACAATAGTTGATATAATGGTTACAGTTTATGATCTTTCAGATACTTTTGAGTTTAATATTTCTTGATAGTTAGACTGTAAATTTTGATTTTGGTATTAAATCTTCTTAAAAGTTATTGGCGTTTTCTAAAATCTTTATACACTGTTCTATAACTTCACTGAAATATGTTTATGTAAATATCTTATATATGAAATATCTTATATGTTATTGAAATTGCTAAAGGTTTAGTATAATTTGTATACTTTGACCATGATTTATAAGTTTTCTGGATTTTTTTTTCTTTTCAGTTTCTTTGGTTGCACAACCGTTAAGTTTTTGTAATTTACTCTTATGTTTAATTTTAGAACATTTTATCAGGGCTGATAAAGTACTAAATGAATCGGTAAGAAGCAAAATTGTCTATATAACAATTTCGAAATTTCGAGGAAATTGAGTTATAGTTAGTTGCTGTCAAATCTGTAATAACAATTTTTGTGTATGACTCATAAATAATGCATTCATTATGTACGTAACTATGGTAACATAATGCATATTTCGGATTATATCAGGGGTTGTATTATGACTTTATTATATAAGAGGGATTGTGTTATGACTTCACAATATAACACGGGTTGTATTATGACTTTACAATTTAACAGGGGTTGTATTATGACTTCATAATACAACATGATGCGGCCTCTTCACTCGGATGATTATATATACGAATACCTAATTTCTAGTAATTGCATTAATGATTATTTTTCGACATATATGTCACTTATATTGCTTCTTTTTTTTAATCAATTGCCATTTTCCTTGCGGTGTTGACGTTTTGTGTACAGTGTTAGAGCTTATGCAAGATATGCTTTTGTTTTTGGAAAAAAAAAACATAGAGTTTGAGTTATAATACAAACTTTATTTTTTAAATGGCATTCATGGTTGGCTTTGTCATTTAAAAAAAAACATTTTTTTTTATAACGATATAATGTTTTCTATTTTTACTTTTATAAATAAATGAGATGCAGGTATCGTTGTATAATTGAATAGAATTTAGTGCAATTAAAATGGAACAATTCATAGAATTCTAGTAGTAATAGGAAAAACAAAAAATTCCCATTGCAAACTCTGTTTTTATTAATCTGTATAATACAAATAGTTCTCAATCGTGTTTATTTGTCAAAGTAATAATTGCCATAAAGTTAATTTTCGAAGAAGGCCTTCATTTATCAAAGTAAGTATAGCAAACCTTGTATCCCTATAAAAAGAAAAATTTGTACTTTTTAAAAATGTCAAAGCCAACTAAGACTGCCATTAAAAAAAATAATTAAAGTTTGTATTATAACTGAAAAACTGTGGTCTTTTTTCAAAAAACAAAAGCATATCTTGCATACGCTCTTAAAGCGATATCTCTTTCCTCACTTAATCGAATATCTATATCTTATAGTTTCCGAGATCCCAGTGCTTAAAATGAAAAAAAAAACTCACCTTGCATATCTCCTTTTGCCTCTTCTGTTGCTTGGTTACTTACCGCTTCAAATATTTATTTATAATTCAATTATATTACTTATAATGGAGAAGTTTTTTGGCACTTTCAGGTGTAGGGTAAATAAGAGAATGCATAAATACTTCTCCATTTAGAAGTATTTCTGCACGTTCAGGTGTAGGGTAAATTAGAGAGTGCATAAATACTTCTCCATTAACCAAAAACTCGGGATGGATCCACACACATTCCAATATATTACTTATGTCGGTAGATTAGAGCATAAAATTTAGATTCAATATTCTGGACTATTATTCTTTTATTAACCATACTAATTTATTATGGCAATTTCTAAAATTTGTATGGAATATTTTTTTGCATATTTTGTAATTATGATTGAATTTATCATTTCTTTTTTCTTCAGGCATGTTACAGAAAATTTACGAACTTCTCATATATTTGGCATAAGAATGGATCTCATTCTAGCATCAAAATATCGATAAAATAAATATACATATTCCAGTGTTAAAACAGAGCTGTACCTATATTCAAACACAAGTTATAGAAAGCACCATATTGATTCAACAGGTTTAGAAGCCTATTTAATAAATGCAGGTATTATTAGTTTTTGCGTTGTAAATTAAGCTTCCTGAAAGATTAGTAGCTATTTAATTACGCAAATAAACGCGAACCATCCGACTTTACAAACCTAGTCTACATAATTGCATTCTTGCAGCCGTGTCGGTTCTTTATTGCAGCTAAAATCCACACTTCCATTAATTACGCTTTAGTCTGTGCAACTTATAGAGGAGTAAAATGTATGGAAATAAACTTCGTAACTGCACTTAGATTTTTCCTAAATACATTGCATCAGCCGGTTCGTGTATCCTCTCAAATACTTAACTGAGGCCGTGAAACTGGGAAGCTTTTAAAAACTCTGGCAGGAAAGTAATAGCATTGGAATTTTGTTATTGCTGGCGCTAGGAATTTTCATAATTTGATATTTAGCTTGGCAAAATATAGAGATACATAAGTGCATTGGAAAGTAATATAGAGCATAATCTGTTTGCAATATTTAAATGGTGTTAATTAAGTGACAATTAGGGGCGGGTCTTTACGCTAGGGCAGTTTTGTATGTGCACAATATAAGGTACCTAAACTTATGCACGAAATCGTGAGTCGTGTCACATACAACCAGATTGTAGCTGTCTAAATGTTCATTAGTATTGTTAGATTTATCACAACGCTGGAGCACTTCAGAGGGGATAATTACGGAAACTTTGACGTGATAGTTGACAAAACACGTCAAATGTACACCCACAAAATCCAGGGCGGCCTCTCACCCCTCAAACCGCACAGAAAACGAGAATTAACAATGCATTGAGCGGCTCATTTTACAATCCAGTAGCTGAAAATGCAGTCGTTTTCTCCCAAAGCTGACGATTGCATCGTATAACATGCATGAGACCTCATGCACGAATTAAATCGGCGTAATCCCCTCTATTCTAAATAATTAAACAGCTGTCCTCGAACATTACAGTTCGCATCAACGCATATTAGATGAGAACCCTTCTCGTTCAGAAGAACCAAATAGGTTGTCATTGAAAGGCGTTAACAAATGCGGCTTAGAAGTCCATCTTTATTACTAGAAATTGCAACAATGCAAATTAATTACGAGGCTGACGATGAAACTCCACTTCATATTGTTCACGTCTTATATTTCTGGTGGAGAAGAGTAATTTGAGTTCGAAGCGAAATTAATTCCCAGCTCCCTTACTATCACACTGTTTACTGTTTCGTCATGAGATATTCACTGGCGCATTATTTATTAAAGTTAGTTAATTTCAATATCCTTAATATGATGCGAAACCTTGCCCTACATTTCAAGTATAGCATTTGCGGGAATATGCCTTTCTCCAGATTATACCTACTAACATCACATGAGAGAAAATACATTAATATTTTAATAACATAATTGCTAAGCTAAAAAGGCGTGAAATACCATTAGGGCGGGCTGAAGTAATAAGTTCCAAATCAATATAAGGCATGACTGCAATTAAGGCCCAGTTGTACAATTGGTAATACAATAGCATCCTTAGGGCCAGTTGTACAAACATAGATTACCTTTGACCATGGTTCAGTTACCTAGGTTACAATTATTGATACAATGGTATCCTTAGCAATTGAACCACGATCAAAGATAATCCACATTTGTACAACTGGACTTTAAAAACTAACCCACGATCAAGGATGATCCACGATTGTACAACTGGGCCTTAATCGTAGCATGTATGAAGTAATGGCTATCAAAACATTATTTTTTTATTTGTCACTGAAATTAGTCGTCGCACGTGATTTTCGTTTTTACCAAAAGAAATCTGAAATTCCTTAATGCGATTTCAACTGGAATGACCAGTTTTTCCTAAAAATACTATCAAAAATACTGTATATTTTAAATTTAAAATGCATTCTTCGCCTGAAGAAGCCACAGTATGGCGAAACGATTGTAGCGACAAATAATGACTAAATATATATATATATATATATATATATATATATATATATATATACAGGGTGTCCGGAAAATACGTGTACAACGTTTGACGACATACTCCTGACGTCAAAATAGGTCGATCTAAGCCGACTTAGTTATATCCAAAATTGTCTCGTTTAGCCGGTAGAGGGCGTCAAAAATTAATATCAATGACGTTTAATAATTTGACAATTAATCAAGTATAATATTTACTCAAGTATACGATCAACATTATTGAATTACAAGTTCATTTTACCATTAAAAATGGAAAATTATACAAACTCTCAGAAAGTTGACATGCTCCTGGTATACGGGTTTTGTCGAGGAAATGGGCGTCAGAGTGTTAGGGTTTACATGGAGAGGTTTCCTAACCGTCGAATACCAAACCACCAAACATTTGCCAATATTGAGCGTCATCTTCGGGAAACGGGCAGTTTTGAGAAAAAGTTTGAAGGCAGGGGTCGTATGCGAACAACTCGAACTGTGGAAACAGAAGAGATGATTCTGGAAAGAGTTGAAGAAGAACCAAGTACCAGTACCCGTCTCTTAGAACGTGAGTTAAATGTTCCTAAAACGATTGTCAATGAGGTTTTAAGAGAACAGTTGTTACATCCTTACCACATACAAAAAGTCCAGGAACTTTTACCGACTGATCCCCCCATGCGGCTTACATTTTGTCAATTTATTAGAAACAAAAGAATCCTTGTTCCAAATTTTTGTAGAAAAATTATGTTTACTGACGAGGCATGCTTTACAAGATCTGGGGTAACCAATCTGCACAACGAACATATTTATTCCGATGAAAATCCACATGCCATTAAAGTTGCACATCATCAGCATCAATTTAAAATTAATATTTGGGCAGGTATTATTGATCACTACCTTATTGGTCCCATTGTTATTCCAGACAGGTTAGATGGAAATATTTATTTAAATTTTTTGCAAGACACATTACCAATTCTTCTGGAGAATTTGCCCATTTTACTTCGGAGGGAAATGTGGTATATGCATGATGGTGCCCCGCCCCATTTTTCCGTTGCCGTTCGGCAATACTTACATCATCAGTATCCCAACCGATGGATTGGAAGAGGCAATGATGCACCAGTAAAATGGCCACCACGTTCTCCTGAGTTAAATATGTGTGACTTCTTTTTGTGGGGCGCTATTAAAACAGAAGTTTACAAGACTCCGGTAAACACACGCGATGATTTATTGCAGCGGATTTTAAATGCAGGCAACCATTTTAATAATCCCGAGACATTAGATAGGGTCCAATATCATTTTTTAAAGAGTGTTAATAAGTGTATTCAGCAAGATGGCGGTCATTTTACACATTTGCTTAAGTAATGTTTTTGTTTTACTTAGTTTCTTACAATAGATACTTTCAACTTTGTTATACTTTTGTTTTTTTTGACGCCCTCTACCGGCTAAACGAGACAATTTTGGATATAACTAAGTCGGCTTAGATCGACCTATTTTGACGTCAGGAGTCTGTCGTCAAACGTTGTACACGTATTTTCCGGACACCCTGTATATATAAACAATCTTTATTGGGCTATCGACCCCATGGGGTCTTTCCGCCTAAATGACTAAATATATTGACAGTTATAAACAACTAAATGACTGACTAAATATATTGACAGTTATAAACAAAGTGTAATTAAAGTGAAAATGAATATAAACTTTCAAAAAATAGCGCCACACCTATTAGTTTAAATTAATTATATTTACAATAATATGCAATCTTTTTATATTTGTGCATTGGAATATTTCATATTAACCCAACATTCTCAACAAAAAAATATTACATATATATATATGCAAGGTTTAGGTTATTCTACTACTCATTTATAAACTTACTCCAATCGCAATTTAAATCGATTCTAAATAAATAATTAATAGTTAATGTGTTGAAGTCGCAGCATAATCAATATATTCATAAATCATTCTATAATATATCATAAAAAAATATTTTCATATATACGTATACACTTGATGTGTGTTAAATAAATAATACCCTGCCCAGTTCACTTGTATACATTATAGATTTAATTATTTATATTTGATTATTGTATGATATTTTGCCAATATTGCCTACTACCGTAATAATTACAGAAAGTATGTATGTAGATTACAATTTCCAGTAATTTTATACACTTATTCTGTACATATTTTAATAATAAATGTGACCTAACAGCGCTGTTAAGATCACGTTTTAGCAAGAGGCACCAAGTTTTTAAATCTGCCATAGTTAATATCGCTGTTCAATATTCAAATATGTACAGTTATGCTCACATAAATCTAGTACAATAAATTATGTTACAATAGCAATTTTATATAGCGATGTCAAATTTTTTGTACTAGATTTATGTGAGCATGACTGTACATAGTTACATTAGTGGTGTATAATATAGTATAACGTTCGAACTATAGTTTAACATTCATAGCTTTTAAATGGCACAATTAGCCACTGCCACTATCAATTTTCAAATAAACAGCCAGAGATTGACATTAAAAAGTATTAACATTCAAGTCAGAATGAAATTGACTGTACGAAAGAAGCTATAGCTACAAAGTTCGGTTTTGTAATAATTAAAGACTCGACAAGTGCAAGAGGTGAGAGAAACTACAGACTGCACAAGTCAAAAATGCGAATTTTCGGTAGTTAAAAAGAAAAACGTTTCAGTTATTTACTATCAAAGATAATAACATCTTTTTTCCCGGGTAAAAAATTATTAGACAATACGCAATACAAAAGTTGTCCTGTTGTTGCACCAAAAGTGAAACACTACATACTATCTTAAAAAAATCCAATCATATCTTAATTTGTTGAAAAATAAATGTATCCCCTTATTCAGCACAGTCTTCAATTATAATTGCAAGTTGGGCATGTATAATATGGTCATTAAATAGTGTTAACATTCAAGTCAGAATGAAATTGACTGTACGAACGAAGCTATAGCTACAAAGTTCGGTTTTGTAATAATTAAAGACTCAACAAGTGCAAGAGGTGAGAGAAACTACACACTGCAACAAGTCAAAAATGCGAATTTTGGGCGGTTAAAAAGAAAAACGTTTCACTTATTTACTATCAAAGATAATAACATATATTTTCCCGGGTAAAAATGTATTAGACAATACAAAAGTTGTCCTGTTGTTGCACCAAAAGTGAAACACTACTTAGTATCTTAAAAAAAACAATCATATCCTAATTTGTTGAAGAATAGATTTATCCCCTTATTCAGCATAGTCTTCAATTATAATTGCAAGTTGGGCATGTATAATATAGTCATTAAATAGTGTTAACATTCAAGTCAGAATGAAATTGACTGTACGAAATAAGCTATATCTACAAAATTCGGTTTTGTAATAATTAAAGACTCGACAAGTGCAAGAGGTGAGAGAAACTACACACTGCAACAAGTCAAAAATGCGAATTTTGGGCAGTTAAAAAGAAAAACGTTTCAGTTATTTACTATCAAACATAATAACATATTTTTCCCGGGTAAAAATTTATTAGACAATACACAATACAAAAGTTGTCCTGTTGTTGCACCTAAAGTGAAACACTACTTAGTATCTTAAAAAAAAGATTTTATCCTAATTTGTTGAAAAATAGATTTATCCCCTTATTCAGCACAGTCTTCAATTATAATTGCAAGTTGGGCATGTCTAATATGGTCATTAAATAGTGTAAACATTTAAGTCAGAATGAAATTGACTGTACGAAAGAAGCTATAGCTACAAAGTTCGGTTTTGTAATAATTAAAGACTCGACAAGTGCAAGAGGTGAGAGAAACTACAGACTGCAACAAGTCCAAAATGCAAATTTTGGGTAGTTAAAAAAACATTTCAGTTATTTACTATGAAAGATAATAACATATTTTTTATTATTTTCACATAAGTGTTGTTTATTTACAATTTTATTAGAGGTTAATAAATTTCGACTCCCTAATTTTGCAATCTCGCTAGTTCTGAGTGTAAGGTGTTAAAAGACACATTTAGTTATACATGCTGTGTGATTCTGGAATCATTTTAATGACTAATAAGAGAAATATTAACAAAAATGTACTTTTTTTACATTTTATTGATTTCATCTCTTAATTTTTCAATCTCGCTTATGCTGAGAATAACGTGTTAAAAGACACATTTAGTTATACTTGTCGTGTGATTCAGAGAATTTTTGAACAAATAATAAGTGAAATTTTTACATAAGTGTTCTTTATTTACAATTTTATTAGAGGTTAATAAATTTCGGCTCCCTTATTTTTTAATCTCACTTATTCTGAGTATAAGGTGTTAAAAGACACATTTAGTTATACATGATGTGTGATTCTGGAATCATTTAAATGACTAATAAGAGAAATATTAACAACAATGTACTTTTTTACATTTTATTGATTTCGACACTTTAATTTGTCAATCTCGCATATTCTAAGGATAACTTGTTAGAAGACACATTTAGTTAAACTTGCTGTGTGATTCAGGGAATTTTTGAACGAGTAATAAGCGAAATTTTTACATAAGTGTTCTTTATTTACAATTTTATTAGAGGTTAATAAATTTCGACTCCCTAATTTTTCAATCCCGCTTATTCTGAGTATAAGGTGTTAAAAGACACATTTAGTTATACATGCTGTGTGATTACGGAATCATTTTAATGACTAATAAGACAAATATTAACAAAAATGTACTTTTTTTACATATTAATGATTTCGCCCCTAATTTTTCAATCTTGCTTATTATGAGGATAAGGTGTTAATAGACACATTTAGTTATACTTGCTGTGTGATTCAGGGAATTTTTGAACGAGTAATAAGTGAAATTTTCACATAAGTGTTCTTTATTTACAATTTTATTAGAGGTTAATAAATTTCGGCTCCCTTATTTTTCAATCTCGCTTATTCTGAGTATAAGGTGTTAAAATACACAATTAGTTATACATGCTGTGTGATTCTGGAATCATTTATATGACTAATAAGAGAAATATTAACAAATATGTACTTTTTTTACATTTTATTGATTTCGACCCCCTAATTTTTCAACCTCGCTTATTCTGAGGATAACGTGTTAAAAGACACATTTAGTTATACTTGTTGTGTAATTCAGAGAAGTTTTGAACAAGTAATAAGTGAGATTTTCACATAAGTGTTCTTTATTTACAATTTTATTAGAGGTTAATAAATTTCGGCTCCCTTATTTTTTAATCTCACTTATTCTGAGTATAAGGTATTAAAAGACACATTTAGTTATACATGATGTGTGATTCTGGAATCATTTAAATGACTAATAAGAGAAATATTAACAAATATGTACTTTTTTTTACATTTTATTGATTTCGACCCCCTAATTTTTCAACCTCGCTTATTCTGAGGATAACGTGTTAAAAGGCACATTTAGTTATACTTGTTGTGTAATTCAGAGAAGTTTTGAACATGTAATAAGTGAAATTTTCAAATAAGTGTTCTTTATTTACAATTTTATTAGAGGTTAATAAATTTCGACTCCCTAATTTTTCAATCTCGCTTATTCTGAGTATAAGGTGTTAAAAGACACATTTAGTTATACATGCTGTGTGATTCTGGAATCATTTTAATGACTAATAAGAGAAATATTAACAAATATGTACTTTTCTTACATTTTATTGATTTCCATCTCTTAATTTTTCAATCTCGCTTATTCTGAGAATAACGTGTTAAAAAGACGCATTTAGTTATACTTGTCGAGTGATTCAGAGAATTTTTGAACAAGTAATAAGAGAAATTTTTACATAAGTGTTCTTTATTTACAATTTTATTAGAGGTTAACAAATTTCGCCCCCCTAATTTTCAATCTCGCTTATTCTGAGTATAAGGTGTTAAAAGACATATTTCGTTATACATGCTGTGTGATTCTGCATCATTTTAATGACTAATAAGAGATATATTAACAAAAATGTACTTTTTTTTAACATTTTATTGATTTCGACAACCTAATTTATCAATCTTGCTTATTCTGAGGATAACGTGTTAAAAGACACATTTAGGTATGCTTGCTGTGTGATTCAGGGAATTTTCGAACGAGTAACACGTGAAATTTTCACATCAGTGTTCTTTATTTACAATTTTATTAGAGGTTAATAAATTTCGGCCCCCTATTTTTTTAATCTCACTTATTCTGAGTATAATGTGTTAAAAGACACATATAGTTATACATGCTGTGTGATTATGGAATCATTTCAATGACTAATAAGAGAAAAATTAAGAAAAATGTACTTTTTTTACATTTTATTGATTTCGACACCCTAATTTTTCAATCTCGCTTATTCTGAGGATAACGTGTTAAAAGACACATTTAGTTATACTTGCAGCGTGATACAGGGAATTTTTGAACAAGTAATAAATGAAATTTTCACATAAGTGTTCTTTATTTACAATTTTATTAGAGGTTAATAAATTTCGACCCCATAATTTTTGAATATCGCTTATTCTGAGTATAAGGTGTTAAAAGATACATTTAGTTATACATGCTGTGTGATTCAGGAATCATTTTAATGAATAATAAGAGAAATATTAACAAAAATGTACTTTTTTTACATATTATTGATTTCGACCACTAATTTTTCAATCTTGCTTATTCTGAGGACAACGTGTTAAAAGACACTTTTAGGTATACCTGCTGTGTGAATCAGGGAATTTTTTAACGAGTAATACGTGAAATTTTCACATCAGTGTTCTTTATTTACAATTTTATTAGAGGTTAATAAATGTCGACCCAGTGGCAATGTGTTGCATCATGTGAGATGCATATCCATCTTCACCATCTTCGAAGTAATTTGCATGGATTGATTAAAATGACATACCCTGTATAACCATCGAAGTTAACATATAAAGTTAACATGACTTTGGGCCAGAGAAGGTTTTTTAGTTATTAAACCCCACGCTTGAATTCAGAATCCCATACGGTTTAGTAAAGTTGAAATACTGCACCTTCTGTGCCAACGGTGATAATATAATTTCGAAAAGGCATTCTTTACTGCAACAATCGATCACAGATCAACAATAAATTAATGTAGAAGAAAATGAATTATCAAATTACAGCGGACATCTCGTATTCAACGAAATATGCGATTCGGTTCTGGTACTGTGATTTACTGAAATATTTCAAACGGCAATAAATCCACAGTAAAACATTTATCTCCCATTGGTCCGGAAATTTTAATGCGGAAGCGCTATTTTCAGCATTTAAGCTTTCCCTCGTTAACGTAAAATGGGGTGTCACCCACTAAAACCGCGTGGCATTTTAATACTAGAGAGAATGTTAGTATAATCCAAATCAGTGTATATCTGCATGCCAAGCCAACAAACGTGGAAAAAAATGTGTGATTGCGTTAAAGTTATACACACACACAAACACACACACACATACACACCTAGTAGTATATGTATATATACTATAAATATAAAATTCAAACTGAATGATCAAATTCTTACTGCATTTATCAAATTTGATGCTAAATGTTAACATAACTTGTCAGAATGCGAAGGAAATTTACCTGAATGTGACAAATTTTGATGGCAAATGTTAAATTTTGAATTAGTTTAAAGGCACATGTCATATTTCACCTAAGATTTCAACAGAACAAGTAAGAAACAAACGCCAGTCTGCACAATATAATTGATAATTCGAGCTTATAAATCGTTATTATAAGATTTGAGGCTAAAATGACTGGACTATCAACGATATTAACATTATAAAGTGAACTTTTCAAAAGTGAATTTTCTTTGTTAACATTGGTTATGGAATGGTATTCATAATTTTGGACAACATTATGTAGAGTTTTGATAGTTCTGTACATTGATTTGTAAAATGTAACATCTCAAATTTGATCTGAATGTTACCATATTTGGTTTGAATTTTGCAAGTTTGATGTAAACTTGCCAAATTTGGGCTGTCTTTGTTTCAAAAACACTCAAATTAATGGTCGAATTTGAAAAAATTCCAATTTTAACGAATTACGACTTTTAAACTGTAATTTTCAAATTTTAAAATAAATGAGAAATATTCATATTGAAGAATTGTAAAACAATTGCTCGACATTAAGGGTAAGGGTTATAATATAATAGGGTATAAGGTTAAGGGTAAATGGTAAGTTTGATATAAAATTGCCAAATTTGGGCTGTCTTTGTTTCAAAAACACTCAAATTAATGGACGAATTTGAAAAAATTCCAATTTTAACGAATTACGACTTTTAAACTGTAATTTTCAAATTTTAAAATAAATGAGAAATATTCATATTGAAGAATTGTAAAACAATTGCTCGACATTAAGGGTAAGGGGTATAATATAATAGGGTATAAGGTTAAGGTGAATCGTCAGGTGAAATCGTAAAATCGTTTGAATTCTGACGTATTATGTTAACATGTAGGATAAAATTTGATGACTGCAGTCAGAATTTGATAATTCATATTACATCTTATAATTATCATTGTTAACATTGGACATAACAACAGATATATAGCTTTTATATAGCTTTTAACTCTAATTTACAAATTTCTTCAAATTTTTCCAGTGCTATTCCTAAATTTTAACAAAACATATGAAATTTTGTTGGCTGGTGGCAAATTCCATCGGTAATTTTAACAGAAACTTACAAATTCTATTATCTGTTGTCACGTCCAATGTTAACAATGATAAATATAAGATTTAATATGAATTATCAAATTCTGACTGCAGTCATCAAATTTTATCCTACATGTTAACATAATACCTCAGAATTCAAACGATTTTACGATTTCACCTGACGATTTTTTACGATTTTTTGAAAGTTTTGAAAATTCAGACAGAAATATCAGTAGTTAAGATTTACGAATCGCTGTCAAAATTTTACATTTATTGACCAAATTGGTGAGTACTATGCAAAATCTTAAAAATTGCGATTCATCACTCCACTCCATTTGGTCAATTTGAAAATTACACATGAAAACTAGTAAATCGTTAAAATTACTTTCCAAATTTGTTCATTATTGTGGATTTTTGACCCACACACAACCACAGCCCAACTTTTGAAAATTCAGACAGAAAATTCAGTTGTTAAGATTTAAGAATCACTGCCAAATTGTTACATTTATTGACCAAATTGGTGAGTACTATGTAAAATCGTAAAAATGTCAATTCTTTAAGTTCTAATATTCGAATTGTCATTTAAAGTTTGCGCAAATCTGTAAAATATAAATTGAAAATTTAAAAATAAACTTTACTTTTCACTAATTCTATTGTAATTTTAGATAAAATGTGATAAGTATCTGCGCTTAACATTAATCAAAGTATTGAAAGTCAAAATTAAAATTTGTATCCCAAATTTGTGAATCTCATGTAATATCGTAAAATTTAAACAAAAAATCGTCAGGAGAAATCGTAAAATCGTTTGAATTCTGACGTATTATGTTAACATGTAGGATAAAATTTGATGACTGCCGTCAGAATTTGATAATTCATATTAAATCTTATAATTATCATTGTTAACATTGGACATAACAACAGATATATAGCTTTTATATAGCTTTTAACTCTAATTTACAAATTTCTTCAAATTTTTCCAGTGCTATTCCTAAATTTTAACAAAATATATGAAATTTTGTTGGCAGGTGCCAAATTCCATCGGTAATTTTAACAGAAACTCACAAATTCTATTATCTGTTGTCACGTCCAATGTTAACAATGATAAATATAAGATATAATATGAATTATCAAATTCTGACTGCAGTCATCAAATTTTATCCTACATGTTAACATAATACCTCAGAATTCAAACGATTTTATGATTTCACCTGACGATTTTTTACGATGTTTTGTTTAAATTTTACGATATTACATGAGATTCACAAATTTGGGATACAAATGTTAAGTTTTGACTCTCAATGCTTTGATTAATGTTAAGCGCACATACTTATCTCATTTTATCTAAAATAACAATAGAACTAGTGAAAAGTAAAGTTTATTTTTAAATTTTCAATTTATATTTTGCAGACTGGCGCAAAATTTAATTGACAATTCGAATATTAGAACTTAAAGAACCGAAATTTTTAAGATTTTGCATAGTACTCACCAATTTGGTCAATAAATGTAAAATTATGACAGCGATTCTTAAATCTTAACAATTGAATTTTTCTCTGAATTTTCAAAACTTGGGCTGTGGTTGTGTGTGGGTCAAAAATCCACAATAATGATCAGATTTGAAAAGTAATTTTAACGATTTACTAGTTTTCATTTGTAATTTGCAAATTGACCAAATGGAGTGGAGTGAAGAATCGAAATTTTTAAGATTTTGCATAATACTCACCAATTTGGTCAATAAATGTAAAATTTTCACAGCGACTCTTAAATCTTAACAACTGAGTTTTCTGTCTGAATTTTCGAAAGTTGGGCTGTGGTTGTGTGTGGGTCAAAAATCCACAATAATGAACAAATTTGGAAAGTAATTTTAACGATTTACTAGTTTTCATCTGTAATTTTCAAATTGACCAAATGGAGTGGAGTGAAGAATCGTTTTTTTTTAAGATTTTGCATAGTACTCACCCATTCGGTTAATAAATGTAAAATTTTGACAGCAATTCTTAAATCTTTACAACTGAATTTTCTGTCTGAATTTTCAAAAGTTGGGCTGTGATTGTGTGAGGGTCAAAACTCCACAGTAATGATCAAATTTGAAAAGTAATTTTAACGATACTAGTTTTCGTCTGTAATTTTCAAATTGACTAAATGGAGTGGCCACATTTGATACGCTTGGCATGTTATTAACCTATAAATAAAACTATTACAGCACCTAAAGTTTCTTTACGTCAGGATTCAATCGATTTTACGACTCGTCATATATTGTTTTTCTTCTTTCCGTTTTGTTACTTAATCTGTCAATTATTGTAAGTATTGATTCTGAAATTTTCTCTGCTAATCAATTCCACTCTCCTGCTCTGGTTTTATCTGACTGAATTTTTGGTTTTTATTTTTCCAGTTCATTTCATCTTCATACTATTATGCTGTCATTACTGCTCAATTTTCATAAATGTTAAATTTTCTTCTTATACCTTGTAGGTACTCTGATAAAGATCCGTACAATACTGATACGGTTGATAGATCGATCTCAGACTATTGTAGCTAAATACTTGATACATTAAATCGAGATTACATATTTCCCCATAAAATTGACAAAACATTGGTTTCTAATCTTTGAAATTGAAGGAGGTAGTTGGATGCTTCACTTCTTCTAGTTTCCTTTTATCGTTCGTCATTTATTTGTATATTTATTTTATTAATTTATGTTTCATCTTTCCGTTATAAACTTTTTATATGTTAGTTCAGGTAACATAAGGCAAATATTAGAGAATTTGCATGTAATTTTTAAATTCATGTATAACTCAGTATACAATCAGTAATATGCAGAAAATACCTAGTGTCTAGAATTTGTAACCAATATATTTGCGTGTAATGTTTAATTTCACGTATAACGTAGTATACAATCAGTAATATGCAATAAACACCTAGTGTCTATCATTTGTAACCAATATTTGATTATAACATATACCTATTATGCGGTTTGAAAATTTCCTGCCCAACTATAGTCAATTGTCGTTTCAAGATTGCTTTTGAATCACATTAGTGGATTTTCCCATCGCCCAGATTAATCTGAGGCAAAAAGTTGTACGGTAGTTAGAATTCTGATAAGGAAGTAGAAGGTGGAAATCGATTGCCACCCCATAAACGTTATTAGGAATTCCGTTCGCGACGTGCAAGCAGAACACCTTTGCAGCGAGCGATTCATAATTTGATTGTTGTTGTAACGATTCGATTTGGACGTCATTTCCCTTTCTGTATTTGTGCACGGCCATAAGCACCGCATTTATAGTTAAACGCGACCACTGCAGAATGTCAATACCACATGCAACTTTCTTATAGCCGTTTTGTGTATTTTTATTATTTATTCAGATATTGCACAGCGGTTATTGAATGATTTAAAATGCAATCTCAAATCAGCATTTAGTTGGTCATTATAAATTGAGGATGTAATTAAGGAACTGAAGCTGAAGGACCTTTGAAAATGGCGACTTGAACAACGTGTAGGTCGTTTGCGTGTGGGAAAAAGCGAAACTTAAATATATGAATGCATAATAACATTTGTAAGTAGCAGCAGGCAATCAATAGAATACACTTAGGTTTCGAAAATAGCTGACTATTTTACACTGTATGTGTGTTTATTATTTAAGCAGCATGTTGTCGAAATTACATGTACAGTTTTATATTACCAACATGAGTTTGATTGTTTTTTTTATTATTGCAATAAATTTGTAATCACATTTGTTCAGTGAATAATTTTCCTGGAAAATTTATAACTAGTATTACAACTACTTAAATATTCACTTGTGCACAATTTATGTGATCGTTTCTATTATTTAAAGTATTAGTTGTCCAATTCTCTATGCACATTGCTAATAGTAAGCAAGATCATATCTTGCTATCCTTAATATTTTGTGCTACTTAGCAATATTTTCTATATATTGTATATAGAAAATATTGCTAAGTAACATATATCGTATATAGAAAATATTGCTAAGTAACGCAAAATATTAAGAATAGCAAGATATGATCTTGCGTACTATTAGCAATGTGCATTGAGAATTGGACAGTATATGTGGCTGAACAGCAACTTGAAAAGGCCTAAGCCAGTTTAAATATTTTAATCCAAGCAATCACATTCATTGCAAAACGTGTGAAAAACATTAGTACGCATTAACACATACATGATTTAATCAACAAACAATAATATTTTAACATAAACTTTAACAACATTAACGTTGGTTTGAATGTGTAGAGGGCATACGATAACATTAATACTTCCTCTGTTTAATTAACGGACAATAAATGACACTATCTAACTGATACATTTTTATTCTCTGTTTTCTTTGATAGCAGAGTTTTCGCACATCGAGATAATAGGTAGTTTTTACCGATTCGATTGATTACTTTTGCCAATGGAAGGAAATATTTCATACCACCATTTGTGTGCGCATTTAAGCAGCGGCGTCAGCATTATTGTTGGGTTAAGTTTTACTGATTTCTTTGCATTAATGTAGCAAATGAATAGTATAGGACCCCATAAGATACGACATGTGGCTATTAAATAACAAGACTGATAGAATCTAATCACTTTATTCTTAAATTTAAAATTACTTAACTTCGTTAATATGACACAATTTATTGAATAGTTACTACAGTTTCGATGAAGTACTGATCATTATCAAACTAAAAGTATAATAAAATAATTACAATTTACAATTTTCAACCGAATCTGCATATTTTTATGTAATGTTATCAATGCAATTATACATTGGTATGCATAAAAGTTACATGTAATTGGGTTTATTGTACCTAATATTTATTGGCATATTTGTTAAAATGACTAAATCCCTGAAAATATGTAGATAACGAAATTTTAAATTGATATGCAAATTCAATCAATTTTAATTCGAAATTTATATAAAATAAATAGTATACCTGTAGTAATACTAATTATCATTAAATTTTACAATAGGATTTTCAATACATCAGCTCTATTTAGATCAGAAAAATATGTATTTAGCTCCGGAGTAAATGTTTTGAATAAACTAGGTCCGTTTTTGACAATCTAAATGTAACATCATATTTGATAATCCAACAAAAATTGTTATTTAACTTACTTATTTACCACTTATTTAAACTTATTTCTCGCAGTATTTGAAAAAAAGTCTTATCTAACACCTGTTTTTTTAGTAGTTTCCATGTATCTTTCATGCTTTGTTTAAAGTAAAGCAAATTTTCAACAGCAAATGCCTCGAATAAGTTCTTAAAGATAAAGTTATGCCTGTCATTTTTTTTCAGTTAATATTTTCTATAGTTTAGTTTACATTATTATCACAAAATTTAAATTTGTGAACTAATTTCTAAAAAAATCTCTTATCTTAGTTTCTCATATTACGTTATTTTTATTGTTTGAGAATTAATTTTTACTTATTTATTATTATTTACTTTTGCCTGAAGATGATTACAAGTGGAATCGAAACCGATCGTAAATGTAAATAAAAATTAATAAATATTGAGAAAAATTAAACAAGTAGGTATTCTGAATTCGTAATAGAATATGCTATTTAATACAGGGTGTACTTTATTTACGGGCCATATAGAAATATAAAGTTTCTTCGAAACGAAACGTTATACTGAATTTTTTTTTTCAGTTAATATTTTCTATAATTTACATTATTATCACAATGTGTTTAAATGAAATTGAATAATCGGGCAATAATTTTACTTGTTCACATTTTATGAAACAGGACTTAACATAACTCAGTGTAAAATTTAAATGTGTGAACTGATTTAAAAAAAATGTCTTGTCTTAGTTTCTCATATTAAGTTATTTTTATTGTTTGGGAATTAATTTTTACTTATTTATTATTATTTACTTCTGCCTGAAGATGATTCCAAGTGGAATCACAACCGATCGTAAATGTAATTAAAAATAAATAAATATTGAGAAAAATTAAGGAAGTAATTATTCTGAATTCGTAATAATAGGATGTGCTATTTAATACAGGGTGTACTCTATTTATGGGCCACATAAAAATATAAAGTTTCTTTGAAACTAACCGTTACACTGAAAGTTTAAAAACGCTGTCTTATAGAGCTAAAAAAGTGGCAACAAAAAAGGGTCTTTTGTTTTTTGATGCCTTTTCAAATAACTTCAGAAAAAAATAAAAACGAAATGGCAAGATTTTGGATTTTGTTGAATATCTCCGGAAGTAAGCTGAAATTTCTGGTTTTCTCAACAGAATATTACTGACCACTAAACTGCGCAACATTTTTGTAATTTATCTTCTGTTTGTTACTTTTACAATTCCGAGATCCCCATGCTGTTGATCTTTATCTTGGACACCATGTATTAAATTCTGTATTAAAAAAAATGTTTTTCTAAAGCAATCCATATTTTTTTAATCTGTTTTATTGCAGTAAATAATTTTAACGATAATTAGGGATGAGGTATATTTAGATTTTTCCATTTTAGTGAAGTCAACTGTTTAATCAAGTGTTTATACAGTTATTTGTACAACTTGAAGTGAAAGTCATGCATTCTCTTCCGCGGATGAAGTGATCATCCAAGGGAAGAGACGAAGGCTTTCCTCAAGTGTTATACATATATTTTTTTCTACGACTCACTTATAAAATCATTTCCATGATTTATTATTTTGGATGTCGATCTAAATTTATTTTATCAAAATACAGTAACTTGTGCATTGTTTCCAAATTATCGTTGCTATTGCAGTTTTGTTTTTTTTAAAACAATTTGTCTATTCTCACAATTTATGTCACCGGTTTTCATCAATGTATTCTGGTAGTGATTCTGGAGAAAACCAAAATTCCCCAAAATTTACTGTAAGAGGATAAAGATCGTTGGACCTTTCACAAAATTTCTAATTTAGTTAGCAAAAATATTTTTCTCCCAGTGAGGATATTCCCTACTTTATGCCCTAATTTGAGGGAGCAAAACCCTACTTTCTAAACAAAGACAACAAAAAATACTCAATAGTTTTATGAAAATTTTGCAATTTACAAAAATACTTTCATAAATTTCAGTACCTACAGTTTTGCAATTTATAATCCCACAATATTCGCTGAAAGTTTGTAATTTGCAAACGAATATAACACTTTCTTATGCAAATTTTGCAGTTGCAATGAAATTTTGTCAGTAACAATTTTGTTTCAGCTTATAATGCAACTTTAATAATTATCCAATTAAATTTTGAATTTTGTAAAAACGCTCTTATAATCCTACAATATTCGCTGAAAGTTTGTAATTTACAAGCGAATGTAACATTTTCTTATGCAAATTTAGCAGTTGCAAAGAAATTTTGTCAGTAACAATTTTGTTTCAGCTTATAATGCAACTTTTATAATTATCCAATTAAATTTGGAAATTTGTAAAAACACTCTATTTTCATTGAAGGTTGTAATTAAGAAAAAAAAATTGATCAATTCCAATAAAAAAAAATCGTATTTTCCAGTGAAACTGTTGCAATTTACAATGAAACTACTCTCGAACGCCATTTAGTTTTTTGTAAGATAAACCAATTGGATTTTAATAAACCATTTCAACTGACATTTTCATAATTTGCATTGAAAATATACTAATTTCCAGCGAAAATTGTGTAATTACCTGTTACACTAAAATGTTGTAATTTACCACGAAAGTCTTTTAACGTGCAATAAAACTTTCACAAATTCGAGTAAAATATTGTACTTATCGCGAAAAAAAGCAAACTTCACTAAATATTTTAATTTATTATGAAAAAGTTGCATTTTATGATTATCTTTCGTAATTTTTAGTATGGTTTTGAAATTAGCAATCAGAATATCACTATTTTTGGTGAAACATTTAGAATCGACATTCAAAGTTTCATAATTTCCTACACATTTTTTTTTAATTGCTAATAAAATTATGTAATCGGTAATAAAAAAAGCGAATTAAGAAAGCCACTGAAGCTAAGAAATTGAATGACAAGTTTCCAATATAATGTTGGAACCTTTTATGAAAATTTCGCAATTTACACAGGAAGACTGTAAAAATTAAAATTTAAAGTGAAGTTTAAGTTTAAGTTAGTTTAGTGAGTTTTACATATGGGATATGTGGGATATTTGGGATATATGGGTATATATATATATATGTATATATATATATGGATATATATTAGGGTGGCTTTCTTTTTAATAATGGATTTAGTTTCGGGGCACGATCTAAAATTGTACTGCCAATAAAAATCAGAAACTGTACCAAAAATTAGTTAAATCGTACAATATTAAGGGGCGCCGACTTATGGGCAAAATTTAAAATTATTTTAATTTACTTATGTCTTACAAATATAACGCCAATTCTATAATATATAAGTTTTATTTTATTAATTACTAGTTTGCACAGAATATTCACACACATTTGAAAAATCTACGCTTTTTGACTTATTTTGTAAATATTAACTGAAGCCATTATGCATTTTTGTACGTACATTCAGCTGAAATATCTTCCAGTGATGAATAAATCGTGAAGTGTCATATAATATATCCCGTTAATAAATTTTCCAGAATATACATCTGAAGTTGTTACATGAAAAGAACAATATTGAACATTTTTGAAAATTGAGCATTCGTGAAAGCGAAAGTAACTTAGTATGAAGATGAAACGAACAGAAAAACAAAACAAAAATCCAGTCAGATGAAACCAGGGCAGGAAATGTAGAATTGATTGGTAGAGAAAATTTCAGAATCAATCAAT
Source organism: Othius punctulatus (assembly GCA_951805005.1). Taxonomy (NCBI): domain Eukaryota; kingdom Metazoa; phylum Arthropoda; class Insecta; order Coleoptera; family Staphylinidae; genus Othius; species Othius punctulatus. The sequence continues at coordinate 43,924,723 of OX638145.1, read as the reverse complement.
AGTAATATTCTACTACTAGTAGAATAGTACTAATATTCTTCAAAATTTCAAGGTTCAAGAAGCACTTTGACATTGTGTGCATAGCTTCAGTAGGTACCCTTAGAATATTTTACCTTTTCGGAAAATTTCATTTTAAATCTTAGGAACATTTTATCTAGTATTTAATCGAAAATATTACTTCGAAAATTAACTTTTTTAATTCAACATCTGTTATCTCGATTTAACGTATAAAGTAATAAGCTACAATAGTCTGAAATCAATCTATCAACCGTATCAGTACACAATGTCTAAGAACAAAACTTAACATTTATGAAAATTGAGCACTAATAAAACCGAAAGTTACTTAGTATAAAGATGAAACAAACAGAAAATAAACGAAAAATCCAGTCAGATGAAACCAGAGCAGGAGATGTAGAATTAATTGGTAGAGAAAATTTGAGAATCCATCAAGAGTACCAAAATTCTATAAAAGTTCAACGACCAAGAAGCACTTTGACATTGTATGCAAAGCTTCAGTAGGTGCTCTTAGAATATTTCACTTTTTCGGAAAATTTCACATTAAATTCTATGAACATTTTATTTAGTATTTAGTCGTAAATATTACTTCGAAAATTAACTTTGTCAATTGAACAAGTATTAGCATACTACAAGAATGAATGTAATGTTTTTGACGATTTCAGTTTCTTGGGTAGAGAAAGTTTCAGAATCAATCAAGAGTACTAAAATTATTTAAAATTTTAAAGTCCAAAGAGCACTTTGACATTGTGTGCATAGCTTCAGTAGGTACTCTTAGAATATTTTACCTTTTCGGAAAATTTCATTTTAAATTCTATGAACATTTTATCTAGTATTTAATCGTAAATATTACTTCAAAAATTAACTATTGCAATTGAACAAATATCATCATACTGCAAGGATGAATGTAATGTTTTTGGACGTTTTCGATTTCTTGCCGCGATTTTTTTTTTCATTTAAGTGCGGTTCAAACTAAATCTTATTTCTGTGATATTTCTCATATTACGGTTAATATTAATAATAATAATAATCTTTATTGGTACTACGCCATAAATACAATAGATGTACACGTCATAAATTCTCATTAATTCTATAACATAAGTAATAAGATTAAGGATGTACAATTATTACTTAAACTATAAAATGTATTTATTTTATATATAATTTATCAAAGCGTTCTTCATTTCCCCCCAGAGTTTCAAAGGTTACAATTAAAGTTTTAATATTAAGAGAAGCTTTAGATGAATCAAACTTTTCACTCTGAAGCAATCAATGAACTCTCAAGCGACTTGAAGAATTTGTTTAAATATAAGAACAAATACAAAACGCTACATATTTTAATGAGCAACGCGTCTAGCCATGTTGCTATTGAATCAGATATTCTTTAAAATATTCTAAAATTGTCAGAAATGTAAATTTAACTGCCCTAATGGCATAAATATGATTTACCATCATTCTTAATGAAAAGATCAAAATCTCAATGTACTTAATACAATCTCAAGCTTTCTTCCAATATTTAAAGCCGAATGTGATAAAAAGTCACGTCTGGCAAGTTACGTTGAAAGAAGCAGGTTGTGTAAGTCCTTTTTTTAATTCAGATAAGTCATCAAATGGGTCCAGCGGCATGTCCCTTGTAGGTATATTTCTAGACTTCTCTAGTTTTCTACGTCTCATTTGATGCCTGCATGGAAACTATTAAAGGCTATTAAAGAACAAAGCTTGTACTTACTTAATCTAGAATATCAATATATGGTACAAATGTACACAGTACACATGTACACATGTACACAATGGTACACGGTATAAATGTCTACTGAAGATGACCACGTAGTGGTTGACATGTACATTTAGAGAAATAAATGTCGTTGTGAAAAAGGATAATTTGTTATTTTTCTTTAAGTATTAATATTTCACAAGCTCCAACCAATTATTTTATCAATAAGTGGAACATTTTTAACGAAATTTTGAACGAAAGTCGGCGCCCTTGCCTAGTGTTTTGAAGCAGCCATTCTTTGGGCAGATACATTTGTATACAACACACAATAACATTAGCAGGTGCCCCGAAAAAAAAAAAGTTGATCTTCCACCTATATAAACATGGGTCACCCTAATGGGGGCTATTATGGTTACCTTTTAAAAGCAATTTTATATTATACAGGGTATTCCAAAAGCCCTAAAAGTATCAAAGTTGTGTTTTGTTAAATGGAACCGCCTGTATAACTTTGCATATTTGAATTGGCCCCTTTTTAGGCTTTACAAATCCGTTTTGTGTTTGAAATTCCCTCTAACCGTTTAGAAGTTTTTTTATGCGTTTGTGGGCACTTATTAATAAAATTGCAGGGCACTTGGTTTTCGGGATATCAGGTTGGGACTTTGCTTGTTTCTAAACAACTGCCTGGGGTATCTTCTTCTGTTTTCAAAATTTATTTTGTGTTTAGATGCCCTGAAAAACCTAAATATGGCCATGCCTATTACCTTCCCAGATTGCTTCCCAGATTGTAGGTCGATCATCGGAAGAACTCCTCTTAATATACATAGAAATAATTATATTGTATTATATTGCGAGCAACAATAATTTAACTCTGCTTAAAGCAATAAATACCAGGGGAATAAAGTGATTGTACTAAAGAAACCAATCCGGTTTCGAAGGTATTGTGTTTTTACACTTTGCGGTGATAAATCAATGCACCTGTGCCTGCTGCTTGCAGGAGTATCCAGGTCAGTACCCTGCCAGGTCACGACGCCGACGCCTACGTATTTTTCTAACCGTGGTCATGCTCTACTACGTTACCCTTCACCCCCGTACTATTACAACTTCTGTAAAATTATCCCCCAGCATTCTATACAACTTCAGGAAATGCCTCGATCAGTGGGCATCTAATCGTGTCCGTGCAGCTAATTATGTGATGGTTGGATTATTATATCCAAAACTTCAACGTGCGCATTAAATTTCATTAAATATCGTGACGAGTAGAAATTTTCTTAGAACGCACAAACGTGAACAACAATGAACTCATCTAAATCACCAGATTATAATGCTTTGCAAAAATAAGAATAAACGCCAGGTCTTATGACCCAATTCTTTAAGGGAAAGTGATACGTCGGTATGCCCGCTTCCTTTTTGCACGACAACCAAGCTTTAATTTAATTTATTCTTGTCCCAAAGTTTATAATTTATTCACTCCAGCATAATTATCATGTGAAGATAACATGATACCCTACTAACAATTCGGTCAGCTCTATGGTAATATTATTCAAAGCAACGATACAGGAAACACAGCAATATAAATAGCGGTGTAATGTTTGTAAATTAGGAAAAATTTAAAAGAAAACGTGTGAAACTAACTAAAGATTTTATGTCAAAATTTCCCGGAGCATATTACAAGTGAATTCATTGTCAAGTGCCACCTGTTACAGTCACTATCCGTTTCTCCCATTTATCTCGTATTCCGTTCACGTAAGGGATGTAGCCTTACAATTCGCAAAATAATACAATCGTCAAAAGTCCCTTGTAAATTTCATATTATATATATATATATATATATATATATATATATATATATATATATATATATCATCCCATAACGTGCATCTGTTGCAAAGAATCGCAGTCATAGCAAATTACTCCTAGGGGTATGTAAAGACCCGATCGATATTTAATAATAATTAAATATAATTATTATATAATTCAAATGTATAATACAAAAACGTATACGCATAAAGGTTTTAGAGGGCGCGAGAAGGCATGCGACCACTCGCAATTTCTGACATGCACAATTAAAAGATAGCAGATATATATTAATGAGAACGCATCAACGGCGAATTTCAAACTACCTACATCTTCAGATAACGGGAAGGTTGAGTTGGCCACCGGCATGGTGACCTTGGGTGGTACACAAGTGCAGATATAGATGAAGTTCAGAAAAATAAGCGAAAATAGGGACGGGGGTGGTAGAATGTGGAAGGAGAAATAGTATAAATACAGAAATTCGGTACATACTCAGATGAGTTAAAAGTAACCACCAGCGCAGAGCGTACACTGTTCGACGAAGTCCCAGAAGTTGAGCATTAATTTCTCAGGTAATTATACGAGCGACGAAATCACATGCACACCTTACTAACCTAGTCTAAAGCCAATTTCCGTACTAATGACAAAACCAAGACAAACAAAAGGTTGAAGAACATGAGTCACCGTCGCCACAAAATGCGCGGGTAGGCATAACTGTGTTTTATACCTTGTCCTGACAATATTTTCATCAAGACAGCAAAATATTGTAGATATCATTCAATTCCCTCGTCGCAAAGCATTTTATTTCGGATAATTTTCATTCATTAAAATTAGAACTAAAATGTCTCGTCAGTTCAGAGAAGTAGGTAATCGCAACCAAATATACACCTTATTAACCTACTACAAAGAAACAAGAAGCAGAGTGATAAGAAAAAAACGAAGATAAGAAATCGGAAATATTTAACACCACAAAAGGAGCAAGACAAGGAGGCAGTCTGAGCCCGCTGCTGTTTATCGTTTTCAGGGATAATTTAATCAAAATGGCCAAGATAAAGACAAAACCACTATATATATACATATATATATATATATATATATATATATATATATATACAGGGTACACGAAGTTAGAGAAGATAGGAATAGCGGAGTGTGCATTTGCGGACGACATAGGGATATTAGCAAAAAACAAGGAAGATCTATAACACAACCTGAAAGTATGTAACGAGATACTAGAAAAGAACGGAATGAAAATGAAAAAGAACAAAACCAAAGTCATGGTAGTATCCGCAAAGAAGGAAGTGATTGATACAGAGACAGCAGGGGGAAATATAGAGCAAGTAGATAGCTACCAATACTTAGGAACCACAATAGACGAAGCTGGAAATCAAGAAACGGAAATCAACAAGAGACTGGATAAAGTCAACAGTGTAAAGTAGGCATTGGGGAGGGTATTACTGAACAAAAAGCAGATAAATAAGCAAACGAAGATGAAAGTGTACAGAGCAGTATATAGACCGATACTCACATACGGCTGTGAGACATGGGTGTTAACAAAGAAGGACAAAACGAAGATGGAGGCAGCTGAAATGAAAGTATTAAGAAGAATTAATGGTATAACGCTAAGAGACAGAATAAGAAGTGAAAGACAAGAGAAGAACTGGGAATGGAGGCAATAGATAAATTTATAGAAAAAAGGCAACTTGGATGGTGGGGACATCTACAGAGAATGGAGGAATCTGTGCCAACAAAAAGGATATGGCAAGCAAAGGCGATAGAAAAAAGGAAGAGAGGCAGACCAAAGGAGACATGGGACAGGGAAAATACTAGAGAAGAGAAGAAAATCGTTCAGAGAAGCCAAAGAACTGGCGCTTGATAGGAAAATGTGGAAGGAATTTATTAAGGGCCAATAAGGCCAAACACCATACACCGCTTAGGGGTAGAAGGGCATCTGATTATATATAATAACCTGCTCTAATTAAATATAATAAAATAGATAAAACCTATCTAGTGATGCTGCTCCGCCATAGCGATAGCGTAGTTGATCGAAGTTAATAAAGGTAGAAGAACGTGGGTCACCGTCGCCACAAAATGCGCATGTAGACTTAACTGCGTTTTATACCTTGTCCTGACAATATTTTCAACCAGACAGTAGAATCTTGTAAAATATCATTCCTTTCTTACTTTAAAACATTTGGATGCAAATATTTATAATCGAGCTATTTTTTTAAAAAGCTAACTAGAACCGAGTACATACATGGTAATCAAATTTACGACGCCCACCATTAGGATCAATTAAACGAAAATATATACAGAGTTGGTCAAATGGGAGAATACTTTCATATTTTCATGCGTTTTAACATTCTGAAAAGAAATCCGGGATGTCTTGCACAGTTCCTGAAATATCGCTGAAAAACTGAAAAAGTGCACTTTGCTTTTCATTTTATAACTTTTTTTAACTTTTGAAGGAAGTTTTACTAAACTTGGCATTCTTACATTTTTCGACGTTTCGATGGTTGACATCGGAATTTTTCACTCTTTTCAATGCTATTAAAATCTAATATTCCGGCCATAAGAAAATCAAAAGTTGACTGTGAAAATTTGGGTATCTAGTTGGGGCAGAACATGTTTGGCACTGTCATCAGAAAGCTCACATCGAAATATGTAAGACTGCCAAGTTTCGTAAAATTTCCTTCAAAAGTAAAAAAGTTATAAAAGGAAAAGGAAAGTGTATATTTTGGGTTTTTCAGCGATATTTCGGGAACTGTGCAAGATATCCCGGATTTCTTTTCAGAATATTAAAAGGCCCGAAAATAAGAAACTTTTCTTCCATTTGACCAACTCTATATACAGGGCCCGTCATTTCACCTCCCGTATTCTATAGCTTAGTTACTGATTGAGTTACGATTTTGATATTTTGCAGACTTTACTTACATTCTGGGGTGTATTTCAGGGAAATATTTTTGATTATACATGGTGTCCCAAAAACGTGTTATTTTTTTGTGCAAATATTACTAAACCGATTTCAATAAAATTTTATGGGTATGTAGGCATCCATAAAAGCCATCCAAATAAGCAACAAAAAATATACCATGCAATTTAAAAATACACATCATTATGACGTCACACTTTTTTGGGACACCCTGTATAATCAAAAATATTTTCCTGAAATACGCCCCAGAATGTAAGTAAAGTCTGCAAAATATCAAAATCGTAACTCAATCAGTAACTAAGCTATAGAATACGGGAGGTGAAATGACGCCTGCAAAATATCAAAATCCTAACTCAATTAGTAACTGAGCTATCGAAGACGGGAGGTGAAATGACGGACCCTGTATATTTCCGTTTAATAAATCCTAATGATGGGAGTCGTAAAAGTGACTACCGTGTATAATGGGTATATAAAAATCTCAATATAGTTAATTCAATGATATTCTGGGTCAATGTAATTTCGTGAATAAAATTGTTCAGCGCTCCGATATTCAAGCAATATCAGCATTTCAAACCGAATCAATCGTATGAAAGAATGTACGTATGTATAGATGAGGGTAGAAGTAGAATTGAACCTGATAGAACTAAACCGTAATCAGATTTATTTAAAAAATATTACCTCGTAATGTTCGAATAAATCATGTGGCTGAGATTAATAGTATACTCAAATGCTGTTAATATCATGCAATGATGACATGCGATAACTTATCTGCCAATTTGAATAAGGGTTATGGCATGAATTCATTTATGTGATTTGTTCCTATCCACAAGGTGGCGTTGAAATACATTGGTAGACACAAATGTTAATAAAATTCTATGCAGTGATGACATGTATTTGAAGATAATTCAAGTTTTTGGTACATGAAGTCGCTAATTTATTTCACTTTGTAATTCCAATATTGAGTATTCACGATAACCAATTTAACAAAATAAAGTCAAACAGTTAAGGTCAGAAATTATAAATAAAAATTCAATAATTATTAAAATAAAGATTTGCAAAATTTAAACAAAGTAAATTAAATAAATAACGTCTAATTTGAATGATAAAACTGATTTTTTTTTACCTGTCGCTTGCAATAAAGAAAATTAAATAAATAACGTCTAATTTGAATGATCAAACTGTATTTTATGTACCTGTCGCTTGCATAATCTTTCAAAATGAATAAATCTCACTGAGGCCCAAATCTATAGTCCGTACTTAAGCATGAGTCCGACTCAAGTCGTATATTTGCGTATATTTGGTTGCGTTTGCTGCATAAACGTCTATAGAAAATGCGTAACCAAATATACGACTTGAGTCGAACTCAAGCTCAAGTAAGAACTATAGATACGAGCCTTAATCTGTATCTGTGTTTTACTTACTAACAAAAATTACTAACAGACACATTACAAATTAAAGGAACCTAATTAAGTTGTCACGATGATTTAAAAAATCAAACATAACGTAAAGTACTATTACTAAATCACGAGCCAAATAAATATGACAAAGTATGAGAATTTATATAATACCTGGGCGTTTTACAGGTATCTTTTACAAGTTTTGGCCTTTCATTTTCAGTGGAAGGAATTGTGCCATTCGGCTATGAAGGAATCCGGAGATACCCCAGTGCCCCAATGCGTGCGTTAATCGGTTATCGCTCACACGTTAATTAACCACGTGAGAAAATCCATCGCCGACCAAAAGTCAATTGCCGGAAAGAATTTCCCGTGATGGAATTCTACTTTAATATCTACTGTATAATCCATCGAGCAAGGAACACATTAATCGATGATGCGTTCAATAATATATTAAATTCCTACAAATAACTTATTATCCACGCTTTCAGCGACGAGTATTCTGTACCAAATTCAATATTGGCAGCTTGAAACTAATTTATACTAAATTTCACCACGAAACTGGCAGCGTACACACTAGTGTATCGCTGCTTGCCTATTCTAAATGGCCATCGCAGTGGAGAGAAACCTTTATTACTTTACAAAATCATAAAATTTAAATATTTTACTTTAACTTACATATTATTTATTATTATAGAGATGGGAAAACATAAAATTATGCAATTTTCTTTCATCTAGAACTTTAATTCTTCTTATAAATATAAATGGGGCTCGCAACATTTTCGTTAGGCCCAGGAGTTGCATATTGGATTCCCGTGGAGCTAAAATTCACTTGAGATATTAAAACTCTTAGCAAAATTAAAGTTTAGTTTTCCTTGGATGTGAACTGAAGCTTGCAATACCGGTGTTCAATCTTGTGCGGATTGAACGATAACATAAATGTACAGGTACGTACAACTCACATGATGTATACAAAGCCTCAAGAGATCCTAAAGCATCCGCAACTGCGATTTCAAAAGGGGGATTCGTGCATTGCACTTGTTAAAACAGGGATGGCAAAAACCGAGCGAGCGCTTTAAAATTCATGAAAAGGTGCATTCCATCGTTCAGCAGCCATGTTAGAACATCGCCGAGTAAAGAATTAATGAATGCTCTATGATTTTCAATAGGAATCTAAAAGAAATGAAAACTTCTCGTCGAGCTTTTGTAAAAATAATATCATCCTTGCAACACTTACAGTACCGAACTATATGTGGCCTAGAAACATGGACATCATAATATAGCACTTTAAAAAAAATGAAACATTTGACATATGGTCTATCGCACAATGCACTCGCGTTTTTTGTTGAACTCGTGCAACAAAATTGACGCTCGTGCAAAATACCACTTCTTTACGAACTTGTATCATAAATTACTACTTTATACTAGAGTTCGGAAAATATATTAAATTTGAATATTTTTAATATTGTATTATTTTCAGTACATTCAAACAATGGATGATGATTTCTGGTTTCATTACCATAGATAGAGAAACAATGGAGTTAGTAAGAAACAAAGTATCTGTATGCGTTTCAGTTGCTGGCTCGAAAAAATCTATTAAAATATCTTATACAAGTAAATCGTCTGATATTGAAAGATCGGCTGCATTGGCTGTTCAATCTTTATTACCAGTGAAATCAAAAGAAACGTATGAAAATGCTTTTCGGCGATTTAATGATTAGTGTAAAGAAAACGGAGTGAAGGCGATCATTCAAAAATTAAAAAAAAAAAATTTTCAAGAACATTGAATCTTTCCCGTTTTATTCAAAAACTACTTTTCTATGAAATTCTAATTTCTAGAAAAATGATTGAAATATTGATCTCCATTATAAATTTTGCACAAATTATAAAGTTTAGAATTAATTTTTGCAAGTTTATCACAAAGTTTTACCTTTATGTCATAAATCTTCAGCAATTTTGGTTGAATTAATTAATGATGATTAGTACTTGGATATTTATCAAAATTTGAAAATATAACTGCAAACTTTCGAAATATTATTGGCAATCACAGAAAACTTACTTCCATTCCATTCCATTAAATAATATACATAATTTCGATTAATAAAAACTAAAGTTTTCTCTTTATGTCATAAATCTTCAGCAATTTTGGTTGAATTAATTAATGATGATTAGTACTTGGATATTTATCAAAATTTGAAAATATAACTGCAAACTTTCTAAATATTATTGGCAATCACAGAAAACTTACTTTCATTCCTTCCATTAAATAATGTACATAATTTCAATTAATAAAAACTTTAAAGTTGTAAGTATTAAGTACTTACTGGTAAAATTTAATATTATTTTATTTTATTATTTATCACATTTTCAGAGGCATATAATACTACAACCTTAAATATAAATAACTGGTAACTATGGATAAAACCTTAAATCTAATAAAAACATTGCTATAAAAAAATCTAATTTTTACAGGAAAGTATAAATCTATTTGCAAAATAATATGTGACTGTAACGACAATTAAGAGCTTCACAAAGTAATCTAATATACTGTACTTTTTGTAAAAATGGATTATTTTTTTCGGTAAATAAGTAAATAAATAAATAAATAAATAAATAAATAAAAAGTTGCGATATAAGAAATCGAATTCTATTAAAAATAAAATGACGTTACAAGTCATAAATTACTGACGCATAAGTGCGTCAGAAAATATGGGTTTAATATAAAAAATCTTAATATCTCTTATATCTTAAAAATTTAATATCTCGGCAGCAGCGCTTTGATGCTATATTTAAAAAAGACCCTGTATGTCAAAATTTGAGAATATACCTATAAAATCATCTCAATAATATTTTGTACTTATACTTGTATACTTGTATACTTTCGATTTTAATAGCAGGGTCCCAAAGTTTCCATTAAAATTGTATTACATATAATTGTATACACAAGTACCAAAGATGCCTCAGAAGTCTGAATAATATTTTCATATTCACTTACCAAATATGCCATGACTTCCCAAACAAAATTCTCCTGTATGTAAAAATTTGAGAATATACCTATAAAATCATCTCAATTATATTTTGTACTTATACTTGTATACTTTCGATTTTAATAACAAGGTTCCAAAGTTTCCATTATAATTGTATTACATATAATTGTATACATAAGCACCAAAGATGCCACAGAAGTCTGAATAATATTTTTATATTCACTTACCAAATATGCCATGACTTCGCAAACAAAATTCTCCTATACACATTAAAATTCAGGCGAATTAGTAGATTTTTCAATATAAATTACAAAACGTAATTGGATATATTAATATTCAAATATTTTTCAATATAAATTACAAAATTGAATGAGGAATATCTACAGTGTGCGCCTGAAGTATTGAATAAACTCAGTAAAACAGAAATAAAAAAAAATTGAAAAAAAATCCTCGAAGAGATCGATTTTCTTTGATAAATGTACACATTTTTGCATGACAGTCGATTTTCAACCATCATTTGTTTATGAGTAATGACAAATAATGACAAATAATGATACATTTTTTTATTGATTTTGAGAGATATATATTTTGATCAAAGAAAATCGACGTGCTCGATGATTTTTTTTTTCAAATTTGTTATTTCGGTTTTAATGAATTTATTCCGATTATTTATTTCGAAGATTTTTTATTTTTTCGAACTATCTCGGCAGCAGCGCTTTGATTCTATATTTAAAAGAGACCTTTATGTCAAAATTTGAGAATATACCTATAAAATCATCTCATTTATATTTTGTACTAATACTTGTATACTTTCGATTTTAATAGCAGGGTTTCAAAGTTTCCATTAAAATTGTATTACATATAATTGTATACATAAGCACCAAACATGCCACAGAAGTCTGAATAATATTTTTTATATTCACTTACCAAATATGCCATGACTTAGCAAACAAAATTCTTCTATACATATTAAAATTCAGGCGAATTAGTAGATTTTTCAATATAAATTACAAAATGATATTGGAAATATTAATATTCAAATATTTTTCAATATAAATTACAAAATTGAATGAGGAATATCTACAGTGTACGCCTGAAGTATTGAATAAACTCAGTAAAACAGAAATAAAAAAAATTGAAAAAAAATCCTCGAAGAAATCGATTTTCTTTGATAAAAGTACACGTTTTTGCATGACAGTCGATTTTCAACCATCATTTGTTTTTGAGTAATGACGTCATCCATTGTTTTTTTTTTAATGTCAACCCCCAATTTTTTTCTTGATTTTGAGAGATATGTATTTTGATCAAGACAATCGACGTGTTCGATGATTTTTTTCCAAAATTTGTTATTTCGGTTTTAATGAATTTATTCCATACTTCCATACTTTAGGCGCACTCTGTATATATATATATATATATATATATATATATATATATATATATATATATATATATATATATATATATATATATATATATATATATATTTATATATAAATATTTATTTGGACTTTTACTTAAATTGTAAATTTTACATGAATTTGATATAAATTTAAAAAAATGATGTATTACAATTTGTGATACTTTTTGAATTTATCAGGAAATTTCTTAAATTCATCTTGCATCTTTAAAACTTTCATACGAAATTCTAATTTCTCAAAGAAACTACGTAAATTTAGCACTCATATTTATAATATTGAAGACATGTTTTACAATTTTACGCAACTCATGATATTCGGTGGATATCTTTCCAATTTTATCTAAAAACTACTTAAAACTTCATAACTTTTCTATAAAATTCTAATTTCTAGAAAGATGATTGCAAGATTAATCTTCATCATACATTTTGCAGAAATGATTATAATAATTTAGCATTAACTTTTGCAAGTTTATCACAAAGTTTTGAATTTGATATAAATTTAAAGAATTGATGTATTACAATTTGTGATACTTTTTGAATTTATCAGGAAATTTCTTAAATTCATCTTGCATCTTTAAAACTTTCATACGAAATTCTAATTTCTCAAAGAAACTACGTAAATTTAGCACTCATATTTATAATATTGAAGACATGTTTTACAATTTTACGCAACTCATGATATTCGGTGGATATCTTTCCAATTTTATCTAAAAACTACTTAAAACTTCATAACTTTTCTATAAAATTCTAATTTCTAGAAAGATGATTGCAAGATTAATCTTCATCATACATTTTGCAGAAATGATTATAATAATTTAGCATTAACTTTTGCAAGTTTATCACAAAGTTTTGAATTTGATATAAATTTAAAGAATTGATGTATTTCAATTTGTGATACTATTTGAATTTATCAGGAAATTTCTTAAATTCATCTGGCATCTTTAAATCTTTCATACGAAGTTCTAATTCTCAAAGAAACTACGTAAATTTAGCACTCATTTTTATAATATTGAAGATATGTTTTTCAATTTTACGCAACTCATGATATTCGGCGGAAATCTTTCCAATTTTATCTAAAAACTACTTAAATCTTCATAACTTATCTATGAAATTCTAATTTTTAGAAAGATGATTGTAAGATTGATCTTCATCATAAATTTTGCAGAAATGATTATAATAATTTAGCATTCATTTTTGCTAGTTTATCACAAAGTTTTGAATTTGATATAAATTTAAAGAATTGATGTATTTCAATTTGTGATACTATTTGAATTTATCATTAAATTTCTTAAATTCATCTGGCATCTTTAAAACTTTCATGCGAAGTTCTAATTTCTCAAAGAAACTACGTAAATTTTGCACTCATTTTTATAATATTGAAGACATGTTTTACAATTTTACGTAAATCATGATATTCGGCGGATATCTTTCCAATTTTATCTAAAAACTACTTAAATCTTCATAACTTTTCTATGAAATTCTAATTTCTAGAAAGATGATTGCAAGATTGATTTTCATCATAAATTTTGCAGAAATGATTATAATAATTTAGCATTAATTTTTGCAAGTTTATCACAAAGTTTTTCTTTTATGCCATAAATCTTCCACTTCTTATATTGAAAGTATAGCTGCAAATTTTCGAAAATTTACTGACAATTATAAAAAAACCTACTTTGATATTACAAAAAAAACAAATTATCTATATTTGAAGATATAACTGCAAACTTTCGAAAACTAATTGGTACTCACATAAATTTTATTTGGATATTACAGAAGAACATTTTATCAAAATTTGAAAATATAACTGCAAACTTTCAAAAGTTTACGGGCAATCAAAGAACACTGTTAATATTGTAAGAAAACAACAAAAAATATTAAAATAACTTTTATAAAACTTCAAATGTCAAAATTTGAGTATGCATCTATAAAATATAATAAGTATTTTGTTAAAAAAACTCTTTTTATTGGCAGATATTGACAGACATCGTTTGCAATTGAAAATCATAAAAAACCTTACTTTAATATTACAAAAAATCAATTTATCTGAATTTGAAAATATATCTGTAAACTTTCGAAAACTAATTGGAACCCACATAAATTTTACTTGGATATTACAAAAAAACATTTTATCAAAATTTGAAAATGTAACTGCAAACTTTCAAAAGTTTACGGGCAATCACAGAACACTGTTAATATTGTAAGAAAACCACAGAAAATATTAAAATAAGTTTTATAAAACTTTTAATGCCAAATTTGAGTATGCATCTATAAAATATAATAAGTATTTTGTTAAAAAAAACTTTTTTTAATGGCAGATTTGACAGGCATGGTTTGCAATTGTCAAATCATAAAAAAACTTACCTTAATATTACAAAAAAACAATTTATCTGAATTTGAAAATATAACTGCAAACATTCGAAAACTAATTGGTACTCACATAAATCTTACTTGGACATTACAAAAAAACATTTGATCAAAATTTGAAAATATAACTGCAAACTCTCAAAAGTTTACGGGCAATCACAGAACACTGTTAATATTGTAAGAAAACTACAGAAAATATTAAAATAAGTTCAATAAAACTTTAAACGTAAAAATTTGAGTTTGCATCTACAATGTATAATAAGTATATTGTTAAAAAAAAACTGTTTTTAATGGCAGATATTGACAGCCATCATTTGCAATTGGTAGAATTTTTCATCGTCTATCTGGACAATGCTTCACTTGTTTGTTAGAGTTATTGTTTATTAAACAGTTTAGTTGATTTTATTTAACTGTATAGTGTTTTTTAAATCTGTCAGAATTCTACGATTTAGCTCAATGAGCTAAATGGAGCATTTACTCAATGCTGAGGATTATACGTGAGGAAAAATTTCACATCCCAAAATGAAAAAAAATTAACGTGCATAGTTTTGGTTTTGAAGCCACAAACTAAAACTTAAATTTTTGCCATATTTTTTTGTATAAATTTGCTAAAAAAGCAAAAGGCAAGAAAAGGGAAAAAAATCAGCAAAACCTTATTATAAGAGATCAATGAAAGAATCTGCGTATGCAAGTACTCCAGCAATGTGCCAAAACAAACACAATATTTTTAGACACGTAGAAAACACAGGGTGTTCTGAAACAAGGATACAATTTTGCTACTTTTAAATGGCATCCATTTAGAGTCATGAATAATTATATTTTGAATTATAGTTTTTGTAAATTTAAAGTTAACATTATTGTTGTGGATGTACGGTCGCGGCCATAAAAAAGTGGGACAGTTTTTTGCCCAGTGTGAATTTGGTTTAGCTGAAGATGTCAAAAAAATTAGCAACTTGCCTGATAGACCATCCATTTTCAATTTCTCTATATATATATAAACAATCTTTATTGGGCTATCGACCCCATGGGGTCTTTCCTATTATTCTCTATTATCTATTATCTATTATCTATTATTATTTCTCTATTATTCTTGCCCTATTAAAAGCTCTATCTTGATGGTCCATTCCAGAATGTGGCTTTTTATTAAGTAACATGTAGGTATTTATGCCACAATGACAATGACATGTTACTTGATTTTTCTTTGCAGAGACGAATGACTTGATTACACAGCTTAATTTTAGACAAATTCACTGTAAGACTTGTCGCACTTTTTTTGGCCGCGATCATACCTCAATTCATTCTGGTGGCAGATTTCGATCTCACTTTTGTTTTAATATGTTTCATTTGTTTTTATTTTTTTATAGTTATTTATTTTTATTTTACTTTTGTAAATTTGCAATTGACTTGTAGGCGTACCCAGTAAATTGAAGACTTACTTTGATGTAAGTTAGAATTGCATCAAAAACAAGTTTTTTCCACTCCCTACATGGTAAGTACACTGTTGTGACTATGATTTGATGGAAGTAAGCCCCACTTACCGATAAAACTTTGGTTACTATGAACAACGGGAGGTAAGTAAAAACTTACCTCCCTCAGGGAAGTATGTAAAATAACCAAACACTTATATACACTTATAGTACAATTTTCGAAATTACAATTAACAAAATTGTATTACAGCTTTTCGATTTTGTTGCAATTATTCCCATGTGCAGCCTCTTCAGGGAGGCTGCAGAAGAAATGGCCTCTTCAATTACCATTTCTTGTTTATTTTCATTGGAATTCATTTTACAACTGGACGAATGCAATTTCTGACACTTACTCTTTGTTTGAAAAATAGCAACCAAAGCCGCACTGATATTTTGTTCAAGTTGCGAAAATAAATTAATCAAAGACAAATAATTAATCCAACTTCAGGAGTGGAAAAACAGTTATAAGCAATTCGAGAGGTAAGTTTTGACCAGTCTCGAACATTATTGCTAGCCCTCGCTATCGCTCGGGCGCAAACTCAACCTCGACTGGTAAACAATACATACCTTCCTTCATGATTAAATAACTATAAATTATTGATAAATGAAATGAAACTTGGTATAAATAAAACGGGAACCGTCGAGTGCTATTCTTACGTATAATACTATATTATACAGTCTGTTTGATTTATTGTGACACAGCAAATATTTCGGTAATTAGTACAGATATAAAAAAAAAGTTGAAGAACAATTTTTTAGTACCTTTTGTCGTCTATTTATCCATAATTTCAGAAGAACAATTGAAAATCAAATAAACACGTGGAAACCTAGACCTAATTTCCATTCCTTGTCAGCTAAAACTAGTTACTTAATTCTAATTCCCCTACTATATTTTATTATTGTCATGACATACATATTATTTCTTGATTTTTTGTAAGATTTATAACTTTTCTGTTATGTAAATAAAGTATTATTATTATTGTCGTAAACATGGTTGTAACATTTTCATCGTTATTTAATAATTTTCGAACTAATGAATTTGTTTGGTCGATCGTATTGTATAATTTTAGCTTATTTCTCATTCCCATAATCTTCTGTAAATAATTATAGTACAGGTTTGATTTAGTGTGGAGTTACAAAGTCACGTAATCTAGGATTAGTAGGCAGTGACCCATTTAGAAGAACCTGTCGGATCGTGTAGCCAAAGTTTCTTTACAAGTAAATCGAAATGCAAATACTTTCATTTCGGAATGAAATAAGATATGCTGTCACAAGTTCACATTTCGATTTTGCGTGCAAGCTATCGACTTGCATTCCAAGATACTAAACCACCGCAGCCCTATAACGATCGTCCCACCTGCCCTTAGTGACATATATACATTGACCGGGTCAGCGGCCCGACCGGGTTGTCCTAGTTTGGGACAGCATTTAATATTTACAGGGAACCGTTTGGAAAGATTCACGGAAATAATAGTACCTGGAGGGTCGATAAATGACTCGTGAAAAGAGCGTGGGGTTTTATTTGAATAACTCCGGTGCCATTTGAGTCGCGTATTTCAAAAGGAGGCGAAAATCGAGGAGGCCCACTAGAAATTACGGAAACAATTCAGTCAACGCCACCTCCCTCGCTTTTTAGCATATCCCCAAAGTTTGCATCAATACGAATTCCGCTGGGATAAAAGTTACGTGCGATGTCCCACCTGCGATACACAGGTCCTGCGAGACCACTCGATTAAAATGTTATCTCTTAGCCAACCCAAAGGCAACGTGCGCTGTACTTAGCACGGAGTTAAGTAATTTACTACAACGCCTAATCGAGTTTACGCTATTTAAAAAAAAAGCGGTATATGAAAATAAAATGGGTGATACAATTGCATGTAACATATAAACGATTTGATTCTACAAGCGCGCGTAATTTATACGAGTTTGTCCTCCAAGGTTAATGCATTTACACAAACACTCGCACACTATTCCATTTATACATGCGAGTAGTGTGTATCGAATATACCTGGTAGTGAACCTAATAATTTGAGACCCAGTTTCGTGGTGAAAAAGTTTCATTATAACCAGGCCAAAAGTTCATCGCGAGACCCGCGACTGCCCGGGCTTCAAGTACAGGAAACCCCGTAAAATACAGGGTCTTCATGTAGTATGGAGGCACACAAATTCTCGTAACACAACGTATACATTGTGATTAATTTAATTACCACTTATAATTTTTGCACGTAATCTTCAATGCACTTGTAAGTACGTGAATACTAGAACACATTATGGCCGATATTAACTTATTGAACCACACACTGCGTATTTATCGAAACCTACAATAAAATCTGAAATATTGCAGATATTTCGGGCTATCTGAACATCCAGTATACTGTGATTTTCCACATAAACAATTTCATGATAAATGTGATTTTCACATGAAAAATGCCCTAACTTTTGTTTGAATTGTTCCGCGGGGTTGAGTTTTTGCTAACCGGTTTTATACTAAATTAAAGTTGCCCAACGTATCAATTTAACGTGCCATGCTTTTGTATGAAATAATTCAGGCAAATATTTCATAGTATAATATGTTATATAAGAGTGACACTGGCCATCTTCAATTTATTTGGAGAATATTATATAAATTACAGTCAAGTAAATCGTATATAGGACACTGTCGCGAAACGTCTAGTGTGACATTTATTGATTTGATCAATAACAGTGGTAGTAGACGTATTTGTTAGTGATATTATCCCTAACTAGCTATCGACCAAGGGGTCCTTCTGCCGTGTGCTGTGTGTAAGTGTGGGATTGAGTTAGGGCTCCGGGTTACCAGATATTGGAAGTTACAATTCGCACTGTAACTGAACAGAAATCGCCCAAAATCGCAAGCATTCTTAGAATTAAAAATACAAAATAAAAAAATTAAGATTATTTCCGGTCTTTATCACAACATTAAATTGGCTGGTTCATGAAAATATTGCAGTTATAATTATGATAAAATTCTGAAAATTTTAAGATTTTTAAATCCTATTTTGACACTTATTTATTTACTATTTGCTAAACGAAATAACATTACAGAAAAACAATCAATCATTCAATGATTCATTCAAACAATATCCCAAATGCAGAAAATAACACTGAAAATTTAAAAATTCGCTTACAAGAGGCAGGCAGAAGAGAAGACAATTACAAGTCATGCCGGAAAAGAGAAAAATATCTAGTGCACCTTTATTATCTGAAGAATTAAGGAATATTGTTCAAAGTTGGGAGGAAAATACTCCAAATGGACTGCAAAGGAAACTATGCCACATTATAGCTGTAGATAAGCTTTAAGGGTGGGGGGAAGCTTGCCGTTGTTTAATTCAGTACTTTAAATGACGAAATTAATAATATTGGAGTACCATCCGGAAGATTTGAATATAATCCTATATTTACAAAAAAAAACTGCACAGGGTGGTTCCAAAAATACATCAGAAAGTAAATGGCTAAATGGCTAGCACGAAACACGGAAAATGCAGAAAATTTCCCAGTTCGTTTATTTAAAAAACTAATATCCAAAAGGGGAGAAAATATTAAAACAGATCGACTATTTTTAACCACAAATAACACTTGGAATATGGAACTAAATTGTCCTTGGCTTAATAAAACAGGCCAGTTGGCTTTAATGAAATTAGCGAATGGACTAAATCTGACGCACAAAAGATTATCTAAACCAATCTTTTGTGCGCCAGATTTAGTTCATTTGCTAATTTAATTAAATTAAAGAACGTCAAAATTTCAAACCATTCCAACAGATCTACGGCAGTAAATCAGCTGGCGAGTTCTGAAATTTGGGAACACCAAATAATTAAACTGGCCATAATAGTTCAACGTCTATAAAATGATATATACAACTGAACAAAGAGCACCATGCCGAAACAATATCCAATTTAAGAAATGAAGATTTGAATATATACATGACGGCAACTTCTAGCAATACCAACAAAAACAAATTAGATTTGGATAATGTTAAAATTAACAATTGCACGAACTGTATATTTAATATCAATATTCATAATAAATATTAATTTATTCGATTTAAATGTGTATTGAAAATTATCAAATACAAGTCGTCTCATTAATGATTATCAAAAATTCATTTTCTTTTTCAAAACAAATTATGTTCCAAGGAACATGATTTGATTCTCAAAATCGATTATAATTCAAAATGCAAATGATTAGGTAATTTAGTCATTTTAATAACAATTTCAAAATATTAAAACCTTTGATAAATTAACACAGTTACCAGCATTCATGATATATATATATATATATATATATATATATATATATATATATATATATATATATATACAGGGTGTCTACGCTAAACCGTTCGTTAAAAGTTTACGGGGTTGCCGTTGTACTTAAAATTTCAAAAAAAATCTCGTCACACGGTTGAATCAGTTATCCTCATGTGAAATATTTTCAACTTTCTATGACTTCCGGTTCCACCGGAAGTAGCACCAACTTTCTTATTTTAAATGGAACACCCCATATATTATTATAATTTTAAATTCCTCGCTTAAATTAAAACATATTTTGTGAGAACATATGTACACTTATCTCTTCTAGTTTTCAAGCAAAAAATATTTAAGAGGGCACTTAGATATTGACATTTTATGAACACTGATTATCAAAATTGACAGTTTCCAATTATTTTGCTCATAGAGGCATCCTCTAGGTACAATTAGAAATATAACTCATAATTTTATCTTATTCCTAAGAGAAGTTATAGACATATTTCAGGCTACCTGTTAGAGGTCAAAATTTTAGAAAAACATTTTTTTCTTGAAAACTAGAAGAGATAATTGGGTGTAGAGTTTAATTTTGCTCATCTTTTCTCAAATTCTTTCCACATCTTTCGGTCCTGTGCCATTCTTTCTTCTAGTATATTTCCTATTACTTCTTCCCATGTCTGTCTTGGCTTCCCTCGTTTCTTCTTTCCTTGCGTTTTTGCTTCCCATATTATTTTGGTTTGTGCATCCTTCTCCATCCTCTGCATATGACCACACCATCCTAATTGTCGTTCTTCAACGCAGTCTTCCATACTTTTTATTTGCTGTTTTCTTCTGATGAATTCACTTCTAATTTTGTCCATTATAGTTACCCCATATACTCTTCTGAAGTACTTCATTTCTACTGCTATTATTTTACTGTTTTCCTTTTCATTAAGCACCCACGTTTTACTTCCAAATATAAGCACTGGTCTGTAGATTGCCTTGTATACTTTTAATTTTGTGTTTTGGTTATCTCATAGGTGGAGGAGTAGTACGGATTATTATTATTATCTCTTTCCTCCCTGTTATGTATTTACTCAGCGTGAAATACAGTTTCTTTGTACTACTGATTTTGTTGTTTATGTCTGTATCTTGTTTCCCCGACTCATGCAGTACTACCTCTAGATATTTATATTGTTCTACTTGCTCTATTTCCGTGTTTTCTACTTTGATGTCCATTTTTGTTTCTTTCCCAGATATTGCTATCACTTTTGTCTTGCTCGTTTTCATCTGCATTCCATATTTTTGTAGTGTTTTGTTCTAACTTGCCACCTTATTTTGTAGGTCTTCTTGGCTATTTGATAGTATAGCAACGTCATCTGCAAAGATACATGGTTGAATTTGTACGGGCCTTAAATTTTTGTATCCGATGTTCACAGGTTTTGTTCCTTTGTTTACGTCTCTAATTATTTGGTCCATATACACAATTAACAGCAATGGGCTTAAGACTCCCCATTGTCTTACACCTTGCTTGGTTACAAACTCTGCTGACATCTTATTTTTGGCAATTATTACATTCCTAGTTTCATTGTAGATGCTTCCACTCTTATTTATTTGTTGCTAACTTCCATTTCCTTTAACGCTTCCCATATTCTCTCTCGTGGTACTCTATCGAACGCTTTCTCTATATCCACGTAGGCTATGTACAGTCATGCTCACATAAATCTAGTACAAGAAATTAGGTTACAATAGCAATTTTATATAGTAATGTCAAATTGTTTGTACTAGATTTATGTGAGCATGACTGTACATTGTTTTCTGTTTTTCAATGGTTCTGCTTATGATTGTCTTTAGTGCGAATTCGCACATTAATATTAATGATTAATAATATGTATGTCCATGTCATCGAAGATTATGTTCTTGCTTACAGAGTTTTAATAATCCTTGCCAAATTTTATAAGCAGAAGTAAATTTTGGAGTGTCAATTAATACGTAATATATGTATAAGCAATTAACTATTTATACACACTGTATGAATTTATTAGCTTAGGTATGTATAATAAGTCAATCGCTTGTACATACAGTATGTATAAATAGTATTTTGCGCATGCATACAGTATGAATACATAACCCCATCATACATTTTAGAACGAAACTTGACATCAATATTAATTAACGCCAATATCGTTCAATTTACAAACAGTTTAGTGTAAATTCAGGTTTCGTGATGTTAAATATGACACATTTTAAAAATAGTGGTATTAAATATTGAATATATACAAAAATATCTTCAATATTACATACATCTAATGAAACTTGCATTATCTATAACTAAACATCACTACATAACAAAAAAAGTTAAAATATATCACCAATAAACTAAGTTTTCAAATAGGCAAGATCACGACGAACCATGTTCGTGTGAATTTTTTCAAATTTTTATCAGGAACGCCGTAAACCTTTAACCAACGACTTGCGTAAGACACCGTTATGTATGCTTTTATCGCTGGCCTGGACAGAGTCCTTCAAGCCCAGAGCTCCTGGTTTCCGAAAACTGTTGGTTTGTGTCTTCACATTTACGTAATATATACGAGCATTTTGGTTTTCGAGGTTATCTTTGCCTGAAATTTGAGTCGTCAATGCGATGATATTTCGAGGTTTAGCGGGCCCTCACTTATCAACTCATGGCTTTTCAAGCACTCAAATTCACCCGCATGCAAATTCACAGGCCCGAGCACACCTTCCGTGTCCGATGATCTACGCAACAACATGTATGTGTACATATTCATTCAATGTGTGCAGTACCCGAAGCCCCTCGGCCCCCAAAACTGTTTGGTGGCCGACTGCAATCTTGTCCAGTCCTGATTTAGCGTAAAAAAATCGCTGCATTGTTGCATTACAATGGATATATTAGTGTACATTTTTTGCTTCGTTCTTATCTCTTGCGTTTGTTGGTGACCCCAATACATAAATTATAATTATAACTTCTGCTGGGATTGTAGTACACCTGCACTTCGACATTGCGTCTTCGTCCTGTACATGGAGCGTCGTATCTTTCCTTGAAGCGCTTCTCTTCTCGCCAGACGTGCGAAACCCCTTTCCAGATGCGCAAAGCGTCTGCTTCGCTTCGGTAGTCTGCAACAATGGAGTCACGTTCACGTCACTTCGCTGAAGATTAATAGAAATGCGGAAAAAGTTGATGAGATACAAATATGGACTATGGGCCAAGGCGGAGGTTAACTCGCAAGTACGGCGTGGTACTGTTTTGGTGAGCCTCGGAAAACGCGCTGCACCGGAAAATGGATGGAAAGTATATGAAGATTCTTCGGTCTTGTACTAAGCGTATTCGGCGGTTCGATCTCAGGCAGTGGAAGTGCCCGGCGCGCTGGCGCAGAGAGCGAAAAAGCCGGGCTTCAAGATACACTAAGGTTAGCTATTTACTGTGCAATTCGATGCATGCCTTGTAATGATATAAGAACATATTACATGCATTTTGACATCGGATTTAACAGTCAGTAATGTTCATGCTATTGGGAAAACTTGTATACGTATGTATAGGGAACTTAATAGGGCATATATGTACGTATATAATTTATACCAAATCTAGTAATTACGCAGATTATTTGAAGCAAATTTTACGTAATATCATGCAATGATACCTTGTGCGTAAACATTACAAACCCCCAGCGTAATTCAAACAAATACATTGAAAATGCGTAACATCGTTCAACACTTTTTTGTTACAAATGTATTGAATTTAAATCTGGGCCCACACCTCAAATTAATACCGAGATTTCATATTTATTCAATCATTTTTTGCTATTTAAAATAATTAACAAATGCAACTGACTACATCGTTGTAAATCTACTGGAACTTGCAGTTACTCGAGTAATGTTTTAGAAGAATTTAATGTTTTTTTCAACAAATTATCCCAAATCCTGAATTGTTTTAAATAAGTAAACCATTAAAATTATAATTCACAATGCAAATTATTTAGTAATTTAATCATTTTAATAACAATTTCAAAACCTTTGATAAATTAAAACAGTTACTAGCATGCATATTTACATTAATATTAAGGATTGATATGTCCATGTATGTCCATGTCATCGAAGATTATGTTCTTGCGTACAGAGTTTTAATAATCTTTACCAAATTGTATAACCAGTAATAAATTTTTAATGTCTCTATTATTACGTAATATATGTATAAGCAATTGACTATTTATACACACTGTATGAATTTATTAGCTTAGGTATGTATAATAAGTCAATCGCTTGTACATACAGTATGTATAAATAGTATTTTGCGAATACATACAGTATGAATACAAAACCCCACCATATATTTTAGAACGAAACTTGACATCAATATTAATTATCGCCAATATTGTTCAATTTACAAACAGTTTAGTTTAAATTCAGTTTTATGATGTTAAATGTTACACATTTTAAAAATAGTGGTGTTAAATATTGATTATATACAAAAATATCTGCAATATTACATACATCTAATGAAACTTGCATCATCCATAATTAAACATCACTACATAACAAACAAAGTTAAAATTTATCACCAATAAACCAAATTTTCAAATTCATTTAGAATATTTTTAACCATAGGCAAACATTATTTAATGATTTCATGTGGTTTTAGGAATGGAGGTACCTGCTACGTTTGAAGACCATTACCTCGAGTGTAAAAAGATCACCACATTCTCTTCGAGCCATTAATGGATTCATTATCAAAAGCGAGTTTGATTCGCCTCTGAGAAGACTTCATTGGCTGGATTGCACATAAAAATAAGGTTAGTGTCATTTCAATTATATATTAAATAATTGACTACCAATTTTGAAGTACTGCAAATTTCCGTTTACTGTCAAAATCGGTCCATTTGGTGCGACCAAATATAAAAGTTGAATAAGTCATGATTTTTCTAAACAAAACACATCATTGCATAACTCAACGTACGATATCTCACCCCAATCGTATTAATGCCCACATTACATAACGGCAGGCTTAGACAAAATCATGATTTTTAAAACAAAATATAAAATCAACGATTTTTTTAATCATAAAAATCATGGTTTATTTGATTTTTTTATTATGTTTTTGATCAGTTTTTGCCAGAAGAGATGTGATTTATATCAATTGATTTATATCACGACTTAATTATATGATTTTTTTTAAATAAATTTTTATTTTGTACTAGAAATGATAATTAAAACAAATTTATATCAATTGATTTACATCACGACTTAATCATATGATTTTTTAAATAAATTTTTATTTTGAACAAGAAATGATAATGAAAACAAATTTGTATCAATTGATTTACATCACGACTTATTCATATGATTTTTTTTAATAAATTTTGATTTTGAACAAGAAATGATAATACAAACAAATTTCTGTGTATCTACACCATGTAAAAAAAATTGAAGTATAGAAAAATATTTTATTAAGTTTTAAGTATTATCCATAAGTTACAAGTTATTTATTTAAGGTATTATTATTATTGGGTACTTACTGGTAGAGTTATTTTTATTTTATTTTATTATTTATTTATTTTATTTTGCCTGACTAGTTTCAGTTTCTAACAAACCATCATCAGAGGCATGATATGTATATTTTACTATATATATATATTGATCTTATCTTTACTATAAATGTTTATAATTAATTTGAATGTAATTGATGTAATCAAATGGGTATACATTTACGCGATGATTGTGCAATTACTGACTTTATTAAGTCCACTTTTTCGTCACAATTAACCAGAAATTAGAGTTTTAATTATACGTGCAGCGGATTTAAATTTTCTTCTCAATATTTCAGGGCACCTAGAACTCCCCAAGGTGAATCATGTTAGATGATCTTATATTTTTGTTTCGATCACTTCTGGGCCAACCTGGGTGTGGTTGCAGTGTGGTGTGTATGAATGTACATATATGATAACACATTGGCCTTCGGCGCAATACTGTTGATAGTGATTAGGAGTTCTTTGTTGAGCCCCTAAGTCATAGTTCAATGTTGCACCTAAGGTTATTGAGTAGGTATATTAACTTCTGGTGCAACATTTTCTTCGTCATTGATGAGCCTAATTAGGAGTTCCATGTTCAGCCCAATTCATAGATTGTGTTGCACCTAAAGTTATTGAATATACACAGTTGGCCAAGAAAACCGTACAAATAGGAAATATTCATATTTTGAATAATAATTGAGCATTAAATAAGTCATTTAATTTTGTTTTTCTATCTGTGAAAAACAAAATGTTTAAACTTGGTAGATTTAAAAAATGATATTGCATCTTTGAAAAGTTTTTTTTGATGATCAACATTAATTATTGACATTAATAAAGGCTCTGCATGAGAACTTGTACAATTATTTTGCCCACTCTGTATGTATCTATGTATACTCTATATACATACACACAACCAAACTTATATGGAATCACTTAATATTTCCGATCGTGAGTAATATTTTTGAAATAATTATAATGGAAGGTACCAAACACTGTATGTCAAGTCAGTTTAATAAAGAAAATGTTTAAATAAGAACTAAATTTAACAGAACTGAACAAAATATTAAAATGAGTCAATAGTCAATCCAATGAATGCTTAAATTATAACACAAAAAATAACTTTTTTCAACATTAATAATCAGTGTTGCCACCTCTAGCGCGAATACAGGCTTCAATTCGACTGGGAATGCTCCTAATTAAACAGTTTATGTCATCATTGTTTAGATTTGCCCATTCTTGTACGGCAGCTTGAATGAGTTGTTCTGCATTGCCGGGATTATTTCTTCGAGCTCTAATCCTCCTTTTTATAGTGTCCCATAAGTGTTCAATAGGATTTAGATCTGGAGAACAGGCAGGCCATTCCAAAACTGTAATATCTTCTGTTTCCAAAAAGTCACTGCTAGTTCTGCTGGTGTGTGGAGGTGCATTATCATGCATAAAAATGAAATCATTGCCCATTGCACCTCTCCACAGTCGAACTACAGGTTCTAATACTAAATCAACATATCTGTGACCAGTTAAGTTTTGTCGGATCAGAATCAAAGGAGTTTTTTCTCCTAACATAATACCTCCCCAGAACATTAGAGTTCCGCCCTTATATTTTGGTAGGGATCTGGCCATTTCTAGTCTAGCTTGTCTTCCTGGACGTCTTAAAACTCGAATTCGGCGGTCATCTGATTTAAGACCAATTCTGGTCTCATCTGAAAACAACACTTTTTGCCAGTCTTCGATTGTCCAGTTTCGGTGTTCACGGCACCAATTTAGTCTATTAATTTTATGTTGTCTCGATAATTCTGGAACTCTTAACTGTCTCCTGCTAAATAGATTTTGAGCACGAAGCCTCTTTCGAACTGTTTCTGTTGAAACGTTAACACCTGTGGCTTCTAAGAATTGTCTTTTTATTTCTGGATGAGAGGTGGTTGGATTTCTTCGTGCAATTTGAGCTATAAAACGGTCCTGTCGATCAGTGGTTACCTTTCCACGACTTTGTCGAGGCCTGTTGTTAAGTGTTTCCAACTCCAAAAATCTTGAGTAGGTTTTTGATATTACACCCTGTGAGACGCCCAGTGTTGCTGAAATTTGCCTTTGTGACATTCCTTGTTCAACAAGGGCGATAATTCTTCCCCTCTGAACGGCTGACAATCCTACGTAAGGCATAATACCTTTTTAAAGCACAAAAGTTTACTTACGCACTTACTTCAATTTAAGAACAACACGCAAATACTGAGATCTGTCAAGCTAAATTTTATAAACTGTTTCTTAGGTTATAAACAAAAACAATCATGACTTACTTGCATATAAAATTTTGTTTCTAAAATGTTGATTTATGAGAAATACTGAGTGATTCCATATAAGTTTGGTTGAGTTTAGATATGCGTGCGTGCATTGTATTTACTAACGTGCAATTTCTTCCAGCAAGTTTTAAATTCGCGATTAACACTTTGGGATTACCTTCCCGAGTCAAACGTATACTTTTTAGTGTTTTCTTTGTCTTGTCTTCAATAAATAATTAGTGAAAGTATCTTGAGCAGTTCAGATTACCTTCTGAGGATAAATGTCCTTTTAGAGCCAGTGCGTAGTAGTGTCGATTGTTGCGTTTGTTTCGTGCTTTCCTCACCCGCGCCACACCGTCAAACTCCGAACTCCGATTTGTTTTCCGAGTTCGGAGTTGCAGGGTACTGGATCTTCGCCAATATAACTTTAAAAGTCAATTTCAAGGTAGGTCTTTTTTTGAGAAGAGCTCCAAGACGTATCAAAGTGAGTACAGTTTTTCTTACATTTCATCAAGTAGAGTCTCGATTCAGGTTTTTGTTCACAGATGCGCCCCAGCTTTTCTTGCTTTGCTACTGATAATGCGTATTAGTTTTAAGCAGGAAGTTCTTAACCTGGTGTCCGGATTGAGTTCTCGTGAAGTAAGTTAAGCCACATTGAGATTTCTCTGTAACACTGTAATAACCTATTGGGTTCTGGTGTAGCATTGTAAATCGTGATGGTAGGTTCCTTGCTACAATGTTGACCTCAATCAAGTTGTTCCCTTCAAATCTGTAGATTCCGTAGGTTCAAAAGGGTCAAGAATAACTGCATTATAGCGCCACACAGTGCGCCGCTTGAGTGAGCAGGGTTTTTCTTACAGGTGCGACATTTGTATTTGTGTATTGTCGGCGTATATTCTCGCTCTGGGCGACGTACTTATATTTCTTGCGTTGCGGATATGTACGTTTAGGGTTTTTCTCCTTACAGGTGCGCTCACATCTTTGCGCTCGTACGTCGAGACAGTAACGAGTAGGGTTTTGTATACAGCACTTGTCTGTTTCAAGTATCTGTATACAATACTTGTTTGTTGGAAGTACTATGTATGCAGTGCTTGTTTGTTGCAAGTACTATGTATGCAGTGCTTGTATATTGCAAGTAGAAACAATCGCATTTTATCTTAGCGCTGCGCCACTCATATTCCCGCCCCATCTTGTACTTGTTGTATGTATACAGTACTTGTTTGTTGCAAGTATAACGTATTTTTGTTGCAAGTACTTTGTATACAGTGCTTGTTTGTTTCAAGTGCATGTAGACAGTACTTGTTTATTGCAAGTACCAACAATCGCATTTTATCTTAGCGCTGCGCCACTCATATACCCGCCCCCTCTTGTACTTGTTGTATGTATACAGTACTTGTTTGTTGCAAGTATTACGTATACAGTACTTGTATGTTGCAAGTACATACGTATACAGTACTTGTTTGGTTCAAGTACATATGTATACATTACATGTTTGTTGCAAGTACTTTGTATACAGTGCTTGTTTGTTTCAAGTGCATGTATACAGTACTTGTTTATTGCAAGTATCAACAATCGCATTTTATCTTAGCGCTGCGCCACTCATATTTCCGCCCACTTTTGTACTTCTTGTATGTATACAGTACTTGTTTGTTGCAAGAACTACGTATACAGTACTTGTTTGTTGCAAGTACATACGTATACAGGACTTGTTTGGTTCAAGTACATATGTATACATTACTTGTTTGTTGCAAGTACCAACAATCGTATTTTATTTTAGCTACTTGTATTTGCTTGTTGTCGGCGTATCTCGTTCTGTAAGACGTACTTATTCGATGTGCATATAATTAGTACCGCGATATTGCGCCCATGCATTGAACAGAGTTTTCCTTTTCAGGTACAATCTATTAGCTACATTTGAAGTAGATGCATGTAAAACTGCGCCTTACTAGGGTTCCTCTAAACAGGTTCTCTTAAATTATTTTGTACCAGGTACTTGCTTGTTGCAAGTACTTGTGTACTATGTACATAGTACTTGTTTGTTGCAAGTACGACAATAGCATTTTCTCTTTCAGATACAATACAAACTGCGCCTATATTGGGTTCCTGTAAACAGGTTCTCTTAAATTATTTTGTACCCAGTACTTGCTTGTTGCAAGTACTTGTGTACTATATACATAATACTTGTTTGTTGCAACTACGACAATAGCATTTTCTCTTTCAGATACAATACAAACTGCGCCTATATTGGGTTCCTGTATATGGGTTCTCTTAAATTATAATACAACAATAACATACAACAATACAACCATACAACAATAATAACAACAATAATATTAAATAAAGAAAATAAAACACTTCGTATAAGTTTCACAGTTTTTTTTTATAATTGATACTCCACAATTGTTTCGGTCGTTACACCATTGTCAAGAGGTAAAAGAATACTCTGAGTATTCTTTTAACACTTGAAAATGTTGTAACGATCAAAACAATTGTTGTGTGTCAAACTAAAAAAAAAACTTCTGTGACACTTACTGAAGTGTCTTATGTTGCTTAATTTAATATGTTTGACCAAGTGGTTATTAAACTTTTAATTTAAACAAAAGAATGTTTTCTTTCAGGTTACATGAGTAAAATAGGGCTGAAGGCGAGATCTCTCATGTATAAAATAAAAAGATAACGGCACCAGTGAATTGGGCAGCTTTATTTTCACCAACAGTCCAACTTTAGACGAATACTAAGAGGTATTTTAATGTTCATCAATTCAGTTGTATTGTAAATCAGGCTTTCCGTTCACAGACAGTACCTCAAACGTGCAGCACTTTTCGGAATATTCTGGAAGTGCTGCAGTTTGGGGTGGTGCAGGAAATCTGTCTAATGCATATTTTACAGGGTAAAATTTAATGTGTCCTTCATTTTGTTGCTAATGCGAATCAGTTACTCATTAAAATATGCATCATTAATTTTATTTTTCATATTACATTGAGCTTGCTTATGAATACGTATAAATCTGTAAATTGAGACGAATGAATGAGAAAAACTTTTATTTATTGTTGAGTAATTATCATGTTTACTTCATAGCGTTGCAATGCGAAAAATGCTCATGCTGTTATTCCATGTTCAAGGCTCTGACTGTTCTAAAGTACCGTTTATATTGTTATTAATACAGATAATGACTGGAAAAGTGTAATTTATTACACGCTCATAGTTAAATATTACATCGCTGATAGAATAACAAATTAATCATATCTGTATGCATATCAATGGGAATGCAACACCATGATTTCAAAAATCATAACTTGTCTACAAACAAAAAGCCCTGTGTCATAAATTTACAGGAAACAAAAACCTGTTTAACATAACTTTTCAGGAAACAAAAACTGTTTGTCGTAACTTTTCAGGAAACAACAAACTGTCTGTAATAACTTTTCAGGAAACTAAAACCTGTTTATCGTAAATTCTCAGGAAACAAAATTCTGTTTGTTGTAACTATTTAAGAAAAAAACAACAGTTTGTCATTACTTTGCAGAAAACAAAAACCTGTTTAACATAATTTTTCAGGAAACAAAAACTGTTTGTCCTAACTTTTCAGGAAACAAAAAACTGTGTGTAACAACTTTTCAGGAAACTAAAACCTGTTTATCGTAAATTCTCAGGAAACAAAATTCTGATTGTTGTAACTATTTAAGAAACAAACAACAGTTTGCCATTTCTTTGCAGAAAACTAAAACCTGTTTAACATAACTTTTCAGGAAACAAAAACTGTTTGTCGTAACTTTTCAGGCAACAAAAAACTGTGTGTAATAAGTTTTCAGGAAACTAAAACCTGTTTATCGTAAATTCTCAGGAAACAAAATTCTGTTTGTTGTAACTATTTAAGAAACAAACAACAGTTTGTCAATACTTTGCAGAAAACAAAAACCTGCTTAACATAACTTTACAGGAAACAAAAACTGTTTGTCGTAACTTTTAAGGAAACAACAAACTGTGTGTAATAACTTTTCAGGAAACTAAAACCTGTTTATCCTAAATTCTCAGGAAACAAAATTCTGTTTGTTGTAACTATTTAAGAAACAAACAACAGTTTGCCATTTGTTTGCAGAAAACTAAAACCTGTTTAACATAACTTTTCAGGAAACAAAAACTGTTTGTCGTAACTTTTCAGGAAACAAAAAACTGTGTGTAATAACTTTTCAGGAAACTAAAACCTGTTTGTCGTAAATTCTCTGGAAACAAAATTATGTTTGTTGTAACTATTTAAGAAACAAACAACAGTTTATCATTACTTTGCAGAAAACAGAAACCTGTTTAACATAACTTTTCACGAAACCAAAACTGTTGTCGTAACTTCTCAGGAAACAAAATAATGTCGGTCGTAACTTTTCAGGAAACAAATACCTGTTTAACATAACTTTACGGGAAACCAAATAAATGTTTGTCGTAACTTTTCAGGACACATAAAATAAATCACATTTCACCCACTTTGTAATGGGCGTTCAAAGTTCTATAGATTTTCAGAAAATTGCTTAAATTGTATAAAATTTCATTTTTTTTATATCATTATGAAGAGAAAAAATTGTCCTTTTTAAAAATGTCATAGCCAACTATGACTGCCATTTAAAAAAAATGAAGTTTGTATTTTACTGAAAAACTATGCTTTTTTTTCAAAAAACAAAATCATATCTTGCATGAGCTCTTAAAATGACAACTGTTTTCTCATTTAACCGAATCTCTAAATTAGCACACTTGAATGATTGAAGCAATAATTTAATTATTTTAATATATGAATTAGGCAATGTTGTTAGAAATCTGACATTTAATAATTTATTTTACTGTCGGATCATTTTTGTTAGTGTTCATGTGCAAAACTTTATAAAATGAAACCACAGCCTTCTTAGTTAAAAATAAAAATGGAACCGAATACATTTTCAAATATTTTCCATTATTATGTTGTTTAAAATTATTCTTAATCAATAAATTAATTAATAATTTAGCTAATTAGAATTAGCAAGTACTTTTCCTTGCGCAACATAATATTATGAATAGTTTCTAATTATGCTGCAGTCATTATGTGTTAAAATTATTAATTAAGGTAATTACATGTATTTCAGTACAGTTAAACTACACGTGCATATCACATAACCTGTATGCGATACTGAAGCACATCACATGTATTACGGTAATAAACAGTTATTAACATTTCAATCCATTGTTAAATTGCCTCGCGAACATAAATCATATTTGCACAATGTTGTATACTAATCCAGCAAACCACATCGCTATAATCTATAGCTACATATAGAGATAATTATTTAACATTGTAACTTAAATATGTTCTTTCAAAGTCTCATAAAATCTCGTTACAGCATGTTGTAAACTTAAAGTTATAGTCAATCTTAGACTTGGTGTCTTTAAAATAAAAAAATCGTTTGCCGATAAAACAGAAATGTCCAATTTATTACTAAAAATTTATATTGTTTCAAAATTACTTATGTCTGGTTTTGCTGTTGTGACTTACAAATGAAAGCTTTCTCTTTCATCTTCTTCTTCTGATTCTTTCTCTGATAAATATTGTGAGAAATAATCATCATTCAATAACTTTCTGATCTGAGGACCAACAAATATGCCTTCATTAATTTTAGCATATGAAATTGTAGGAAAAACTGCTAACAAATGTTTAAAAGCTCCACCATCTTTACTCAGAGACTTGACAACGTTTTTGAAAAGACCTAGTTTTATATGCAGTGGTGGAAGTAAAACGTCATTTGGATCAATTAATGGAATATTTGAAATGTTTTGTTTTCCATGAGAATACTCTGTTCTTTGTGGCCAATCTGTTCTGGTGTAATGATGGCTTGTAGCTCGACTATCCCAAAACAATGGGAACAATAAAATTTTGTGAAACCTTGCATGCCATGCAAGAAACTTACGACAATATACTCGTACATACAAAAATGCATGCATGCATACATAAATACAAACATACATATATATACACATACATACATACATACATACATGCATCTATACAGCATACATACATACATACATACATAATACACACATACATACATACATACATACATGCATACATACCTACATACTTACATACATGCATACATTTTTTGTATTCCTTCAAGTTTTTTTAATATTATAAAATTTACCAGCATTCTGTAAATGCTATTCTTATTTCTATGATTTTTCACATTTTGCCTTATAGAAATACATTTAATTCTGTCGAATTTTCACGATTTGTTTATATATTATTGTAATTTCCATGATATTCTGGATTTTTCATTAATTACTGACATGGACTTGAAACTTGCAATACGATGCTAATTATTCAATCAATTACAGAATATCCTTGCGGAAGTAGGGTAGAGCGCGAAGGTCGTATTTAACTATATCTCGGGAATATTAACCCCGCAAGAGATAAGCCCTGGAGAGGGTCCTTGGAATCTAAGTTTACATTAGAGGCAGCTTCCACAAAGGTCCGGCCAACAGGACTTCTAATTATAAGTACAATTCAGAGTCAGATCCTTTATAAATATAATAAAGCGATGGTGTGCCGAGATATTTGGATAATTAAATCTGATTATTATAAACAAGGCTGTAGCGGGCGCTAAAATCGTTAAAACATTTAAAACAGCCGCTGGAAAGCCTAATCGCAAATATTTATTTTGCCAAGCTGAATTCCAGAGCTGGATTTTAATGCCAGCAACATCAACCTTGAGTTCCAGCTTCACGCTACGATGTACGATCAGGCGTCGAAGTAGTCCTGGCGTCTGCGGCTTGGCATTGTTTTTCGTTAATCTTTTTTGCAAATCCACTCCGCTTTAGGTTTTTTGCCCTTTTCGCATTATCTTCAGGGTCGAGTATATTTCCCTATAGGAACTGTTGTGGTTTCTGTTGCGTTAAAAATAACTTCAAGACATTTCTTACAATTAATTACAGCAAAAACATGTGAGTGTAAACAATTATTTATTTACCGAAAGGTCTTCTATTGTAACGAACTTGATTTAAAGTTTTGAATAACTGAACCCTAAAGTAATCTGTTACCCATATATCAGTAGATCGATTACGGCAAGTATTTAATTATTCATCGTAGGTAGTTAATTATTCGGGCAAATTGTTCATATATCCCAAGTGTTATACATAAATAAACAAAATTGGTGTTAAAACAAAACAAAATTCTTAGTCTCATTTTTAAAACATGTGCCTGAATTATAGTGATACAGTAGTCTCAAGAAGAGCTCATATTTTTTTCAAACAAAGAATCGCGTTTTCTAGGCTCGTTCGAATGTTTAAGGTATTTTTAATAGAGTGAAATTAAATACGAAACGTAACTCGAATTCTGCCAATATGGAGCGATGAGTCATTGTCAGCTCACAACGGGCCTACTATATTTGCTAATTTGTCAGTACAACGACGTATACTCTTGTATAATTATGGAGTTTAATTATTGGTGTATAGAAATAAATGCGGCAGTTCAATAGTCCTCTTATTATTCTAAATATTATTACGAAACATCAACTGAAATATGTTTTTGATGTTACTTACTTACCCCCAGAGTACACAATTAGTAATGCGATGTACAGTATTGCATTTAATTTGTGAGGAATGCTAGTGAGCTTTAGCTAGGAAAACTTTATTTAGTGTAGCTTTGAAGTCGCTCCAGCTCGTTATCGAGTAGTCAGTTCTGTCTTTCCTGATGAAATATAACTTAATAAAGCTTTGATGCTGCAAGTATCAACTTCCTATATGTTGTTTCTCCATGTTGTATTTCCAGGAAGATAACGGGAAATTATTCAATGCGGGAAACCATTAGTTTTCTAAATATCCGGGCACGGTACCGATTTTTTCCCGCCCGGTCGTTTTCTTTATCCCACCCGACCAGTTTCCCTCCCAGTGCCGCATAATTTATGAAAATCGCGTTTGGAAATACCTCTCCTGGCCGGGCTTTTCCGGCGGTGGAAAATATTTAAAATTTAAATCGCGTTTTTTTTACACTGAAAACAAAACCGGCCCTTGTAAAGTGGTAAAGGGGGCAATGAAGACGGTGATTACTGCCTTGGAAGTTTGTTAGGTGATTTGTGATGATTTCATTTTATTGTGATACGGTACGTCACGTCGTCACGCCGATAGTCGACACCGACGGAAATTTATCAATTTTGGTAAAGTGCAAGCTCACTGGCAAGTTAAAATCTATATTACATTGGGGTATGATTGCGATCATTAAGTTTAATTAACGTTGTGGGAAACTGTAATTAATCTTTCTTTTTTGCTAGTTTTCTCTAATTGTAACTGATTGACTTTCATAGCAACTAGATTCCATTTTAATAATTAATTTCTATATAACTTTTTGTTAGACAACCAAAAATAAAAATGCAAGTTTCCTCGAAGCGACTTTGCTATTTTATTAATATATTGTTTCAATTGCATAGCAACTACATTCCGTATTACTAATTAATTTCTATATAACTTTTTGTGAGACAACCAAAAATAAAAATTCAAGTTTCCTCGAAACGGTTCTGCCATTTTATTTATATTTTGTTTCAGTTGCACCGAGTTTCGATTGAGTTTAAGTTGCGTTTGAAGAATAATATCACTAATTACACACCACCAAAAAACGTTTTGTGTGTATTTATCTAATTATTGTCGTTTTTAGTGTGCTTATTCCAAAAATTACATGTAAAATGCCATTTGTTTTACATTTTAACATTTTCTCTGTATAGCTAGGTGATAGCTAGGTGATAGTTACATCTAGGTGTAAAGCCATGTGACAGCTAGGTATAGTGATGGAAAAACGTTATCAGGCACACTGGAACACCAACATGATGGGATATTACTGTTGGTCACTTCACCAAGAGAGTCAGCAATCGGCGCATCGAAGAAAAAGCTATATCAGGAGCTTTAAAGAGACAAAGAAAATATACATCAATGGACATGTAAAGCCTTTGAAGAATGCAATGTTAAGAATATAAAGCCATCTTCTATGTGTAAATAAAGTTCTGTTGGTATTTTAAAAGTCGTTTACTTTTCATATTTATAGCATATTTTACACATTTTCCCATACCGTACTAGGTCAAATTGTGACTAAACTGTGGGTGATGGAAACGATCAGAGATCAGGTTCGGATTTAGCACCAAAAAAACTATAAAAATCAGCTATCATAATAACTGATAATAGTAGCGAAATTAGAGACTTTCGATGAGAAAATGGAGGTAATGAAGAACAAGAACAAACTCAAAGATATACATAGAAAACGACTTCACGAAGGAAGAAAGAGAGGTTCAAGCAAAAATAAGGATAATCGCAAGGGAGGAAAAACGGTCATAAGGAAGTAAACGAAATGAAATACAAGATGCAAAACAGAGAAACGGGAAAAAAATAATAACATAATTATTAATGAAATATGGACAATGGACATGTAAAGCCTTTGAAGAATGTAATGTTAAGAATATAAAGCCATCTTCTATGTGTAAATAAAGTTCTGTTGGTATTTTAAAAGTCGTTTACTTTTCATATTTATTGCATGTTTTACATATTTTCCCATATCTTACTAGGTCAAATTGTGACTAAACTGTGTTTGATGGAAATGATCAGAGATCAGATACGGATTTAGCACCCAAAATACTATAAAAATCAGCTATCATAATAGCTGATAATAGTAGCTAAATTAGAGACGTTCGATGAGAAAATGGAGGCAATGAAGAACAAGAACAAACTCAAAGATATAAAGATATACATAGAAAATGACTTCACGAAGGAAGATAGAGAGGTACAAGCAAAAGTAAGGATAATCGCAAGGGAGGAAAAACAAAAAGGAAAAACGCAAATTTAAAAAGCTTAATATAGGCGTTCGGAAATCGTAAAAATCCGCAAAATTGTTATGGAGACAGAAAATTTACAAAGTATCAAGAAAGTTCAAATGTTTAGAATTTTTATCAACATATCAAAAAGTTCAGAAACTGCGAATAAAATGTCAATTATTAATAAAATGTCAATTATTTGTTAATAAAATATCAATTATGTCAATATTATTAATTATTATGAAATTATTATATTTCAAATGTCAATTGAAACTGCAATTGTTCCAAATTTTTTTTCAAAAAGTTAACAAAACAGTTCAGCTTATTCCTTAACGAATATTGTACGAAACGTACAACAAATCTGCGAAACTTGATAAAAAAATATTATCAGATTGGAAGACTAAAAATCCAAACAGTTTTGAATGTAGCATTATTAAATGAAACATTATTTCTTTTAGAAAAAATTGAAAGCAATTTTCTAAGAATTTGATAAATATAATAGGATAATGATGAATGATGAGGAAACAGCGGAAAAAGAGAATAAGCTGCGAAAACCACTTTGTTTTGCAGTTTTGTATTCATCTTTCATGACAGAAAAAGGTTTCAAGTTTCGCAGATTTATTGTAAGTTTCGTGCAATATTTGTTAAGGAACAATCTGAACTGTTTTGATAACTTTTTGAAAAAAATTGGAACAATTGCAGTTTCATGAAAGTTAATAATTGATATTTTATTGGCAGTTTCTGAACTTTTTGATATTTTGATAAAAAATCTGAACATTTGAACTTTCTTGATACTTTGTAAATTTTATGTCTCCATAACAATTTTCTGGACTTTTTACGATTTCCGAACGCCTGTATTAGGCTTTTTAAATTTATCTTTTAATACATTGAACAATTTAATGAAAATTATACACTTTAGACTCTTAGACTTTATCTAGAATTTATCTTAATTGATATTTTGATTGCATTTTTTGGAAATTCTCAATTTCCATAATTTGTTTTTGGTAATTTCTGAAACCTTTATAAACGTTGGTTATCTAAAATTCATTATACTTTATTAAAAAAATGCTGAAAGTTAGCATATTTAGTTGAATAGTTTGATAATTCTTTTGATAATGCGGAAAAGTTTGCAAATTCGTAAAAAAAACTGGTTTTTCACTTTCTGCGGTTTGTATTAAGTTTTTGAAATTTGCCTTCTAATTTTTACATACGTTGATTGCATATACTGGAAATACTCACTGTCCATAAAACTTTTTATGGCATTTTTTGGCAATTTCTGAAATATTTATAAACGTTAGTTATCTGAAATCATCATATTTTATTTAAATAAATGCTGAAAGTTAGCATATTTAGTTGAATAGTTTGATAATTATTTTGATAATATGGAAAAGTTTGCAAATTCGTAAAAAAATCTGGTTTTTTACTTTCTGCGGTTTGTATTAGGTTTTTGAAATTTGCCTTTTAATTTTTACATACGTTGATTGCATATACTGGAAATACTCACTGTCCATAAAACTTTTTATGGCATTTTTTGGCAATTTCTGAAATATTTATAAACGTTAGTTATCTGAAATCATCATATTTTATTTAAAAAAATGCTGAAAATTAGCATATTTAGTTGAATAGTTTGATAATTATTTTGATAATATGGAAAAGTTTATTGATATTTTGATTGCATATTTTGGAAATTCTCAATCTCCATAATTTGTTTTTGGTAATTTTTGATACCTTTATAAACGTCAGTTATCTGAAATCATCATATTTTACTTTAAAAAATGCTGAAAGTTAGCATTTTTAGTTGAATAGTTTGATAATTATTTTGATAATATGGAAAAGTTTGCAAATTCGTAAAAAAAAATCTGGTTTTTTACTTTCTGCGGTTTGTATTAAGTTTTTGAAATTTGCCTTCTAATATTTTACATACGTTGATTGCATATATTGGAAATACTCACTGTCCATACAAATGTTTATGGCATTTTTTGGCAATTTCTGAAATATTTATAAACGTTAGTTATCTGAAATCATCATATTTTATTTAAAAATATGCTGAAAGTTAGCATATTTAGTTAAATAGTTTGATAAATATTTTGATAATATGGAAAAGTTTATTGATATTTTGATTGCATTTTTTGGAAATTCTCAATCTCCATAATTTGTTTTTGGTAATATCTGAAACCTTTATAAACGTTAGTTATCTGAAATCATCATATTTTATTTTAAAAAATGCTGAAAGTTAGCATATTTAGTTGAATAGTTTGATAATTATTTTGATAATATGGAAAAGTTTGCAAATTGTAAAAAAAAACTGTTTTTTTACTTTCTGCGGTTTGTATTAAGTTTTTTAAATTTGCCTTCTAATATTTTACATACGTTGATTGCATATATTGGAAATACTCACTTTAAGCGAGTAAAACTCTCGTGTTTGTATATTTTCATATTACAATTAACTTTCCTGCAATTTTTCGCTTTCGGCTTTCTTAAGTTTCACTGGACATTTCTTACGTTTTTCTAAATTTTCTGGCCCGTTTTTAGATTTAGATTTTTATCTGTTATTTTGGTTCTGTTGTTTTTTGCAAATTGCATACACTTTGTGCATTATTTAGATTTTAATCACTCTTCCATTTAGTGTTTTCCATGTGTGTATTATTTGTAGTTACGAGTTTGATAACAGTGCACAGCATTATTTAAAATATAATTATTATAATCCTTTTTTATATACTTAAAAAAATATTAATTTAAAAAAATGGAATGTTTTATCAAAGCTTTTATTAGGTTTATTAAATTTTATTAAGTCTGACATATCGTAAATTAAGTTAAATTAAATGTATGCGTGGTTAGATTAGGTTAGGTTAGGTTCATTTTGTGCCTTTTTGTTATTTAATCACTATTTCTTTAAGTACTTTAGATGTGTTAGGAAATATTTTAACTAAAAATAAATGTTTTTTCCCATCAAATTTTTATTTAGTGTGATTTACCATAAATTAAATTAAATGTATGCATGGTAAGGTTAGCTTAGAGTAGGTTAGTTTCATTTTGTGCATTTTTAATTTTATAATCACTATTACATCAAGTGTTTTAGATGTGTTCAAAAATAATTAATTAAAAAAAGTGCAATTTGATCATCAAACTTTTAATAAGTGCGACTTATCGTAAATTAAATCAAAATATACAGGGTATTAATTAAGTACGTAGACAAACTTAAAGTGATGATTCCTTGATCAATTCTAAGATAAAAAGTTCATGTAAACATGGGAGTCTCAACGGCTTCGTTTTCAAAATATAGTTTAAAGTTTTAAAATAAAACGTACTTAATTAACACCCTCTAAAATATTACCAAATGATAACTCGTGGCAGTTAAATCAGAAACAAGTTTGAAATACCCGTTAAAAGCATTACAGTTATGGAGAAAACAAGAATGTTTCATAAATTGCAATTTCAAATTTCTTGTGGGTGACGATGATAATTGCGTACGTGTCATAAATTGCCAGTTCTAAAGAATTACTTAACTGTAATGCTTTTGACGGGTATTTAAGTTGTTTTATTTAAGTTATTTTAAGTTGTTGGTGATTTAATTGCCACATGTT
Organism: Othius punctulatus; assembly: GCA_951805005.1. NCBI lineage: Eukaryota > Metazoa > Arthropoda > Insecta > Coleoptera > Staphylinidae > Othius > Othius punctulatus. The sequence continues at coordinate 43,883,202 of OX638145.1, read as the reverse complement.
ATGATCTATTAATATTATACAGGGTGTTAATTAAAGACGTTTTATTTTAATACTTCTTTAAACTATATTTTGAAAACGAAGCCGTTCAGACCCCATATTTATATGAACTTTTTCTCAGTCTTCAGTCTCTTCAATCTTAGAATTGGTTAAAAAATCATCCCTTTCAGTTTGTCTACGTACTTAATTAACACCCTGTATGTATGCGTAGTAGTTGGTGGAACATGATGAATCAAAGTTCAATAAACTTTATGAATTGAATTCATTTTATAGAAATCCACTTTTTCTATACCTAAATTTTTCACGACTATATCTGTAAGTTCGTGAAACTGTAATCAAATGTTTTATTTAACTGACTCATCGTTTCTCCGTACTTGCAAAATTTGATAAATTTGATTACCTGTTTATTATCACGTAAGATGCAGGTAAAAGTAGGTCAGGTCCACTCAAAATTTACAAAATTCCTATGTTCCGTTGTGCCAAAAAGTTTAGAGAAGACTGCTTTAAAGAATTAAAATCAAGTTAGCGGAAGTTTACTGGTCCGATAACAAAAATGAAAATTAACTTTTGTTACCAGTTCGGCAAATAACTTTTATCTACGACTAATTTATAATGTAAGTATTATAACTGAGGTTTTTGCCGTATAATGCTATATATTATTCCCTTATTGATTAATAGCTCTTATTTTCTCTTGCACTCCAATTACAAAAATTCTCAAATTAAATAATACCATGGAAACAAAATACACAAACTCAAGGACTCATTTTTCTCAAGGAATTTCTCAAGGAATTTTGAGTTTTGTTTATATTTTCTTTATAAACTTTATTTACCAATGACCTATTTCTGCTGCAATAGCTAATCGAAAATCACCTGTGGGCAAAATAAGTCTTACACACAAGTCATTCACTCACCAATTAAAAAAATATAGTATTTAGTATCAAATCAGACTTAGAAGCCAACATTCAATAATACGAAAGACTTTCAAAACGTTAAACATTCAAGTTAATGATAAAATTGGTTCAATGTGAGACATTCATTTTTTTTTCATAATAGCTGTCGCAGAAAAAACTTTGTATGCTACATTTTCGCTAAGAACATTTCTGCACTCAAGTTTTTTGTTGAGCAAGTTTTTTTTTGTTTCATTCTTTCAGAGATTTGATTCACCAAAATTCACGTTGGTACAAAAAAGGACTACTTTACGAACTTGTATCATAAATAACTATTATCTGCGAGTAATTTATAATGTAAGGATTATATTTGAGGTTTTTGCAGTATAATGCTACATATTATTCCCTTAAGGAATAATGACTAGGGATTAATAGTCATTATTCCCTCTTGCACTCCAATTTCAAAATTTCTCAAATTAAATAATACCGTGGAAACAAAATACACAAACTCAAAAGTGTTACTGTCAAACGCATAGTGTTTAAAGATTACACTTGAGATTTTTGCAGTATAATACTACATATTATTCCCTTAGGGAATAATGACTAGGGATTGATAGTCATTATTCCCTGTTGCACTCCAATTCCAAAATTTCTCAAATTAAATTATACCATGGAAACAAAATACATAAACTCAAAAGTGTCGCTTTCAAACGCATAGTGTTTAAAGATTATACTTGAGATTTTTGCAGTATAATACTGTATGTAGTATTCCCTTTAGGAATAATGACTAGGGATTAATAGTCATTATTCCCTCTTGCACTCCAATTCCAAAATTTCTCAAATTAAATAATACCGTCGAAACAAAATACACAAACTCAAAAGTGTCACTGTCAAACGCGTAGTGTTTGCGTACTTGTATTGAGATGGATGAAAATGAAGAGTATTTTACTTGTACGCCTTCAGAAATTGTACAACTAGCTACAGTAATCTACCTTGATACCGGAAACATCAAAGTCTATTTACAATAAAACGTACGCAACCTTCAACAAATTGCGTCTTCGAAAGAACGCAAAATAATTTTCCGAAAATGTTCTTTTAGCCTATTTAGTTGAAGATAAAGTAGAGTATACTACTCGTAGTAATGAGTATTATTGACTCGTGGTATAATCTACTATTATTTTTATCAACAATTTCCATAGAATATTATTATGTGTAATATCAAGCCAATTAATCGTATATTTTGCAACAAAATAACTGTCAATGTCACAATACAAATTACTGAAATTAAAGTTTGTAAAGTCGTTTTCATACAAATGAATGCATGCTTCCATTTAATTCCATTCCATTTGCATATTTATTTTCATCTATAGATGTGAAACTATTTTCATCTCTAGAGTGAAAAAGTGTCACTCGGTTCGTAAATATTTTTCGGGAATAATGGCTATCATTATTAACTCGTGGTATAAATTATTATCTCATTAAAGCATTAATCTCATCAATGCATCTTTACGAATTGAACTATATAGGGAATCCAAAAACGTAATAATATGCAAGGTGTTATTAAAATTATAAAAAAAGTTAAACAAGGGATAGAACGATCTTTTGAGGAGTACGGAATTAACTATCATCAGGATGAATTACAAAGAAATCGGGAACTATATAAACTTTTACCTAATGGTTCACGTGAGACACCGTGTATATATAATATACGTGCAGGGATACGTATATAAGGGATAGCAAACAACATTAATTATTATATATAATTAAAAGAAAAATACAAATGTTGGTTTTTAACTGTTTTCATTTCGTATACAGACGTTTTGAAAGACCTTTTGTGTGGCGCATTTGAACTTTTCCACTTCAATATGTCAGTTATTAAAAAAAGCGGACTTCATGCAGCCAAAACTTGTCGATGTAACCCTGGAAGTTTTTTTTTGTATATCCTTTTACAGTACAGCGTTTTTAGTGGCCAGTTTTATTTTGCGGCGAATATTTCGCTCGCGTGTATTCCCATTTAATTAATTACACAGACCTATTGTCGGCAATAAAAAACGCATAACGATGCAAAATGTAACAGCGGCATGAGCCACAAGAGAGCAAGATGGCATACAACGGAATCTCCCATTCCTCCTCCGCACATACCACAGTACCAAATCTCCGCAGTGCTCACAAAATTAGTAGGAAATGCAAGCTACCATATCGACTCTTTATGAACGCTAATGAAATTGCTATGATGCAATTGTCAGTTAAGCGATTTAAACTTGTACGCCGTTTTAAGCAGCTTTTCATGTTCTGAACTTTTAATCACCTCTTACTCTTGAGAGTACAATTAACAGTTCGCGACGCTTTTTCCACTCTTGAACTTGAAAGTTCTGTGCGCTTCGACGAACGAATGTAGGCGAAGTCATCTGGCCTGTAATTGTGCCACTCTGCACTCGGTCCAATCATTCTGAGCGATATTTGTAATTAATTCATCCCAATCCAAACCCAATTGACAGTTGAAACGTTTGGCGGCAGTTTAACGCTTTTCTGATAACCGAATCGGGTGCAATAATGTGAGAACTAAATCACGGAGGCCAAGGCCGGACCGACTGCACCATTAAACAAGTGTACATAATAGAGAGCACAGGACGCACAACATTCCCGGAATTGGCAGAAGTCCAGCAAGGGCTTAATGAATCTCTTATGGAAAAACATCGAAATATTGATGACTCCTCAAGTCCCATCCACGCAATCTACTTGTTAGCTTCAATTAATTCAGCATGATTAAAATGGAGGAAGCGACGATTTAATTTAAGACTGGCCTTGTCCCTGGGTGATTCTGCCTCTGCCGACGGCAAATTTAAAATTGTAATACTCAAGAGTTTACTCAAATTAATATATCTTAATAGTATTTTATACAAGTTAGAGTACTGCCTACAACATGATCTTATAATAACTAACACAGGGATATCCACAAGTACACAAGAGAACAACACAGCAGAACAAAGAAGTCAATAATAGATTATGTAATAGTCGAAAGAACAAGGAAAAATAAAATAAAATATGTAAGAGTGAAAGGCGGATTTGATGTAGGAAGCGATCATTACCTGCTAGTAGCAGAAATCGAACAGGAAGAACCAAATAGAAAAGAAGTTGAAGAAAATAGAAAAGCAAATGTAGAAATAATAAAATCATATAAATTAAAGGAAGCAGCAAAAATATGAAGATGAAATAGCAAAGGCAACAAATGAGCTACCAAAAATGGAAAAACAAAGTATAGACGAAGAATGGGAAACGCTAAAGAAAATAATAATAGATGCAGCTAAACGAGGATTCGGAACGAACAAACAAAGCAAATACAAAAGACAAACTGCGTGGTGGACGCAAGAAATAAAGGATCAAGTAGAGAAAAAGTAAGCAATATGGATGAAATACTTAAATATGATAACACAAAACAACTATGAAGAATATCAGAAGGTGAGATCAAAAGTCAAGAAAATAATACTAAAAGAAAAACAAAGAACATGGGAAGAACTAGGATGCCGCATGGAAGAAAATGCATAGAGTAATCAGAAAATATTCTACAAATCACCAAAAAAATATAAAGACAGGAAAAAAAGAAGAATATGTGAGAATAAAAGACAAATCGGGGAAACTACTAGTGACAGAAGAATAGAGGTCATACTTCCATGAACTTTTAAACCAAAGATATGAATCAGACGGTGATGATGACGCCCTAATAAACATAGACACAAAAACGTACTATGACAAGATAACCAAAGAGGAAATAGAGCAAACAATTAAAGAACTAAGAAATGGGAAAGCTCCAGGAACTGATAAGATAACAGCCGAAATGCCTGGGTAACGAAGGGAAACACCTATTAGGAAAACTAATCAACAGAATATGGGAAGAAGAGAAAATACCAAAGGAATGGGAATTAGGAATGATAGTGCCAATATACAAAACAGGAAATAAAACAGAATGTAGCAATTATAGAGGCAGGAAGATAGGTATAGGACATTGTACATGAAATATGTCTAGAATTTTCTGAAGAATCCAAAAATTGAATAATATACCAGGTGTTGCATTTAAAATAAGAAAGTTGGTATTGGCCACGGTCACATGACACACCCTGTATACAAAGTTTTTGTTGAAAAAAATGCGCAACTAAAAATAACAATCGACGTGTCCGAGCGTTTTTTCGAACACGCCCTCATTTATTTATAATCGAATTTATTCCATTTGGCTGATACATAGTGTATATATATATTAAACAAGGAAATTCTAATCAATCGGTATAAATTCATACTTGCCCGCGTAATAATTACATATTAATTATTCTATGAAAGGATTGGCACAATATTTAATTACATTGTTATTAAATTAACACTACATCGTGTAAATAGCATGATTTTATAATATGATTACGTATGATAGTTATAAATACGTTTGTTTTTAATTAGTCTACTATGTAGTTATGTGCCATTTAATCGTCGTTTCTACAATGCAATTTATGAAATCATAATTTGGTGCACGTCTGTATAGGCTCCAAATCTAATTTTATCGCCTGCTCAGAATGTGAAGCACGATCGTTTATGGGTTATAAACTACATTCTTCCCTCTATTATTGTCAAGAGTGATTTACACAAATTGCCGCGATTTTTACCTTAAATAAAAATTTGAACTACGGGTGTAAATGTCCGACCAGGAATTATGTTTTTAATGAATTATCGGGAACCGCTTGCTGTCTCCCAGAAGTCGGGATTTATTGATCATAATACTAGTTCCCGCTGGGTGATGCTTTGAAACTCACCCCCTGCCACCCTCCGGCACACTCGATTCACGCAAAATTTGTCTCCACAAACAGAAATTCGTCGCTGTTAGCTTGGAGTTCCGAACAAAAGGAACGTTGGAGAAATATTGTGTTTCTATTGATTATGCGAGGAAATATGGCTTGTGTATTGATATTTTCGAGCAGACAGATCTCATATGATATACCTAATTTTTCAATCGTTTTGTGATACCCCTATTTTGTACTTATATTCACTATCTTTCAATCTATTCAATGATTTTCAATATTTCACGTGGCATGTACAAAATTTAGAACGAAAATTATTTACAATTTGATAAAATAATTAAAATTGTGCATATCGCAAAGGTTAATGAGGCAGATTTTATTAACAGTATAGATAATTTGGGCAAATACGCAAATTAAACTACTTCGTCATTTTATTTTATTTACAAATTGTACAAAAATAATATTTTTCCGTTTGACCTCGCATTATTAAAATGCTCATTATGTATATTCAAAAAATGTATTCTTCAATTCTAATAACGAATTGGAAAAAAACTTGTATGATACATGTAAATAAAGCAGATTTATCCACTCGAAAACTGGTTTTTCGATGATAAAATTCGACTTTATTCACTTATACCATAAATAGCTATTTCGTATTTTCGATCTATAGATATTAATTCATTTCTGTTCATATTAAGTTCTTATAAAATTGAATTTTCTAGTGTGGATGTAATAATACAAATAAATGCGCAAACATAAATAACCAACTTGCATTATTAAAATATTATTATGGATATCTCATCATCGCTTGTTGACGCACGTTTTTTCGTAGATAAAATTCTACTTTATTCACTTATATCAGAAATACCTATTTTCTACCACTTTGAAAACATGTATATTTCTCCGTGGTTATTTGTACACAAAGTTGTCTATATCTGGCAGTCGCACAGTGGAACGAAAGTCCAAAATCAGGGACATGGCTTTTATATTCGTAAACATAAATATTTCCAACATAATGCATAATCAGTGGCAGATTTAGGGGTGGCTATAGGGGCTATAGCCCTGGGCTGCAAAACCCTGGGGCAGCAGATTTTTGAAAAAATATCAAAGGCTATGACTTACGCCTTTGATATTTTTTTCAAAATGATAAGAAATAAATTTACATATAAATAAATAAATGACGAACGAAAAAAGAAAACTAGAAGAAGTGAAGCATCCAGTTACCTCCTTCAACTTCAAAGATTAGAAACCACTGTTTTGTCAATTTTATGGGGAAATATGTTTTCTCGATTTTAAGTATCAAGTATTTAGCTACAATAGTGAGATCGATCTATCAACCGTATCAGTATTGTACCGATCTTTATCAGAGTACCTACAAGGTATAAGAAGAAAATTATTCTTTTTATTTATAATTACTCTTATTATTTCTAGAAAATTCATTATTTGCAAATTTGATATTAGATTCGTGTACAGTACATCTGAAACTAATTCTGCTGAAAATTTGACAAAGTTTCAGTATTAAATAAGGGAGAAAATCAAACGCTTAACTTTCTGAATTGATAAGTATGGGTTGGCTTTTACTGAAATTTCTGAAATTTTATTATTTGCAAATTTGATATTAGATTCGTGTACAGTACACCTGAAACTTATTCTCCTGTAAATTTGACAAAGTTGCAGTATTAAATAAGGGAGAAATTCAAACACTTAACTTTCTCAATTGACAAGTAGCGCTTATCTATTACTGAAATTTCTGAAAATTTATTATTTGCAAATTTAATATTAGCTTCGTGTACAGTACACCTAAAACTAATTCTCCTGCCAATTTAACAAAGTTTCAGTATTAAATAAGGGGGGAAATCAAACACTTAACTTTCTCAATTGACAAGTAGAGCTTAGCTATTACTGAAATTTATGAAAATTTATTATTTGCAAATTTGATATTAGATTCGTATATGGTACACCTTAAACTAATTCTCCTGAAAATTTGACAATGTTTCAGTATTAAATAAGAAAGAAATTCAAACACTTAACTTTCTCAATTGACAAGTATGGGTTAGCTATTACTGAAATTTCTGAAAATTTATTATTTGCAAATTTGATATTAGATTCGTATACAGTACACCTGAAATTAATTCTCCTGAAAATTTTACAAAGTTTCAGTATTAAATAAGGGAGAAATCAAACACTAAACTTTCTCAATTGACAAGTATGGGTTAGCTATTACTGAAATTTCTGAAAATTTATTATTTGCAAATTTGATATTAAATTCGTGTGCAGTAGGCCTGAAACTAATTCTTCTGAAAATTTGACAAAGTTTCAGTATTAAATAAGGGAGAAAATCAAACACTTAACTTTCTCAGTTGACAAGTATAGGTTAGTTATTACTGATATTTCTGAAAATTTATTATTTGCAAATGTGATATTAGATTCGTTTACAGTACATCTAAAACTAATTCTCCTGGAAATTTGACAAAGTTTCAGTATTAAATAAGGGAGAAATTCAAACACTCAACTTTCTCAATTGACAAGTATGGGTTAGCTATTACTGCTATTTCTGAAAATTTATTATTTGCAAATGTGATATTAGATTCGTTTACAGTACACCTAAAACTAATTCTCCTGAAAATTTGACAAGGTTTCCGTATTAAATAAGGAAGAAAATCAAACGTTTAACTTTCTGAATTGAGAATTATGGGTTAGCTTTTACTGAAATTTCTGAAAATTATTATTTGCAAATTTGATATTAGATTCGTTTACATTACACCTAAAACTAACTCTCCTAAGAATTTGACAAAATTTCCGTATTAAATAAGGGAGAAAATCAAACGCTTAACTTTCTGAATTGACAAGTATGGGTTAGCTTTTTCTGAAATTTCTGAAAATTCGAAAATTTGCAAATTTGACATTAGATTCGTGTACAGTACACCTGAAACTTATTCTCCTAACAATTTGACAAAGTTTCTGTATTAAATAAGGGAGAAAATCAAACGCTTTACTTTCTCAATTGACAAGTATCGGTTAGTTATTACTGAAATTTCTGAAACTTTATTATTTGCAAATTTGATATTAGATTCGTGTACAGTTCACCTGAAATTAATTCTCCTGAAAATTTGTCAAAGTTTCAGTATTAAATAAAGGAGAAAATCAAACACTTAACTTTCTCAATTGACAAGTATGGGTTAGCTATTACTGAAATTTCTGAAAGCTTATTATTTGCAAATTTGATATTAGATTCGTGTACAGTACACCTGATACTAATTCTTCTAAAAATTTCACAAAGTTTCAGTAATAAATAAGGGAGAAATTCAAACACTTAACTTTCTCAATTGACAAGTATGGGTTAACTATTACTGATATTTCTGAAAATTTATTATGTAAAATTTGATATTAGATTCGTGTACAATACACCTGAAACTAATTCTCCTGAAAGTTTGACAAAGTTTCAGTATTAAATAAGGGGGAAAATCAAACACTTAACTTTCTCAATTGACAAGTACGGCTTAGCTATTACTGAAATTTCTGAAAATTAATTATTTGCAAATTTGATATTAGATTCGTGTACAGTACACCTGAAATTAATTCTACTGAAAATTTGACAAAGTTTCAGTATTAAATAAGGGAGAAATTCAAAAACTTCACTTTCTCAATTGACAAGTATGGGTTAGCTATTACTGATATTTCTGAAAATGTATTATTTGAAAATTTGATAATAGATTCGTGTACAGTACACCTAAAACTAATTGTTCTGAAAATTTGACAAAGTTTGCGTATGAAATAAGGGAGAAAATGAAACGCTTTACTTTCTCAATTGACAAGTATGGGTTAGTTATTACTGAAATTTCTGAAACTTTATTATTTGCAAATTTGATATTAGATTCGTGTACAGTACACCTTAAATTAATTCTCCCGAAAATTTGACAAATATTCAGTATTAAATAAGGGAGAAAATCAAACACTAAACTTTCTCAATTGACAAGTATGGGTTAGTTATTAATATTTGCAAATTTGGTACACCTGAAACTAATTGTCCTGAAAATTTGACAAAGTTTCAGTATTAAATAAGGGAGAAATTCAATCACTTAACTTTCTCATTTGACAAGTATGGGTTAGCTATTACTGAAATTTCTCAAAATGTATTATTTGCAAATTGAATATTAGTTTCGTGTACAGTACACCTAAAACTAATTCTCCTGAAAATTTGACATAGTTTCAGTATAAAATAAGGGAGACATTCAAACACTTAACTTTCTCAATTGACAAGTATGGGTTAGCCTAGAATTAGGGGAGAGAATTATTAAGAATTATTAAGAATAATATCCTCATACGAATGAGACATGCATATTTTTAATTTATACTTATTCACAATATGTTTCGAGATACACTTCATTCTCGCAAACTGCTCTTCCAAAACGGTGCATATTTAATCTGCGAAATGACAAAAAAAAAACGACAAAGAGATTTTAATTTTCACTATCCCCTGCATATAAATGCTTTCAAAGTATGATTACAATTGCAATACAATGAATGATTACAATGTCAGAATACAAATTATAATGAACAGGGGATGGGTTCAATATGAGAACGAGCTCATACCGCAGAAGTTTTAAGTTCAGATTTCTTTTTGCAGAATTATTTGAAGCATGCAATGCACAAAGGTAACTCAAACCCCAGCACAATGCCTTTTTTCTACAAAATATTATGCAAGCAGTCTCGGTAACTTCAGTACATAATACGTGCAACCTATTATTTAGACATAAAAGAGAATTCCAAGCTGAAATGAGAGACCATAATAATAAGTAAAATTATTTTATACCAGTTTTTAATAAAATTTAATATATTTTCACAGCATGCAATTCGAAATATTAAATTTTTCATTCCTGCATATAAAGATATGAATTAATTTCATATTATGAGCTGTAATACGAGTAGTTGTGTTCAACAACGTCAATATTTTATTGGAATCTCGTTCTGAAAAACATTCATGATTTAAAATGTTTTAACGAATGCAATTAAAAAGCCTACATAGAAAATACAATGGTGCTGATTTTCAATAGAATCACTTTATTTTTACATATGTTAACAGCAATGTGGTGGTATTCAGACATTCTGCAGAATTGTTATATTAGCCGTCTGGTCTAAACTAGTGATTTATGCAATGTGCTGAATACGCAATTCAACTATTCGGCTGGTAACATAAAAAGGAATGTCATCAGATTAAACGAATGTATTTAATGATAATGAAAGTTAAATCGAATGGTATCATGAGTCAATGCGCAGAAAAATCAATAGTCAGTGTCCCCTTCGAGGAGTATTAAATTGTGCATTGTCCAATCTCACTTGTAATATAATCGTCGATAATTCGCTAATTCGCATTGGTTTTAACCCTCTAATACTAATTGTATTGCTTATTTGTATTGATAAAAATATTGCCCAAAAAAGCTTAACTTCAAACTAAAAGATCTAAATTCTCGAATATTGTCAGCTCTCAGTATACGAATATTCGTGCGATTTCAACCAACAAGAGAAGAAAAAATCAAAGAGTTCAACAAAAAAGTATATCTATAAGTTTGCGAGATACGGCTTATGACATTTCAGCAATTTACTTTTTAATTTAAGGTTTAAAAAAAAAACGAAAAAAAATTAACCCTAAAAAAATTTAATGAAACAGAATTTTAATATGATTAATATTTCCTACTCCTTATTTTATTTGTCTTTCATTTATTATAAAAATTATGGCTTTAATTGTTACTTTAGATGGAATTTGAACTGAGTCTAAATCAATCAATTTTCAATTTTACTTTATCCAACCCAGCATTTCCATGTATAATTATTGTTGCTCCAGTTATTGGTAATATTATATCTATTTCGGTTGAGCTTTCGTTTCTTACTTAGGAATTTATTGTATAGCTTGTCCTGCGAATCTTAAGGAAACGATACATGAAATTTGACAAAATGTAATTGGTGCCATTGAAAGCGAATATTGGAACAGCCATAGAAATCCACACTGCAGTGGAACGCTTTTTATAAGGCGTCCGAAACATTGAATTGCTATTCACCCATACTGCTAAACAAAAGTTTGCCAATAGTGAGTTTTTGTAATCTTAAATTGTCAATAATGTAATAGGTATTGGCACTATTGTAATATAGCTATTAAGAACGTGTTATTATTTTACATAATAGCACGTTTTAATTAATAATTCAATTCAATATTTATTTCATGATTTCATATTTTATTTCATATTTCACTTATTATTATTATATTAATTATCATGATTATACAGGGTGTTAATTATGTAATATTATTACATGATAAACGTGTAATGTTTATTACATGGGGCACACATTCAAAGGGTTATTGTTTGACTTATTTTAAAAATCTTTTATTCTTTTCCTGACTTTTTTAATGTCGTTTTGTTTCGTAAATAGCAATTTGACGGATTTTCACAACTGGAAGAATATTTTAACAAATTTTAATAGTTGCACTCAAAATTTTGAAAACTAATTTGGAGCACACTTCAGGATTTGACAGATTTCGATAGTTGCAGTTATAAAATGTACAGACATTCACATCCGATGCCAATGGATTGAAAGTGACTAGAAAATATAACAGATTTCAATTGTTAGAGTGGTAAATTTGATTATGTTTAGTAGGTGGAGCTAAAAAATTAACAGATTTTGACAGATGCATTGTGAAAATTGATCAATTTTATCAATTTATAAAACATTTGGAAAATTTATAGTTGAAGTTGAAAATTTTATAGATTTTCACATCTGGTGCTAGAATCTTCACAGATTCTGACAATTATAGTTGATAATAGGACAGATTTTGGGTGTTAAATAAACTACTTCATATTAGACTTACAATGTGACACATATTATGTAACAAAATGAAAAATGTCGCAAGTTGCTCCTTATGACTTCACAATTTTGGATTTTTAGTACACTTAAGAAAATTTGACATATTTTGACAGTAGCAGTAAATATACAGGGTGGCCCACCTTGCAATCCTGACGCATGATATTCATCGCTGGCTTTATGATACATACCATTACTTTTCTTAGCGATTTCCATTATCATTTTCCAATAGTCCATAGAGATTATTGTGATTTTCCATGATTGAAATGCAAAACTATTCAACAGTATATTCAGTTTTATTTACTCTGGCAGTCTACTATACTCGTATAAACATTTTGAAATTGAAATTAGTTCTTCCGAAGTCGATGTTACTTTTTCTGATTTTGATCTTGCTTTTTCTGAAATTGATTTTACTTTCTCTGAAATTGAGTCTACTTTTTCTGATTTTGATTCTACGGACTTTACTGACTTGAAATTGATTTTACCTTTTCTCCAAATAAAATTTAAAAGGTATAGTATTTGACAGAGATGACCAGTCCCGTAATAAGAGTAATCATAGAGTTACAGCAGTTTTAGACGAAAATTGGACAGTTTTGGAAAATTGTTGTTGAAACTTTTGACCATTGCAATAAAAGTTTCAACGAATTCTATTTTTGCAGCTTAGTATTTAAATAGTTGTGTAGATAAATTGACAGAATTGGACAATTGCAATTGAAAACAGGTTTGATAACTTTAGTGTGAAAAATTGGCATGTTTCTACTAAGATATTACAAATTACAGCTTTAAGTCAAAACTTTATAGATTCTAATACTTGCAGATGCAAATGACAGATTTCTATTATTACACTTTAAAAACGGTAGATTTTCACACTCGCAAATGAAAATTTGGCTGATTTGTAAAAAAATTGTCTGTTGCACTTGTAGATATGATATAATTTTAAAATAGGCGATCAAATCAGAAATGAACGAAATTTGATATTAGATAGCTTGAAATGGTTTAATTTTCATAACACTGTGAATATATACACACACAATAAATCCACACACATTCCAATACTACCAATATAATTCGCTGCAAATAAATTTAATTTGATATCATATATGACATAAATTAAAAATTTCAATCGAAGCATTTGTCATAATTCCCACAATTTTGTTTCTAATAACTGCTAATAATAATCATTGAATAATAATTTGAGCTGATATATTGTAATTTTAATGTGTAATTGTATTGAAAAAAGGCGAATAAATTTGTGGTACCCAAGTTTTCATTTTATTCTTTAAATTTTCTGGTTGGCTCTGAAACTTAAGGATGGTTCTGTCGCACTTTGCAATATCGACTAAATTGTTTTCTATATCTAGCTGCTACTTTTCAGCTCATATTGTGAATTTTATGCAGACTTCATTATGTCATTAATATCTATGTATTAACTTATGGAAATACAGTGAACATTTAAAAAATAATAATTTAAAGAATAAAATATTGGCGGGTCTACAAACATGAAAACATAAAATTAAATGTTGTTCCAAACTTCGTCAACACCCTGTATGTATAAATTATCGTTATTATTAGTAATAATACTAATTAATACCAAACATCTATGGAAAGTAAAAATAACAAAGATTTTAACTACTCTCCGTTTCATTGTTCTGGATTAAAAGTATACGTCTCGAGAAGATATGGTATTATGGATCTTTTTAACGCGTCACAAACTACACATAAAAGTAATATTTTTTGCAGACTTAATATAAAATGATGCATCATCGAGTCTGACAAATTTGAGTGATAACCCCTAATTAGAAGTAAACAAAAAATGTTGTACTATGTGTCTATGTATGATATGTGCAATGTACATTCATGACCTACATGTTAAATTCGCCATATACCAAAAATTATTTTTATATAATTTTAATTATTTTTGTATATAAATAGTCTTATGCAAGCCGAATAGTAATAATGTGTATATGACAATTTTTCTGAAACATCGATTACTTCTGAGAACTTATCAATATAATTATGATTCAAGAACAATCAATTTTCTGTAGACAATATTGAAACAAATCTTTTTGTATACAGGGTGTCCAACATAACGATCAACAGCATGGGGATCTCGGAAACCGTAAAAGTTACCGTAAAAGGCAGTTATATTACAAAAAAAATGCGCATTTTAGTGGTCAGTAATAGTTTGTTGAGAAAGCCAGAAAAATCCGCTGACTTTTGGACTTTGGAATCCGCTGACCGGAGATATTCGACAAAATCAAAAATCTTGCGATTTCGTTTCTATTTTTTCTGAAGTTATTTGAAAAGGTATAAGAAAACCAAAGGCACTTTCTCATTCACATTTTTAGCTCTACAAGATAGTGTTTACAAATTTTCAGTACAACGTTTCGTTTCGAAGAACCCATCATCAGCTTTTTTTTATGGCCCGTAAAACATGTAAATTAGATAGAATTTCCTATTAAGAATTCAACAATTTATATTATAATATAGTTTCTCATGATTTTATTCAGAAAAGGCTTGTTAATACATTTCGAACATTTTCTTGTAGTAGGCGTTGAAATTACGACGACGACGAAACAAAATATTATCTAATTTTAACACAGAATAGATACCAAAATAGTAACTAAAAATAATTTAGCATGAATAGTTGTTAAACATTGAAACATTTTAGCCATTTAGAACCACACTTACAATACACTATTTACTGTCATGTGATAATTAATTCACATAATAATTAATTCACATGAAATTTGCTGATATTGATGGATATACAAAATACTGTAAAGTACTGAAAATTTGTAAACGCTGTCTTGTAAAGCTAAAAATGTGGCAATGAGAAGGTGCCTTTGGTTTTCTTATACCTTTTCAAATAACTTCAGAAAAAAATAAAAACGAAAGCGCCAGATGTCGGATATCTCCGAAAGTAAGCGGAATTTTCTGGTTTTCTCAAAAGAATATTACTGACCACTAAATTGCGCATATTTTTTTCTAATTTAACCGCCTTTGTAACTTTTACGGTTTCCCAGATCCCCATACTGTTGATCGTTATCTTGGACACCCTGTATAAATAGTCGTATGAATGGATACACCAAAATGACGCTAATTTTAAAAATACTCTTATTTCATATTTAAAATCAAAATCATTTAGTTCACTTGAAGAATTCCTTCAGGAAAATATACAATGTTAATTACTCTTGCTACTATTCCTTGTAAATTTATATCTTGTGACCTCACGTATCATCTGTACGTCTAATAAAGGATTTATTATTATTATTATGCAAGCCGAATAGTAGTAATGTGTATATGACAATATTTCTGAAACATCGTTTACTTCTGAAAACATATATCAATATTACTGGTGGTTCCTTATTTTTTACTGACCCTGTATACATTTATTCTTGATTGTATAAATTCATTTACGTTTGAAGAAAAAAATTACGAATTAAAATATAACTTTGTACACATTACACTTTCGGATGTAAATTACAATCAAATTCTCACTTCGGAGAACATATATCAATATTACATATATCAATATTACTGTGATTCAAGAAAAATCAATTTTCTGAAGACTATATTCAAACAAATCTTTTTGTATATAGTAAATTCAACATATACTGAGTGAAACCTTCAAATTTTGGCAAATAATTAACCATCAAATTTTGTTCAAAACTATTTTTTCTAAAAATAATAATAAAGGCTCCAGAGCGGTGGTTCCTTACTTTTTACTTACCCTGTATACATTTATTCCTAATTGTATAAATTTATCTACGTTTCAAGAAAAAAATTACGAATTAAAATATGACTTTGTACATATTACACTTTCGGACCTAAATTACAATCAAATTCTCACTTCTGAGAACATATATCAATATTACTGTGATTCAGGAACAATCAATTTTCTGAAGATAATATTGAAACAAATCTTTTTGTATACAGTAAATGCAACATATACAGAGTGAGTGAAAAGTAAGCACGTAAATTAGGTTAAAAGTTAGGTTGCCATTTAAAAAATAATTGATGACGTCATTTTAAAAAAGTGACGCGTCACAAAAAAATGAAACCTTCAAATAGTGGTAAATAATTAGCCATCAAATTTTGTTCAAAACTATTTTTTCTAAAAATAATAATAAAGGCTCCAGAGCGGTGGTTCCTTATTTATTACTCACCCTGTATACATTTATTCTTAATTGTATAAATTCATCTACGTTTGAAGAAAAAAATTACGAATGAAAATATAACTTTGTACATATTACACTTTCGGACGTAAATTACAATCAAATTCTCACTTCTGAGAACATATATCAATATTACTGTGATTCAAGAACAATCAATTTTCTGAAAACAATATTGAAACAAATCTTTTTGTATATAGTAAATGCAACATATACAGAGTGAAACCTTCTAATTGTGGCAAATAATTAGCCTTCAAATTTTGTTCCAACCTGTTTTTTCTAAAAATAATAATAGAGGCTCCAGAGCGGTGGTTCCTTACTTTTTACTCACCTTGTATACATTTATTCTTAATTGTATAAATTCATCTATGTTTGAAGAAAAAAATTACGAATTAAAATATAACTTTGTACATATTACACTTTCGGACGTAAATTACAATCAAATTCTCACTTCTGAGAACATATATCAATATTACTGTGATTCAAGAACAATCAATGTTCTGAAGACAATATTGAAACAAATCTTTTTGTATATAGTAAATGCAACATATACAGAGTGAAACCTTCAAATTGTGGCAAATAATTAGGCATCAAATTTTGTTCAAAACTATTTTTTCTAAAAATAATAATAAAGGTTCCAGAGCGGTGGTTCCTTACTTTTTACTCACCCTGTATACATTTATTCTTAATTGTATAAATTCATCTACGTTTGAAGAAAAAAATTACGAATGAAAATATAACTTTGTACATATTACACTTTCGGACGTAACTTACAATCAAATTCTCACTTCTGAGAACATATATCAGTATTACTGTGATTCGGGAACAATCAATTTTCTGAAGATAATATTGAAACAAATCTTTTTGTATATAGTAAATGCAACATATACAGAGCGAAACCTTCAAATTGTGGCAAATAATTAGGCATCAAATTTTGTTCAAAACTATTTTTGCTAAAAATAATAATAAAGGCTCCAGAGCGGTGGTTCCTTACTTTTTACCCACCCTGTATACATTTATTCTTAATTGTATAAATTCATCTATGTTTGAAGAAAAAAATTACGAATTAAAATATAACTTTGTACATATTACACTTTTGGACGTAAATTACAATCAAATTCTCACTTCTGAGAACATATATCAATATTACTGTGATTCAAGAACAATCAATTTTCTGAAGACAATATTGAAACAAATCTTTTTGTATATAGTAAATGCAACATATACAGAGTGAAACCTTCATATTGTGGCAAATAATTAGCCTTCAAATTTGGTTCAAACCTATTTTTTCTAAAAATAATAATAAAGGCTCAAGAGCGGTTGTTCCTTATTTTTTACTCACCCTGTATACATTTATTCTTAATTGTATAAATTCGTCTACGTTTGAAAAAAAAATTACTAATTAAAATATAACTTTGTACATATTACTTTTTCGGACGTAAATTACAATCAAATTCTCACTTCTGAGAATATATATCAATATTACTGTGATTCAAGAACAATCAGTTTTCTGAAGACAATATTGAAACAAATCTTTTTGTATATTGTAAATGCAACATATACAGAGTGAAACCTTCAAATTGTGGTAAATAATTTGCCATCAAATTTTTCAAAATTATTTTTTTCTAAAAATAATAATAATCGCTCCAGAGCGGTGGTTCCTTACTTTTTCCTCACCCTGTATACATTTATTCTTAATTGTATAAATTCATCTACGTTTGAAGAAAAAAATTACGAATTAAAATATAACTTTGTACATATTACACTTTCGGACGTAAATTACAATCAAATTCTCACTTCTGAGAACATATATCAATATTACTGTGATTCAAGAATAATCAATTTTCTGAAGACAATATTGAAACAAATCTTTTTGTATACAGTAAATGCTACATATACAGAGCGAAACCTTCAAATTGTGGAAAATAATTAGGCATCCAATTTTGTTCAAAACTATTTTTGCTAAAAATAATAATAAAGGCTCCAGAGCGGTGG
This sequence comes from Othius punctulatus, assembly GCA_951805005.1. Classification (NCBI taxonomy): domain Eukaryota; kingdom Metazoa; phylum Arthropoda; class Insecta; order Coleoptera; family Staphylinidae; genus Othius; species Othius punctulatus. The sequence goes on along the minus strand of OX638145.1, from coordinate 43,864,512 downwards.
TTCCTTACTTCTTACTCACCCTGTATACATTTATTCCTAATTGTATAAATTCATCTACGTTTCAAGAAAAAAAATACGAATTAAAATATGACTTTGTACATATTACAGTTTCGGACGTAAATTACAAACAAATTCTCATTCTCATTTCTAAGAACATATATCAATATTACTGTGATTCAAGAACAATCAATTTTCGAAAGACAATATCGAAACAATTTTTTTTGTATATAGTAAATGCAACATATACAGAGTGAAACCTTCAAATTGTGGTAAATAATTTGCCATCAAATTTTTCAAAATTATTTTTTTCTAAAAATAATAATAATCGCTCCAGAGCGGTGGTTCCTTACTTTTTCCTCACCCTGTATACATTTATTCTTAATTGTATAAATTCATCTACGTTTGAAGAAAAAAATTACGAATTAAAATATAACTTTGTACATATTACACTTTCGGACGTAAATTACAATCAAATTCTCACTTCTGAGAACATATATCAATATTACTGTGATTCAAGAATAATCAATTTTCTGAAGACAATATTGAAACAAATCTTTTTGTATATAGTAAATGCAACATATACAGAGTGAAACCTTCAAATTGTGGTAAATAATTTGCCATCAAATTTTTCAAAATTATTTTTTTCTAAAAATAATAATAATCGCTCCAGAGCGGTGGTTCCTTACTTTTTCCTCACCCTGTATACATTTATTCTTAATTGTATAAATTCATCTACGTTTGAAGAAAAAAATTACGAATTAAAATATAACTTTGTACATATTACACTTTCGGACGTAAATTACAATCAAATTCTCACTTCTGAGAACATATATCAATATTACTGTGATTCAAGAATAATCAATTTTCTGAAGACAATATTGAAACAAATCTTATTGTATACAGTAAATGCAACATATACAGAGCGAAACCTTCAAATTGTGGCAAATAATTAGGCATCCAATTTTGTTCAAAACTATTTTTGCTAAAAATAATAATAAAGGCTCCAGAGCGGTGGTTCCTTACTTCTTACTCACCCTGTATACATTTATTCCTAATTGTATAAATTTATCTACGTTTCAAGAAAAAAAATACGAATTAAAATATGACTTTGTACATATTACAGTTTCGGACGTAAATTACAAACAAATTCTCATTCTCATTTCTAAGAACATATATCAATATTACTGTGATTCAAGAACAATCAATTTTCGAAAGACAATATCGAAACAATTTTTTTTGTATATAGTAAATGCAACATATACAGAGTGAAACCTTCAAATTGTGGTAAATAATTTGCCATCAAATTTTTCAAAATTATTTTTTTCTAAAAATAATAATAATCGCTCTAGAGCGGTGGTTCCTTACTTTTTCCTCACCCTGTATACATTTATTCTTAATTGTATAAATTCATCTACGTTTGAAGAAAAAAATTACGAATTAAAATATAACTTTGTACATATTACACTTTCGGACGTAAATTACAATCAAATTCTCACTTCTGAGAACATATATCAATATTACTGTGATTCAAGAATAATCAATTTTCTGAAGACAATATTGAAACAAATCTTTTTGTATACAGTAAATGCAACATATACAGAGCGAAACCTTCAAATTGTGGAAAATAATTAGGCATCCAATTTTGTTCAAAACTATTTTTGTTAAAATAATAATAAAGGCTCCAGAGCGGTGGTTCCTTACTTCTTACTCACCCTGTATACATTTATTCCTAATTGTATAAATTTATCTACGTTTCAAGAAAAAAAATACGAATTAAAATATGACTTTGTACATATTACAGTTTCGGACGTAAATTACAAACAAATTCTCATTCTCATTTCTAAGAACATATATCAATATTACTGTGATTCAAGAACAATCAATTTTCGAAAGACAATATCGAAACAATTTTTTTTGTATATAGTAAATGCAACATATACAGAGTGAAACCTTCAAATTGTGGTAAATAATTTGCCATCAAATTTTTCAAAATTATTTTTTTCTAAAAATAATAATAATCGCTCCAGAGCGGTGGTTCCTTACTTTTTCCTCACCCTGTATACATTTATTCTTAATTGTATAAATTCATCTACGTTTGAAGAAAAAAATTACGAATTAAAATATAACTTTGTACATATTACACTTTCGGACGTAAATTACAATCAAATTCTCACTTCTGAGAACATATATCAATATTACTGTGATTCAAGAATAATCAATTTTCTGAAGACAATATTGAAACAAATCTTTTTGTATACAGTAAATGCAACATATACAGAGCGAAACCTTCAAATTGTGGAAAATAATTAGGCATCCAATTTTGTTCAAAACTATTTTTGCTAAAAATAATAATAAAGGCTCCAGAGCGGTGGTTCCTTACTTCTTACTCACCCTGTATACATTTATTCCTAATTGTATAAATTTATCTACGTTTCAAGAAAAAAAATACGAATTAAAATATGACTTTGTACATATTACAGTTTCGGACGTAAATTACAAACAAATTCTCATTCTCATTTCTAAGAACATATATCAATATTACTGTGATTCAAGAACAATCAATTTTCGAAAGACAATATCGAAACAATTTTTTTTGTATATAGTAAATGCAACATATACAGAGTGAAACCTTCAAATTGTGGTAAATAATTTGCCATCAAATTTTTCAAAATTATTTTTTTCTAAAAATAATAATAATCGCTCCAGAGCGGTGGTTCCTTACTTTTTCCTCACCCTGTATACATTTATTCTTAATTGTATAAATTCATCTACGTTTGAAGAAAAAAATTACGAATTAAAATATAACTTTGTACATATTACACTTTCGGACGTAAATTACAATCAAATTCTCACTTCTGAGAACATATATCAATATTACTGTGATTCAAGAATAATCAATTTTCTGAAGACAATATTGAAACAAATCTTTTTGTATATAGTAAATGCAACATATACAGAGTGAAACCTTCAAATTGTGGTAAATAATTTGCCATCAAATTTTTCAAAATTATTTTTTTCTAAAAATAATAATAATCGCTCCAGAGCGGTGGTTCCTTACTTTTTCCTCACCCTGTATACATTTATTCTTAATTGTATAAATTCATCTACGTTTGAAGAAAAAAATTACGAATTAAAATATAACTTTGTACATATTACACTTTCGGACGTAAATTACAATCAAATTCTCACTTCTGAGAACATATATCAATATTACTGTGATTCAAGAATAATCAATTTTCTGAAGACAATATTGAAACAAATCTTTTTGTATACAGTAAATGCAACATATACAGAGCGAAACCTTCAAATTGTGGCAAATAATTAGGCATCCAATTTTGTTCAAAACTATTTTTGCTAAAAATAATAATAAAGGCTCCAGAGCGGTGGTTCCTTACTTCTTACTCACCCTGTATACATTTATTCCTAATTGTATAAATTTATCTACGTTTCAAGAAAAAAAATACGAATTAAAATATGACTTTGTACATATTACAGTTTCGGACGTAAATTACAAACAAATTCTCATTCTCATTTCTAAGAACATATATCAATATTACTGTGATTCAAGAACAATCAATTTTCGAAAGACAATATCGAAACAATTTTTTTTGTATATAGTAAATGCAACATATACAGAGTGAAACCTTCAAATTGTGGTAAATAATTTGCCATCAAATTTTTCAAAATTATTTTTTTCTAAAAATAATAATAATCGCTCTAGAGCGGTGGTTCCTTACTTTTTCCTCACCCTGTATACATTTATTCTTAATTGTATAAATTCATCTACGTTTGAAGAAAAAAATTACGAATTAAAATATAACTTTGTACATATTACACTTTCGGACGTAAATTACAATCAAATTCTCACTTCTGAGAACATATATCAATATTACTGTGATTCAAGAATAATCAATTTTCTGAAGACAATATTGAAACAAATCTTTTTGTATACAGTAAATGCAACATATACAGAGCGAAACCTTCAAATTGTGGAAAATAATTAGGCATCCAATTTTGTTCAAAACTATTTTTGCTAAAAATAATAATAAAGGCTCCAGAGCGGTGGTTCCTTACTTCTTACTCACCCTGTATACATTTATTCCTAATTGTATAAATTTATCTACGTTTGAAGAAAAAAATTACGAATTAAAATATAACTTTGTACATATTACACTTTCGGACGTAAATTACAATCAAATTCTCACTTCTGAGAACATATATCAGTATTACTGTGATTCAAGAATAATCAATTTTCTGAAGACAATATTGAAACAAATCTTTTTGTATATAGTAAATGCAACATATACAGAGCGAAACCTTCAAATTGTGGCAAATAATTAGGCATCCAATTTTGTTCAAAACTATTTTTGCTAAAAATAATAATAAAGGCTCAAGAGCGGTGGTTCCTTATATTTTACTCACCTTGTATACATTGATTCTTAATTCTATAAATTCATCTACGTTTGAAGAAAAAAAATTACGAATTAAAATATAACTTTGTACATATTACACTTTCGGACGTAAATTACATTCAAATTCTCACTTCTGAGAACATATATCAATATTACTGTGATACAAGGGCAATCAGTTTTCTGAAGACAATATTGAAACAAATATTTTTGTATATAGTAAATGCAACATATACAGAGCGAAACCTTCAAATTGTGGCAAATAATTAGGCATCCAATTTTGTTCAAAACTATTTTTGCTAAAAATAATAATAAAGGCTCCAGAGCGGTGGTTCCTTACTTCTTACTCACCCTGTATACATTTATTCCTAAAATGTATACAGTATGTAATTGTATAAATTTATCTACGTTTCAAGAAAAAAAATACGAATTAAAATATGACTTTGTACATATTACAGTTTCGGACGTAAATTACAAACAAATTCTCATTCTCATTTCTAAGAACATATATCAATATTACTGTGATTCAAGAACAATCAATTTTCGAAAGACAATATCGAAACAAATTTTTTTGTATATAGTAAATGCAACATATACAGAGTGAAACCTTCAAATTGTGGCAAATAATTAGACATCCAATTTTGTTCAAAACTATTTTTTCTAAAAATAATAATAAAGGCTCCAGAGCGGTGGTTCCTTACTTTTTACTCACCCTGTATACATTTATCTACGTTTCAAGAAAAAAATTACGAATTAAAATATGACTTTGTACATATTACAGTTTCGGACGTAAATTACAATCATCAAATTACAGCAAAAAATACTTGCGAAATGTACAAATATTTAATTTTATGTACGCATGTAATTTTGTATTGATTATTCAGTTAATCCTACAATAGTACATGTTTGCCATTTATTATAATGTAATAGTGTTTCGCTAATAGTTATTTTTAATGACGGTGATTCCACAACGATCCTGCTAACTATATAAAATTTAAAAATATATAAAAAAATGCAAGTTTAGATAAATTTATTTTAAAATTAGTATGCTGCGGTGTTCCCTTTTTTGTATATAACAAAGTGAAAGTTTCTGTGGTCCTTTTGCTGAAAACCTTTAAAATCAGGGCGTAAATTATGTTATAAACCCGGAAGTATCACTTAAATGGACCGACGAGCCTAGTGTTTAAATAATTCCCTTAATTAATTTATCAAAGTCCTGCCCTTTATCTCTCCCAGTAGGTTCATCAGCCGCTCCGTGTTTTCCACAACAACCTAATTTATGGAGGCAGATGTGCTGGCGCACAGATTACATAATACCGGTGGGGCACAATTAAATGGAACTAAAAGTTGGTATAATACTTACGGACAAAGATGTTGGACATTAGGGTAGCTGGTAGACAGAAGACGATGACTAGTATGTCGGCGATGGCCAAATTCACGATAAAAAAGTTCGTGACGGTCCTCATGCGGGGTGATCTGAATACAACTGCGATCACGAAAAAGTTCCCGACGAGACCCACTGCGAAGACGAAGAAGTAGGCTACACAGTAGACTGCGGTCATAGACATAGAGTGTCGGTAAAAGAGTTCTGGCATAGAATCAGACTCCGTGTCATTAAGTGAGGCGTTCATGATCATGGTTGCCCCATTAGATTTGGGGCCCATTTCAAGAATTGCAGCCTTACGAATGTCACTGCTCTCAGTGAAGGCGTTCACCACGTCGAAGATGTTACCCAGGTACTCCACTGATAACATCTTGTTAAGAATAATCGAGCGTACCGGTGGGCTGATCTGTGTTTTCTCGGTTGGTTCCGCAGCGGTGGAGACCACATCTGCGATCACTCTTCTGGGATTGAAGTTGAACTCCTCGTCCTCTTCGAGGTGTAGTGAAGAGATCTCTTGCATTGATTCCTTTGATTGTAGCTGCTTGATATCAATATACTCTGCCATTTATGGGGCTCCAACAACTTACAAAGTTTTTTCAGTCTCAGAATATTCACCCATAACGTTCACGCCACTTTCTAACAAGGAGTTAACTATAGCAAAACGTCAAAACTCAAAGTCATTAACAAACTTTAAATCAATTGGTCTCTGTCACAAGTTGGAAAGTTTGCACAAAAAAGTTTTAGATCGTTGCGCGTTCTTGTAAACGACCGGCGCAGCCTACTGTCCGTCGAATAATGCAGCGTCGGGACGCTCGGCGTCGCGGTGCAGTTCCGAGGGTGGGAACAAGAGGAGGCAGGACCCGCGATAAGCGACTGCGCTTAGTGCCGCTTCCATCCCTTTCCGACTTCATACGTGAAAAAGGAAAATGCACAGAAAATTTAGGGCCAACCCAGCATTCAAATTGAAACCGTAATGCACGTTTTTAATTTAGAAGTAATGGTTACATTTTTAAATATATGAAATGGACGTAGATTAAATGGAGCTACACACGTGTACAGAATTTTCACCCCCACTAGCATAAACTTCGCAAATAACATCCAGCGTCTGAATAACGAATTAATTGTGACATTGGATTGCTAATTGTTGAGCAAATCCAGTTTTGTTCAAATTTGCTAATATACACCAGTGTACTTATTTTAATTCTGAAAGTTCTAGGTCACGTTCGTTTTACGAGACCGTTCTCTTGAATTGAATTCTGGCTACTTCCCAGCGGGTGGTGTAGGTGTGTGCCGCATAAGGCCCTACAAAGTGGTGCCTTATGTTCACCAAAAAATTATAGTTCTGATTTTGTTCTTTACTTTCCCCATAAACAATAACATTCCAAAAATCTGTTTAGGAAAATAAAACATGGAAAATGTGACGATCAATACTGATATTCAATTGAAGTAGTTTTGTACCAAATAAATGTATTTTGTTGTATTAGAAATTTTAATCTTTATGACAGTTTTAATTACTGGATTTATACACTCCTCAAGTGGGTTTATGCGATTTAAATTTTCACTAATCGAGAACTAAAAATTGCACAATTTTAATGTGCATTTTTATATGCATTTATTATAGTGTTAGGACCAAATCATCAATTTCATAGAATATATTAATGACAACGAAATGTTAATTTACGATTTAAATAGAAGTTTTAATAGAAACGCGTTTAAAGCAATAGCGCTGAAAGTTCACATCATAAGTTGGTTACTAAACCAGAGTTAAGAGTGGTACTTTACAGGGCGACTAGCTTCTAATATAATTAATATTCGATCATTGGAACCTTGGGTGCATAATAGGCTCGGACAGTCTCTTGAATCTAACGTATTTAATAATTCTGTACAAAATGTATTGATTACTCTTGCGATACATTTTCCTTTTAGATATCCATGCTGTGCGTTATTAATTTGTCGAAATTTATAGACTGTCCTATTTCAAGACAGAGTTAACGTAAAAATCTTAGATGCGTGATCCCCACGTGGACACTTCAACACAAGCATATGATTGATCGTCCCGCAATCGCTATCTAGCCGGATTGGCTCCTCAACCACCTAAAATTTCAATTTCCCAAATTGCTTCAATTAAAAATTAACATTTAAGACATCATATTTCGCACAACCTTTTAAAATATGATTTTCTACAATATTACGTTGATTTTTTTGAAATAAAAATTATATCTATTATTGTGAAATATTGGAAAAAAAACTTCGTAAAGCTGAGAACAACTCTGACAATTGAATTGTTCCCAGCTTCACGATTTTTTTTTCCAAAGCTGGTGGAGCTGGGAACAATTCAACTGCTAACCTTATTTTTTTCTGTGTTCTATATTATTAATAACACAGGCCTACATTTTTTTTCATGAAAAATTGTTTGAAGTTTAATAGGTGTCCTATAGTAAACGGGGTGTGCTGATCACGAATCTGTGCTTTTTCAGCACGTCAGGTTTTCAGGAGAAGTGCATTTGAAATGTTTCATAGAAACTGCCAAAAATATTGAGAAAATATTTATTGAAACTATATTTAATAGAAAATTACACTGCAAAATTGAATTGTTCATTAAAAAAAAAACAATGCAGTATAATCTACGTTAGACAATCGTTCAAACACAGGTTTTCAGGAGAAGTGTGTTTGAAATTTTTCATATAAACTGCCAAAAGTATTGAGAAAATATTTATTGAAACTATATTTAATAGAAAATTACACTGCAAAATTTAATTGTTCATTAAAAAAAACAATGCAGTATAATCTACGTTAGACAATCGTTGTTTTTTTTAAATAAAATCCTTCTCTTTTTCCCTGAAAACTGCGTTTTGTAGTTTTCTTTTTGTGGATTTTTATGAGCGAGTCCCTCTTCAAGGTCCAGCAGTAATCAGCCATAGTTCTATTATCATATCTTCCTTGGTAACGTCTCTCCATCTCCTTTATGTCTTGATGGAACCTCTCTCCCTGTTCCTCACTGACAGCTCCAAGATCTTCAGGAAAAGAGTCAACGTGGGAATTCAGAAAGAATTGTAGTCTTCTTTTTGTGGACTTTTGTGAGCGAGTCGCTCTTCTAGGTCCAGCAGTAATCAGCCATCATTCTAATATCCCATCTTCCTTGGTAAAATCTCTCCATCTCCTTTATGTCTTGATGGAACCTCTCTCCCTGTTCCTCGCTGACAGCTCCATGATTTTCAGGAAAAGAGTCAACGTGGGAATTCAGAAAGAATTGTAGTCTTCTTTTTGTTAACTTTTGTGAGCGAGTCCCTCTTCCAGGTCCAGCAGGAATCAGATATCATTCTAATATCCCATCTTCCTTGCTAACGTCTCTCCATCTCCTTAATGTCTTGATGGAACCTCTCTCCTTCTTCCTCGCTGACAGCTCCAAGATTTTCGGGAAAAGAGTCAACGTGGGAAATAAGAAAATGAAGTTTGACGATTATATTGCATCCCAGTTTTTTTTATAATTTTCGACGTTGGCTACAATTTCTTTGTAGTTTGGAGACTTATTGCTTCCAAGGAAACCGTCTATGACTTCTACGAAAGAACTCCGTGCTTCAGATCATTGTTTTCTGGAACAATCTGTCTGATTTTAAGGTTCGAATTTCAGGGCCTACAAAAAATCCTTCTTTAAGTTTAGCTTTAGAAAGTGCTGGAAATTTGTCGCACAGGTATTTAAAGCAGTCACCTTGTTTATTTAAAGCTTTGACAAACTGCTTCATCAATCCTAACTTTATGTGAAGGGGAGGCAAAAGAACAAATGTTGGGTCAACTAATGCATCACGCAGCATATTTTTTTGTCCCGATACAAGTCTTTCTCTGAGTGGCCATTCTTTCTTAAGGTAATGTAAATTTCGTGCTCGACTGTCCCACTCGCACAAAAAACATGGATACTTTGTGAATCCAGACTGCTGACCCAAAAGCATGGATATTATTTTGAGGTCTCCACAGAACTGTCAAAAAAATTCGCTATAACTTATTGTATTTAGCAACAGCTCAAGATTCTCATACGTTTCTTTGAGATGCACGGAGGCACCGAGGCATAAGTATTACCATTGTGCAACAAGACACCCTTTAGACTTCTCTTAGAAGAATCAATAAATAACCTCCATGATGTGGAATCGTAATTGTCAGCTCCCAGTTTCATGACTACTTCAGGAATATTATTACAATTCACCAGTGAACCCTTTTGAGAGAAATATTCCGCGAACTCCTTTTCACGATGCCTATACCACGAAAATATGGTTCCTGGAGCCAACATATTTTTGTCTTTCAGTCGTAATCCTAAGATTTGTACAGCATCCTCCGATAGGCCCAAGTCTCTCACTAAGTAATTTAGTTCAGTTTGGATAAACTGTTGAGGTTGGTCTATATCAGGATTGAATTCGTCTTCATCGGTTTTTCATTTGAACTTTCATCTGATGATTGCTATTCGATGGTGTGAAGAAAAGGTGGAGGAGTTGGAATTCCTGGTCCATGAGGTACAGGTCATTTAGCAGACGGTAAATCAGGATACTTAATAGTATGTTTATTTTTCGAATTCAAACCCTTGACGTGGCAGGAGCAAAAGTAACAGTCGTCTCCATGGTTTTTTTGTTCCCTCCATACCATAGGAATGCCAAAGGGAAAAGAGCTACGTGTACCTTTTATCCATTTTCTAAGTAGATCGACCCACTGAAAGCACACTTTGTGTGGAGCCCAAGGTTTGTCCTGATCACCAAGCTTTACACCGAAGTAAGCATGATAAGCTTTCTTGATAAATTCTGTTATGTTTCGTTGATGCTTTGCTATCGTTAAATCACCACACACGAAACAAAATATATCAGGTTTTTGCACTTTCTTGATGACATTATGACGCACTAAACACTCAGAAAACAAAACACAACTCGATGCTACAAACAACTGACGATAACTAACTATTTCGTAAACAACTGCCGATGCCATCAAGTCGACCTTGACAGATGCGAAAATGAAACAGTGTTATCATTGAAATGAAATAAACATAATATTATACTAAAATATTTGCTATCGATGTATCAAGTATTTTAAAGAAATAATTTTAATGCAATTTAGGAAATATCATGAAGTAACTTCTTTGCTCTAGTACAAAATATCTCAAGGTTTTTTTTAAATTTTGTGAAAAATCTTGACGTTATGGGCTCAAACCAAATTCACATTCAGAATCAACGTACCCGTATTAGCTACGGACACTTATCAAATTCAAAACACCAAAAATCATGTCGGCCTGTGTAATTAATTAATCATGTTAGATATCAAATTGCATTATTGGCTAATAATTGATTAATTAATAATAGAGGCAGGATATATGTACCTTTATCTGTATATAATACGTCGATTGCGGCGAGCACTTACGAACGGAAGAGAAGGGCATTGAGTTACTGGCCCTTAGGGAGTGCATATGAAAGTTCGGGTTCTGCTTATGGAAAGAGGATGTGTGACCTATTGTTTATGTGTGCGTTACAACGTGGACAATTTTGGTGTCCACGTCCATATTAGGTGTTGAAATGGATTAAAGGTCAGTACCTAAACTACAATATGTACATTATATTAAGGGTACATGAATGCGGTACACCAAATGTTTATTGTTTAATGTTAAATGACAGAACAATTTTAGGAAACCAGTGGGTGACTCCTAGGAAAATCAAACAAACTTTTAGTACAGTAGGAATAGATTTAAGTTACATATTAGTCTAAGACTAGATTGTGACATTATTAAAATATAAAAAATTTAAAAAAAAATATTAAGGGTGTTCCGACATGTGCAATTAGATTGTAATACTCATATAAAGGAGAGGTGTGATCCTTTGCAACTGCGGGCTCACAAAGCAGAGGTATGTCCTAGTATTTGAATTAAGGAGAGATATGTCCTAGTAATTGAATTAAGGAGAGGTGTGTCCTAGTGATTGTATAAAGGAGAGGTATGTCCTTGTGTACTTTATAAGCACAGTAATCACATAAAGGAATGGTATGTCCCTGTGTCTTTTATATCTACAATAATTACATAAAGGAGAGGTATGTATATCCTTGTGTCTCTTATATCTACAGTAATTGAATTAAGGAGAGGTATGTCCTTGGGAGAATTGACGGTACCAATAAACATAGATATTGGAGTACGACAAGGTGGAGGAGTAGTAGGAATTATTATTATTATTATTATTATTATTATTAAGGCTGTATTTTCGCCACTGATATTCCTAATATTATTGGACTGAGTGATGAGGAGGACCACAAAAATGAAAACAGGAATTAGATGGAATGCTTTTGGACAACTTAAAGACCTAGACTTCGCAGATGACATATGTCTCATCTCCGAAAAAAGACAATACATACAAAATAAAACGGAAAGAATAAGCAAGGAAGGAAGAAAGATCGGACTCGAGATAAATAAACAGGAAACAAAACTAATGAAAATAAACACTGAGAGAGAAATAGGAATTTATTTCGAAGAAGAAGAAATTGAAAACGTGGAAAGCTTTTGCTACTTGGGAAACGTGATAGAAAAAAGGGAAAATAGAGATAGAAATGAAGACGAGAATATGCAAAGCACGAAACGCATTCTACATGCTAAGAAATATCTGGAGGTCAAACAAAGTGTCAGTGGCAACAAAGTGCAGAATCTTCAACACAAATGTAAACACTATATTGTTATACGCATCGGAGTCATGGAGAACTGAAAAGAAGGACATGAAAAAAATACAATCCTTTATCAACAAGTGTCTACGAAAAATCTTAGGGATATACTGGCCGAACCACATAACAAACAAGGAACTATGGGAAAGGACCAACCAAGAGCCAGTGGAAGTGACAATATGCAGAAGGAAGTGGACGTTTATTGGCCACACCATACGGAAGGATGGAAATGACATAATCAAGCTAGACTACTAACCAACAGGAAAAAGAAAAGTGGCCAGACCAGCAAAAACGTGGAAGAGGAGCACTACAGAAGAAATAGAAGGCAGGAACCTATCATGGAACGAAGTTAAAGGAAAAGCTAAAGATAGAAAAGGACGAAAGAAGCTTGTAGAAGCTCTATGCTTCGATTGGAATAAAGAGGATTAAAGTACAGTAGTTATGTCCTTGTGTCCTTTATATCTACAGTAATTACAGTAATTGCATTAAAAAAAGGTATGTCCTAGTAATTAATTATGGAGAGGTATGTCCTTGTGTCCTTTATATCTACAGTAATTGTAGTAATTGCATTAAGAAAAGGTATGTCCTTGTAATTGAATTAAGGAGAGGTATGTCCTTGTGTTCTTTATATCTACAGTATTTGCAGTAATTGCATTGAGGAATGGTTTGTCCTAGTAATTGAATTAAGAAGAGGTGTGTCCTAGTGATTGTATAAAGGAGAGGTATGTCCTTGTGTCCTTTATATCTACAGTATTTGCAGTAATTGCATTGAGGAATGATTTGTCCTAGTAATTGAATTAAGGAGAGGTATGTCCTAGTGATTGTATAAAGGAGAGGTATGTCCTTGTGTTTTTTATAACTACAGTAATTGCATTAAGGAGAGGGGTGTCCTTGTGTCCTTGATAATTACGGTACTCATGTGAAGGAGAAGAGTCCTTACATGATAGTCACAACTGGAGTAATCATGTGGAGGAAAAGGAAGTGTCCATCCGCATGAAGGTGAACTGGCTAATTCACGTATAGGTTGTATGTCAGTGCACATTTGGGTAAATCACAGTATTCACATAAACACTATTCTCTTGTGTAACGACATTCAAGGTTTATTTCAAAAAATAAACCAACCATATGAAAAAAAAAAGAATGGAGATTATTCGTTGATGACTCTAAGTATAGTTTGAAGACTTTTCTTTTACACAATTTTTTATTCCCAAAAACATCCGTAATAGTTTGAAGACTTTTCTTTTACACAATTTTTTAGTCCCAAAAACATCCGTAACAATTGCTCATGCTGTTAATACTAGGGAAAATTACGAATCAATGACTCAAATTTTAATTTAACTCAAATACGAAGATTGTTAGACGTGGGAAATGAAACTTTATTATTTAAGCAAACAGCATTTATTGAGAGTTTGTCCAGCCAACTCAAAATGGTACTCGACCGACTGGTACAAAAACAAGACTCATAACAATATTCTTTGTGAAGATCCACCCCGCTTCAACTCCCCGTCGGGGCGCTTAAGAGGGGGTGCAGGCCAGTGGTGGTCGACAGGCATTGGTTGCCGTAACAAAGATCATACATGGAAGATATGTGGTGATTTAAAGGTATGTGATTGAATGTTCCATGTATATAGTAAATTCCAAGTTTTAATTATATCAAATTTATTAAGGTCATTGGTTTGTTAACTAGCATGCAAGGTTTCACAAAATTTTGTTGTTTCCTTTGTTTATGGGATAGTCGAGCTACAAGCCGTTATTACTCCAGAACAGATTGGCCACAAAGAACAGAGTATTCTCCTGGAAAACAAAACATTTCAAATAATCCATTAATTGATCCAAATGACGTTCTACTTCCGCCACTGCATATAAAACTAGGTCTTTTCAAAAACTTTGTCAAGGCTCTGAATAAAGATGGTGATGCTTTTAAACATTTGTTAGCAGTTTTTCCTACAATTTCATATGCTAAAATTAAAGAAGGCATATTTGTTGTTCTTCAGATCAGGAAGTTATTGAATGATGATTATTTCTCACAATGTTTATCAGAGAAAGAATCTGCAGCCTGGCAATCTTTCAAAAGCATCGCAGATGGTTTCCTTGGAAACAAGAAAAGTGATAACTACAGACAAATTGTTACTGAATTATTAAAAAATTATTATGAATTAGGTGCACGAATGTCACTCAAGATGCATTTTTTGCTTTCACATTTGAACTTTTTTTCACAAAACCGAGAAGAACAACTAGAAGAACGTGCTCATTAAGATTTAATGAAAATTAAATCTTATAGCGATATATTTTATAGATAATTTGAAAGAAATTTTCAAGGATTTTGGGACAAAAGTATGCTGGGAGATTATTGCTGGACTCTAATACGTGAAACTGACCCAGATAAGTACAAACGATGTTCAAACACTTCCTTTTACTTTTGAAATTTTATTTATTTTTGAATAAATTAACGATTTTTTATTAAAAACATACAAAAACAATGATATTTTATATCTCGCAAATCTGACCTGATAAAAAAAACAGTTACAAATCCAAATTCAGCCCACCAAATTGCCTTAAAAACATTATTTGGTTGTTCCAGTCCAAAACCTTGTATACCATATTATACAAATTAACTGTTTGTAGTTTTATTCAAACTTCAGCTTCGATATATTTTTACTTCTGACGTTTACAACGAAGTTTTATATTAAACATGAATAAAGATAACGTTTTTAGTATCAGTTTGAAGCACTTACTAGTAATGGAATATTACTAGGTTCACTTATGAAGCTTGAAGCATTTCACTTCGAACTGCCAATATGTAGCAAGGATTTAGAGTTTCCTTAGTTTGAGTGTGGGGTATCTTGTTAGGAGTGGCATCGAAATATCAGTGATTTATGAATATAAACAAGAACTTCTAAACATTTTATTATACCTAGCTGAAGCTCCCCATAAATTCGGAAGTTGTGGGAATCGAAAATCCGTTGAAGCGATAAGGTAGATCTTACATATTCCAATATAATGTTCTGATTCCGTCGGGGTGGGAAGGAAGTCTATGTTTGATAACAAATAACATATCATAATGCTCCACTGACCGCAAATATTTTTTCTACACCGTCCCATGTATTCTTCCAAGTTCCCACGAAAGGCGATGAAATATTTACCGTTAAATTGTATATTTATGGGGTGATTTGAATTCATATTTGGTTCTCCAGAAAAGATTATTTCTATAGAGTACACCGACGCGTCTGCGTTCCAATTTCGAATTAAAACTTCACAACGTTATAAACTTGTTCCACGTGAGTAAGCTCGGATGCATTTGGGTGGAAAATAGGAGCGAATTTTTAATCAAAGATAACGGTTGTATTTTCACTGAAACTCGATGTAAGTAGTGCAGCTGCTCTGGACTACTCGTAAATTATTGCAGAGAGAAGTGAAACTTGACAGCTTCATGTGCGATTGCGGAAATCTATTAAGGTGAACTGCAAGCTACATCAGTGACACAATGTAATATCGATAGGTTACAATCTAATATGACTGATATGGATATTGTGTAAAACGTTTCTCATCATTACAATAAATCTATAAATATGTATAGGTTCTATAAAAGCACATTTATAATCTAATATTTAATCTTAATAGACTTAAAATGAGATTGTTTTATTTTGTAATTATGTTGTTAGTGCATATATCAAGTTATATTTAGGAATACATATAAATATGCTGAAAGGATTATTAAGTCAGGGTTAAATTACACATTGCTTATACTGGGTGAGTTTTTCTTTTTAAGCATTGAGATCTCGAAAACCATAAAACATAGACATTCGGTTAAATGAGGAAAGAGTTGTCATTTTAAGAACTTAAGCGAAATATGCTTGTTTTTTGAAAAAAATATATAGTTTTTTAAATCGAAATTTTTCGTTGTTTTGAATGCTATTATAATTCAATATTGCAGCCATAAGAAAATCTAAAGTTACTATGAAAATTTGGGCATCTAGTTGGCGCAGAATATGTTTGGCACTGTCATCAGAAAGCTAACGTCGAAATATGTAAGAGCGCCAAGTTTCGTAAAATTTCCTTTAAAAGTAAAAAAATTATAAAAGGAAAAGAAAAGTGCACTATTCGGGTTTTCAGCAATATTTCAGGAACTGTGCAAGATATCCCGGATTTCCTTTCAGAATAATAAAAGGCATAAAAACAAGAAACTTGTTTCCCGTTTGACCAACTCTGTATATATTTTCGTTTAATATATCCTAATGGTCTGCGTCGAAAAAGTGGCCACCCTGTATAATGAATTTATTCCATACTTTCGTATACCATACGAACACCCAGTTCTTCAAAAATTGCAATAGAAACGGAGCAGATGTCTGGCTATAATTTCCCGAATATTTTTATGTTCTTTTTTTCCTTTTGATTCGAAAAGTCAAAAACTGCTCGTGATAATTGAACATAACTAATTTTATAATATATTTTCAATTTCGGAAATTATGAATTCATTCCATACTTTACGAACACCCTGTATGAGAAGTCTAGAAACGGAGTAAATTTCTGGCTATAATTTCTTGAATATTCTTACGTTATTTTTTTCTTCTTTTGATTGGAAAAGTCAAAAACTGCTCGAGATAATTGAACAAAACTTTGGAAATATGATTTTTGTAACATAATTTCCTTATATGGGAACATATTTTGGAAAACAATTGACAACGTAAAGTGGGTGTCTACTTTTGAATGAAAATTTGTTATAATCGATATGAAAGCCAAAATATCTACAGACAAAAATAAGAATTTTAGTCGATTATCACAAAAGAAGTCTTCGAAAATTATAATAGAAACTGGTATTAGACTGGTTTATATGGTTGTAGTATACACAATAATCGCTGGTGTCAACGTTGATAACATGCATATTTCGTATAATTATTGGAAATTCGCTTAAAGTGAAAATGATACACGTGTAATTATGGTAAAATTGTTGATTTACCATTTGATATTGCCTGTAATAACCGTGAATTATTTCGTGTATTTGGGAAAGATATAAATTTCCATACAATCTTGAATCATTTAAAAAAATCTGGCTTCCTGTTTATTAGCTACAAAATAGACTATAAAATACGTAATATATGGTTACGTTGCGAATGTATAAATAAGTAATTGACTGTTAGTGTATGTAATTTCAAATTGTGATTTCTGTATGAAGTGCAAGCAATAACTTATTATTTGCATGTCCTTAGAACACGATATGTATCCTAATTGTCCGTAAGCACCTAGTTATCTAAAATCATACGAATTGTACATTAAGGAAAATTATGGTTTACAGCCATCGAGATCATATATAAAAACAACTCGATGCGATACTGAACTCATTCGTTTGTTAGCCAACATAATGTTCCTGAATATTGTGATTGCGTTTATGTGCTTTGCCTATGTCATGGTGAGTTTGTTGAAAACATATTTAGTTTTGATCTAATTAAAGTTTGCTTTAGGGTGCTGACATGGGAAGCATGAAATCTAGAGAGAGAAATGCACGAGCCGCTTGTCTTGCTGAAATCAGCATCAGCGAAGGTAAATATTGCAAAACTGAGTATTTAGGTACCATATTTTATTAATTTATACTAATTGTAGATATGATTGACAATTGCAATAAAGGCATTTTTGCTGACAATGCAGACCTAAAGTGTTACATGAAATGTATATTTGACCAGTTTGGAATGGTATGTTATTTTATCTTTTCTAATATCAAGTGTGCTCGAACAAACGATAGAAGGATTTAATTAGGATTAAAACTGTCACTCATATCACAAGGAAATATTGAAAAATGATACAAAATTGCGAGTCAAAAAAGTCACTATAATTTAATTGTAGAGATGATTGATAATTGCAATAAAGGCATTTTTGCTGACAATGCAGACCTAAAATGTTACATGAAATGTATATTTGACCAGTTTGGAATGGTATGTTATTTTATCTTTTCTAATATCACGTAAGCTCGAAACAACAATAGAACGATTTAATTAGGATTAAAACTGTCACTGATTTGACAAGCAAATTTTGAAAAATGATACAAAATTGCGAGTCAAAAAAAGTCACTTTTAATCTAATTGTAGAGATGATTGACAATTGCAATAAAGGAATTTTTACTGACAATGCAGACCTAAAGTGTTACATGAAATGTATATTTGACCTGTTAGGAATTATATGTTATTTTATCTTTTCTAATATCAAGTGTGCTCGAACAAACTACAGAAGGATATAATTAAGATTAAAACTGTCCGTCGTATAACAAGCAAATTTTGAAAACTGATACAAAATTGCGAGTCAAAAAGAATCACTTATAATCTAATAGTAAAGATGATTGACAATTGCAATAAAGGCATTTTTGCTGACAATGCAGACCTAAAGTGTTACATAAAATGTATATTTGACCAGTTTGGAATGGTATTTATTCTATCTTTTCTAATAACAAGTATGCTCGAACAAACAATAGTAGGATTTAGCAACAAGCAAATTTTGGAAAATGATACAAAATTGCGAGTCAAAAAAAGTCACTTATAATCTAATTGTAAAGATGATTGACATTTGCAATAAAGGCATTTTTGCTGACAATGCAGACCTAAAGTGTTACATGAAATGTATATTTGCCCAGTTTGGAATGGTATGTTATTTTATCTTTTCTAATATCAAGTATGCTGGAACAAACAATAGTAGGATTTAGTGACAATTTAAAACACTCAGTTGACAAGCAAATTTTGAAAAATAATACAAAATTGCGTCAAAAAAAGTCACTTTAAATCGAAGGAAACATAAAATTTTTTCTGCAACCGAAAGTACCAGATTCAAAATTATAAAATTAAGATGAGAGGAACTAGAGAACACTGCTAAAGCCGTCTATTCTTGACTTCGAATTGAACTTTGACAGTAGTTTAAAGTCGAATTCGAAACGAAAATATTTGTATATGAAGGTTAAGATAATGACACCACCAGAAATTTTAGACCAATTTTAGGAAATTAAATTAAATTAAATTTTAAAATTGAAAATTAAATTTTTAGGTATTTTGGACTTGTAAAAGAAGTCGTTTTAAATCTTCTGCCCAATAAAGTATCAGAATATACCTACAACAGAACCTTCAACATTTTGTGTTATTTAATTCGCAATCTATTTGACTATTTGTTTAATATCTTTGCAGTGTTTTCTTAAATAAATGTTTTTCAAAAAACAAATCGTAACCAAAAATGTTAACAATACAGAATTGCTTTTAATTCCTGGAACTTAAAGTGTTGCCTCAGCAAAACACATTTTTTTTAGCTGTGATATTTGTTTAATATCTTTGTAGTGTTTTCTTAAATAAATGTTTTTCAAAACACAAATCATAACCAAAATTGTTAACAATAAAACATTGCTTTTAATTCCAGGAACTTTAAGTGTTGCCTCAGCAAAATACACTTTTTTAGCAGTGATATTTGTTTAATACCTTTGTAGTGTTTTCCTAAATAAATGGTTTTCACAAAACAAATCATAACAAAAAATGTTAACAATAAAAAAATTCTCTTAATTCCGGGAACTTAAAGTATTGCCTCAGCAAAACACACTTTTTTTAGCAGTGATATTTGTTTAAAATCTTTATAGTGTTTTCTTAAATAAATGTTTTTCTAAACACAAATCATTACCAAAAATGTTAACAATAAAAAATTGCTTTTAATTCCAGGAACTTAAAGTGTTGCCTCAGCAAAATACACTTTTCTTAGCAGTGATATTTGTTTAATATCTTTATAGTGTTTTCTTAAATAAATGTTTTTCAAAAAACAAATCATAACTAAAAATGTTAACAATAAAAAAATGCTTTTAATTCCAGGAACTTAAAGTATTGCCTCAGCAAAACACACTTTTTTAGCACTGATATTTGTTTAATATCTTTGTAGTGTTTTCTTAAATAAATGTTTTTCAAAAAACAAATCGTAACCAAAAATGTTAACAATAAAAAAATGCTTTTAATTCCAGGAACTTAAAGTATTGCCTCAGCAAAATACACTTTTCTTAACAGTGATATTTGTTTAATATCTTTGTAGTGTTTTCTTAAATAAATGTTTTTCAAACAACAAATTATAACCAAAAATGTTAACAATAAAAAATGCTTTAAATTCCAGGAACTTAAAGTATTGCCCCAGCAAAACACACTTTTCTTAGCAGTGATATTTGTTTAATATCTTTGTAGTGTTTTCTTAAATAAATGGTTTTCAAAAAACAAATCATAACTAAAAATGTTAACAATGAAAAAATTCTTCTAATTCCAGGAACTAAAAGTGTTGCCTCAGCAAAACACACTTTTTAAACAGTGATATTTGTTTAATATCTTTGTAGTGTTTTCTTAAATAAATGTTTTTCAAAAAACAAATTATAACCAAAAATGTTAACAATAAAAAATGCTTTAAATTCCAGGAACTTAAAGTATTGCCTCAGCAAAACACACTTTTCTTAGCAGTGATATTTGTTTAATATCTTTGTAGTGTTTTCTTAAATAAATGTTTTTCAAAAAACAAATCATTACCAAAAATGCTAACAATAAAAAAAATGCTTTTAATTCCAGGAACTTAAAATATAGCCTCAGCAAAACAGACTTTTTTTAGCAGATATTTGTTTAATATCTTTGTAGTGTTTTCCTAAATAAATGTTTTTCAAAAAACAAATCATAACTAAAAATGTTAACAATAAAAAATTGCTTTTAATTCCAGGAACTTAAAGTGTTGCCTCTGCAAAACACACTTTTTTTAGCATTGATATTTGTTTAATATCTTTGTAGTGTTTTCTTAAATAAATGGTTTTCACAAAACAAATCATAACAAAAAATGTTAACAATAAAAAAATTCTCTTAATTCCGGGAACTTAAAGTATTGCCTCAGCAAAATACACTTTTTTTAGGATTGATATTTGTTTAATATCTTTGTAGTGTTTTCTTAAATAAATGGTTTTCAAAAAACAGGTCGTAACCAAAAATGTTAACAAAAAAAATTGCTTTTAATTCCAGGAACTTAAAGTTTTGCCTCAGCAAAACACACTTTTCTTAGCAGTGATATTTGTTTAATATCTTTATAGTGTTTTCTTAAATAAATGGTTTTCAAAAAACAAATCGTAACCTAAAATGTTAACAAAAAACAATTGCTTTTAATTCCAGGAACTTAAAGTGTTGTCTCAGCAAAACACACTTTTCTTAGCAGTGACATTTGTTTAATATATTTGTAGTGTTTTCTTAAATAAATATTTTTCAAAAACCAAATCATAACTAAAAATGTTAACAATAAAAACCGAAAGAACCGCATTCGAAATTATAAAATTAAGATGAGAGGAACTAGAGGAACAATACTAAAACAGACTATTCTTGACTTCGAATCGAACTTTCACAGTAATTTAAAGTCGAATTCCCAACGAAAATATTGGTAATATGAAGGTAATGATAATGACATTGTTACACCACCAGAAATTTTAGACCGTGTAAAAGAAGTCGTTTTAAATCTTCTGCCCAATAAAGTATCAGAATGTACCTACAACAGAACCTACAACATTTTCTGTTATTTAATTCGCAATCTCTTTGGCTATTTGTTTAATATCTTTATAGTGTTTTCTTAAATAAATGTTTTTCAAAAAAAAATCGTAACCAAAATTGTTAACAATACAAAATTGCTTATAATTCCAGGAACTTAAAGTGTTGCCCCAGCAAAACACACATTTTTAGCAGTGATATTTGTTTAATATTTTTGTAGTGTTTTCTTAAATAAATGGTTTTCAAAAAACAAAACATAACCAAAAATGTTAACAATAAAAAAATGCTTTTGAATCCAGAAACTTAAAGTGTTGCCTCAGCAAAACACACTTTTTTTAGCAGTGAAAAAACGTTATCTTCAATGACAGTTTTTTGGTATTAGAAATGATTACTTTTAAGACGGTTAAGGAAAAACGAAAAATACTATATTCTTTACGCTTTCAAGTTTCATTTAGATCAATTTGCTCTGACGCAGGTTATTTGCTTTAGACTTATTATTTATTATTATTATCTTTATCATTTGCTATGATAATCTGCATCTGCAGTGACACAGGTTGTTTGCTTTAGATTAAATATTTATTATTATCATCTTTATTATTTGCAATGACATCTGCATTTGCTCTGACACAGGTTGTTTGCTTTTGATTTATTATTTATTATTATTATCTTTATCATTTGCTATGATAATCTTCATCTGCACTGACACAGGTTGTTTGCTTTAGATTTATTATTTATTATTATCATCTGTATCATTTGCTATGATAATCTGCATTTTCTCTGACATAAGTTGTTACATTTTTTATTTATTATTATCATCTTTATTATTTGCTATGACATCTGCGTCTGCAGTGACACAAGTTGTTTGCTTTAGATTCAATATTCATTATTATCATCTTTATCATTTGCTATGATAATCAGCATCTGCTCTAACACAGGTTGTTTGCTTTAGATTTATTATTTATTATTGTCATCTTTATTATTTGCTATGATAATCTGCATCAGCACTGACACAGGTTGTTTGCTTTAGATTTATTATTTATTATTATCATCTTTATCATTTGCTGATAATCTGCATCTGCTCTGACACAAGTTGTTACATTTATTATTTATTATTATCATCTTTATTATTTGCTATGACATCTGCTTCTGCTCTGACACAGGTAGTTTGCTTTAGATTCACTATTTTCATCATTTGCTGTGATAATGTGCATTATCAGATTATCAGATAATGTGCAGAATTTGATTTCCAATTTTCACTCTCAAATTTATGTTTCACTGTAAGCTGTTATTAATTTTTTTTGTAGTTATTACCGGATGGGAGACTCGATGTAGACAAAGTTATAGCATATTTTCCTACAGAAATTTCGTCACCTTTTGAAGTACTTGCCAGAAAATGTGGTGGAGAAGGTAGTTATTTCTTCCATTCCTAATATTTATTGTTTTCATTAATAAACTTGGATTTTAGTTGGGTCAGATCCCTGCGAAACTTCCTTTCTTATTCACAAGTGTTGGTATCAAAATTCTGATCAGGTAAGTTCATTCAAAAATACAAATATTTCATAGTACATTAATAGTAAATTAATTTATCAATTATTTTTAGCTCTATTACTTAGTGTAGATATTTGAAATTCCTTCAAATCTACATCAAATGGGGTGTACGTATATAATCCAAATGATATGTTAATTGCAACTTTGTTTCTCCTGCATTAAATTGTTACTAAATAAATGAATTTATAACATGATTTTTTATTACTACTCACATACGCCAAAATTAATTTATCAATTATTTTTAGCTCTATTACTTAGTGTAGATATTTGAAATTCCATTAAATCTACATCAAATGAGGTATACGTATATAATCCAAATGATATGTTATTTGCAACTGTGTTTCTCCGGCATTAAATTACTAGTATTTATAACATGATCTTTTATTTCTACTGACACACGCCAAAATTAATTTATCAATTATTTTTAGCTCTATTACTTAGTGTAGATATTTGAAAATTCATTGTTTTCAAAATATTTTAGCACTTGTTTGGTACATTTAGGAACCTTGTGTAGTTTTTCCAAATATTTACGAATATTCAATAACCACAAATTTATTTGAAATTTTCTATAGTTTCCTACATACCTATTTGCGAAATATATGGGATTTTTTTTATATTTCCTAGCAAACCTGGAAAATTCTTTGGGGTATGGATATTTATGAACATTTTAAATACAATGAAAATGTATACAGCACAATTGAATTTTCTGGAAATGTTCCATAATTTCCCGCATATTTCCACAAAATTTGAGAATTTTTTGAATGTTCTTTCGGGTCTAATATGAAAAGTTCAAAACTCGTAAAAATTTTTAGTCCTCGTAATTTTTTCCTAAATTTTATTAAAGAATTCTCATGTATTTTTCATACATGTTTTTTTTCAGTATTATTATTTCTTTAGAACTTTACAGAGATTATAAATATGATATACATTCGAGAGATATACATAAAGTAGTTGTTTTACTCGGGGACTTTTATCAACATTTACTTAATTTAAACAATAACAATATTAGACCTAGCAGTCTACACGCTAATTATGCTTGCAATGAAATGATTGTACCAAAAGTTAAAAGTGGAGTGGAAAAACAATATTTGCTCAATACCATACATGAGAGGCAAGGGGATCGGCCAGAAAACGAAACAAAAGGACTTGACCCCAATGCGTTACAAATAAGAGGAGTACGATGCAACGAAACGTGTGCCAAGGCAATCTAAACTATTTGTTAATGCAGTTAGCTATCAAGTTCATGGCTGCCAGAAAGTTTCCATATATGGGGTATATTCCATGCACTGCCGAGCCATAAATGTTTATGCAGGTTTATCATCATTAATAATACTTTATCGTCATTAGTCAGTAATAGCAAAAAGTTTTAGTACTAAGATAGTGCATTTTCGAATGACAGCTTACATTTTTAACTTCTAAATGGAATAAATATGTACTTGATATTACTTTGAGCGGCGGTCTCCAAAATACGGCCTGCGATAGGTTTGTATCCGGCCAGCAAATATTTTGTGGTTTAGATTACTTAAAAATGTAATTAATAAAAGTACCTAGTTCCACAAATAAACAATACTTTTTATACAGTAAAGACAGAAATAATTATAATTGATACTAATTTAATAACCTATTATATGAGCTTAATAAACTTTAAAAAACATTCTACAGTTTTTCACTGATAAAACACAATTGCAATGTTTCGATTGATTAAATTTTTTATTAAGTTTTGGAGATTTGTTGCATTTTGTTGTACATGCATTCAAATTCATCAGTTCATTCAAAATTCATTCAAATCAGTAGTAGTAGAAGGCAAATTTTAAAAACTTAATACAAACAGAAGAAAATAAAAACCAGATTTTAGTGAATGTGCAAATGTGCTTTTCCATATTATCAAAAGAGTCATAAAATTATTCAACTTATGTATGGTAACTCTCAGCATGTTTTGTAAAATATGATTAATTTCAAATAAACAACGTTTTATAAAGGTCTCAGAAATTACCATAAGAAAAATTATGGAGATTGCGAATTTCCCAAATATGCAATCAAAATATAGACTAGAATTAAAATATAGACAATGTAAATTGTCTACAATTTTCATGAAAATGTTCAAAGTATTAGAAGGTAAATTTAAAAGGCCTAATACGTTCTGAAACCATAAAAAGTGAAAAACCAGAAAATTGTATTGAAGTTTTATGGAAACTGAAAATATGAGTTCCTGGACTTATAACGTTAATTGCTAGTACATAGTATGAGAATTATGTTGATCATACGATTAGGTTTTCTGCAACTTCAACAAAATTTTCTGGTTTTCCACGGTTTCAGAACGCCTGTATTAAATTGTTGCAACTTACCTTCTAATACTTTTGATATTTCGATCGATATTCTGGCAACGTTTTATAAAGGTTTCAGAAATTATCAAAAATATAATTATGGAAATTGAGAATTTCCAAGATATACAATCAAAATATAAAGAAAGGTAAATTGTCTAGAATTTTCATCAAAATGTTCAGGCGGTCTGAAACCGTAAAAAGTGAAAAACCAGAAAATTGTATTGAAGTTTTATGGAAACTGAAAATATGAGTTCCTGGACTTATAACGTTAATTGCTATTACATAGGATGAGAATTATGTTGATCGTTCGATTAGGTTTTCTGCAATTTCAACAAAAATTTTTGGTTTTCCACGGTTTCAGAACGCTTGTATTAAATTGTTGAAACTTTCCTTCTAATACTTTTGATATTTCGATTGAAAATCTGGCGACGTTTTATAATGGTTTCAGAAATTATCACAAAAATAACTATGGAAATTGAGAATTTCCAAAATGTGCAATCGAAATATTAAGAAAAGTAAATTGTCGTAGAATTTTCATCAAAATGTTCAGGCGTTCTGAAACCGTAAAAAAAGTTTTATGGAAACTGAAAATATGAGTTCGTGGACTTATAACGTTAAATGCTATTACATAGGATGAGAATTATTTTGATCATACGATTAGGTTTTCTGCAATTTCAACAAAATTTTCTGGTTTTCCACGGTTTCAGAACGCCTGTATTAAATTGTTGAAACTTACCTTCTAATACTTTTGATATTTCGATTGAAATTCTGGCAATGTTTTATAAAGGTTTCAGAAATTATCAAAAAAATAACTATGGAAATTGAGAATTTCCAAAATATGCAATCAAAATATTAGGAAAGGTAAATTGTCTAGAATTTTCGTCAAAATGTTCAGGCGTTCTGAAACCGTAAAAAGTGGAAAACCAGAAAATTGTATTGAAGTTTTATGGAAACTGAAAATATGAGTTCCTGGACTTATAAAGTTAATTGCTATTACATAGGATGAGAATTATGCTGATCGTGCGATTAGGTTTTCTGCAATTTCAACAATTTTTTTTGGTATTCCACGGTTTCAGAACGCTTGTATCAAATTGTTGAAACTTACCTTCTAATACTTTAGATATTTCGATTGAAAATCTGGCGACGTTTTATAAAGGTTTCAGAAATTATCACAAAAATAACTATGGAAATTAAGAATTTCCAAAATATGCAATCGAAATATTAAGAAAAGTAAATTGTCGTAGAATTTTCATCAAAATGTTCAGGCGTTCTGAAACCGTAAAAAGTGAAAAACCAGAAAATTGTATTGAAGTTTTATGGAAACTGAAAATATGAGTTCCTGGACTTATAACGTTAATTGCTATTACATAGGATGAGAATTATGTTGATCATTCGATTAAATATTCTGCAACTTTAACAAAATTTTCTGGTTTTCCACGGTTTCAGAACGCCTGTATTAAATTGTTGAAACTTACCTTCTAATACTTTTGATATTTCGATTGAAATTCTGGCAACGTTTTATAAAGGTTTCAGAAATTATCAAAAAAATAATTATGGAAATTGAGAATTTCCAAAATATGCAATCAAAATATACAGAAAGGTAAATTGTCTAGAATTTTCATCTAAATGTTCAGGCGTTCCGAAACCGTAAAATGTGAAAAACCAGAAAATTGTATTGAAGTTTTATGGAAACTGAAAATATGAGTTCCTGGACTTATAACGTTAAATGCTATTACATAGGATGAGAATTATTTTGATCATACGATTAGGTTTTCTGCAATTTCAATAAAATTTTCTGGTTTTCCACGGTTTCAGAACGCCTGTATTAAATTGTTGAAACTTACCTTCTAATACTTTTGATATTTCGATTGAAATTCTGGCAATGTTTTATAAGGGTTTCAGAAATTATCAAAAAAATAACTATGGAAATTGAGAATTTCCAAAATATGCAATCAAAATATTAGGAAAGGTAAATTGTCTAGAATTTTTATCAAAATGTTCAAAATTTTAGAAGGTAAACTTAAAAAGCCTAATGCAGGCGTTTTGAAACCGTAAAAAGTGAAAAACCAGAAAATTGTATTGAAGTTTTATGGAAACTGAAAATATGAGTTCCTGGACTTATAACGTTAATTGCTATTACATTGGATGAGAATAATTTTGATCACACGATTAGGTTTTCTGCAACTTCAACAAAATTTTCTGGTTTTCCACGGTTTCAGAACGCCTGTATTAAATTGTTTAAACTTACCTTCTAATACTTTTTATATTTCGATTGAAATTCTGGCAACGTTTTATAAAGGTTTCAGAAATTATCAAAAATATAATTATGGAAATTGAGAATTTCCAAATTATGCAATCAAAATATTTAGAAAGGTAAATTGTCTAGAATTTTCATCAAAATGTTCAGGCGTTCTGAAACCGTAATAAGAAAAAACCAGAAAATTGTATTAAAGTTTTATGGAAACTGAAAATATGAGTTCCTGAACGTCAAGCTATTCTGGCACCCATATCCACAATTATTAATATAAAAATTATTTAAAAAAAAAAGTTGATGGCTACTTCCGGTAGAACCGGAAGTGATAGAAGGTTGAAAGTATTTCACCTGAGGAGAACGGAATCCCTTAAACCCCTTAAACTTTTAATGAGTATGGGACACCCTGTAGTTACATTATTATATACCTTATATTACCTTACGTTATAATTATTATTATTCCTGAAAAATGCGAAACAGCGCGGTTAGTTGTGGATGCGAGTTATATTCGGTCTTGCTATTGCAAAAGTTTATGTGCTTCGTTTAGTTTGCATAGCCGTTTTGTTTTATTGTAGCAAACCTAATATGGATATTAAATATCAAATATCTAAAATCAAATAGATAGGCAGAGTTATTGACGGGAACATAGTGAAATAGAATCATGGAGAAATATTGAATATATTCGTATGCTTGACTTTGTTGCCTAGACTGAAATACTTTTATATATATTTGGGCCTAATTTAAACATCGAATACGAACTCCGAGCAATCATTGATGTCTTGACTTTGTTAACGAGTGAGTAATAATATTTCCCCTCGCGCAAAAATACTTTGCATCTGTGCAAATAGGATTCGATTTATATACGGTAGTGAGTAAAACATCTTTACCTTTGAGCTTTTCTCGAGTTTGTCCAATGGTATAACCGCATACGCCACTAGACGTGCTACATTCTGACCCTGCAATTACAAGCAGTGTATGTGACGGTTCGAGAGAATAATGCTTTCCTGGGATCCATTTAGGACGACAAATTGTCGACGCAGTAGACGTGTTAAAGTGATACATTCTATAATCAATTGAAGCGTTGCAGAATTTAATAGCAATTTGTCTTTATGTTGAAGCTTAAAGAGAATATTGAGAGTGTAGATGCTGGCACACTTGGTTTGCAACTTTCTTGATATTAAATTTGTGCAGTAACTAATATATTTTATATATTTACACCTTATATTATTATATGCAGCTCATATATTGGGTTACATATAATTATTAAGAACAATATCAAAGCTTGAATTAATGTAAGCCGAAGCTCATTACTAAGCTTTGCACATGCTGAGTGGTTGGCATATTGTTTTTGATCTACCTATTACATGCACGTGAATTGGCAGAATTAACTAACGCTAATTGGATTTAGAAACCGGAGCAGTTGAATAGAATTGAAATTCACGCAACTCGTGCATGTGCATGTACAGTCCCACCATGCGCTGAACTTCACCTTCAAATTAGCGGAACTCTGTGCGGTGTCATGTATACTATACAATGCATTACCAGTTCCTACTTTTTAACGAAACAATCCCTGAATTTATTCGAACGTGTTTAATTATTGAAGAAGCAAAACATTTTCTGTATAACGTATTTCATCAAAATACATACAAATAATTCAGATATAGATACATACGTAAATTACGTATTGCATAATGTTAGTAAATCAATTAAGTTATAAAAATATTGGAGTGAATATGAATTATGAAGTCAAGTTTTTGTTACCAGTTATATTTTCATTTTCATTATTTTTTGTTAACTGTTTTGATACTATTTGGTAATAAACACAGTTTGCTGCATCCTTTGCTACACATGTCAAGCGGACACGATTTTATTTATCTTCATTTCATGTTATTTGTTGCACACTCGAACAGTATCTACGATCATTATTAGTACTAATTGCCTTGTTTTCACCCTTGCACAATTAAAACACCAAATCAATATAAGCATTTTTCTATTTTGCAATCTTAAGGAAACTACATATTATCAAACTAAATAAGCATAATAGCATATTATAATAGTGTATTACATATAGAGAGTTGTAAGAAGCATATTACGCACGAAGAGAAATTTTACGAACGAGTCGCGAGCGGCGAGGTGCGTAATTTCTCGAGTGCGTAATTGCCTTACAACTCAATTAATGTACGCTATTTTTTCTACTCCCAGTTGAAATTATGAACTTTGCACAAATTGATACCTTTTTGTTTTGTCAGATGCTCATTGACCATCATATGACTATTTGCACAATTTAAACACTAAATGTTACAATGTTGCTCTTATTGCAATTTAACCCTAATGGCACATTTAACTGTCACACAAAATAATACATTTTAATCATTCTCATCGGATGTATACCTGTATACTTACTTTTGGGCCACCCGGTATATATATATATATATATATACAGGGTGTCCATTTGAAAAGTTGACATCGACTTTTTTTAAAGTCGAAATTACTACTATAAGAACTCAGCAGGAAATATGCGACTTATTTAATTCACAATATCCAAATCGCTCCATGAGCCAATCTATAGTTAGTAAGATTGAATCTAAATTTTTAGAAACTGGTGATGATAAAGATATTCCAAAACCTGGATGTTCAAACGTTATTGAAGATCAGAAACTGAATATTTTGGAAGTATGGAAGAGAATCCTCAGAATACATCTCGATTGGTTTCACAAGAAAATTTAGTTAGTCAGACAACAGTGCCACGTATTATGAGGAAGGAAAAACATCATCCCTACAAAATACAATACTTTAATAGCGCGCGTTTTGGAATATCTTTATCATCACCAATTTCTAAAAATTTAGATTCAATCTTACTAACTATAGATTGGCTGATGAATCTATAGTTAGTAAGATTGAATCTAAATTTTTAGAAACTGGTGATGATAAAGATATTCCAAAACCTGGATGTTCAAACGTTATTGAAGATCCGAAACTGAATATTTTGGAGGTATGGAAGAGAATCCTCAGAATACATCTCGATTGGTTTCACAAGAAAATGTAGTTAGTCAGACAACAGTGCTACGTATCATGAGGAAGGAAAAACATCATCCCTACAAAATACAATACTTTAATAGCGCGCGTTTTGGAATATCTTTATCATCACCAGTTTCTAAAAATTTAGATTCAATCTTACTAACTATAGATTGGCTGATGAATCTATAGTTAGTAAGATTGAATCTAAATTTTTAGAAACTGGTGATGATAAAGATATTCCAAAACCTGGATGTCCAAACGTTATTGAAGATCAGAAACTGAATATTTCGGAAGTATGGAAGAGAATCCTCAGAATACATCTCGATTGGTTTCACAAGAAAATGAAGTTAGTCAGACAACAGTGCTACGTATCATGAGGAAGGAAAAATACCATACAAAATACCATACTTATAATAGCCAGCGAGGTTATTGTTTGTTTTATCCTGAAGCACTTTGAAAAACTAAAGCTGATGACGATTTTTCTTTATTTTTTCATGATTTGCCGTTTTTCACTTTCAATTGTCATTTACTCGAAAAATGTCTCATGTAACATGGCAACATTTTTATACTGTCACTTCGAAAATGAAAAGATCTCTCAAAATCTAGAAAAATAAAATGGGGGTTGTCACTAAAAAAAGCAATGGATGACGCCATTACTCAAAAACAAATGATGGTTGAAAATCGATTGTAATGCAAAAATGTGTATTTTTATTAATGAAAATCGACGTGTTCAAGGATTTTTTTCATTTTTTTTTTATTTCAGCTTATTTACCTATTTGCGTATTTGTAGATTCGTTTTCATACTGGGTATACGTTAATTGCTATTACATAGGATGAGAATTATTTTGATCATACGATTAGGTTTTCTGCAACTTCAACAACATTTTGTGGTTTTCCACGGTTTCAGGACGCTTGTATTAAATTGTTGAAACTTACCTTTTACTACTTTTGATATTTCGATTGAAATTCTGGACTTGCCCCTTTTGA
Source organism: Othius punctulatus (assembly GCA_951805005.1). Lineage (NCBI taxonomy): Eukaryota > Metazoa > Arthropoda > Insecta > Coleoptera > Staphylinidae > Othius > Othius punctulatus. The sequence goes on along the minus strand of OX638145.1, from coordinate 43,832,410 downwards.
TGGCACAGTCTAGATATTCTCAAAAGATTAATGACCTCAAAATGATCTCTCAAAATCTAGAAAAATAAAAAGGGGGTTGTCACTAAAAAAACAATGGATGACGCCATTACTCAAAAACAAATGATGGTTGAAAATCGACTGTAATGCAAAAATGTGTATTTTTATCAAATAAAATCGACGTGTTCGAGGATGTTTTTCTTTTTTTTTAAATTTAGCTTATTTATCTATTTGCGTATTTGTAGATACGTTTTCATATTGTGTATACGTTAATTGCTATTACATAGGATGAGAATTATTTTGATCATACGATTAGGTTTTCTGCAACATCAACAAAATTTTCTGGTTTTCCACGGTTTCAGAACGCTTGTATTAAATTGTTGAAACTTACCTTTTAATACTTTTGATATTTGGATTGAAATTCTGGACTTGCCCCTTTTGATGGGACAGTCTAGATATTCTTAAAAGAATAATGACCTCAAAATGATCTCTCAAAATCTAGAAAAATAAAAAGGGGGTTGTCACTAAAAAAAGCAATGCATTATGCAATTACTCAAAAACAAGTGATAGTTGAAAATCAACTGTAATGCGAAAATGGGTATTTTTATCATAGAATTTTTTTTCATTTCGGTTTTACTAAATTTATTTCATACTTTAGGCGCACACTGTATATACAGGGTCCGTCATTTCACCTCCCGTTTTCGATAGCTCAGTTACTAATTGAGTTAGGATTTTGATATTTTGCAAGAGTTCGTTGCATTCCAGGGCGTATTTCAGCATTAAAAAAAAATTGATTATACAGGATGTCACAAAAAAGTGTGACGTCATGATAAAATAAAAATTCAATAAAATTTTATAGGTATGTAGGCATCCATAAAGGGCACCCAAATAAACAACATAAAATATACCATGCAATCTAAAAATATATATCATGATAACGTCACACTTTTTTGGAACACCCTGTATAAAAAAAAATATTTTCCTGAAATACACCCCAAAATGTAAGTAAAGTCTGCAAAATATCAAAATCGTAACTCAATTAGTAACTGAGCTATAGAAGAAGGGAGGTGAAATGACGGACCCTGTATACCGAGTGGCCTAAAAGAAGGTATACAGTTAGGTATACAGTTATTTATATATTTATACAGCAATACTTTTATTACAAGTTTAATTACATATTTAATCCCGAAGGTGCTCAAAATGTCCACCTTCCCTTATGTATACCTACTGTATACCCATATATACACCTGTGTGTACACCTGTATACACCTGTATACTGTATACACCTGTATACACCTGTATACTGTATACCTGTATACTGTATACACCTGTATACTGTATACCTGTATACACCTGTATACACCTGTATACTGTATACCTGTATACCTACTTTTGGGCCACCCGGTATACAGGGTGGTCACTTTTACGACGCCCACCATTAGGATCTATTAAACGGAAATACATACAGAGTTGGTCAGAGTTTTATTTTTTATTTTTGTGCCTTTCAATATACTGAAACGAAATCCAGGAAATCTTGCACAGTACCTGAAATATCGCTGAAAAACTTAAAAAGTGCACTTTCATTTTCCTCTTATAGCTTTTTTACTTTTGAAGGAAATTTTACGAAACTTGGCACGCTTACATTTTTCGACGTGAGCTTTCTGATGACAGTACCAAACATTTTTTGCGCCTACTAGATGCCCAAATTTTCACAGTCAACTTTTGATTTTCTTATGGCCGCAATATTGGATCTTAATAGCATTCAAAAGAGCGAAAAATTCCAATTACAACCATGTATTACACATAGGTAGTCTGATATTATTTACTACCAAAAATCGAGAATTTAAAAATTTGTTTCAAAAATCAAACTGCTGTGGACTGCTCTAAAAACTAAGTTGCCATGGAATAACAAATTACCAATTTGACATTTCTTTATACAAAGAAAATAACTTCTAAGTAATATTACCGTGTATAAAGTGCAAAAAGGAGATAATATCTTTGATTAGTAAAAATGGCAAGATATTATCCTCAACATGAAAAAATTGACATGTACAATCTCTATTATGTAATATCTTACATTATATTTCCCTGGCCGAGATTGCAAATTATAAATCATATTGTATTCTTTAAATAATCTGATCAAATACCATTCATAAATTAAAAGTTTGGGTTATTTAATTATTGCTAATTTTAACTAATGAAAGATATTATCTCCTTTTTTGCACTTTATACAAAAAAAAAAACTCAGCAGTTATTCTTTTTTGATTTTTGCAACAAATTTTTAAATTCTCGATTTTAGAAAATAGAAATATTAAGAGCAAAATCACATGTATTTTGATTGCTTTATGAAGTCTAGCAAAATGATATTTGAAATTTTGAAAATGTAAGATTGAAGAATGATAACGAATTGTTAAATTTACAAAATAACTGTTTACTAACATGCTTTGTCCATTCAGTTTATTGTTTCTTATTGAGAATTGTATTACAGTGGCTTTTTTTTTGACTTAAAGCTAGTTTATTTTCTCTGCACCACTGTTCTATTAGTTGCATCATTTGATTGCATAGGGTCACCAGTTCATGGAGAGTGTTTGCTATGATTATATTCGTGTCATCCGCATATTGGCAAACTTTTGTGTCCGTACTTTCTTTCTGTATTTCTACTTGATCGTTGCAGAAGATTATAAATAATAGGGGAGAGAGGATTCCTCCTTATGGAACTCCCATATTTGTCATTTTGATATTCGATGCATGGTGCTTCTGTGTTTTACTCTTTTTGTCGGCACAAATTCCTGTGTATTGTTTTCGATTTGATAGATATGACAGTATCCATTCTTTGACTGGGCCTTGTAGTCCATGTTTTTCTAATTTTTTTCTTATTATTGTGTGGTCTATGATATCGACTGCCTTTGTTAGGTCCACGAAAATTCCTGCTATGTATTTTCCATGATCTAACGCCTCTGTCACATATATAGTAAGTTTATATAGTACGGAAGTCGTGTTCTTGCCTTTTACAAATCCGTGTTGTGAGGGTGATATCAGCTTATATTCTACTAGGTACGCCATTATCCGCTTGTGCATGAGTGTATCAAAGATTTTTGAAAACACCGATAGATATTTTTCTGAAGTTGTTTACATCAGTCTGACCACCTTTCTTGGGCACCGGTGTCACTCTTGCTAGTTTTAGGGCATCCGAGTATTGTTCACGTCTGATCGATTCATTGAATATATGGGTTAAAGGAGTAGCTATTATTGGAGCCACTACATGGATAATTAAGTTAGGGATACCATCTGGTCTTGCTGACATTTTCTTTGATATGTTTTTTTATATAATTTTGCACACATTAAAAACCGTACACGGGATCGCCTGTTTCAGTCCAGAGAACTTTTGATCGTTCAAAAAATCTCGATGAAGAGATTTTAAGCGATGACTCTTGGCGCGAAAGGCAAATGCTAGTGCACCTCTCTGCTACAGTTGGCTTAAAATAAGTATTATGATGCATATAACAAGAATATAAATTTATTTTATTTAACAACGAAATACATTTACAATAGAACTCTTACACTATTATTTGTACAAACTAGTTTGTTAGTTAAAGTAAATTTGATAACATTTACTCAATATTGCACGATGACACGATACTTACATATTAACACGTAACAATAAATATCTGAAAATTAAAATATACATGATTCAATATGATTATGTGAGGCAGGCACACTCCGTTTGCGCACGCATTTATATACAACAACAACAACAAAAAAAACAGGTATTGGTAACTATTAATATTAAAACCTAAATTTGACTAAAGTCCTGTTGGGATCACGGATTCATTGGGCAGGCCAGGATGAGCCTCTCGCTAGATTTGCGAAGAGGTGATCCGTGCTGCTGCATGTTCATCCCTGAACCGGGATGGGGATGTTGGTAGAATCGCTGCTGCTTGGAGGAGCCAAGCATCAGGTCGTCGGACAGGGATCGCCTCCTGTTGTAGTACTTCTGGATTTCCCTGGAAGAGCCGTAGCGCAGGGAATCCCTCAGCTTCCGCGCTCCTATCGATTGCAGCGAGTCCTCGTAACCACTGGAAAACACTGCTGCGTGACACATAATCTCATCCTGCGAACTTGGACTTACTTGCTGCTATCCTCTGAAGATTGCGTGGTCGATTGTCCACACTGGCATTGTAAGCCGTCTATACCAGAGTCCTTCCCGCTTGAGTGGAGCGACGCTATGGACGTCTCCAAAGCGCCCATACTCCTTGATCGCTCCTTCTGGTAAGATGGACCTCGACCTGAGAATCTAGGGCAGCTAGATTCGTGCTGTCGATGGAAAACAGTACGATGCCCGCCTGCACCTTCTTCGGTATAACGGAGGCCTTCGGTGAAAGAACTTGGAAAGAGCGCTGGCTTGCCAAGGGAAGCTATCGGGAAACCGATCGGTTGGCCGTGTGAAAAACTCTTCCGCAGAATTCTAATGCATGCAACAAGATACTGTACTACACACTATTCTAAGTGTACAAGATTACATAAGTTAGTAGTGGATACATGCCTTAAAGCGAATTAACTACACAAGTAATACTAGAAGAAAAACTCACCGCTTCTTCTTCCTTCGAACGCAGATGACGCAAACGGCCGTAGCAAGGGCACCTATGAATACAACGCATCCCAGAACGACAACACCGACCTCGAGGGTCGAAAGTATCACCCTCTGGTTTCTAAACCGTATACGTTCTATTGCTCCACTAGCCAATGCTAGTACTCTCGGACCATTGAGTTGCCTCTCGATTTCCACCTGATTGCTTTGTATTACCCTAAAAGTTTTCAATCTAATACAACTGTACCTCCGAGTAACAACTACACTTACATCTGCAACTCATCCATATCAACGACGGTGTTTAGTTTGGGGTCTACTGCATATAAATACAAGTCGGTCCTACAAATAGTTACATTAAAAATACCATAAATAAGAGCTAATTTAAGTGAGTAATGCTTACGCGCTGCTATCGACTTGGTTCCTGTCGAAATGGGGCTCTAATTTCCGCACTCTCACATCGAAGCCAGTGGCGTTGTAAAGAGCACTGAAAAATAACCGATTTGTACTTGACGACGGGGCCATCAATTCTATTAAAACCACTTACAGCGTGATATTTTCCATATTCTTTTCTACATCGGTGGGTTTCGATCCCATCACCATTACTAGCTGTTTCTCCTCGTCTAGCACGTACACCTGTTGGACAAGGAAACATAAATGTATTGAGGCAGCCGCAGCTTCCTGATCCATAAAACACACACATACACACACACATATATAGAAGTAACTCTCCAGTTTTCAATAATCTACGTACAGGAAATCGACTAGTCGGATTTAAACTGCACAACGCTCTTTGAATTTTTATCGAATTTATGTGGGAATATACTCTCCAGGACCGTTTTCACGTGAAAGCGAAATCGGATGTCGTTAAGCCTTTAGAGAGGATTAAAATGATGCACAAAAAATAGGCGTTTCGACTGAAATAGACCATAATCCATATAATTAAAATCCACATTATATATGCCCTAACTGAAGCATAAAAAAACGTAATACCGAAAGTCAACTTCAAACTGTATCTCCCCAGCATAAAAAGCCCTGCGATACGAAATATATAAGGTGTCAATTTGAAAAGTTGTCACCTACTTTTTTCATGGAACTAATGATTATTATTAAAATTTCTCAAAACCGTGTGGGTGGTTCGGAGGTAGGTAGGTTACCCAAACGGTTTTGAGTAATTTTAAAAATAATCATTAGTTTTATGAAAAAAATTGGCGGTAAGCGCCCTGAGGCCCTGAAAACCCTTTCGTGGTACCAAAGACAGTCAGCAGCTTTACACCCATAGTGATTCTGGAATTTTTTAAAGGAACAGGACTCATAGTCGAAAGCTGACTCCACAGGGGAAAGCACAAAAGGACTACAGAGGCCAAAGTGCTGAGGGGTTTTAGGGAACCTGGCCAGGAGAGAAAAAAACACACACAAAAATTCCCAAGTTTCGACTTAATCACAGGTGAAATCCTGAAGCAGCTACCAAGAAGAGGCATTGTGAAACTAACACAACTGATAAATGCCACTTTCAGGCTAAAACACCTTCCAATAATATGGAAAACGGCCGAGGTGATAATGTTACCGAAACCAGGGAAGCCAATAAATGAAGTTAAGTCTTACAGGCTATTCTCACTCCTACCTGTAGTATCCACTGTTTCTAAATAGAATGAAGAGAATAATTGAAGAAAAACAACTGATTAGAGACCATCAATTTGGATTCAGGAGTAAACATGCGACAGTCGACCAAGTGCACCGAATAACGGACGTTATAGAAAAGTGCTTTCAAGAAAATAAAATATGCTCAGCTGTGTTATAATAATAATAATAATAATAATAATAGTTATTTAAGCATTAAGAGAGGTAAGTATCTTTTACCAGTCGAGGTCGAGTTTGCGCGCGAGCGATAGCGAGGGCTAGCAATAAAGACCGAGACTGGTCAAAACTTACCTCTCGAATTGCTTATAACTGTTTTTCCACTCCTGAAGTTGGTTTAATTGATTGTGTTTAATTAATTTATTTTCGCAACATGAACAAAATGTCAGTACAGCTTTGGTTGCTAAGACTATATTTCAAACAAAGTGTGAATGTCAGAAATTGCATTCGTTCAGTTGTAAAATGAATTCCAATGAAAATAAACAAGAAATGGCAATTGAAGAAGCTGCAGATGCTGCCTGTTCCTTCCTACTGCCGGAGAAGTCGAAGGGGTGTTATCAAAAGTGTTTTAAAGACTGGTGCCAGAGAAAGAACGCTATTGAAATTATTTTACTTACTTCCCTGAGGGAAGTAAGTGATTACTTACTTCCCGTTGCTCATAGTAACCAAAGCTTTATCGGTAAGTGGGACTTACTTCCACTAAATCAATGTTATAACAGTGTACTTACCATGCAGGGAGTGGAAAAAGAATATTTATTAGCAAAAAACGCTACATAATATACAAAATTTCGACAAAACAACAAAAGATAGATGTTCCTAGATGTTTCTAGATGTTGCTCAAGCATTCGGCTAAGTTTGGCATAAAGAGCTAATAGTGAAACTAAAAAGATGCTTGCCAGACCAGTACGTACAGCACTTGGAATCATACTTAACTCTCAAAACTTTCAAAGTTAGACACGAAAGCGAATACTCCGAACTCAAATCAATAGCAGCAGGTATGCCCCAAGGGAGTGAACTTGGACCAGTTTTGTACTTATTGTACACGTGTGACATCCCAGTAGCAGAAAACATGAAGTTAGCCACGTTTGCAGACGATACTGCAGTTCTAGCAGTAGGTAATACTATAGAAGAAACAACAGCAAATCTCCAAACGGCAATGAACAAAATAAAGGCATGGATCGCCAAATGGCGTATAAAAATTGATGAAAGTAAATCCGTTCATGTCAATTTTACGAATAGAAGAATAGAGTACCACGCAGTGAAATTAAATCACACAATTCCATGTAAAAGGACAGCCAAATACGTGGGCCTAAATCTGGATGCCAAGTTAACTTGGAAAGAAGTTCGCCTAAAATTTTCCCACTAATAGCTTCATAGGTCTCTTCTTTTACGCACATACCATCTCCCGGATTAATAACGTTATTAATCTGCCCCTTGCGTATTATTATATCACATATACCTCACTTGGATTTTGATGCAATCAACACCGATTATTCCAAGAATATCAAGAATCTAATGTAAACCTCAAATTTTCGCATACGAATAATTTTGTTATTAAATCAACAAATACCTTAAAATTTAGTACCTATAGTCGTTCCGAGGAGAGCTGACAACGAACATGTTTTTTCGAACAAAAAATCGTGTTTTCTATGCTCATGCGCATGCTTAAGATAATTGTAATAGAGTTAAATGAAATAAACGTATGTCGAATTCCGACAATGTGAAGTGGATAATGTGGAAGTTTTGTTAAACAATAGTAAAATATATTGAAATGTGTCCATCCTTTATCCATCCTGAGTTATGAGGATCTCAGAGTTCTGAGGAATAGTAAAATAATTCTGAAAGACTTCTCATGAGAAGTACTATTTCATATGCAAATGGATTTATATTCAAATTTGTCTAACAGAACGTTTAAGTCTTGCTATCTTGCTAGGAATTTGGGAATTTTTGTATTTCAAAACATTCCAACATTTACAATTTAGTCTCTTTGAGAAATGTCCATTGAATTGTCTTTAACCAATTCTCAAAAAGACTAGAGTTTTTTGGTAACATTGTTTAAATAGTTTAACATTCCAACATTTACATTTTAGTCTTTTTAAGAAATGTCCATTAAATTATCTTTAAGCAACTCAATGGACATTTCTCAAAACGACTAAAGTTTTTTGGTAACATTGTTGGAATACGTATTGTAATTATCAATATTATAAAAATAATCTGCATTCTAAGTTTTTAAACATTAGTTATAACTATGCAATAGTTTTGTCTTTGTTGAAAACTTTCTTTATGAATTTTTATAAAATGTGATTGGTTTTAGTTATTTCTGCAATTTTCAAATTTTATGTTATTTTGAATTATGGATGAATTTACGTAATTTAAATAAACAAAATTTGCTTTAGTTTCCAGGTAATTAAAAGGAAAATTTGTAGATGTCGTAACAGCATGGGATAGATTTGTGCGCCTTTTGCCTGACTGAGTAGAAATAAATTTACCATCTTCTATAAGATTGCAAAATCCTGTCTCTAAAATTTTAAACGAAACTGTAAAAATGGAGTAATGCCAAATGTGGATACTCTAGAAATTCTTAGAAAAAAATAAAAGAAAATCAAGGAAAGTTATAGGGTGTCCCAAAAATAATAGGCAAATTTAACAGCACCCCACTCGGGGATGCCAACTCAGTCTAAGAAATTTGGGCATTCATATACATTTTAAAAAAGGATTTAAGAATATGTTTTTAGATCCTATGAAATTTTCTATAGATTTATATTTTATCGTGTACTTTTTAAACTAGTGATTTCATGATTTTTATATTTTTACAAGATATTCTAGGTTATTTTTAAAGATATCAAGATTTCATAACAAATGGATATTTCAAAGATCATTTTAAGATATTTTCGACAGATTCTTGGAAATTATGTCGGTATATAGGACAATTTGACAATTTGACAATTTGACAATTTGAAAAGTTGCCATCGACTTTTTTCATAGAACTAATGATTATTTCTAAAATTACTCAAAACCGTTTGTGTGGTTTGGAGGGGTAACCAAAATGGCGTAAGTAGTGTCGTTCTCCTTCCCACCCTTTAAGCCACAGCCACCTCCATCTAAAAAAAAAATGGCACCCCCCTACTTGTGCTCTTGCTCTTGAAAAATGCTTTACAGTCATTATTAATACAATATGATTAGCTGAACTAGTTTTGGAATTAAGTGCAAAGAAGTGCAAAAGTGTTCAATGTATTAAATTCAAATGTTAAATTGAATGTTAATGTTTCAAATGTTAATGTTAAAGTAAATGTTAAATTTGAATATTAATGTTTTAAATGTTAATTTTAAAGTAAAAGTTGGAAATGGCTTCCATTGTTTTTTAAACAAAAATATAGCCTATCTTCAAACTCTTTGCGAACTTTTTGAAGGTTTGTCTAGTAATAGCTCAACATTTTTGTGTTATTCTTTCTCGTAATTGTTCAATAGTATCCGGCTCATTTTTCATTTATCTTTTATAAATACAGATTTCAAGTGACCCCTTAAAAAAAATCGCTGAAAGTTATGCTAATTTTCTGGATTAATTCATTGAGCCTCTTGCACTTCAGGAGGTTGAAAACCAAATAGATAAACATGGAAATTATGGCCTTACCGAAAGTATATTATATTTTTAACAAGATGGTGCTTCCTCAATATGTACTTCCATTTAAAGCACCGTTAGAATGTTACTATCCAAATTAGTGGATTGAAAGAAGAAGGCCTATCAAATGGCCTCCTATATCATCAGATCTAACATCTCTAGGTATTTTTATGGGGTTACTTATCGTATGTAGTTTATAAAACGCAACCCGATACTATTGAACAATTACGAGAAAGAATAGTACAATAATGTCGAGCTTTTACAAGACAAACCTTTTACAAAGTTCGCGAGGAGCTTGAAAGCAGGCCATATTTTTGTTTAGAAAACAAGGAAACCATTTCCAACATTTACTTTAACGTGTTATTTGAATTTAATTAATTCAACACTTTTGCACTTTATTTGCACGTAATTCCAAAACTAGTTGACCAAATCATATTGTATTAATAATGACTGGAAAGCATTTTTCAAGAGCTTTCCAACGATGTATCACAAGTAGGGGGTGCCATTTAAATATTTTAGATGAAGGTGGCTGTGGCTTAAAGGGTGGATAGGGGGTCGATACTACCTACGCCATTTTGGTTCCCCCTCCGAACCAAGCAAACGGTTTTGAGTAATTTAAAAAATAACCATTAGTTCTATGATAAAAATCGGTTTCAACTTTTCAAATTGACACCCTGTATAAAGATATTCCATAGACGTTTTAAAGACAAAAGAGATTCTGTATCTTTGTTCAGGTATTTTAAGATATTTCATCAACATTCTAAAGATTGATTTATAGTTTTTAACATACCAAGGATGCAATAAATGTCATAACAGCTGTAAATGCCAGTTTGAAATCCGAGCAATAGCTAGAATAGCTAGGATTATGTTAAATAACCTATATACGCCGGTAATATTAATTTTAATATTATTATATTTTTATTCATTATTTACAGGAAAGATGTTTGTACTTTCAAAATTTATTTATTCTAATGATTGTACTAGAAAATTTCATTAAACTTTTCTAATATAGTTAGATCAATCGCAATATATTTTGAGATTTTGAGCACCCATGGCTATACTATACATATTAAATATGCAAAATTTCGTTTGCTAAGATATGTTTCTAAAATCCATGCCGAGCCTTTCATCTTCAACTTTAAGGGGCAAATGAACGCTCTTGTTAAAGCGAAACCCCAAGCAAGTAAAATCTGAAATCCAAATGTGAACTTTTCTCAATTAAACTTTCGTGTTAAGTATAATGCTTAATATTGATTTGGTCACTTACAAAGACGTTGGCTATTGACGAGGTGCCGTCGTCTGCTCCTCGTCTGTCCGTGGCCTTCACGTCGAATCCGAAAACTTTTCCGGCGTCTCGCGCAAAACTCGAAATTGCGCGCACTTGGCCGGTAATCGGATCGATTGCGAACCTTCGGGTCTCCTCATCTGCGCGACCTAGTATTTGGTAGCGGACCTCACCGTTCAATCCAAGATCGGGATCTGTCGCCTAAGAAAACAGTGAAAACAAAAATCAATTAAACATTTATTTTTATTAGCAGCAATGTGCCAATGCTTGGTTAATTAATCATTTTAGTTTCGCTGTGATATAAAGTAATTGGCTTGTAATTGGATATTTGTATCAATGGAAAGTAATCAATTAAAAATAGTTCAATAGTATGTTATTTGAATGTGTGGGAATGATTTACTATTTACAAAAAAGAGACAGATTCAATTTTCTCTACTGCATTTAGATAATTGGTTGAATCCCCATGAGATGCATTGGGGTTCACCTGCCATTGTTGGTTGATACAAATAAAAATAATAATGCATTATCAATCACTGAATCACTTGTATTCATTTATTGATTAACTCCAGAGTTAACAGTGTAATTAGCTAATGACTTTATACACGAGTAAAATTGCAACTCGGCTAGTTCGAAGCCAACAATTTCATAGTTAGTAAGAACAATTTCTCTCCGAAATATCGTTCAAGTTGTCTAAAATATCATAGATTTTTCAGTTATTTTTGAATAGTATAAATATAACGTCACCATTCTATTTTTGGTTTGCAGTAATGTTTGCTTATAGTATAAATTATATAAATATATAAATATATTATAAATATATATACAAGGTGTCAGGAGTAAACTTCTCAACATGGGGGTGTAGTAAACGGTCAAAGAGATCAAGAGTTGGTTGAATTAATTGTATCTAATTGTATCTTGAGGCTAACGCATATTGAAGCACGAAAATCAGTTTCAAAAATTTAATGGATGGTCCCCATTTGCAAAAAAATAAAAAACAAATTCAATATAGGTTAAGTATAACTAAAAGTGTAATTGTCAACAGTACGTCAATGGGACATCTATTGACGTACTAGCAATCATAATCATGTCACTGTCAGTCCTCAAAATAAAGACATAAGAAATATTGACGTATTTTTGTTTTTTTTATGTTGCCCTAAATTTCTAAGAAATCCGGGTTGGATACTTTTCAAAAAATCACCCAGTATAGCACATGGACAGTTTTCCTGAAAATTTTCCAAATCAAAATTTATACGGAAGTATTTCTGGAAACAAAAATTTGTGTGTGTGACAACTTTATGTAGTCAAAAATTGCTCCAAACTGAATTTAAATTTAAAAACCAACAATGTTGGAACAACATTATATTGATGGGCACATCTTTTGACGTACCTACTGTTGATACGTGTATCAGTTTCCCCTCTGCTCCAATGAGCACCTGTCGAAGATCAAATGGGATGATCCACCTTGTGATACCTCCTTTGAATATTTTTTTCGTAGAAAAAAGAAGCTGTATTATAGCTGTATTGCTAACAAAAAGACCTTTCAAATGAGGTATTACAAGATGGGTCATCCCTTTTGAAATTTTCGACAGGTTCTTATTGGAGGGGAAGGGGAAATTGACACATATGTCAACAGTAAGGTCAATAGATGCCCCCCACAAAATAAAAATTGACTGCTTCGGGAGTATTTTATTTTGCCCTAATTTTCTGAGAAATCCTGGCTGGATACTTTTAAAAAAATCACCCAGTATAGCGCAGTTTTCCTAAAAATTTATACGGCAATATTTCTAGAAACAAAAATTTGTGTGTCTATGTAACAACTTTTTTGTAGTCAAAAATTGCTCATAACTGAATTTAAATTTAATAATCAAGAATGTTAGAACAAAATGTAATTATATTTGAATGGTTTGCAGTAACCGGAAGTGGGCTTTCTCTCAATATATATTTTTTTAACTCCCAAATATTATAGATATTGGAAAATATGACAAGACATGAGCTGTCCGTAAAAGTGAACTTTTCATTTTTGTCAGTGTCAACTCCTAGTTCGTTTCCAAAAAAATAAAAAATATATTGTGTAAAATTTCAATCCAATTGATTAATGTTAACACGTGCCAGTGATTATTTGAAGTTTCCCATTTATGGAAATTTTTTGAATGAGAATTCATGGGAATATTTCCCATACATGGGAAAAACTGTTTTGGAAAATTCACAACCTCTTCATTTTATGAGCTGTAAATCCGCCTGTTGCCAAATTAAATTTTAAACGTACTACAAAGTGCTGCATTAGACAAAAGGCATAATTTTAAAAACTTAAAATGGTAAATGTTATGAATTTTATTTGTACATATTAGAACATTTACCATTTTTAAGTTTTTAAAATTATGCCATTTTTCTAATGCAGCAGTTTGTAGTACGTTTAAAATTTAATTTGAAAAAACGTGGATTTTCAGCTCATAAAATAAAGAGGTTATTAATTTTCCAAAAATGTTCCCAATATTCCCATGAATTCTCATTCAAAAAATTTCCACGAATGAGAAACTTCAAATAATCACTGGCACGTGCTAACATTAATCAATTGGATTGCAATCAATTGGATTACAACGCGCAATACTTTTTGATACTTATTTATTAAAAAAGTATCAACATTTTAATACCTTTAAATACGTTTGACGAAAAAAAAATCATCAAATCTTTTTCAGCGTCAAAAATCTAATTTTCAAAATTCAAACAAGAAAAGACCGACTATAATATTTTGTTTTCCACAATATTTGAATGTTTGATCTTCAAACCATTACTCAGGAATTTTTTGGGTTGTTTAATACGGATATAAATTTAAAAAATCAAATTTCAAAATGTCAGATCCAAAATGGCCGCCTCAACATTTTTCACAATATTTGAATGTTTGATTTGCAAACCATTACTCAGGAATTTTTGGGGTTGCTTAATACGGATATAAATTTAAAAAAACAAATTTCGAAATGTCAGATCCAAAATGGCCGTCTGAACATTTTTCTTTACTTCATATATTAGATGTTTTTTACGGTTTTTTAAATAAGCTTATTTTTGCAAAGCTCTCCATTCGTTATAGTTTTCTACCTTCTCGATGCAATGATTTCGTTCTTTCCTACAAACTGCCTTCTTCCATACGAAAATTATGTCTTCATTTCATGACATTTATTTCAAACGTTCAAGTATTGTAGAAAACATTATTTTTTCAATCAACCGTCTAGGTTCCGATTTTTTGAAATACGAATTTTTGAATTTATATTCGTAATTTTGAACGAAACTGTAAAAATGAAGTAATGCCAAATGTGGATTATCTAGAAATTCTCCCAAAATAATCCAAAAAATCTAGAAAATTTACTGGGTGTCCCAAAAATAATAGGCAAGCTCAACAGCACGCCACTCGGGGATGCATTATAACTGAATCTCTGAAAAATATTTTTAAAAATCATCGGGCTTTACTTTTTGAAATATTGCTAGTCAAAGATTAACATTACATCAAGTTTAGAAGGGCTCGTAGAAACAATTAAATGACAATCATGTGTTAAGTTCTTTAATTATAATTGTTTTTAAATAATATGTATTTTTTGAGCATATGAGTATTTTTTTCCAGTTTGCTTTATGTCTTTCTAACTTTCTAATATAACTAGCTGATGTATAACCTTAGTTTCTTTGCAAGAAATGCCAGAGTTATAACATTAAAACGCAGTTTTAAACAACATACATATCTTAGCATACTCATTCACAAACCACTGACTGGCAGAAACTCTGTGTTATGAGAGGAGTCCTTGGCAGAAAATATGAATTTTACAGAAATTAAATTGCTGTTTTAAAAATTCTTTGGGTTGAAAATCTACATGGTCCTATTTTAATTTTCTCATGTGGAAACATTAGGATTGTAACGAATCTCGTTTGGAATAAACTTTTCAGTTACCTTATCAGCTCTTCTACGATCCTGCCTAAGCTCAGAAAATACACAAAGTATTTTCAAATAATTTTTAATCTTGGCAATAAAGTTTTATTTACAAAAGCACAGTTCGGAATACAGATTACCGGAATCTGTTGCAAGTTTATGAGCAAGTTTGTACCTATTTGATAATTTTTTATTAAAGAAGTATCAACATTTTAATATTTTTAAATACGTTTGACGGAAAAAAATCATCAAACGTTGTCCATCGTCAATAATCTAATTTTCAAAATTCAAACAAGAAAATGACCAACTGTAATATTTTGTTTTCCACAATATTTGAATGTTTGATCTGCAAACCATTACTCAGGAATTTTTGGGGTTGCTTAATACAGATATAAATTCAAAACACCATATTTCAAAATGTCTGATCCAAAATGGCTGTCTCAACAATTTTCCTTACTTCATATTTTATATGTTTTCAAGGGTTTTTTAAATCATCATTTTATGAGCTGAAAATCCGCCTTTTCCCAAATTACATTTTAAACGTACTACAAGGTGCTGCATTAGACAAAAGGCATAATTTTAAAAACTTTAAAATGGTAAATGTTATGAATTTTATTTGTACATATTAGAACATTTACCATTTTTAAGTTTTTAAAATTATGCATTTTTTTCTAATGCAGCACTTTGTAGTACGTTTAAAATTTAATTTGAAAAAACGTGGATTTTCAGCACATAAAATGAAGAGGTTGTGAATTTTCCAAAACAGTTTTTCCCATGTATGGGAAATATTCCCGTGAATTCTCATGTAAAAAATGATCATGAATGGGAAACTTCAAATAATCACTGGCACGTGTTAACATTAATCAATTGGATTACAATCAATTGGATTACAATGCGCAATACTTTTTGATACTTATTTATTAAAAAAGTATCAACATTTTAATACCTTTAAATACGTTTGATGGAAAAAAATCATCAAATCTTTTTCAGCGTCAAAAATCTAATTTTTAAAATTCAAACAAGAAAAGACCGACTGTAATATTTTGTTTTCCACAATATTTGAATGCTTGATCTGCAACCCATTACTCAGGAATTTTTGGGGTTGCTTAATACAGATATTGAAAGCAATCGACATAAAGAGACTGGAGGCATTCGAGCTATGGATATATCGAAGAATACTGAGGATCTCGTGGGTAGAGAAAATAACGAATGTAGAAGTGATGAGACGTATGAATAAAGAAAAAGAAGTAATTCTGACAACTAAGCAAAGAAAACTGGAATATATAGGACATATCATGAGAGGAGAAAAATATCAAATACTACAAGTAATTATGCAGGGGAAAATTAGAGGAAAGAGGTCCATAGGAAGGAGACGAAACTCATGGATGAAAAACCTTAGAGAGTGGTTTGGCTGTACTAGCAACCAATTATTTAGAAATGCGGTCTCAAAAGTGAAGATCGCCTTGATGATTGCCGACCTTCGTATCGGAGATGGCACCTAAAGAAGAAGAATACAGATATAAATTTAAAAAATCTAATTTCAAAATGTCAGATCCAAAATGGCCGTCTCAACATTTTTCACAATATTTGAATGTTTGATTTGCAAACCATTACTCAGGAATTTTTAGGGTTGCTTAATACGGATATAAATTTAAAAAATCAATTTTCGAAATGTCAGATTCAAAATTTCCGTCTGAACATTTTTCTTTACTTCATATATTAGATGTTTTTTACGGTTTTTTAAATAAGCTTATTTTTGCAAAGCTCTCCATTCGTAATAGTTTTCTACTTTCTCGATGCAATAATTTCGTTCTTTCCTACAAACTATTGCCTTCTTCCATACGACAATCATGCTTTCATTACATGACATTTATTTTAAACGTTCAAGTATTGTGGAAAACATATTTTTTTCAATCAACCGTCTAGGTTCCGATTTTTTGAAATACGAATTTTTGAATTTATATTCGTAATTTTGAACGAAACTGTAAAAATGAAGTAATGCCAAATGTGGATTATCTAGAAATTCTTGCAAAATAATCAAAAAAATCAAGAAAATTTACTGGGTGTCCCAAAAATAACAGGCAAGCTCAACAGCACGCCACTCGGGGATGCCAACTGAATCTTTAAAAAATATTTTAAAAAATCATCGGGCTTTACTTTTTGAAATATTGCTAGTCAAAGTTATAACATTACATCAAGTTTAGAAGGGCTCTTAGAAGCAATTAAATGACAATCATGTGTTAAGTTCTTTAATTATAATTGTTTTTAAATAATATGTATTTTTTGAGCATATGAGGTTTTTTTTCAGTTAAATTGATGCATATCTTTCTAACTTTCTAACATAACTAGCTGATGTATAACCTTAGTTTTTTTGCAAGAAATGCCAGTTATAACATTAAAACGCAGTTTTAAACAACATACATATCTTAGCATACTCATTCACAAACCACTGACTGGCAAAAACTCTGTCTTCTGAGAAAAGTCCATGGCAAAAAATATGAATTTTATAGAAATTATATCGCTGTTTTAAAAATTCTTTGGGTTGAAAATCTACATGGTCCTATTTTAATTTTCTCGGGTGGAAACATTAGGATTGTAACGTACCTCGTTTGAAATAAACTTTTCAGTTACCAGCTCTTCTAGATCTATCAGCTCTTCTAGATCCCTCATAAGCTCAGAAAATACACAAAGTATTTTCAAATAATTTTTAATCTTGGCAATAAAGTTTCATTTACAAAAGCACAGTTCGGAATACAGTTTACCGGAATCTGTTGCAAGTTTATGAGCAAGTATGTACCTATTTGATACTTTTTTATTAAAAAAGTATCAACACTTTAATATTTTTAAATACGTTTGACAATCTAATTTTCAAAATTCAAACAAGAAAGTGACCGACTATAAGATTTTGTTTTCCATAATATTTGAATGTTTGATCTGCAAACCATTACTCAGGAATTTTTGGGGTTGCTTAATACAGATATAAATTCAAAAAATCAAATTTCAAAATGTCAGATCCAAAATGGCCTTCTCAACATTTTTCTTTACTTCGTATTTTATATGTTTTCATGGTTTTTTTTTAAATAAGCTTATCTTTGCTCTCCATTCGTTATAGTTTTCTACCTTCTCGATGCAATAATTTCGTTCTTTCTTACAAACTATTGCCTTCTTCCATACGACAATCATGTCTTCAAGAGTCAATTTGGTCATTTTGGTTCTGACATTTATTTCAGATCAAACATTCAAGTTTGCGGAGTGTATATTGTATTTTCAGTCAACCATCTTGGTTCCGATTTTTTGAAACATCAAGTTTTGATAGTAGTAATTATCGACCCCAAAAACGCCTGAACACTGCGCTGTAGATCAAACATTCAAATATTGTGGGTTTTTTTTTTCTCGGATATGTTGTATTTTTACTTTTTGAAATTGGATTTTAAACACTGGATTCCTAATCAGCGATCATAAAAACCTCTCGGATTGAACCTCACTTTGATTAATTTTCTTGAATATGTATGAAAGTATTACACGTTGAAATATAAATGATATAGTCCATATACAGGGTGGCCCACCTATCCTCACTTGAACCATTGCTGCTAGACTAATGAAAATTAAGGAAAAAATCTGATTGGAAGTTATTGGACACTTAATTGTCTACTTTTGAAATTATTTTTGAGTCTACAGAGTGTACCATAATCCGGTTCACAAGAGTTGGTCTCTTTTTTAAATAGATCACCCTGTATATTATTTCATTTTTTCATTTTTAGAATCTGCTTTAAGTGGGCTTCACAAATCATTTTTATTTTTTGGGATCGGATACAACGTTGCCAAGTTATTGACATTTTAATCAAATTTAACGAAAAAAATCATCAAATCTTTATTATAAGATATCAATGAAAGAATCTGCGTATGCAAGTACCCAAGCAATGTGCCAAAACGTACACAATATTTTGAGTCACGTAGAATACACAGGGTGTTCTGAAACAACGATGCAATTTTGGTATTTTCAAATGGCTAAAACTAATTTTTTTCAAATGAAACACCCTGTATATAGCATCATATTCTGGGTGCTCATCTAATGAGCTATTCAATGGTAGCATATGGACTATAATCTAATAATACTTTTTAATAGGTAATTTTGATCAATATGGTAAGCAACAACAAGTTGTAACTATAATAATAATCAACCTAACTCAACTGGTAGTAAATAATTTCTGAGAAAATTGCGATTAATATGTACTTATTTAACTTCAGATTTTTATATTGAGTGGATAATGTAAATATAGTGACAGAAAACAATTTGATGAATGAATGGGGTCACCTGGTATGGATTTTCTAGGGAGAAAATAATGACTCGCTGGTAAGCATTAACGTAAATATGATATTTGTTCGAAGAATATTAAACATTTCGGATGGAAATGTAAACATTTAAACCTGTTAATGAAAAATAGTAGTTGATGACATTAAATTGTTTTACGTTATTACGTTCAATACAATTAACAGCATTGAAATCCCAAAACAAAATTATACAGAATGATATCACGTTTCATCCAGTTACAATATAATTTAAACAATGTGACCATTTTCCTACAATAATCTTATATTATATTTCTGTAATTCATCACTCCAAAGGCAATTAATCTGTGATGGGGTCCATAAAGCTCAGCCAACGCTAATAACGGTGTCTTTAATTAAATAATATGGATATCTCACGCGGTCGAAGCTCAATATTTGAGGTACTTTCAATTAAATGTCTGTAATGACTTTTGCAACTCTGCGTATTTATTTTATTAATTACCTGAAGTCGTACAATGTGATAGCCAAAGTTAGCTCTAGTTGGAATGGCTGCTACTATCGGTCTACCGCTTATGGTGAATTTGGGGACGTTGTCGTTCGTATCGGTTATCCTAACTATAACTTTGACCTCGTTTAAACCTAAGGGCGAGTGAAGTATTCGTTATTAAATTGTCACATAAAAATGTGTCACGCGGCACTTACCCAAGTCGCCAAGACGTTCATTTGTGACCGGATAAACCATGACAGTCATATCCCTGCCAACTTTGTATTGATCTAATCTAATCTTTAATTCATAGTAAGCCCCCCTTTCTCTGTCTGGACTTTCAATAATGTACAGTGTCCCGTTTCTGGAGTCAATTTTAAACATCTTCCGCAGGAAGCTCCCCTTTTCGGCCATCAAGCTGTAGCGGAGTTTATGCGAGCGATAGGGCTCTGTTACGTTAAGAGTCAGGATTTTCAAAGGAATTGGTACGTTTTCCTCGACCTCCACCTCGTAATATCTGTGTGCAAACACAGGGTGCTCGACGCTTTTAATATCTTCGGCTACGTCAATAATAGTGACGATTAGTAGGGCTGTTGAACTGAGGCTTGGAGATCCCAGATCGGATGCTACAATCGTCACGTTATGTGTCTTCTGTTTCTCGTAATCTAATTTGGCAATTGTAGTTATTATGCCTTCCTTGGAGTCGATTGCGAATACATTATCCCTGTTTCGTTTGTAGGGTATATCGAAAAGGAACAATCCGTTTCCATTGCCCATAAAGTCGGAATCGTTAGCGAATACTTTCGTAACCGGCGTTCCTATGGGGCTGTTTTCAGACAGCGTTGCGTAATAAACTGGTATCTTCGGCAGTGAACCCATTTGATGGTTGTAGTAATTGTTTTCAAGCTTGGGAGCTGCCAGCACGTCATCATAACCATAAAAAGTAGGCGCGTTGTCGTTAACATCAATTATGTTAACATCAACGTTCACAGACGTGCTAAATCTTTGCCCGTTAAGTGGATTATCACGCGCTAAAACAACGAATGAGTACTTATCTCTCGTCTCTCGATCCAGTTCCCCATCAACACTTAAAACGCCGCTGAATTCGGATATTTTAAAAGGAATCTGCTCGTTATTAAGCGTCGTTATTTTGAACGACACATTAGAATTCTGCCCAAAATCAGCATCATGTGCTTCTATTTTGCCAAGAATTTCACGTGAATACGACGCTTCTTCTGCATCGAAGGCATACCAAGATTTCATAAATACAGGGGCATGATCGTTCACGTCCTTGATAAGTATGCGCACTTTAATGTAATCCTTCAATGCGCCCTTGTCCGATGCAGTCAAATTAATTCTGAATTCAGATTCGGGAGGCAGCGTTCTGGCCACTATAATTTCTCCCGTGGTTGGATTGACGCTGAAATATTGAGTAACGTGAAACGGAGCTGTTGACGACTCATTCGGGATGAACGTTTCAGAAACCATTTCATATTTAACAACTGCATTGTCCCCTATGTCCCTATCCACTGCCAGCAATTTCAAAACCGACGTTCCGACTGAAATGTCTTCCGGTATTAATATAATTGGTGATACCTTGCTGCGATTTTTGCCTCTAGATTTTATGTATGACTGCGATAAAGCGTACACGCCAGATTTATTACGATCTTCTTGATACAGAGCAACTTTAATGCCAGTCTCGTCATATTCTTGCACCTGTATTCCTTTATCAGGAACTACAACGAGTTGTGTGAACGACGGGCTGTTATCATTCTCGTCTTCAACGTAGATTATCAATGTCGAGTCATTTTGCAAGCCACCTTTGTCTCTAGCAACCAATTTCAAGTTATAAACAGCTCTATCCTCCCTATCAAGTGTAGAATGAGCACCGCTATAAAACACCTTACCACCGAAACGGTCCAACCTAAACTTTTCGCTACCTTCGCCCTGTAAAGATAAACTGAACTGGCCGTTTGAGCCTATATCAGTATCCTTTACAAGCACGGGATAATTCAAAGATACTTCCGTTCCAGCCACAGCATTCTCTTTAATCCGTCCCTCATACAAATGCCTCTCGAAATTGGGCGAGTTGTCATTTTCGTCGTCGACGTAAATGATCACTTGATATATTCCTGTACCAGTGACGACTCCTCTGGAGTATTCCGCAATAATAGTTAGTCGATAGACGTCTCGACTTTCACGGTCCAGAGGCTGCACTGTGAACAGAGACCCGTTTGGCGATATCGATATATGATCGGTAACATCGCGTTGGTTAGCTATGAAGTACTTCAGTGCTTTCGTCGAGTTCGACGGCAATAAGCGTCCAATAAAATAGTTCGACTTGTTTTCTTTTACGTGGAATTCCATTGGCGCACTTCCAGATCCTCTGCAAATATATTAAAAAACATAAAATATTAATAGATACACAAACAATTTTAAAAGCAGAGAAACAACTTGCTATGTTTTTACCACAAAATGTTGTGGTACCATATTTTGTGGTAAAAGCATAGCAAGTTGTTTCACTGTTTTTTAATATGGACTACCACGTAGTAAATGTCCAAACTATCCTGATGATATAAACCAGTTAATAATAATAGTAGTGACTGTATTTGTTAGGGACATTATCCCTAACTGGCTATAGACCAACGTGGGTCCTTCCGCCGTGTGATTTGTGTGTGTGTGTGTGTGTGTGTGTATTGAGTTAGGGCTTTTTACTCTAGAAATTCCCGATCTCTAGAGCGCCGTTAATGAGCTCCCAACAGCGAATGGCACTAGTTTCTCAGTACTAATGTACTATCTGTACTGGGGCTCGAACCCAGGTCTTCCCAGGCATGCTAAGCAAGCATTCTAACCTGTCAGCTAAACTAGCGGTCTAATAATAATATATATTCTAATATTCTCTTTTTAATATTCTACCCTTTACGGTATATTTGTCAATACTGCAACACTATACTGTACGCATATAAGCCACTTTACGGTCTCATACGAGGGCAAGCTGATAAAAAAGGTACCTAACTATGAAGGAGGCCATGAAAAACATAAATTGTTTTTTTATTATATTCCCTAAACTGTCAGAAAGCTGTCACGCAATTATCATTGTTCAGTTCTGATTGTATATTTCTACAGAAATTTTTTAATACCGAGGTGTAATTTTTTTTTTATAATGGAAAAAATTGAGCACGGGCCGTCATCAAGTTCCCAATAAGAGAAGGAAATAGTCCAATGGAAATTAATAATCGTAATAAATGATGCTTTGAAAACACGCCAATATTTGATGGCATCCTGGAAAGCCGTGTAATGAATGAACGAGCAATCCCACCACCATTATCAATTAAGCGCGTTTAGTATTTAATTTACACAATATGAATTTGTATTCAGCTTATCTCTCTTGAGAATGGCAGCAGTACCGAAACAATTGTAGAGCAATTCTATAAAACTTGTATTTTCTTTATTAACCTAATAATCATCTGTCAGCTGTTTATGTCGATTATTCTCCATCCTATAAAACCGTTAAATTCTGGTCAAAACAATTTAAGTGGGGGTCCATTGAAAATGATCCTCGCAGTGGCCGTCAAAATTCAGCCATCACCCAACAAACTATTCGAAAAGTGGAGAAATTATTCTTGAAGATCGACCAGTCAAAATTAATATACTAGCTGAAAGTCTGCATATCAGCAGGGAACGTGTTTGGACTATCATTCATGACAATTTAGTCAAGTCAATGGCCAGTGCAAGATGGGTCCCAAAAATTCTGACCCCGTTCGATAAGCAGCGTGGAATTTAAACTTCTCAATAATTTTTGGTGCTTTGTGAAAGACAATAAGAAGGGATTATACAAAGAATTGGTACTGGTGATGAAAAATAGATTCATCACTATGATCCTGAAAGGAAACAGCAACCCATGCAATGGAAGTAAAAGGGGTCTTCGCCCCCAAAGAAGTTTAAAAATCCAGCATTCTGCAGGCAAGGTTATGGCCACTGTCTTTTGGCACAGGAATTTTGTTGATTGATTGCCTGGCACGTAAAACCACCATGAAAGGAATCTATTATGCCGAAATTTTGGGCAACAGAAGAATTCAAAAACGCAAAGAAAAATTCAAAAATGGAATTTTGCATTTACATGACAATGCGCCGGTACACAAAGCTGGCATCGTCGAAGATGCTCTGAAGGATTTTAAGTTTCAAGAATTAAATCACCATTCATATAGCCCTGACTTAGTGCCTTGTGAATATTATCTGTTCAGCAAATTAAAAAAAAAGTTAAGGAGACAAAGATTTGCCACCGACGAAGAGTTAATATGGGAAATTGAAGATTTTTTTGCAGAGCAAGAGAAAAAAAAATTGTTGACGGTTTATTTACATAAATTTCAAGATGTAAAAAATGTGTTGAATTAGTAGGAGATTACATTGAAAAGTGATGTTTTTTTTGTTTTTCAACTCCTTCATAGTTAGGTACTTTTTTTTATCAGCTTGCCCTCGTATGTGGATATGAACGGTTATTACTGAGCTATTACTGAAATTTCTGAAAATTTATTATTTGCAAATTTGATATTAAAATCGTGTACAGTAGCTATTACTGAAATTTCTGAAAATTTATTATTTAAAAATTTTATAATAAAATCGTGTACAATACACGTGAAACTAATTCTCCTAAAAATTTGACAAAGTTACAGTATTTAATAAGGGAGAAAACCAAACATATAACTTTCTGAAATGACAAGTATGGGTTAGCTATTACTGAAATTTCTGAAAATTTATAATTTTTAAATCTGATATTAATTCCATATGCAGTACACCTTAATCTAATTCTCCTGAAAATTTGACATAGTTTCAGTATTTAATGAGGGAGAATATCAAAGATATAACTTTCTAAATTGACAAGTATATTTAGCTATTACTGAAATTTCTGAAAAATTATTATTTGCAAATTTGATATTAGAATCTTGTACAGTACATCTAAAGCTAATTCTCCTAAAAAGGTGACAAAAGTTTCAGTATTAAATAATAGAGAAAATAAAAGAAATAATTTTCTGAATTGACATGTATGAGTTAATTATTACTGAAATTTCTGATAAAAATTTAGTTGTAAATTTGATATTAGTTTCGCATACAATACAACTGAAACTAATTCTCCTGAAAATTTGACAAAGTTGCAATATTAAATTAGGGTGAAAATCAAACATATAACTCTAGGAAATGACAAGTATGGGTTAGTAATTACTGAAATTTCTGAAAATTTATTATTTGCAAATTTGATATTAGTATCGTATACAGTACACTTGAAACTAATTCTTCTGAAAATTTGACAAAGTTTCAGTATTAAATACGGGAGAAAATCAAACATATAACTTTCTGAAATGACAAGTATGGGCTAGCTATTACTGACATTCCCAGTTTACAAACCATAACAACCATATAATACTACATTACGACATTACGACATTAGATCGGAAAGTTCATAACAGATCGGGAAAAAATATACGTTATTTTTGAAGATGTGTAGTATACGTTTAACGATCGTATGCCGTACATAGTTTATCGCACAAAGGCATCCTCAAACATCGCATAGATATTTATATGATTTTTGTAATTGACATTAATTATCTGCCACTGCCTTATTTTTCCATTCGTATAATTATATTGCATTTTATTTAATCCGGCCTGAATACAAGTGCCTCTCAAAATTTGGCGAAATGTGGAAGTGATGAGAGGGATGAATTAGGAAAAGGAAGTATACTGACAGTTAAAAGAAGAAAACTGTTATAAGTGGGACATCTTATCTTCTTGCAGTGCATCTCCTATCGGAGGTTTGCTATCATCACAGCTATTCGAACCTTATTGGCTGCCGCTCGGAATAATTGGACATATAGGACATATTACGGCGAAAATTGAACACCTGAAGAAGATTGCAAAAACTAAACATTGGAAGATGGATCATTGAAAGTGACGAATCAAATTCATCGGTGCCGCACTAAAATGATTAAACATAAGAGGGAAGAGAATTGGTTTTCGGCAGATCGTTTCAGAGAAGTTTGCTACTATATTTGTTTAATTACTTACCGCACTAATGCTGTATTGACTATAACATCATTCTGTGCCTATGGAATCAATCGAAATTTTGTAAAAACAACTTACATAGCATGAAGCAGTCGGTCGCAGTCGCACGTCGGTAAAAGTGACAAAGAGCACGATCGTGCAATAAGCTGCTTTACAGCACAGTCAACACGTAAGAATCAAAAGATTAAGGCAATTATAAAATAAACAATGAGGTATAGTATGCATAGAAACGGAAATAATGGAAACTTCAAAATGCGGAAATTCTCCTGAACATGATTACATATCGCCGTTCCGGTGGAACAAAGGCGCAACTGCAAAATGAATTTTTCGATGACAGACGAAAAATTATTGTTAATTACTGAGTTTTAAGCAAGTGAATACATTTTATTAGGAATATAACTCATACGTAAAACAGTGACGTCATAACAATGCAGTTTCTATAGTTACGCATGTATTAATAACTGGCAATGCTGATAATACAACGGTTGTATTCTCACGAAAATACCACAAACAAATGACGGTCGCTGTCACGATTTCGACTTCGACACACACAACGATCGTAACGGCGACGACCACATACGAAAAAATAATTATATGTCACGACGATATCCGAACCGATCGTCTCATTTATCGGTTGAATAAGTCGTAAACAATGACCACGATTTGACGCACTCACAAACAATTTCTAGTCGGCCGCTTATAAAAACATAACCCGAAATGTCAGTGAGTACCAAGTACAAGTACGTACATAATTGTGGTTTTCTGTTTGAAAGATGAAGTGATGTAAATAAATGTAGGTATTAAACTGTATATTTAGCTTGTTGCTTATTCTGCTTTACTAGATGACTCAATCAATTCATTATATTCCCTTCCTTAATATAATTTTTGGTGTTCTCAAAAATCGATAATGATTTTAAAAATGCAACTTATTTCAACCCCAATCTTTGGAAAATGCACAATAAGCTACACAAGCTATAGCTTAGGACCTCCACTTTCTTGGAGGCCCCAAAAAAAATATCCAAGTGAGCAATTGCCATATATACTTTAATATACTGCAGCATTATTTGTCCCAATGCTCGGACTTTACAAATGAGTGCACAATAGATTTTAGTAAGTGTCGAGGCCAGTCATATGATAATGCTGCCAATATGTTTGGCAAATTCAACGGTATGCAAGAAATAATATTTAAGATTAACAAGTATGCTAAGTATATTCCATGTGCTGGTCATTCTCTGAATCTTGTTGGTAGGGCAGCAGTTGAGTGTTGTTTAGATGCAGAAAACTTTTTTGGAATTTTTCAAAAAATATACAATTTATTTTCTTCATCTACACCTAGATGAGCAGTACTGTTGTCATTCTTCAAAGATAATTCAAAAGTTCCAAAATCTTTGTCAAAGACTATATGGGAAGCACATTCAATGGCCACAGGTGCAATACTTGATATTTATAATGGAATAATTTATGCATTGCATCAGCTGTACATTGATACTACAGAGAAAGGCAAAACAAGAAATCAAGCCATACACATTTTGAATAAAATGGAGGAGTTTGAATTTATGGAAATGCTATATTTGTAGAGGTACTTGCTGAATGAATTTCATATGACTAGTCAATCACCGCAAGCCCTTCAAATTAGTCTAGAAGAAGTATGTAGGAAATTGTATGCTTCACTTTCGGATTTCGGTGAAGGTTCCAAGAATATGTTCGATCACTTTGAAGAAAAAGCAAAGGCAAAAATGCCTGATATTGAATATATATGATATACAGAATCAAGACATTTATACCTGTCATAGATGCATTAGAGTGAAATCTGGCACAGGGGCCCTCAGTATACAATGATGCTGTAAGACAGTTTTCATTCTTAACAAAATTAGAAGCTACAGAAGAAGAGATGCGTGAAGGAGTTTGTGCTTTCTGGCAAACATATCCTGAAGATGTGGACATGAATCCAAAATTAGAAACTACAGAAGAAAAGAATCGTGAAGGAGTTAGAGCTTTCTAGCAAACATATCCTAAAGACGTGGACATGATTCTTGTAGGAGAAGTCAAGCATTTTCATTAATATGTTTAGACATAGTCAAGTCTATGGTTCAACGGAACACGGTAGTCTGACACATCAGGATCTGTATAGGGTAATATTTAACGATCTTGTCCAATAGCATTCCCTAATGTAGAAGCAATTTTGAGATTGTTTATTAGTATGATGGATGCAAATTGCTCTGGAGATTTTTTTTTCTCAGCTGATGAGGATACAAAATTAATTTAAAACAACAATGACTCTAGATAAATTATGTTCCCTCAGTCTAATGTACATAGAAAGTCACAAACTAAGCAGTTTATCTTTTGATGATGTTGTGGTGAACACATCATATTATATTATGGCAGCATGCTTTAGGCAGTTGCCATAGAAAAAACGATATTGATTTTGATCAACAGAAGTTTATTTTTGCGACGGTTATTATATTAACAAATGTAACATGTACTTTCAATATACAACTTATATGTCGTTCTTATTATTAACGCGACAATGTCATCAGTGACTTTGCTCTGGCGAAGGCAAGAAAGAAAATATTTTAGTTTAATATAATTCCTTAATCCTTATTAACATATTTCAAGAGATTAGATAATAAGTCTTTGTAAATTGTGCAATTTAAAAGAACTTTTCATTCTTTTTACCAGAGTTTGCATTTTTAAGTTTATTGTGAATAAAAATGATTTTAAGTTAAAGATTTATTATTTTAGTATCTATATACTTCTTAATTGTATTTCAGATTAACCCTCTAGGTATCCGAAAATCATATTTGGCACTGACATATAATATCTGGACTTATAAAGGGCCCCATATCTCAAATAGCTTAGGACCTTATCAAGTCTAAATCCGGCCTTGCTTAAATCGACCACAAATGTTGGTTTCCCCAAATTGTGGTTATGTGGAATTGTATATAGTAAACATAGTAATTAACTCCGCTGTGACCGGTCCCAAGCCCGGCTGTGAAAGGAGGAGGGTTGTTTGCAGGGCTAGCAACCCTGCAACGTAAAAGTGAGCGTGCTACGGAAACTTATACAAGCCTCGGAAGTCGCATACAGAAGGATGAAAGAAGCTTGTAGAAGCCCTATGCTCTGATCGGAGTAAAGAGGATTACAGTAAAGTAAAAAGTAAACATAATTATTGGTTACTATGGTGATTAGCATCAACTCAGGTCACTCCCATGCGTTACTATGGTATTTTAAAGTAAGCTTAGTAAATACTTTACGAGGTCGCTTCTCGTAAAGTTGTAGTTTTCGCTATGGAACGTTGTAAACAACTGGTTTATATAAAGTTATGAGTTATTTAATTATGTAGTATATATAACATTAATTAATGACAGTGCACTTAACATAAATTTGGATAGTCATCGGAATTTGTTATAATACCAATAATAGATAAAAAATATACTTACTTCATGAAGATATCCTTGTCCTTGGGATCGACAACGTGTATAGTAACGTTCGTAACTAATGCCAATTCTTTGCTATTGGTGACAACTGCTTCGAAGTCGTACATGACGCGTTCGAATTTTGAAAGCTGTTCCACAACGGTTATCGTTCCAGAGCGTTCCTCGACGGCAAACGGAACTGCCAATAATAAATTAAAAGTGCGCCAGGCGATTATGATAGAACTTACCTCCTTCGTGGTAGCTATGAAGAAGATCGTACATAAGCGGTAATTTTTCATCGACATTTACCATTCGTATTTGTCCCACGCTGGTGCCAATATCCACGTTACCGCCCACCCAGAATTCATAAGGTGATCCGACGAAATCCGGAAGATCTAAATTAGGTCTATGGTTTCGGACTTCAATAGTGACAACTGCTAGAGAAAATCTTCGCTCACTGGGGTTTATTGGTTGATCTGTAGCTTCTACGAACAATAAGTGCCTGCCTTCTGTTACAGGCAATGAAGCCACGCTTAAAAGGCCAGTTCTAATATCAATTTTGAATGGGTAGGAAGCATTTGCAGCCTTTTGTATGTTATAGTTGACTAAACCGTTTCTACCCAAATCTGGGTCAATAGCATGAATTTGTCCTATGGAATCGCCGATTTTAACGTCGGATGATATTATAAAGTCGTACACGTTATTGGGTATAAAAGTTGGATTGTTGTCATTGGCATCGAGTAATGTTACAGCGACATTGACATAGGATGCACCACCTTTTTCCAAGACTACAGAGGGAGTCTTTTCTTTGGCATATACAATCATACTTATAGACGACCTCTTCTCACGATCCAATACGCTTTGATCACGGACCTATAAAACAGTTATTAGCTACCACTTACATGTTTATAGTTAATTGTACATACAGAAAGCCAACCCGTTTTGGTGTCCAAGCTGAAGGCTCTACTTTTGTCTTCAAGTTGAAACGTGAACTCCCCATTGTCTCCTTGATCCTGATCGTGTGCAATAATCTGCAAAACGCTGAATCCGTTAGGAAGGTTCTCAACAATACTAATATTGTATATATCAGCTTCAAATTCAGGCAAGTTATCATTCAGATCCATGACCTCCAACTCCACCCTGGCAACGCCGGTCTTCAGAGGATTGTCCACCTGCGACGCTTGAATCTGCAGAACAAACGTGTTTCCCGGCAGCGATTTCTCTGATTCCAGGTCAATTTCCTTCTCCAAAAATAGCGAGCCATTCTTGTGGTCCAAGTAGAACAGTCTCCTGTCATTACCAGCAATGATGTCGTACCGGATTTCACTGTCGATAGCTAGATCCTGGTCGTAGGCAAATATTGCTGGCTCGAACTTTAGGCGGTTATGTAACTTCTCGCCCTGTGGTAATTAAAACGAAAACGAAGGATGAAAGTAAAACTAGATGAGAGCATCCGAAATTATTACGTAAAACACAATTGTGTAATTTATATATAATGGAAAATAAGAGAAAAATAGTCTGAAAAGAAAGTGAAGGCTGGGCGGTTGATGTTGAACAATTCTGGGAATTACCGGCGAGAAATGCTGCATCGTTAAATAAACAACAATTTAAGAAATTGTGAAGACTCACGTGAAGCATATATCTTTTTTTTCCTCCTGCGTAGGTTCTCTAAGCCCCGCGGCACTTTGGCCTATTAAGGGTGTCCTAAATAGAGTAGGATTGCATGGGTATCTTTCTTATTTTCAAAGCTAGAGATCTGGTTAAATATGCAATGCCATGCAATTTTGTATGCTGCTTCATATTACGTTGAAAATTTTTCAAAAGTCCGAGCAGTTTATAAATTATTCTAAAAAAACTAAAAATTGTGATTTTCTAAAAACTACGATATTTCCATAATTATTAAAGATGCGGAAATAAGTTTAAAATAAAAGTTACTTGGTTCGATTGCAGAAACCTAAGAATCAAGTCAAAACAAAAGTCAAGATGGCGGTTTTCGAGATATTAATAGCAACTTTACACGGCTAAATCGGCTTTTTTTTTCTCTTTTTAACGATGTATAACAACATATGTCAAAATTAAAAATATAGGATATATTAATTATTCTAAATTTAATTTAAATTTTTTAATTATTTTTAAAACAAATATAAAAAAAATTAAAAAACGTAATACAACTAAGTAGTAAAATAACAATTTAATTTCCAATATTTTTTGAATTTCGACGTAGGTTGTTATACATCGTTGAAAAGATGAAAAGGAAGTCTATTTAGACGTATAAAAATCAAATATGGCGGCCATTTCAAATAAGAAAGTTGATATCAATATCTTGGAAACAGCCATCTTGACATTTATGCACATGAAAATATACACAAACTATTCTTCATATTAGATAACAATATACTAATATGTTACTAGTATAAATATCTAAATAGCTAAAATGGTTAATTACACTGCACTTCATTAAAATTACCAAATTTTCATGATAATTTAATAAGATATACAATATTATCCAAATTTTTCAATTCATATTCAGGCATCGACCAGAAAGATCATTTGTATGCATTTCCCAAAAAAAAAGTTGCAATTCTCTGGACATTGTCAAAAATGTCATAATTACGTGTACTGTGCATTGACATTTATAATATAAATTAAATAATTTAAAAAAAAATGAAAATAACAGTGAAATTGTTCACAAATAATATTGCAGTTGCAAAAAAATATTTGTGGTGTTCCAACAATTTGGCTCATATTTAAATAACAATATCTCAAGACCACCGTATCAATATAAATGTAATTTATTGCTGCTCATATAATGGTATTAAATGGGTATAATTAAATATTGATCCAATGATGAATTCTTAAGATTTATCAATTTTTATTGTTTATTGATTTTCTATTTTAAGTGTTTTATCAATTAATCTCTTATTTAAATAACGGTATCTCAAAAACCACTGTATCAATATCAATGTAATTTATTGCTGCTATAGAGCGATATACTGATATTAAATGGGTATAATTAAATTTTGATCCAATGATGGATTATTGAGATATATCAATTATTGTTTGAAAATATCGAAAATTAGAAGTATTTTATGTGTTCCTCCAATTAGGTTCAATTTAAATAACGATATCTCAAAAACCACTGTATCAATATTAAAGTGATTTAGTGAAAATATAGAGCTATATACTGATATTAAATGGGTTTAATTAAATTCAGATCCAACGATGGATTCTTGAGATATATCAATTTTTGTTTGAAACTATCGAATATTAGAACTATTTTAAGTGTTTCTTCATTGAAGCTCTTATTTAAATAACGATATCTCAAAAACCACCGCATGAAAATCAATGTAATTTATTGCTAACATCGTTTGATATACTGATATTGAAGGGACAAAATTAAATTAAAATCCAATGCATGATTCTTGCGATACATCAATATTTGTTTGAAAATATCATATATCAAAAGCTATTTTTCTAATTTTCATACATTAATAATGGCATCTAGAGAAGTAGTGTATCAATTACATTGCACTTTTTTGATAATATACACCGATATAATGGTATTCGATATTTAAAATTTTAAAAAATATCCAATGAGCGCTACTTGAGATATATCAATTTTTGTTTGAAAATATAGAATATTGGAACTATTTTAAGTGTTCTTCCAATTAGGCTCACAATTAAATAACGATATCTCAAAATCCACCGTCTAAATATTAATGTAATTTATTGGTGCTATAGAGTGATATACTGAAATTAAATAGGTATAATTAAATTTAGATCCAATGATGGATTCTTGAGATATATTAATTTTTGTTTGAAAATATCGAAAATTAGAAGTATTTTATGTGTTCCTCCAATTAGGTTCACTTTAAATAACGATATCTCAAAAACCACCGTATCAATATTAAAGTGATTTAGTGCTAATATAGAGCTATATACTGATATTAAATGGGTTTAATTAAATTCAGATCCAACGATGGATTCTTGAGATATATCAATTTTTGTTTGAAACTATCGAATATTAGAACTATTTTAAGTGTTTCTTCAATGAAGCTCTTATTTAAATAACGATATCTCAAAAACCACCGCATGAATATGAATGTAATTTATAGCTAACATAGCTTGATATACTGATATTAAAGGGACAAAATTAAATTAAAATCCAATGCGGGATTCTTGAGATATATCAATTTTGTTTGAAACTATCAAATATACAAAGCTGTTATTCCAATATTCACACATTAATAATAAAATCTAGAGAACTAGTGTATCAATGTAATTGCATTTTTTTTGCTAATATAAACCGATATACTAGTATTGGATATCTGCAATTTAAAAAGTAGCTAATCTGAGGTACTCCAGATATATCAATTTTTGTTTGAAAATATAGAATATTAGAACTATTTTAAGTGTTCCTCCAATTAAGCTTATATTTAAATAACGATATCTCAAACACTACCGTATCAATAGTAATGTTATTTATTGCTGCTATAGAGTGATATACTGATATTAAATGGGTACAATTTAACTTAGATCCAATGATGGATTCTTGAGATATATTAGTTTTTGTTTGAAAATATCGATTATTAGAACTATCTTAAGTGTTTCTTTAATTAAGCTCTTATTTAAATAACGATATCTCAAAAACCACCGTATGAATATTAATGAAGTTAATTACTAATATAGCTCCAAATATTGGTATTAAGTAGGCATAATAAAATTTAAATCCAATGCGGGATTTTTGAGATATATCAATATATCATTTGTTTGAAAATATGAAATATTCAAAGCTGTTTATCTACTTTTCACACATTAATAATGAAACTAGAGAACTTGTGCACCTATGTAATTTTATTTTTTTGCTAATATGAACCAATATACAAGTATTCAATATCTAAAATTAAAATATATCCAATGGAAGATACTTCCGATATATCAATAATTGTTTGAAAATATCCAATATTAGAACTATTTTAAGTGTTCCTCCTATTAAGCTTATATTTAAACAACGATATCCCAAAAATTTTGACTTGATTCTTGAGTTTGTTGATCGAACCAAGTAACTTTAATTTTAAACTGTTTTCCGCATCATTAATGAATATATCGGAGTTTTTAGAAAATCGCGATTTTTAGTGTTTTTTTTTTTAATAACTTCTACTGAGATGAAATACCTCAGAAGAATAAGAGGCGTTACAAGGAAGGACCAAATAAGGAACACCCAAATCAGAGAAGAGTTGGAAGTAGAATCGTTAGAGGAATTTAAGGCAAGAAGAAAACTGAGGTGGTGGGGGTCATCTACAAAGAATGAGAAACACAATGCCAGTTAAGAGAATATGGGAAGCCAGACCAGGAAAACGAAGAAGCAGAGGAAGACCAAGACAAACATGGAACAACTCCATAAACGACATTCTGAAAAACAGAGGAAAATCATGGGCAGAGGCAAGAACAATGGCGAAAAACAAAAAGGAGTGGGAAAATTTGAACATATGTAAAAAAAACTGTATTAGGCACCCTACCATTATATGGTAGAAGGGATACTGATTATATATATATATATATATATATATATATATATATATATATATATATATATATATATATATATATGTATGTATATATATATAGAATAACTTCTAAACAGCTCGAACTTTTGAAAAAATTTCAACATAATCTGAACCAGCATATAAAACTGCACAATATTGCCCATTTAACCACATCTCTAGCTTTAAGACGAAGAAAGATACCAATGCAATCCTACTCTATTTAGGACACCCTGTATAGCCCCGTTGTACTTTCCCCTGTAGACTCATCTTTTATCCATGAGTCCTGTTTCATTGAAACATTCCAATTTCAATTTATACTATGCCTTCATATTCGTTCCATGAACTATTTATTACCATAATATACCTTATTAGAGATCTCTAGCTTTGAGAATAAGAAAGATACCCATGCAATCCCACTCTATTTAGGATAACCTGTATAGCCCCTTTGTACTATCCCCTGTAGACTCATCTTTCATCCATGAGTCCTGTTTCATTGAAACATTCTAATTTCAATGTTCACGATGCCTTCATATTCGTCCCATGAACTATTTATTACCATGATATACCTTATTAGAGATCTCTAGCTTTAAGAATAAGAAAGATACCCATGTAATCCCACTTTATTTAGGATACCCTGTATAGCCCCTTTGTACTATCCCCTGTAGACTCATCTTTCATCCATGAGTCCTGTTTCATTGAACATTCTAATTTCAATTTCTACGATGCCTTCATATTCGTCCCATGAACTACTTATTACCATAATATACCTTATTGAATAGTCATATACAAATTTATACCAATCAAATAAAGATGAAATGATAATATAATACTATGTATATCTTATCTAGTTTACTTATCGATTCATAGTAGTTTAATGGCGCGAAAGCTGCCCAAGGTCCTCGTGAAATCATTCCAGCATTTCGCGATTCAGTTTCAAAAGCACTGAAGCAGCATAATTGCACTTTCAGGTCTCTGAGCGAAACTCGCTTCAGTCTTAATTGAAAATTATACGTCTACAATTATAGCAAAATTGCGAAAACTGAATCCCACTTTCACAATTTTCTTGCTGCCAATGTGTTTATGTAACAGAAATACAGGACATACAGTTAGTACAAACTTACCGTTATCGGATAGTTTTCTGTGACTCTCGTTCTGTAAACTCCTTTCGTGAACTTCGGGCTCAAATCGTCGTTATCCTGGACTGCAATCTTTACGTTCGTACTTGTGCTTCTTGGAGGCAGACCACGATCCTGTGCAGATGTTGAATAATAGATAATTAATAATAATATTGAATAGAAATAGATTAGGAGTTGTCGTTTTCCAACGTAAACTTGATATATAATTATAATCACACGCATCACATTACATGCAGTAACTATTGATTTCAGCGGACTCTGACTCTGTACATGAGTATCCACTCTGTATGTGATAATAAATTAACGTTGAATGCATTGATTGTTTGGTGAAATTTGAATTGAATATGATCTTATTTATAATTATACATGTATTATAATAGATCTATCACTACTAGTATGTTTAATTTTTCTCCTTTTTTCTGATAAATTAATGGGTTTCACATCTCCTAAAAGGTGTAATATCTCTATGCATTTCTCCATATCATCCATATCCATATCATATGATACAATTAATTAAACAATATAAAAATCATACTGGTTTGACTATCGCTTTACGGTTCTACTGGTTTTCTAAAGAATAAAATCACTTAAACTCAATTAGTTACTGTGATCTATTTGATGTAATAGATCTAGCAAATAAGAGTAATAAAAATCTAATATATATATTTTTTATCTGCCCTGCCTGTTGCATGCAAGGTGATCATTAACGAAGTAACTAGTAATTATATTAATCTTCCTGCTCCTCTTAATAACCTCTCAGTGTGTACAGTTTTGAAGAAACTGAAGTCACTTTCAATTAATTGCATTGTAGCATTGAAACTCTCGCTAGCGAATTCTCTCAGAATTATACTTTTTATTTACTTGCTTCCTGAATAATTTATGCGGAGGTGGCCGAGATCGTTATAATTATCGTTAATTGCGCTTTCTAAATCCGCTGTAATTTCAAGAGTGCGCGCGGGCACGTTTCCTGATTAATAAATTTTTACTTAACAGGCATTCCTTGCAGTTGGACTATTTTAAGGACTTACCGATGCAGTGACCGTCAATGCGAATTCTCGGTCTCCATTGTCGTAGTCTAGGGGTTTCTTGAGTACTAAGAATGCTTGGTGGCTGCTATCTAGGGCAAATTTTCCCCTTTCGTTTCCTGCGGTAATGGCGTATTGTACGTCCGAATTGGGTGTGTTGGGCTTATCGCGGTCCGCCGCTCGAATTCCCCGGAAGATTGTTAAACCTATTAAAAACAGAGATTACGTATTTTTGATACCTATTTTTAGTACTTTCGTAAATAATTTTGAAAATCTAGAATGATTTTATTGATAAATAGCCTAAAATAAGTATGCACACCTGACTACACTCTACAAACAATGTAATCCATCATTGGGCTAAACATCGGTGTTACTTCGCCATTTTTTCTCCAATTTTGATCGTTTAGTTAAACAACAGCAATGATAGCTGAATTTATAACGAACTATAATCGTATATC
Source organism: Othius punctulatus (assembly GCA_951805005.1). Taxonomy (NCBI): domain Eukaryota; kingdom Metazoa; phylum Arthropoda; class Insecta; order Coleoptera; family Staphylinidae; genus Othius; species Othius punctulatus. Next base: position 43,794,961 of record OX638145.1, on the reverse strand, counting down.
AGTATATCTTTGTGCACGCGACTGCATTGTATAAGGTCGGTGTTACAAAAATTGATTAAAAAATGTACAGTTATTTGAAGGTCGCATGTTACATTAACACAAGTTTTACATCATAACAATAGCCTATTGTATAACATTACGAATTTGTTTATTTTCTAGTATGTCACAGTATTGCATTATAAGTTATAAAAAAAGCAATGAAAATCGTAACATTGGTTGTAAAATTGATAATAAATACTTGAATGCTCTATTGATTTGTTTTATCAATTTATAATCTCGAAGCCATAAACCGAGTAAACGAACTAGATTGTAATATTTTTCAATCTATATTTACAGTTTTATTTGTACCTATCTACCTTTTTTAACAACATTTTATAAAAGTATTATAATTTATTTAATTATTTTGGAAAAATAATTTTGAAGAATTTGTAACAGCAGGAACATATATACTAATAATATCAGAATCAAAGAAGAAAGGAAAAAGAATAATGAGAACAGAAAACGGGCACATACTAATATACAGTGGAGTAGAACACAATGAACAACCGAAAGCAGGAGTGGGATGTATAATACGAAAGGAAATAGAAAAAACAATCACGGAATAGAAGTGTATAAATGAAAGGATACTGACTGTCAAAATGGAAGAGAAAGATAGGTTTGATGCAAATATGATGGTAGTATATTAAGTAAATGAAGATGAAAGCAAAACCGACAAAGACCAGTTCTGGAAAGAGGTACAACAAGAATACGAAGTGCTTACAGAGCCAACATACGTAACATGTATGGGTTAATTTCAAACATATAATAGGAGAGGCAACAAAACACGCCTGTGGAAGAACTAATAGTACACCAAACAAAAAACAAACAAGCTAGTGGAACAACGAAGTGAAGGAAGAAGTTAGGAAAAAAAACAAAATTGGAATAAATACCTAAGCACAAAAAACGAAGAACACTACGAAATATACAAGCAGCAAAGAAGAGAGTAAAATCAATAATAAGGAATGAAAAAGACTTTGTCACATTTTTAGAAGATTTAGTTTCAGGTGTACTGAATACGAATCTAATATCAAATTTGCAAATAATAAATTTTCAGAAATTTCAGTAATAGCTAACCCATTCTTGTCAGTTGAGAAAGATAAGTGTTTGATTTTCTCCCTTATTTAATGCGGAAACTTTGCCAAATTTTCAGCAGAATTAGTTTCAGGTGTACTGTATACCAATCTAATATCAAACTTGCTAATAATAAATTTTCATAAAGTTCAATAATAGCTAAGCCCTACTTGTCATTTAAGAAAGTTAAGTGTTTGATTATCTCCATTATTTAATACTGAAACTTTGTCAAATTTTCAGGAGAATTAGTTTCAGGTGTACTGACCTCGAATCTAATATCAAATTTGCAATCAATAAATTTTCAGAAATTTCAGTAATAGCTGACCCATACTTGTCAATTGAGAAAGTTAAGTGTTTGAATTTCTCTCTTATTTAATACGGAAACTTTGTCAAAATTTCAGGAGGATTAGTTTCAGGTATACTGTACACGAATCTTATATCAAATTTGCAAATAATAAATTTTCAGAAATATCAGTAATAGCTAGCCCATACTTGTCAATTGAGAAAGTTAAGTGTTTGCTTTTCTCCCTTATTTAATACTGAAACTCCGTCAAATTTCCAGGACAATTAGTTTCAGGTGTACTGTACACGAATCTAATATCAAATTTGCAAATAATAAATTTTCAGAAATTTCAGTAATAGCTAACCCATACTTGTCAATTGAGAAAGTTAAGTGTTTGATTTTCTCCCTTATTTAATACTGAAACTTTGTCATTTTTTTAGGAGAATTAGTTTGAGGTGTACTGTACACGAATCTAATATCAAATTTGCAAATAATAAATTTTCAGAAATTTCAGTAATAGCTAACCCATACTTGTCAATTGAGAAAGTTAAGTGTTTGATTTTCTCCCTTATTTAATACTGAAACTTTGTCAAATTTTCAGGAGAATTAGTTTCAGGTATACTGTACACGAATCTAATATCCAATTTGTAAATAATAAATTTTCAGAAATATCAGTAATAGCTAAGCCCTACTTGTCAATTGAGAAAGTTAAGTGTTTGATTATCTCTATTATTTAATACTGAAACTTTGTCAAATGTTCAGGAGATATAGTTTCAGGTGTACTGTACACAAATCTGATATCAAATTTGCAAATAATAAATTTTCAGAAATTTCAGTAATAGCTGTAATAGCATACTTGTCAATTGAGAAAGTAAAGTGTTTGATATTCTCCCTTATTTAATACTGAAACTTTGTCAAATTTTCAGGATAATTAATTTTAGGTGTACTGTATATGAAGCTAATATCAAATCTGGAAATAAAAAAATTTCAGAAATTTTAGTAATAGTTAACCCCTACTTGTCAATTGAGAAAGTTAAGTGTTTGATTTTCTCCCTTATTTAATACTGAAACTTTGTCAAATTTTGAGGAAAATTAGTTTCAGGTGTACTGTACACGAATCTAACATCAAATTTGCAAATAATAAATTTTCAGAAATTTCAGGAATAGCTAACCCATGCTTGTCAATTGAGAAAGTTAAGTGTTCGATTTTCTCTCTTATTTAATACTGAAACTTTATCAAATTTTCAGGAGAATTAGTTTCAGGTGTACTGTACACGAATCTAATATCAAATTTGCAAATAATAAATTTTCAGAAAATTCCGTAATAGCTAACCCATGCTTGTCAATTGAGAAAGTTAAGTGTTCGATTTTCTCTCTTATTTAATACTGAAACTTTATCAAATTTTCAGGAGAATTAGTTTCAGGTGTACTGTACACGAATCTAATATCAAATTTGCAAATAATAAATTTTCAGAAAATTCCGTAATAGCTAACCCATACTTGTCAATTGAGAAAGTTAAGTGTTTGATTTTCTTTCTTAGGTAATACTGAAACTTTGTATAATTTTCAGGAGAATTAGTGTGAGGTGTACTGTACACGAATCTTATATCAAATTTGCAAATAATAAATTTTCAGAAATTTCAGTAATAGTTAACCCATACTTGTCAATTGAGAAGGTCAAGTGTTTGATTTTCTTCCTTATTTACTACTGAAACTTTGTCGAATTTTCAGGAGAATTAGTTTCAGGTGTACTATATACGAATCTAATATCAAATTTGCAAATAATAAATTTTTAGAAATTTCAGTAATAGCTAACCCATACTTGTCAATTGAGAAAGTTAAGTGTTTGAATTTATTCGTTATTTAATACTGAAACTTTGTCCAATTTTTAGGAGAAATAGTTTCAGATGTATTGTACACGAATTTAATATCAAATTTGCAAATAATAAGTTTTCAGAAATTTCAGTAATAGCTAACCCATACTTGTCAATTGAGAAACTAAAGTGTTTGATATTCTGCCTTATTTAATACTGAAACTTTGTCAAATTTTCAGGAGAATTAGTTTCAGGTGTACTGTAAACGAATCTTATATCAAATTTTTAAATAATAAATTTTCTGAAATTTCGGTGATAGATAACCCATACTTGTCAATTGAGAAAGTTAAGTGTTTGATTTTCTCCTTTATTTAATTCTGAAACTTTGTCAAATTTTTAGGACAATCAGTTTCAGGTGTACTGTACACGAATCTAATATCAAATTTGCAAATAATAAATTTTTATACATTTCAGTAATAGCTACTAACCTATACTTGTCAATTGAGAAAGTTAAGTGTCTGATTTTCTCCCTTATTTAATACTGAAACTTTCTCAAATTTTCAGGAGAATTACTTTCAGGTGTACTGTACACGAATCTTATATCAAATTTGCAAATAATAAATTTTCAGATATTTCAGTAATAGCTAACCAATACTTATCAATTGAGAAAGTTAAGTGCTCAATTTTCTCCCTTATTTAATACTGAACCTTTGTCAAATTTTTAGGACAATCAGTTTTAGGTGTGCTGTGCACGAATCTAATATTAAATTTGCAAATAATAAATTTTCAGAAATATCAGTAATAGCTAAGCCCAACTTGTCAATTGAGAAAGTTAAGTGTATGAATTTCTCCCTTATTTAATACTGAAACGTTGTCAAATTTTCAGGAGAATTAGTTTCAGGTGTACTGTAAACGAATCTAATATCAAATTTGCAAATAATAAATTTTCAGAAATTTCAGTAATAGCTAAGCCCTACTTGTCAATTGAGAAAGTTAAGTGTTTGATTTTCTCCTTTATTTAATACTGAAACTTTGTCAAATTTTTAGGAGAATTAGTTTCAGGTGTAGTTTACACGAATCTAGTATCAATTTTGCAAATAATATTTTTTTAGAAATTTCAGTAATAGTTAACCCCTACTTGACAATTGTGAAAGTTAAGTGTTTGATTTTCTCCCTTATTTAATACTGAAACTTTGTCGAATTTTCAGGAGAATTAGTTTCAGGTGTACTATATACGAATCTAATATCAAATTTGCAAATAATACATTTTCGAAAATTTCAGTTATAGCTAACCCATACTTGCCAATTGAGAAAGTTAAGTGTTTAATTTTCTTCCTTATTTAATACTGAAACTTTGTCAAATTTTCAAGAGAATTAATTTCAGGTGTACTGTACATGAAGCTAATATCAAATTTGGAAATAATAAATTTTCAGAAATTTTAGTAATAGCTAACCCCTACTTGTCAATTGAGAAAGTTAAGTGTTTGATTTTCTCCCTTATTTAATACTGGAACTTTGTCAAATTTTGAGGAGAATTAGTTTCAGGTGTACTGTACACGAATCTAATATCAAATTTGCAAATAATAAATTTTCAGAAATTTCAGTAATAGCTGACCCATACTTGTCAATTGAGAAAGTTAAGTGTTTGATTTTCTCGCTTATTTAATACTGAAACTTACCGAGCCCTTTCAAACGCATTTCGTTTAAGTAATGCTGGTGTGTACCTTATTATTGCACGATGCGTAATTGAAATATATGTAGAATGAATAGTAAGAGAAATGCACAAACGAAGTGCATATTTCGCGTTTGTTACGGACCGCATCCGTTATTGAGGATGTAATGTTTTCCATAACTGTCTTGGATAGTGGTAAATAATAACCTTGTAATGCAGTTACTCCTCGATAACTATTTTTTTACGATGCATAAGTACAGTACTCACCGACAGGTGTGAGTTCATCAACAGTGAGGTGGTATGGAACTTTATCAAATACTGGAGCGTGGTCATTCACATCCTCGACGTAAACGGTGACCGATAAGGAAGATGAAATCTGAAAGCAAGAAGATATGGTATAATAATGTATAATAAAAATTTGATTTATTCCCAACCTTAACATCGAATTAAAACAAAAATCTTTTCATTCTCGAGAACGCAATAAAATATTCTTGAATTTAATTTGTCGTCGTATATTCAAAATCGTAAAATATATATTTCTCTGCTAAAAAGAATAAAATTATATATTTTGTAGCTTAAAATAAGAGGTAATTAATGCGGAACATAAACCCACATAGTTTATAAATGTATGCCAAAAATCAAGTTCGCTGAGGTCAGGCAAGTTTTGTGCGTTAAAAGAAACATTTGTTACCAGTTGTGCGTAAGTCGGTTATAACGTATTTTAGCGAAATATTTTGATATTTTCCACGGGTACATATCTTGCTTTCCATTAGTCATCAGCATAACGCGGACATGTATTAAATAAACTGCTAATTAAATCGTTGTCACTTTCACGCGTAAATAATTACAAATGACTCGCGTGTTTGCTCACTTAATTAATCATACTGAAAAATGTTAGAATTAAAAAAATATATACTTACATGAAAAGTACCGGGCCGTTATTCAGTAATAATGAATAACCAACGTTTTGTGTAATGCCTTGAGTACAAAGAGAGGAAACGCTAATATGATTACAATCTGTAGGATCATATTCGCTGATAGAGTCAAGTATGGTTGAAACAAAATAGCGTTAAGTGCGTGTGTATATTAATCGCGGAAATATGCAATTATTAAGCGGATTGCTTATAACATCAATCTTTTGTATGTTAAGTACAATTGATGTAATGTACGAAATTAAAATTGTAATAAGCAAGAAACTACATTGCTATTAGAAATCCGAAGGTAAACTGTATTGAAAGAAGTATACCACATACATATACAAGTTTATTATAATTTTCTGCCGTATATTATTAAAAGTTTAATTGGAGTCAATTTGCAGAAGGTATATAAAACAAATGTTTTAGAGGCACTGAGAATGATTCAATCTACTGAGTTAGACACAATTCTTACATTTTAATTCATTGTTATTAATTTTTACTCTTTAAAAAATCTTAGTTCTACAAAAATCTCAAGATACTTGAATCATGCAAAATAAGTGATTGAAGTCACACATGCGATCATCTTTGGGTCTGTTGGGTCATGTTGGGAAAATACTATCTAACAAAATGTTAAATATTTTTTACATTAAGAAAAAATAACCTATAAATGTTTTTTTTTTAATTATTTGGGCAATGAACTTATTATTATATAATTAATATTATTACATAAAGATAGTAAAAATACACACTCTTAGTAAAATGAATTATAATATTTATTAGTTATAGCAACTACATTTTCCATAATAATGTTAATTGACTGTAATTGCACGATGTAATTGCATCTTTGTAATTAATTAATTTTTGACCTAATATGCCTTCTAATACTCAATTAATTATACTAATAATAGCTCCATATGCTTCCTAGAATATTAGTTCTTGTTATTAAAACCGTCATCAGTGTATATTTACCAATCAATCTGCAATACGAGAAAGGACATGTACATTTCCTTCATTATTGAAACCTCAAACTATATATTATGTGGAAATTGGGGCAGATATGCAAGACGTTATTTCACATCTGTACGTTTCACAGATAGAACTGGCCAACATCCTGTCTCCTCGGCCCGTGATTAAATACGAAACGGTTGGAGCAGAAGGTTGAGTATTTTTGCAATAAATCTTTTCTAATTAACAATTTTAAGCGTAAGATGGAATATCTAAGGCTCCGTAGGCATTCCGCCAGATTTAACTTATTATAATTATGTAATACTGTACAATTCATTTATCGCATTTTTTATGTCGCATTTTTATAAAAGTTCTACTTTTATTTTTATTAAGCTGCCACTAAATCACGCATATTTTATTGTAAATAGCCATTTTGTTTTTAGAGGAGCTATAAAATCTGTTTTTGTTTTTGCATAATTGTACTATAATTATGACATACTGTAGAATTAATTTCTCGTTTCGGTTATACAAACTAACAAAGAATTTTTTTTGTTTGTTTGATAGCAGTGTGACTACACCAAAATATAAAAATAAACTACTCAAAAGGTAAAAAAATATTGAGAAATTCAAGGAAAACCAAAAACTATTCTATCGAACAATGAAATAACTCAGAACAGAAGAAGAAACATACCATGATTAACATATGAGACAAAAAATGAAACATAATCAGAGACGAAACAAAAATAATGCGAAGATGGAAAGAATACTTTGAAGAATAAAAAAAATACAGAGCGAAATGGAATAGAAGAAGAAGAAAAGAGAAAAATGAAGAACCAGAAAAAAAGAGGGTGACGAAATGAAAAAAGAAGAGGTAGTTGAAGCAATAAGAAACATGAAAAATGGAATTTGATTTTCTCCCTTATTTAATACTAAAACTATGTCAAATTTTCAGGAGAATTAGGTTTAGGTGTACTGCACACGAATCTAATATCATACTTGCATATAATAAATTTTCAGAAATTTCAGTAATAGCTAACCCATACTTGTCAATTGAGAAAGTTAAGAGTTTGATTTTCTCCCTTATTTAATACTGAAACTTTGACAAATTTTCAGGAGAATTAGTTTCAAGTGTACTGTATACGAATCTAATATTAAATTTGTAAATAATAAATTTTGAGAAATTTCAGTAATAGCAAACCTATACTTGTCAATTGAGAAAGTTCAGTGTTTGAATTTCTCCCTTATTTACTACTGAAACTTTGTCAAATTTTCAGGAGAATTAGTTTCAGGTGTACTGTACACGAATCTAATATCAAATTTGCAAGTAATAAATTTTCAGAAATATCAGTAATAGCTAACCCATACAATTGAGAAAGTTAAGTGTTTGAATTTCTCCCTTATTTAATTCTGAAACTTTGTCAAATTTTCAGGAGAATTAGGTTTAGGTGTACTGCACACGAATCAAATATCATACTTGCATATAATAAATTTTCAGAAATTTCAGTAATAGCTAACCCATACTTGTCAATTGAGAAAGTTAAGAGTTTGATTTTCTCCCTTATTTAATACTGAAACTTTGACAAATTTTCAGGAGAATTAGTTTCAGGTGTACTGTATACGAATCTAATATTAAATTTGTAAATAATAAATTTTGAGAAATTTCAGTAATAGCAAACCTATACTTGTCAATTGAGAAAGTTCAGTGTTTGAATTTCTCCCTTATTTACTACTGAAACTTTGTCAAATTTTCAGGAGAATTAGTTTCAGGTGTACTGTACACGAATCTAATATCAAATTTGCAAATAATTAATTTTTAGAAATTTCAGTAATACCTAAGCCCTACTTGTCAATTCAGAAAGTTAAACGTTAGATTTTCTCCCTTATTTAAAACGGAAACTTTGTCAAATTTTCAGGAAAATTAGTTTCAGGTGTACTGTACACGAATCTAATATCAAATTTGTAAATCATAAATTTTCAGAAATATCAGTAATAGCTAACATATACTTATCAATTGAGAAAGTTAAGTGTTTGAATTTCTCCTTTATTTAATACTGAAGCTTTGTCAAATTTTCAGGAAACCTAGTTTTAGGTGTACTGTACACGAATCTAATATTAAATTTGCTAATAATGAATTTTCAGAAATTTCAGTTATAGCTAACCCATACTTGTCAATTGAGAAAGTTAAGTGTTTGAATTTCTCCCTTATTTAATACTGAAACTTTGTCAAATTTTCAGGACAATTAGTTTCATGTGTACTGTACACGAATCTAATATCAAATTTGCAAATAATAAATTTTCAGAAATTTCAGTAATAGCTGACCCATACTTGTCAATTGAGAAAGTTAAGTGTTTGAATTTCTCCCTTATTTAATACTGAAAATTTGTCAAATTTTCAGGAGAATTAGTTTCAGGTGTACTGTACATGAATCTAATATAAAATTTGTAAATAATAAATTTCCAGAAATTTCAGTAATAGCTAACCCATACTTGTCAATTGAGAAAGTTAAGCGTTTGATTTTCTCCCTTATTTAATACGGAAACTTTGTCAAATTTTTAGGAGAATTAGTTTCAGGTGTACTGTTCACGAATCTAATATCAATTTTGCAAATAATATATTTTCAGAAATATCAGTAATAGCTAACCCATACTTGTCAATTGAGAAAGTTAAGTATTTGAATTTCTCCCGTATTTAATACTGAAATTTTGTCAAATTTTCAGGAGAATTAGTTTTAGGTGTACTGTACACGAATCTTATATTATATTTGTAAATAATAAATTTTCAGAAATTTCAGTAATAGCTAAGCCATACTTGTCAATTGAGAAAGTTAAGTGTTTGAATTTCTCACTTATTTAATACTGAAACTTTGTCAAATTTTCAGGACAATTAGTTTCAGGTGTACTGTACACGAATCCAATATCAAATTAAATAAGCTGCCACTAATTCACGCATATTTTATTGTAAATGGCCATTTTGTGTTTAGATGAGCTTTAAAATCTGTTTTTGTTTTTGCACAATTGTACTATAATTATGTTATACTGTAGAATTAATTTATTGTTTCGGTTATAAAAACAAACAAACAAAAATAATATTTTGTTTGTTTGATGGCAGTGTGACTACACTGCTAAAATTAAACTACTCAAAAAGAAAAAAAATAATGATAAATTCAAGGAAAACCAAACACATTTCTATCGTACAATGAAATAACTCAGACAGAAGAAGAAACATGCTATGATGAACATAAGAGAAAAAAATGAAGCATAATCAAAGACGAAACGAAAATAATGCGAAGATGGAAAGAATACTTTGAAGAATTAAAAAAAAACAGAGCGAAATGGAATAGAAGAAGAAGAAAATAGGAAAAGTAAGAACCAGGAATAGAAGAGAGTGACGAAATGCAAAAAGAAGAGATAGTTGAAGCAATAAGTAACATGAAAAATGGAAAGGTAGCGGGAATAGATGAGATAACAACAGAAATAGTAAGAAATAGTAAGATAAGAACCTAGTAGACGAAGGAATCGAGAAACTGGCAGAACTGCTAAATGAAAATATCAAGCAAGAAAAACACACAAAAATGAAATTTAGGGATCGTACTTCGGATATAAAATCAGGAGGCAAAAGAGCATTTTTATAAAAGTTCTACGTTTCATTTTTATTACCTTGCCACTAATTCACGTAAACGCATTTTATTATAAATGGCCATTTTGGGTTTAGAGGAGCTTCAAAATCTCTTTTTTTTTTACATAATTGTGCTTGTCATGTAATACTGTAGAATTAATTTATCGTTTCGGTTATAAAAACAAACAAAAATAATATTTTTTTGTTTGATGGCAGTGTGACTGCGCCAAAATATAAAAATTAACTACTCAAAAGGAAAAAAAATGAGAGATTCAAGGGAAACAAAAAACTATTCTATCGATCATGTTAAAGCTTATACCTGTTTTTTGTTTTTCTTATTCTCTCATATATTTCTTTATCGATTCTCCAATTGTTCTGTATGTATGTCCCCAGATATTTTAAATGTTCCATCTGTTCTATTGGGATTTCTTCAATCCACATTTTTTGGGTCTTGTTTTTCCCTGATATTATCATGCTCTTTGTTTTATGTTTGTTAATTTATATATTTATCTTCTTTAGAGCTTTATTGATACGTATGTCTATTTCGGTTTCGGTCATCTGCAAATATCATTTCTAGTACTTTCGTTCTTTCCATTTTTCCGAAGTTTAGAGGTTTTATTTTTTTTTGCATTGTGTATCCGCCTATCTAGTAGAATAGTAGCTCTATCTATTTCTAGAGGTTTTACAGTTTTTTTTTGCATTGTTTATCACTCTATCTAGTAGAATAGTAGCTCTATCTATTCTAGATTACTACAAATAAGAAACGTAACCATCATAACAGTGACGAAGACGCATTACCACCAGACCATCGATCACTCTGTGAAATTCACCACTGATGCAGTACGATACTTGGACAGTCGAAACATAATAGCTATTTGTATTACAAGGGAGCAAAGTGCATCATTTCCTCCCACGATGTCCGACGCGAAGCGGAGGGCATCAAAATCTAGTTTGTTTCTACGACCTTTCACAGTGTTTTGCATAAATGTTATATTTTCTTGTGCATGACAATTAAAAAACCAAATGTCAAAATATAATATTTAGAATAAGTATATTGTTAAAAATCAAAGTATACAAGGAACGTGCGAATTTTTATAAACAAAAAATAGTAAAACCGTGTGTGTGGTTTGTAGGATATTATGTTGAACGTTTTGAGCTTACTAAAAAAAATGTGAATACATACTTTGCAACGGTGTATGTACAGTCATGCTCACATAAATCTAGTACAAACAATTTGACATTTCTATATAAAATTGCTACTGTAACCTAATTTCTTGTACTAGATTTATGTGAGCATGACTGTAGCTATTCAAGGTTTCGTCTTTTGGGGCATCCTTTTGTAGTTCTGGCGTGTTAAACATGTACCATAAATAGCCGGCCTTAGCTGGCCGCATTTTCACTATATTCGTTGAATACATCAATATCAAATTTTAATTGATGTAATGACAGATTTTTGTTGTATTTTAGTAGTTAATTTTAAATTATTGTAATTTTTCTAGTAGTAAAAAAATAGTAAATACACCACGGTTGTAAATACTATCACAGCCTCATGGTCATGTAACCCTCAGCGCTATCAATAAAAGAATACCATACACTATTATTACAGCTATTTAATGGTTCTATTGTAAGTATTATTCACGGGAGGCTAAGTTGTTTGCCTCCCGAGGGAGGAAAAGTAGAACGTTTTACCCTCGTATGAGGGACGAAAGTGCCTACTTTCCATTAAGGGAGTTGAAAGTGCCTACTTTCTATTAAGGGAGTAGAAAGTGCCTACTTTCTATTAAGGCAGTAGAAAAACTTATAAATTGAAAAAATGTAATGTAATTTGGTTTGCCATACGCTAAATAAATAAATCATTCTAAAAATTGAAAGTGCCTACTTTCTATTAAGGGAGTAGAAAGTGCCAACTTTAGGGAGTAGAAAAAATTATAAATTGAAAAAATGTAATGCTATTTGGTCTGCCATACGCTAAATATATAAATCATTCTAAAAAGTATAAATAATTGTGCACTTCTTTAAAATGTGAAAATACGACATTAAAGGTTCCCATTAGTGGTGCAATTAATTGCAACTGATTGCAAATCGTTGTAAACGTTAAGTATGTTATTAAAAAGGCATTAGTGTGCAACCATAATTAAGTGCGGATATCCTTACCACATCTTCGCCATCGTCGTAGTCGCACATTACACGGAATTTGAGGACGTTTTGCGGGTTGTCTGTATCCACAAGATCCTCCAGAGATCGTGCCAAAAGAAGAGCCACTGTCGTCCGGTTAACATCTTTGTACGTGAAGTAACTGACATCATTATTCTAGAACAAAAATAAATAAAGATTGCAATTAATATAACAATAGTTTATATCTATAGAATATTGTACAATATACAATATACAATATTATAAGATATTAGATATTATATATATTTCCGGCCGATGCGGAATTGATGCCCGAGCCACTAGGCGAGGACAGCAAGCCGAAGAGGCCGGGAAGGTACTTCATGTACGAGCACATACTATTTTTTCTCCTATCGCAATATTTTTGCATGTTTCGTAAAAATATGGAAGATGAACAAGAAATTATTTGCTGTACACCTCCAAGAATATTGCATTCCCGGCTTAGGCCAGGAATAAAAATATTGTAGTACAGTTATTCATAATAATTAATAATTATTTCGTATTTGAGCAGTCAAATATGAAGTACCACAATAGAAATTAGAATAGCATGAAGATAACTTTTATTGTAACATTCATGTTTAATGAGTGTAAATGAAGTTGCCTGTGTCAAAAATAGAACTATTTTTACTGGAGCGGACAAAAACTTTAAAGACTTTACAAAGACTTTACTGGAACAAAAATAGTTTACATTGTTACAAAATTACAAGCATTTAGATACACCTTGTATAAGTAATAGAAACGCGGTTTTTGTTATTTCCATCATCGATGCGAAGGAATGAAAATTTACAATTAAGTCCATACCTTATCAACTGGTCGTAGGCTTAGATTTCTCTTCGGGAAAACCTCGACCCGCAGTACTTCCTCTCCAATCTTGAGATTTTCTGGGACGCGGACGAACCGCAGGTACTCGCCTGGTGGGTGGAACTGGCATCCTGTGGAATTAAAACATCATTTAAATGACGGATGCACGCCTAACCTTGGGACTAAAAATGTGTAAATATGCTTAAAACAAACTGCACAATAACATAAATATACAGCAATATCATTGTTTTAACTTGTTAATACGCATTTAATTATGTCTGATTGCTCAAGGAGCGGTCATCGGTGGTCTGTTGAAGAGATCGCGCCAACTCCCATCAGGTTTCTCTTTCTACGCGTTTGTGCATTTTAGAAAGACATTGGATAAATGGCCTGCCTGTTCTCACACAAGCCGTTAAACCTGTTAATCATATAATGGAGTTATTTGTTTTCACATCTCACCCGGGGTGTCATTGTTTCCGATGAGATTTTGAAAATAATGTGCACTTTAGATAATGGCACTCATTGTTTTTCCACGTCATAAGACGCTTGCAAATTATACGGGAAAAAGTTCACTTGGAGGTGTGAACATTATTCGTGAATGGTGTTTCATGAATCTGTACACAGAAATGATTTTACAACTCGTAAAGTTACGAAAACTTAAAGTTTTATGAATCTTCACTAGTGTATATTGAATATTATTGCGTCGTAGGATGGGTTCCAAACGAGTGTCCAGTAACTCATATTTTATCTTTTTGTGTCGAAACTGTAACAGATATCAAAAACTATAAAGATACAAAATAACTTAATAATGAATGCCTGCGTCCGATTTAATTTTTTTTTTACTTATTTGCTTTGTCATTAAAAAATATGAATATATTCATGTTGGGCCACCCTTGTTTTGTATACAACCGGTCTACTGATAATAAAAATATTAAGTCAATATATGAGTTATATCCGTATAAAGTGCCATACCAAACAACATCCAAATCAATGTAAACGTTCTCTTTTTATAAGCAAATTTTGTTTTTTTTTAAATTCTACTTTGAAGCTGAATACTGGCTAAACCAAACGCTTTTGTATGTAGATAAGTTTTGTTAAATCGTCTTTTTTTGATCCCAGTAATCTGTGGTTAAGCCATTTCCACACAATTTAGAGACACCCTGTTACAGGTATGTCTATATATCAATAAACACACTATGGTAAAAACATAGCAAAGTGCATTTTGTGTAATATAAGTATATAAAATAATTGACGACTCGAGTTTCGACTTCTCGAACTTTATAAAGTCGAATTCAATGCAAAGTATATTTGTTTCTCTGTTTTTTTAAATATGGACCACTTCGTAGTAAAGGTCGAAACCATCTTCATGCGTTCTTTTTATTGCACTGGTCACTTAAAATTTTCAATAGTTTTTATAAAAATGTCTATTGTACCAATATCTTAATGTTATGTATTTTTTTTTTAATTGTTTTTGACAGATTTTTATGATTCTGTGAAAATGTCATTGATCACTATAAAACATTCTGTTAATTTTGAAATATTTCTGTCAAATTTCAAATTATTTTGTCATCGTTTCAATGTTATAGTTCAACTTTTAAACATTGCTATCAAGTTTTCAATCATTTCTGTAAAAAAATGAATTGTGCGAAATTTCAATAATTGCTTTTTCAATCCTCGATTTTCTAAATTTAGACCATTGGAGGCTCGACTTCAAGCCTTAATTGTTCAATTTTCCATTCCTTGATTTTCTGCAGTTAGATAATCGAAGTCTTGCTTTCAAGCTTTGACTCTTTCAGTTTTGCATTCCTCAATTTTTCAGTTTTCTACATATGATGCCGTAATATTCAAATTTATATATTTCATAATAATAAGTTTTGTTAAATCGTCTTCTTTTAATCCCAGTAATCTGTGGTTAAGCCATGTCCACACAATTTACAGACACCCTGTATATTTACGTCAACAAGGTATGGGTGCCAAATTTGCTATACCCTAAATCTTGATTTATGATGCCTCAACTTTTAATTTTTGAAATCTCTATGTTCCAAGCAATGATTTTCTATATCTAGATAATTAAAGCTTACATGACTCTATTTTAAATATTTGATTCTTAATTTTTCACCTCTCGAGTTTTGATGCCGCAATTTTTTATTTTTCAATCCTCGATTTTCTCCATCTATACCTTTTCAACTTCAAATTGAGACCAATCAAATTCAAATTGAGACCAATCAATTTCAAATTGAGGCCAATCAAGTTCAAATTGATACCAATCAATTCCAAATTAAGACCAATCAATTTCAAATTGAGACTAAACAAAATCAAGTTGACACTAAACAATATCAATTTTATTTGTTTACTCTCAACTTGATATTGTTTAGTGTCAACTTGATTTTGTTTAGTCTCAATTTGAAATTGATTGGTATCAATTTGAACTTGATTGGCCTCAGTTTGAAATTGATTGGTCTCAATTTGAACTTGATTGGCCTCAATTTGAATTTGAAAAGGTATAGATAATTGGGGGCTCGATTTCAAGCTTGAATTTTTCAATTTTTGAATCGGCGATTTTCTACATTTAGATAATCGAAGACTCGACTTCAAGCTTCGACTATTTCTATTTTCCATTCCATGATTCTTCAGTTTTCTACATTTCTTGCTGAAATTTTCACTGTTTCAATATTCGCATTCTTGATTTTTAGCCAATATGAAATTAGTGATCTCGCTGATACGAAAATTTCCATAGATAACTAGAACTAAAATTTATATATTCACTAGGTAGCATGGTTCACTGGAATGTTCATGAAAACTTTGCAATAACAATAAATATTGAAAACTATATTTATCATAAAGCTAAATAAAACAAACACTTTTCTTTGTTTATATCACAGTGTTCATTAAATTTAATGACGATAGTTTCGATCACGTTCTGATCATTATCAAACTTTAACAGATCAATGGTTCAACAGCACAGCATTCAAACCATCACTGATTCCTGAACATTCAAATTCCGCGCCATTCTGCAGATTCATTCATAAACTCGGACAATCCATGATGGCCGCCGTTCATTTACTACGTGTGCGACCTTGAAAGGAATGTTTGGAATGTGGGCTTGTAGTAAATGATTTCATTCATAAAACAGCACTTCTGGTGGCTTCCACAGGGGGCGCTGAACAACGTAAACCACGAAATTGGGAGTTTCTGAGGCTTTTTAAGGCAAAAATAAGCATGCCAATGTAATTTACGGGAAATTATTGATATGTGGGATGAGTTTAAATCGATTTGATTGCCTATTAGACGAGTTTCAACAAATTTTTGTAGTTCTTGCTTGTCAAATAGATGGCGCTGGAAGTCAATTTATGAGCAGAATAATATTGGAATTACGGTTTTAAGGCTGAATTAGGGCCAAATGAGCATGCCAATGCCATTTAAATCTTGTTTTAAATGTATGGGTTCAATTTCAAGTCATTCCATTGCTTATTATGCGAGTTACAACAAACCACAAACATCATGCGATTCCAGCTGATTCTAGAAGCTCTATAGTGACAAGGCCTTAGTCAGAAGGATTTTAGTACATGTGTGTGTGGACATTATAAGTTTTCAATAAACTGTTGTGTGAAAGCTGGAATAATGAGGGAAGGCGAAGTGCTGTTGCGGTCCGACTCCAAGTCGTAATGTAAGTATCGCTTGGTTCATTTTCAATTGGCGCTCTGTTGATATTGAACAATATCACTTCAATATACCTCTTGCATAGTGCACTGTAAAAAAATCAAGTCAAAAATATCAAAAATGCCAGCAATCGGTTTCAAAATCTAACGTTGATTCCCTAATGTAACAAAATTATGCTGCGGAAACATAGGCGAACATATAGGTTATAACTGGAAGCAAAATACATCTATCGATGACAGGGCCCCACTAAGTTTATGTCGATTAAAGCCCATACTCTTCTTTTCACTTCATGAAATGATAATAACATATGTAACGGCTTCAAAGCATTGTATGTGTAAACCACATACGCAGAAATTAACCAGTTAACAGCCAATAACAGACGGTAAGGGCTGGTAAGCATGATAAGGCATCTAATTCTCAGAATGATAATAATATGAGCCGTTGGAAACGAAGTGTCCATTTCTTTTTTAAATCAAATTAGTCCTGAAATGTTCATAGGATGCTGTCTCTTTTATATTTCCGAACTGAAAAGGCTTATCCGATTTAAACATATTTGAATTAAAAAACATGAACTTACCAAGTCTGGTTTTCAACGGCTATTATATTGAACTGCCCAACAAGTATTGTTAACATATGTGCAAATTACAAGAAATTAATCGGACCCCGAATGGTAGCAAGACTCAGTAGCTTCCCTAAGGTCGGTCAACTGGGCAAATGCCTGGGGCCCCGAGTGCTAGTGAGGCTCCGCACCGAGCAAATGAGCTACTTCCTTTTTTACATAAGTAAAGGAAGGAAGGTACTGGGGTACTTATGCACCCCACTTTATATTTGTGTCGGGGGCCTCAAAATCCAAGGTATGGCACTGGCAAGATTTAAATCGAGATAGCATGAATCCCACAAAGGGTTGTTGTGCCTCCACAGAATGAATGAATGGAGAGAGCATGTAATTTTGTGTAAATGAAATGAATAATGAATTAAGCTTAAATCACTCATTGTGTTAACATTTTGCAGAATCTTCCATTTTTTTTTTATGTTTTGATGAATTGTGAATGAATTTTATATACAGGGTATCTCTCAATTATGTGGACATGGCTTAACCACAGATTACTGGGATCAAAAAACGATGATTTAACAAAACATATCTCCAAACAAATGCGTTTGGTTTAGCCAGAATTCAGCTTCAAAGTTAATTTTAAAAGAAACAAAATTTGCTTATAAAAAGAGAACGTTTACATTGATTTAGATGTTGTTTGGTATGACAGTCTATATGGATATAACTCATATTTTGACATAATATTGTTATTATCAGTAGACCGGTTGTGTACAAAACAAGGGTGGCCCAACATTAATATATTCATATTTTTTTAATGACAAAGCAAATAACTTTAAACTAAATCATATCAGACGCAGGCACTCATTATTAAGTTTTTTGTATCTTTATAGTTTTTGATATCTGTTACAGTTTCGGCACAAAAAAATAAAATATGAGTGACTGCCCTACACTGAAAAGAATGAAATGCCCATCAATGAAAGAATCCGGGTATGCAAGTACCCAAGCAATGTGCCAAAACATTCAGAATGTTTGAAGTGACGTTAAATACACAGGGTGTTCTGAAACAAGGATCGAATTTTGCTATTTTCAAATGGACAAAACTTATTGAGATTGATCGTTATTTACCTATTAAAGAGTATTATTAGATTAGAGTCCATATGCTACCATTGAATAGCTCATTAAGTGAGCACTCAGAATATGATGCTATATACAGGGTGTTCCATTAAAAAAAGTTTTACCCATTTGAAAATAGCAAAATTGTGTGGTTGTTTCAGAACACAATGTGTATTCTACGTGACTCAAAATATTGTGTATGTTTTGGCATATTGCTTAGGTACTTGCACACGCAGATTCTTAGAATAAGGTTTTGTTGAATATTTTTCCACTTCCATGATTTTTCATTAATTTAGATTAAAATTTGAATAACTTGACAACGTTGCATCTGATCTCTAAACATAAAAATGATTTGTGAAGCCCACATAAAGCAGATTTAAAAAATGAAATAATATACAGGGTCATCCATTTAGAAAAGAGACCAAATGTTGTGTCCCGGATTAATGGTACATTCTGTAAACTCGAAAATAATTTTAATAGGTAGCACATCAAGTGTCCAATAACTTCCAATGAGATGTTATCCTAAATTTTCATTAGTCTAGCTCCAATGATCCGAACGAGGACAGATGGGCCACCCTGTATATTTCTAATACATTTACAATGGAAGATCATTCGCGGAAAAGTGCAATTTTTAGAGTACATTTCCATTTCACGATTTCAATGGTGGGAATATTTCAAAGAGTTTAACATTCACTTAAACGCAGAAAAGTGTTCAACTGACTAACCAAATAGGCCACAGTAAGTCGCCAAGCATGCGGAATGAGATGAGCATGTCGAGAAAGTGAGTATAAGTAAATAAATAAAGAGGAGTAACACTGCATTGCTATTCATTCCGGTTACGTCTAATCTGGGCAAAGTGCAGTAAAGTGCACTGGCAATCTAAAATATTCATTGCGCTTGGATTTTATATAAAATTCAAACGGTTTTATAAGCCGATATACATACAAGATGCAAATTTGAGCCTGTATTATTAATAATAGATACTTCTAATAATAGGAAACTAACCTAGCCTAACCTATAATTACTAACCAACACCGACATGTCATTGTTCGGGAAATAGAAGCTCAAACCTTTGTCATGTACGTTTTTTTAAAAATTTATATTCATATTAATTTTATTCACATATCACCTGCAAGAAGGGGTCAACAATATTGACACCTTCAATTTCATCGTTAACAATAGTTACAATAGCGGTAAGAAATAATCGTTTCTCCTGCTATCATGCACGTGTAAACGACGTATACGAAATTAAATGCTGCAGAAATTTTCGATTTTTTGCAAAAACTACTTGTTTTATGAATAGGATTACAGCACAATTTTTTAAGAAAATTCTCGTGGCGCTCGTCTTGTGTGATAAAAAGTAGGTTATTCCGTTTAAAAACGTGATGTGGGCAGCACTTGACTTTCTCTTATTAATATGAATTATAAATATAAAAAATATATTTCATTGGTTTTTTTGTCCGCAAAGCAAGAACATTGTTTCATACAACAAATATATACAGTTTAACAATTGTAAAAATTGGAAGGTGTGAGAGGTATATAAATACCATCTCGTGCTCAAATCAATTACTATTATAAAAAACAATTGTACATCTAAATATTTATGTAATATATTAAATAATATATTATATTATCATGATCATTTTCCAATGCGTTATAATCTCGTCGTTTGTGAGATCGTTCGCTGTGAAATTTGCGTTAATTGTTGAAGTCTATTTCAATGTGCCCAGTGACCTTAAAATGCAAGCTCGTCGGGTGCAATATCAATACTGCGATGTTACCTGTGCCAAGCCAATTAACATATCACGTTAATTAATTGGGACTGGTTTTACATTTCCCTGTAAACTCGACCTTGTATTTAAATTGTCATTTAAAATAAGCCTCAACGCAATATATCTATAACTGTTGCTAGATCAATTTATTTGTAACATTCTTTGTCAAACTTTACAGCTGCAAAATATTAATATGTAGTATTATCATATTTTTTGCTTACAATTTTTATACATTTTTATAGTTATATTATTACTTATAATAGTAATATAAATAGTCATATGAAAATTACGGAATTAATTTACGCTTTTGTGCTAAAAAGTAACACTTTACGCACTATGAACAGTGCGTAAAAACTAAGTTTACGCACTGTCGAAGAAAGATATTTTTATTAACTGTCTAGCCCATCTCGATTTCCGTAAAATGTCATATTTCAAGAAATTGCATCAATATACATAACAATATAATTTATAATTTTACTTTCTATGTGTAAGAAAATATATGAAAATGTACATCAATCCGCTGTTGCTCTATTTATGTCGACTTTATTATTTTGTCTGATATTCTTTTCAAAATTCAAATTTACCAACAAACTTTGAGAGATGAAACCTATTTGATGTTAAGAAGAAAAGTTTATATAAACATATGTCCTATATCGATTAGTTTATGAATTAGAAGACTTCAAAGTTTTGTTTTGTACGTCCAATATAAACTAAATATTTGTACGTTCAATTATAGTTTAGAAATTAGACAACTTTTTTGCTTTAACAAAAAAAAATATAAATAAATAAAACTACTTAAATAAGTACAATAATTGCTCAAAATGCCCCTAACTTTTTTTCTTAAAATCACATGACTTTTCATCTCTCAGAGTTTGTTGGCAAGCTGCAAAATCACCCTGTATATGGGTGAATTGGAAATGAAACTCTTTAGTTTATTATCCTTATTTATTATCCTTTATTATCCTTAGTTTATTATTATCCTATTAGAAGAATTACGTTATATTAAGATACTTTCAGACTTAAAAAAAAACAACGTAAAAAAATTAAATTGGAAATCGTAATTTTCAATTTTTAAACGTAAATTTCTCAAAAAGAGGTATCTCAATTTCTCAATGAAAAAACTGCCACACCCCTTCAAAAGTCATTGAAAATAAAACGTTTTTGGCCTTTTCACAACAAAACAGTGCAAAAATGGCTGGGACGGATCTTGACATGGTTTAGTGGAAAGATATGGAAAACAAATGGCGCTTCATGTTGTATCCGAATCCGATCAAAATTTTTAATTCCAATAACGCGTTGGATTGTTTAGCTTAGAAACAAAATTTTCAACTTTAAATAAAATATCAGAAAACGCCTCTTGAGGGGTTCGAAAAAATCGGGTCCAATTTTTTTCAGATTATAGTCAGATAAATTTCGCAGGCCTGCTGTGTTCAAATTTTTGATTGATTTTTTTTTCGGTGACCGGTGAAGAAAAATTCCAAAAACGACCTTTCAATATTCAATTGATGTTGGGGCAAGATCGATGGGGTAACACAATTTACCCCCTTTAAGGGGTAACGCCAAACTAACGTATCAAATATCACTTACAAAATGTTTTTCAAAACAAGAATTGTTGACACGTTTTTATTGCAACATGCAAAGGTAACTTGAAATGTGAAATTTAAAAAAATACTCATTTTTTACACTGATTTTTTTTCTTTTTTTTTAATTTTCTTGTATTGTTTAATTTTTTTTTAATGTAGTACATAATTTATTTTAAAATCATTGTTTAAATAATTTTAAGCTATCAAGTTTCATATCTTCAAAAATTGGAGATATAAATTGGAGATCAAACTCTAGAAAATAAAAATGGTAGAAAGAAACAAAGTACATAATCGGAAAGTAGCAATAACAATGCATTTGTAGAATTTTGAAATTATTGTAGATGAAGAAATTATACGCGTAGGTATTATATTAATTATAGGAAAGACTATTTTTCAATTATTTTCGGTTATCTACAAATCTTTACTTTGTATCAAATATTTTTGTATTGTTTAGAAACTTTAAATTTGCATTTAAAAATTGTTTTATTTATATGTTTGTATTTTAGTCGCACATAGAGAAGAAAGATAAATTTATAACAAATATTTTTTTTGCATATTGTTTAGCATAAACTTTAAATTTGCATTTAAAATTTGTCTAATTTATATATTAGTTTGTATTTTAGTCGCACATAGAGAAGAAAGATAAATTTATACAGCCTATATGTTCAAGGGAAAAACGATTTCAATTGGGGTTTTTTTTCAAAAACCTTTTCAAATATAGATTTTGAGGTAATATTCTGAATTAATTTTGTTAATTCTCTCCTCTTTGGAATATATTCTTTGTTATTTCTGTAGTTATTCTATCTTCACCCGTTAATTTTTCCTTTCTATAGTGTTTTTATTGCTTCTTTCAACAAATATCTACAAATCTTTACTTTGTATCAAATATTTTTCTTGCATATTGTTTTGCATAAACTTTAAATTTGCACTTAAAATTTGTTTCATTTACTTTTAGTTTGTATTTTAGTCGTACATAGAGAAGAAAGATAAGTGTATGCAGCTTATATGTTCAAGGGAAAAACGATTTCAATTGTGTTTTTTTTCAAAAACCTTTTCATATATAGATTTTGGGGTAATATTCCTAATTCATTTTGTTAATTCTCTCCACTTTGGTATGTATTCTTTATTATTTCTGTAGTTATTCCATGTTCACCGGTTAATTTTCCATTTTTGTGTGTTTTTATTGCCACTTTCAACAAATATCTACAAATCTTTACTTTGTAACAAATATTTTTTTGCATATTGTTTAGCTTAAACTTTAAATTTGGATTTAAAATTTGTTTCATTTATATTTTAGTTTCTATTTTAGTCGTACATAGAGAAGAAAGATAAATTTGTGCAGCTTATATGTCCAAGGGGAAAACGATTTCAATTGTTTGTTTTTCAAAAACTTTTTCAAATATAGATTTTGTGGTAATATTCTTAATTTATTTTGTTCATTTTCTCCCCTTTTGTATATATTCTTTATTGTTTCTGTAGTTATTCTATCTTCACCTGTTAATTTTCCATTTTTTGTGTTTTTATTGCCACTTTCAACAAATATCTATAAATCTTTACTTTGTATCAAATATTTTTCTTGCAAATTGTTTTGCATAAACTTTAAATTTGCATTTAAAATTTGTTTCATTTATATTTTAGTCTGTATTTTAGTCGTGCATAGAGAAGAAAGATAAATTTATGCAGCTTATATGTTCAAGGGAAAAACGATTTTAATTGTTTTTTTCAAAAACCTTTTCATATATAGATTTTGGGGTAATATTCCTAATTAATTTTGTTAATTCTCTCCACTTTGGTATGTATTCTTTATTATTTCTGTAGTTATTCCATGTTCACCGGTTAATTTTCCATTTTTGTGTGTTTTTATTGCCACTTTTAACAAATATCTACAAATCTTTACTTTGTAACAAATATTTTTTTGCATATTGTTTAGCTTAAACTTTAAATTTGCATTTAAAATTTGTTTCATTTATATTTTAGTTTCTATTTTAGTCGTACATAGAGAAGAAAGATAAATTTGTGCAGCTTATATGTCCAAGGGGAAAACGATTTCAATTGTTTGTTTTTCAAAAACTTTTTCAAATATAGATTTTGTGGTAATATTCTTAATTTATTTTGTTCATTTTCTCCCCTTTTGTATATATTCTTTATTGTTTCTGTAGTTATTCTATCTTCACCCGTTAATTTTCCATTTTTTGTGTTTTTATTGCCACTTTCAACAAATATCTATAAATCTTTACTTTGTATCAAATATTTTTCTTGCATATTGTTTTGCATAAACTTTAAATTTGCATTTAAAATTTGTTTCATTTATATTTTAGTCTGTATTTTAGTCGTGCATAGAGAAGAAAGATAAATTTATGCAGCTTATATGTTCAAGGGAAAAACGATTTTAATTGTTTTTTTCAAAAACCTTTTCATATATAGATTTTGGGGTAATATTCCTAATTAATTTTGTTAATTCTCTCCACTTTGGTATGTATTCTTTATTATTTCTGTAGTTATTCCATGTTCACCGGTTAATTTTCCATTTTTGTGTGTTTTTATTGCCACTTTTAACAAATATCTACAAATCTTTACTTTGTAACAAATATTTTTTTGCATATTGTTTAGCTTAAACTTTAAATTTGCATTTAAAATTTGTTTCATTTATATTTTAGTTTCTATTTTAGTCGTACATAGAGAAGAAAGATAAATTTGTGCAGCTTATATGTCCAAGGGGAAAACGATTTCAATTGTGTTTTTTTTTTTCAAAAACCTTTTCAAATATAGATTTTGGGGTAATATTCTAAATTCATTTTGTTAATTGTCTTGGTCCCTTTTAGTATATATTCGTTATCATTTCTTTAGTTATTCTATCTTCACCAGTTGATTTTCCATTATTTAGGGTTTTTATTGCCTCTTTCAATTCCTCTATCTCTATTTCTGTGTTGCTTTCTTCTTCTTTTTCCCCAACTTCTCCGTTTTTTTTTTGTTTTTCTCTCGTTTTTTTATTATTTACTGTATTTTCCGTTTCAAATAGTTTTTCAAAGTATTCTCTCCATTTTTCAAATATCCTTTTTTGTCTTTTATTATCTCTCCGTTTTTCTCTTTTATTTTTGTGGTGTTCTCTTTCTGCTTGTTTTTTAAGGTTTTTTGGCACTTTGTAGAACAATTTTTGCTTTTCCTGTCCTTGTCCAACTGTTCTCCTAATTCTGTCATTTTTTTTTTTCTGTTTTGCATCTATTATTGTTCTTTTAAGGTAATTTTGGCAGTGTTTCTTTTTTTGTTTGACTTCTTGTTTTATGTTTTCATAACATACATGTTTACATAACATTTTTGTCGTGTTCTCTTTCTGCTTGTTTTTTATATTTTTTGGTACTTTGTAGAACCATTTTTGATGTCCTTGTCCAGCTTTTCTCCAAATTATGTCATTGTTTTTCTGTTTTGCATCTATTATTGTTCTTTTAAGGTAATTTTGGCAGTTTCTTTTTTGTTTCACCTCTTGTTTTATGTTTTCATAACATACATGTTTACATAACATTATTGTCGTGTTCTCTTTCCGCTTGTTTTTTAGGTTTTCTGGTACTTTGTAGAACAATTTTAGATGTCCTTGTCCAACTTTTATCCAAATTCTGTCATTTTTTGTCTGTTTTGCATCTATTATTGTTTTTTTAAGGTTATTTTGACAGCGTTTCTTTTTTGTTTTACCTCTTGTTTTATGTTTACATAACATAGATGTTATCATAACATTTTTGTCGTGTTCTCTTTCCGCTTGTTTTTTAGGTTTGATGGTACTTTGTAGAACAATTTTTGATGTCCTTGTCCAACTTTTCTCCAAATTCTGTCATATTTTTGTCTGTTTTGCATCTATTACTGTTCCTTTATGGTAATTTTGGCAGTGTTTCCTTTTTTGTTTGACTTCTTGTTTTATGTTTTCATAACATACATGTTTACATAAAATTTTTGTCGTGTTCTCTTTCTGCTTGTTTTTTTTTTTTAGGTTTTTGGTACTTTGTAGAACAATTTTTGCTTTCAATGTCCTTGTCCAACTTTTCTCCAAATTATGTCATTGTTTTTCTGTTTTGCATCTATTATTGTTCTTTTAAGGTAATTTTGGCAGTGTTTCTTTTTAGTTTCACCTCTTGTTTTATGTTTTCATAACATACATGTTTACATAACATTTTTGTTGCGTTCTCTTTCCGTTTGTTTTTTAGGTTTTCTGGTACTTTGTAGAACAATTTTTGCTTTTGATGTTCTTGTCCAACTTTTCTTCATATTCTATCATTTTTTTTTCTGTTTTGCATCTATTATTGTTCTTTTATGGTAATTTTGGCAGTGTTTCTTTTTTTGTTTGACTTCTTGTTTTATGTTTTCATCCCACCACGCTGAGTGTATTTTTCCCTTCTGTTTTTTGTATTCTACATACCATTTTTGTGGTTTTTATTATTTTGTCCTTAAACTGGTGCCATATTTCTTCTAGTTTTCTATTGAGAACCTTTGTTTTGTTTTTTGCTCATGCTTTGTTTAACATCTTTCTATATTTTTCGGAGGTTTCTTTATCTTTTAGCTTGTATGCTCTATGTTCTTATGTTTTTATCCTCTTCTAATATAGTTTATAGTTTCTTCGAATATTTCTTTTATTTTAGCGACTGCTAAGTAATGATCGCTGCCTATTTCGCTTCCTCTTTGAACTTTTATATCTAACACCGATTATATATTTCCTTTCTCTACTACACAAAGTCTACTGTAGATTTTTCTTACCTGCTTGGTTCTTCTCTTGTATATTTGTGTATATTTTTGTGTTCATAGAAGGTATTTGTAAATATTATATTGTTTTCCATACAAAATTCCAATATATTTCTTCGTTCCTATTTCTTCTTGCATCCCCAATCCCCATGCCTATTATCATTTTCGTCATCATTTTAGCCAAAACTAATTCTTATCAATAGTAGTGCGAAAAAATGAAACATCACTACAGTTAAGTATGCCAAAAACAAATTCATCGATGAAGAAATTTCAATCAAATCATCCGCAGTAATGAAGGAATATCAGACATCAGTTCGAGCTCATCAATAGTTAATGCCATTAAATGAAACATATCATCAATATTTAAACTCATCATCAACAGATTAATTTAATAAATCAAACTCATCACTGCAGGAATGACATGGAATCATCCTTGTTAATGAAGTGATATCAATAGTTCAAATTCATTAATTGACTAGTGCTATAAAATTAAACTTATGAATGAGGATTATCAAAAAATCATCTCTATTGATGAAGGAGTACCAAGATCTGAAACATCAATAGAGCAGTGCTATAAAACAAACTCATTTATAAAAGTCAAGAATCATCACTAATAGAGAATATCAGAGTTCAATTTTTTCATTAGACTAATGCCTCATCAATAGTTAATGCCATAAACTGAAACATATCATCAACATTTAAACTCATTATTAATAGATAAATTTAATTAATTAAAGTCATTACTGCAGGAATGATATGAAATCGTCCATGTTAATGAAGTGATATCACAAGTTCTAATTCATCAATTGACTAGTGCTATAAAATTGGCACTTACTGCCTATTACTAATGTGTATTTGTAGTCTCTTAGTGCTATCATCCCGTTAAAATCGCCTAGTACATATAATTATAATTTTGCCTTTTCCATACTGAGTGATCTTTCCAAAATTTGTATTACTAATTCGTTTTCATATGGCGCATAATCAGCGTTAGTAACTTATTTCTGTCTTTCCCATTTGTTTACAAAATCTTGATATTTGTGCTTATACATACAATTATCAAACATATTACTTAGTATTTCATTATTATTATTATCATTATTATGTTTTAACAACCGCGTTTGAAGATGTAGGAGAAAATTTTAAAGAAGGCCGATTTTACGCTTCTTTAAAATTTTCTCTATTAAATCCCATCTACCATCCCATCTACCGTCTAGTCCTACCATCCCGTTAAAATCGTCTAGTACATCTTTTTGCTTTTTCAATAGTGAGTGATCTTTCAAAAAAAAAATTATATTACTAATTCGTTTTCATTTGGCACATAATCAGTGTTAGTAACTTATTTCTGTCTTTCCCATTTGTTTACAAAATCTTTATAATTTTGATGCTTATACACCCAATTACCAAATAGATTACTTAGTATTTCATTATTATTATTATTATCATTATTATGTTTTAACAACCGCGTTTGAAGATGTAAGAGAAAATTTTACAGAAGCGTAATATCGGCATTGAAACTAGGACATACACAACAGCCAGTAATGCGATTAAGTTTGTAGCTAAGAATCTTACCAACGTCTACTATGTTGGCTGTTGTCCTTTCAAATTAAGACATCACATAGCCATATTTCCTTTGGGACAGCTCCCAAGTATTATATTCAATAAGTTTAATAAGACCGTTCAATAAACTGAGGTAATTTTCTTTCCTACTAACTTATTATATTCTTTTGAATAGACTACTGTTTTTTTTTATATACAGTATGTCTCCGGATTGAGCTTACATGAGGGATTTTTTTTCAATTTGTACTTTTAAATAAAAATAAGTAAAGTTTTAATAACTGAACTCTTAGTTTCAGATCAAGCAGGAATTATAATTCCTATAACATTTTTAATTAAAACTAAAATATATCCCTCTTGTAAACTCAATCCAGGGACATACTGTATATATTATTATAATTTATTAATGGGAGAAGTCCGCATCATATTAGGGTTTAATTTACTTTACTTTACAATGAGTAATAAATAATCTGGGGTTCTTTGAGAGCCAAAATATAATGCATACGAATTAATCTCCACACTAATTATTTTATTGGATATTATTTTTTTTTTATACTGATTATAAGTTCTACTAATTTCTTATTGACATCATTTTTAGAAAAATTATTACATCACATTCTATTGGCACTCACGTATTGGTCACAATGTAGTTTTTTCTATACAATTATCAACATTTGCGCAGAAAACTGTATAGGTAATTCTCCATTTAATGGCTCCGACTTTTGGCCTAGAGGTCACACACATGCGATTCATGTTAATCTGGAAATATTTCCGAACAAACGCAAATAAATAAGGTCTAACGGTTTCGCAATAGGCGCATGAGAGAAACAAGTCACACAGGTTAATTGCTGGAGACCAAACAAAGCTAGTTACATTCATGAACCGTTACTAAGCTAAGTGTCCAAATATTTGAATAAAAAAACCATATTTCTCCACACCTGCCGACTCTTAGAGCTTGAATATGGTAAATAAAAATTGTGATGTTGCATGTGTACCGCTATTCAGACCATGTGTTCTTGCCATGAGAAGTGTGGACAAAATTCTGGACGTGTTTGAAAATAACTTTCTCGTTGAACTGCATACACTAACAATTAACATTGAATTAAAGGTTCGTAGTGTAATAATGGAGTGATACTAATCAATAGTCATAGGCCTATTCTCATTGAGGACATTTTTCAATTGAACAATTTCTCAAAGACTGTTTTACTAAGGCATACCTAAACACATGTCTTAGTAACAACTCGAATCAGTACTCTGAATATATTCTCAACTAAAATGAAAAATATAAGAATTTTCATTATTATTATTATTATTATTATTATGTACCTATAGTAATAACCTATAATTACATATATAGGCATAGGTATATATAGGTAACCTATAGTTAATATATAATAAGTAACCTATAGTATAGTTCTACAATTGTAAACGATTACAAATCTTACAATACCTTGCATTTAAATTTATAATAAATATATACCTACATATATCTATTTACTATACACAAAATGTTCCTATAATCCATTGTTTCGATTTTATGAGTGATTTATGCGAGTATTATAGTAGCGGTGGTAATAGAATTTATATTAACTGAATGATTTATGCGTAAAGCATATATAAAAGCATTATAAAGTAACATTTTCTTTATAACATGTACCGCTGCAAAAAGAAATATTTTCTATTAATATCTTAAATTAATAGCTAATAAATGATAGAACTAAGCACCAATGCGTGTTTGTTGCGGAAGAGAACTCACATCTGCATGTATAAACGATTACAGTAGGATAATAAAGTAGTTATTTATTCATAATACAGGATTATTTTTATGCAACAGCAATGTTTTTCTTCGGATAATTACATCTCCTCAGTTTATCATTTCTCATGCTCTGCTCTCATTATTTTAATAGAGGAAATGTGAATAAATAGCTTATAGAAACTTTCATTAAAATAATTTTCTCCGTCGATTTTTCTTGCGAGAAGCTCCAAGCGGATTGGCGGTGGAAATTTATTGCATTTGTGATCGCGTATATTGCTTTAATATGTTGTAACGTTAAACTCTAATAAAATTGAAAGCGACGATTTATTTGCACACTTGATAGTAACTGGACCATCTCGGCATTCTATTCGTTATACAGGCTCGACCAGAGTGGCAGTGAAGGGCGTCCAACAAACCGCGATTTTCGCATTTTCTCCCAGGATGCAGTAATAGTCGTAATCTCGCAGACAATCTACCACTTAAGTAATATCTCCTCGTTTTCTTTATAATAAGTTTCGCAAGTTCGTCAAATTATATCGCAACGTTAATGAAAAAAGAGACGTCATTAAAAGCGTTTATTTGCATCTAATTCGAACACAAAACAAGCAATTAAGTTTTCCGTTGCACAAGTAAATGACACTAGTGTTGCTTTCAATTGCGTGGAGATAACATCAAACGTGCTGAAAACAATCACTTTCAGTTCCTAATTGCATATATGTATGTATGTATGTATGTATGTGTGTATTATGTATGTATGAATGAATGTATCTATGTATGTACGTATGCATGTGTGTATGTATGTCTGTATAGATGCATGTTTGTTTGTATGTATGGATGTATGTATGTATGTATATATGTATGTTTGTATTTATGTATGCATGCATGCATTTCTGTATGTTTGTATTTATGTATGCATGCATGCATTTCTGTATGTACGAGTATACTGTCGTAAGTTTCGTGCATTCTGTAAATTTTCCAAATATTGAGAAATGTTTCATTTTTATTCTTATATACCCGGTAGTGC
Source organism: Othius punctulatus (assembly GCA_951805005.1). Taxonomy (NCBI): domain Eukaryota; kingdom Metazoa; phylum Arthropoda; class Insecta; order Coleoptera; family Staphylinidae; genus Othius; species Othius punctulatus. The sequence continues at coordinate 43,763,891 of OX638145.1, read as the reverse complement.
GTCATAGTGATTTACATGTAAAATTTTTAATCTTTAAACATTGTCTTTCCCAATTATTTTAGAAAAACTATACTGAACTCTTTTGTAGAAAAAAAAATACTGCGTCGTTTATGCTATCAGTTTCTATTTTTCATCATCCATAACTTACACTTCCAACACACTTATAAAAAATCAAGGTGATTTGGAAAAAATTCCAAGGGAGCAAAGTGCATCATTTCCTCCCGCGGATATTTCAATATCTAAGGGAGGAAATGGCACTTTGCTTCCGACCTTTCACAGTCTGATGCATAAATATTATATTTTCTTGTGCATGACAATTAAAAAACCAAATGTCAAAATATAATATTTAGAATGTTGTTAAAAATAAAGTATACAAGGTACGTACGAATTTTTATAAATAATTATAATAACACTTGTCTACAAATAAAAAAAAATTGACTGGAAAAGAGGAGGATGTTTTCCAACTAATTTAGGATCGTAGAATTCGAATTTACCACCAGATATATATTTTTTAATATTCAATTTTAAATGATTGTAATTGTTCTGGTAGTGAAAAAATAGTATATAAACTACGGTTATGAATACTATTATAGCTATCACTATCAACGCTATCAATAAAAGAAAACCATACTATTCTAAGTATTATTCTAGGGAGGCAAAGTTGTTTGCTTTTCAATTAAGGGAGGTAGAAAAAATGCCTTTTACATGTGTCAGTGATGTGTTATAAACTTACATAACACATGTTCATGTTCATTCAAGAGTTCATAACAGTTTTTCTCTAAAATAATTACGACAGACAATATATAAAGATTTAAATTTTTACCTGTAAATCCCTATTGTGCGCTTCTCGACGCACCACCCTGTATATATTTTTCTTATAGCTTTGTGAAAAATATTATTATAATAATAACTTAAATTACGTTCCTTTTTTCCACAACTAAATTGTGAAAAAAGGTAGAAGTAATTTAATTGATTATTATTCCTATTTATAATCGTTATATTGTTCACTCTTTCCGAACATTCTGATAATTTTCATATTGTGGCTAAATTGTGGATATTTAACAATATTAATATTTTGATTGCAAATTTTCTATCTCCATAAAACTGCAAAATATACATATCTGGTTGCACTTGCTTAGTTTCAGAACACTTCTGTTAGGTATTTTTAATTAACCTTCTAATACTTCCGATAATTTGATTAAAATTCAGGATGTTTTAACTTTCTTGATATTTAGATTGCAGGTTTTCGAAATATTTAATCTCCATCAAACTTTTAGGCAATGTTTGAAACAATTAAAAACTGTTACGTTTATTGAAGCTCATAATATTTGATTGAAATTGATGAAAGCTGAGCTATTTATTTAGATAATTATTTTAATAGTATTAACAAATTTTCTGGAACTTCAGTGAAATTTTCAGGTTTCCGATAATTTGATTAAAATTCAGGATGTTTTAACTTTCTTGATATTTTGATTCCAGGTTTTGGAAATATTTAATCTCCATCAAACTTTTAGGCAATGTTTGAAACAAATCTCCATCAAATTTTATGGCAATGTTGGAAACAATTAAAAACTGTTACGTTTATTGAAGCTCATAATATTTGATTGAAATTGATGAAAGCTGAGCTATTTATTTAGATAATTATTTTCATAGTATTAACAATTTTTCTGGAACTTCAATGAAATTTTCAGGTTTCCGACAATTTGATTAAAATTTAGGATGTTTTAACTTTCTTGATATTTAGATTGCAGGTTTTGGAAATATTTAATCTCCATCAAATTTTAGGCAATGTTTGAAACAGTTAAAAACTGTTAAGTTTATTGAAGCTCATAATATTTTATTGAAATTGATGAAACCTTAGCTATTTATTTAGATAATTATTTTAATAATATTAACATATTTTCTGGAACTTCAATAAAATTTTCAGGTTTCCAATAATTTGATTAAAACTCGGGTTGTTTTAACTTTCTTGATGTTTGATTGCAGGTTTTGGAAATATTCAATCTCCATCAAATTATATGGCAATGTTTGAAACAATTAAAAAGTGTTAAGTTTATTGAAGCTCATAATATTTGATTGAAATTGATGAAACCTTAGCTATTTATTTAGATAATTATTTTAATAATATTAACATATTTTCTGGAACTTCAATAAAATTTTCAGGTTTCCAATAATTTGATTAAAACTCAGGTTGTTTTAACTTTCTTGATGTTTGATTGCAGGTTTTGGAAATATTCAATCTCCATCAAATTATATGGCAATGTTTGAAACAATTAAAAAGTGTTAAGTTTTTTGAAGCTCATAATATTTGATTGAAATTGATGAAAGCTGAGCTATTTATTTAGATAATTATTTTCGTAGTATTAACAAATTTTCTGGAACTTCAGTGAAATTTTCAGGTTTCCGATAATTTGATTAAAATTCAGGATGTTTTAACTTTCTTGATATTTAGATTGCAGGTTTTGGAAATATTTAATCTCCATCAAATTTTAGGCAATGTTTGAAACAGTTAAAAACTGTTACGTTTATTGAAGCTCATAATATTTGATTGAAATTGATGAAAGCTGAGCTATTTATTTAGATAATTATTTTCATAGTATTAACAAATTTTCTGGAACTTCAATGAAATTTTCAGGTTTCCCACAATTTGATTAAAATTTAGGATGTTTTAACTTTCTTGATATTTAGATTGCAGGTTTTGGAAATATTTAATCTCCATCAAATTTTAGGCAATGTTTGAAACAGTTAAAAACTGTTAAGTTTATTGAAGCTCATAATATTTTGTTGAAATTGATGAAACCTTAGCTATTTATTTAGATAATTATTTTAATAATATTAACATATTTTCTGGAACTTCAATAAAATTTTCAGGTTTCCAATAATTTGATTTAAACTCAGGTTGTTTTAACTTTCTTGATGTTTGATTGCAGGTTTTGGAAATATTCAATCTCCATCAAATTATATGGCAATGTTTGAAACAATTAAAAAGTGTTAAGTTTATTGAAGCTCATAATATTTGATTGAAATTGATAAAAGCTGAGCTATTTATTTAGATAATTATTTTCGTAGTATTAACAAATTTTCTGGAACTTCAGTGAAATTTTCAGGTTTCCGATAATTTGATTAAAATTCGGGATGTTTTAACTTTCTTGATATTTAGATTGCAGGTTTTGGAAATATTTAATCTCCATCAAATTTTAGGCAATGTTTGAAACAGTTAAAAACTTTTAAGTTTATTGAAGCTCATAATATTTTATTGAAATTGATGAAAGCTTAGCTATTTATTTAGATAATTATTTTAATAATATTAACATATTTTCTGGAACTTCAATGAAATTTTCAGGTTTCCAATAATTTGATTAAAACTCAGGTTATTTTAACTTTCTTGATGTTTGATTGCAGGTTTTGGAAATATTCAATCTCCATCAAATTATATGGCAATGTTTGAAATAATTAAAAACTGTTACGTTTATTGAAGCTCATAATATTTGATTGAAATTGATGAAAGCTGAGCTATTTATTTAGATAATTATTTTCATAGTATTAACAAATTTTCTGGAACTTCAGTGAAATTTTCCGGTTTCTGATAATTTGATTAAAATTCAGGATGTTTTAACTTTCTTGATATTTTGATTGCGGTTTTGGAAATATTTAATCTGCACCAAACTTTTAGGCAATGTTTGAAACAATTAAAAACTGTTACGTTTATTGAAGCTCATAATATTTGATTGAAATTGATGAAAGCTGAGCTATTTATTTAGATAATTATTTTCATAATATTAACAAATTTTCTGGAACTTCAATGAAATTTTCAGGTTTCCGATCATTTGATTAAAATTGAGGATGTTTTAACTTTCTTGATATTTTGATTGCAGGTTTTGGAAATATTTAATCTCCATCAAACTTTTATTCAATGTTTGAAACAATAAAAAACGGTTTATTGAAGCGCATAATATTTTATTGAAATTTATGAAAGCTGAGCTATTTATTTAGATAATTATTTTCATAATATTAACAAATTTTCTGGAACTTCATCTTCAGGTTTTCACTTTATTCAGTTTCAGAATGCCTCAATTTATTTTTGAAATTTTCTTTCTAAAATTTTTGATACTTTAATTGCATATTTTGAAATGTTTCAATATCCATAAAACTTTTTGGAAATTTCTGAAACTTGAAAAATGATGTGTAACTTTTTTAAAACTAATCATATTTGATTGAAAATGCTGAAAGTTTGACAAAATTCTTTTCATATTTGATATTATGATTATGTTTTCCGCAACTTCAGTTTCAATTTTCTGGTTTTTCAATTTCTTCGGTTTCAAAACGACCCTATTTAAATGTTTACCTTCTAATACTATTGAAATTTTTACTGAAATTCTGGACTTAACTCTATTGATGCCACAATCATAATAGTTCCATATAGCTTCCTGGCAATTTATGATATCTTTATGACATTTGTTGAAACTTAAATAAGTTAATGTAATGTTGAGCAATTTTTTATTTTTTTTTTTATTTTCGTTAGTTTTGCCGGACTTTTGTTATGTTCTTCCACATTTACTGGCATGTTTTTATATATATTTCTGAATTTTATATTATTTTTATCTGTAGGGTTTTTAGTTTACGCTTTCATGAAGTGTCTTTAATTGTATTAAGTAGAAAATTAGATAATTACATTTCCACTGGGCAAACTGCAAAATTAGGTGTTTTTATAAATTTGCTGCAATTTGAATAAAATATTTTACCTATTATGTATAGTTCTCGTATTGTAAGTGTAGAAATATTAATATCAAGAACAGGTATAGGTAAAAAGCAGATAGGTATGCCCAGAATTTACAAAATTTCTGTGTAGCCCTCTGCCAAAAATGGTCCCTACATCTTTTGGCAGAAGGGCTGCACAGATATTTTGTAAATTCTGGGCATACCTATCAGCCTTTTGAATATACCTGTTTTTGATATAAATATTTCTACACTTAGAATACGAAAACTATACATAATACGTGAAAATTGCTTTAAAATATTGAATTTGAATAAAATTTTAAATGGTCCAGAAGCCCTTATTTATCAAAAGATGAGAAATTGTTACAATTATAGTTATTTGTAATTATATTCAACTTCCAAATTTCATACACCTCTTATTATTTCTCGTAAAACTGTTTTTTATTGCAATAAATTAATTACCTTTACAAATATATGCGACTGCTTTATATATTTTTTCATTCATTCAATTTCAACGAAATGTGTAGTAAGCATATATTAGGTGTACCTTCTATTTGTGATTTATTAACTCTTCTGAATTAATAAAACAAAGAGTTTACACTTCATTTTGCTTCACCATAAGAAAACATCTTCAAAATTTTTTTTTGTTTTGTTTTTTTTTAATAACATCTATTATTATTATGTTACATAATTATTAAAACTGATCACATACGATCAACCATTAATTTACCTCGGATACATCTTAACCTAAACTTTTGTTACTTAAAGTTTAGGGTAAGTTTAGGTTCAAACATTTAAAATCATTTACATTACCTATATAAATTGAAGATACACGGTTCATATCATTGCCCTAGTGTAAAGAAAATCATTTTCCGTTTCTACTTGTAGTATATATCAAGGTAATCAAACTTTCGCGGATGGATGGAGCACAAGAGTTCCTGAATCCTTGCGTTTCTGTGATTTCGTACGTACAAAATCCAGGTAAAAAGACACATTTCCGTTAATAACTTCCGAACAAATAGTTACAGCTAATACTGTGAAATCGTTTCTACACTTATAAATGATACGTGTAATACGAAGAAAACACGACAACACATACAGGATGTCCCTCTGAAACGACAAATAAATTAATTGCTTCAAATATTAATACTGGAAATCATGATTTATATAAGTAAAGTTTATATAGTATATATTTATTGTATTAGTTTATATCTAAAAGAATCTAAAATATATTTTTCTATCTTCCAAAATGGAGAATATTGCCACTTTAATTTTAATACATTTCGGTAAATGTCTCCCTAATTTATTAAACGATTTTGAAAAAAAAAATTGTATTAAACATAAAAAACGCTATATGTAAGGCGGTACTATGCTATTTAATTTTTTTGTGGTTGCTAAGCTTAGGGATTGAGTTATTTGAGAGTGTGCCCCCCCCCGCCATGATGTGCCCCCCCCCCCCCCCCCCCAATGATGTGCTCACCCTCCCCAATCACCAAGGGTAAGGGAAAAAAAAATATCTCTAAGGCCCAGTTGTACGAAAGCAGATCAGTTTGATCATGGTTCAATCACATAGGATACAATTGTGTCAATAATGGTATCCTAGGTAACTGAACCATAGTCAAACTGATCTACGTTCATGCAACTGGGTCTAAATGACAATTTAAAAATAAAAAAACGACCTGTCCGACCATTTTTTGAAATATGTTTCTGAACGATTTTATTGATTTTATCCGTTACTTTTGAACCTCCCTGTATAATGCATAATTTTATAATACACCATAAATATAAGTAAACAATGAAAAATCGTACAATTAATCAAATGCCGCTATTTAAGAAATTTTCTGTAGTGAACTAGTCCATCTGGATTATAAACTTTGCATTCTATACATTACGGTATATTTAATAGGTAGAATCCGTCTAATGCAAAGATGTACCCAATTCTCATCGAGACTACGTGTACAATATGGGCGTTTTGAATTCCGAACTTAATTAAAGTAAATTTATTACACAAGAATAAAATGTAACAGTATAAATAAACATTATCACTATTATTATAAATTTTCGTTCATATTATTGTCCTAATTACAAGTTGATCAATTCATCCGCTAAAATAACTAGGCTATACTAATACCTTATCATTGCAAATAGTAATTAACAGTAGCTTAATGAAAACAAAAAATCTAATAGCAAGTATTGGCTGGACTAGACTCTCGCTCTAATGACTTGATCATGGTATATACGATAATAATCACAATAATTTAGTTAATGACTTTATAGTTGTCTATTTGATTCTCTGATTGGACAATATTAAAAGAATAAACGTTGAATCCGCCTTTTAGATTAATTATGATGATTAATAACAATATCAATCATAATATTAAAAATCATTCTGCTTCTTATGTGGCAAAATAGAAAAAAAAATGTGAAAAAAATACCTACTGGTGGGAACTGAACAAGCATATGAGGAGTGAAGAAAAGTCAAAAGAAGAAATCCAAGTAGACAAATAAAGAGGCTGTAAAGAGTTAGGAAAAAAGACCTACGAGGATAGCGGAAATCAAAAACTCTTCAAAGTACTAAAAAGAGGTCAACTGCAACAAATAAAGAACAAACACAGCACAGTACTCATAAAGGATGAAGATATAATGAACTGGTGAACGGAACACTATGAAGAAATACTGGTAGTAGAAAATACACCTGCAGATATAGAAGAAGGAGATGATAAGAAAGCGGAAAAAGATCATGAAGAAGGAAAAAAGTACGAACCAATAACAAGAGACGAACTAAGAAAGGCAATAAGAGAGAGAGAGCTACTGAAAGCAGTAAAAGGAATATACAGAGATACTAGAAAATATACAAGAACCGCTAACAACAAATCAGAAGAATTTAGAACAAAACGAGGAGTAAGACAACGAAGTATATTGATCCCACTACAATTCATAGCGCTGATAGATGATGTTATAAAAGAAACAAAAAAAGAAGACTACAGTTGGCTATAAGGACATGAGGCAGGTAGAAATAAGAGAGTGCGCATACGTGGATGGTATAGTATATTTTGGAAATACACAAAAAGATCTAAATGACAACCTTCAAATATGGAATAAGGTACTGAAATAAAGGAAACAATAATAAACAAGGAAATGACAAAAATAATGATAATATCGAAAGAAGAGTAATATCGAAATAGTAAGATACCTTCTAGAAGGGGAAGCCATGGAACAAATCAAAGAATTCAGTATATTTTGGAAATACAGAGACAGATCTAAATGACAACCTTCAAATATGGAATAAGATACTGAAATAAAGGAAAACAAAAATAAACAAGGAAATGACAAAAATAATGATAATATCGAAAGAAGAGTAATATCGAAATAATAATATACCTTCTAGAAGGGGAAGCCATGGAACAAATCAAAGAATTCGAGTTTTTGGGAACAATAATAGACAGCCAAGGTAAGCACGAAAATGACATAAACAGAGTCAAGCCAGCAGAGAGGATATAGTTATATTGCAATGGGAACGGCATTTATAAATAAACGAGAAATTTACAAAAAGACCAAACTCGGCAACTACAGCCTACGGAGATGAAGTATGTACCTCAGAAAAATAGGAAGAATCACAAACAAAAACAAAATCAGGAATATAGACATAAGGGAAAGGCTCGGAATAACAACCATAATAAAGAAGCTAGAAGAGGGGCAACTAAAGTGGTTAGGCCTTATGATTAGAATAGGCAATGGCAAACAAGTAACAAAGCATATACGGAATATGTTTACTGACTCTGAAGAAAATGGTAAATGAGTATCAATAAACTTGATGATAAATCAGTCATTTCAGATATTTAAATTGACAACTTTTTTCCAACTTGTGTTTATGTTTTCTATAGATTAACAAGCTAAAAAACATATACTGAATATGTTTACTGATTCTGTAAAAAATGATAAATAAGTATCAAGAAACTTCCGATGATAATCTGATGATTATTCAGTTATTTCAGATATTTAAATTGACTACTTTTTTTAACTTTATCTATATTTTCTATTGATTAATAACCCAAAAAATATATACTGAATATGTTTACTGAATCTGGAAAAAATGGTAAATGACTATCAAGAAACTTGATGATTATTCAGTTATTTCAGAAATTTAAATTGACAACTTTTTTCCAACTTCATTTAGGTTTTCTATTGATTAATAAGCCTAAAAACATATACTGAATATGTTTACTGATTCTCGAGAAAATGGTAAATGAGTATCAAGAAACTTGATCATTTAGTTATTTCAGATATCTAAATTGACAACTTTTTTCCAACTTTATTTATGTTTTCTATTGATTAATAACCCTAAAAACATATACTGAATATGTTTTCTGATTCTGGAGAAAATGGTAAATGATTATCAAGAAACTTGATAATCATTCAGTTATTTCAGATATTTAAATTGACAACTTTTTTTCAACTTTATTTATGTATTCTATTAATTAATAACCCAAAAACATATACTGAATATGTTTACTGATTCTGGAGAAAATGATAAATGAATTTATGTTTCAGTTGATTAATAACCCAAAAAACATATAGTGAATATGTTTACTGATTCTGGAGAAAATGGTAAATGAGTATCAAGAAACTTAATTAACAACTTTTTTCCAACTTTATTTATGTTTTCTATTGATTAATAACCCAAAAAACATATACTGAATATGTTTACTGATACTGGAGAAAATGATAAATGAATTTATGTTTTCAATTGATTAATAACCCAAAACACATATATTGAATATTTTTACTGATTCTGGAGAAAATGGTAAATCAGTAGCAAGAAACTTAATGAACAACTTTTTTCCAACTTTATCTATGTTTTCTATTGATTAATAACCCAAAAAACATATACTGAATATGTTTACTGATTCTGGAGAAAATGGTAAATGAGTATCAAGAAAATTGATGATCATTCAGTTATTTCAGATATTTAAATTGACAACTTTTTCCAACTTTATTTATGTTTTCTATTGATTCATAACCCAAAAAGACATATACTGAATATGTTTTCTGATTCTGGAGAAAACGGTAAATGAGTATCAAGAAAATTGATGCATTCATTAATTTCAGATATTTAAATTGACAACTTTTTTCCAACTTTATTTATATTTTGTATTGATTAATAAGCCAAAAAACATATACTGAATATTTTTACTGATTCTGGAGAAAATAATAACTGAATATCAAGAAACTTGATGATCATTCAGTTATTTCAGATATTTAAATTGACAATTTTTTCCAACTTTATTTATGTTTCCTGTTGATTAATAACCCAAAAAACATATACTGAATATGTTTATTGATTCTGGAGAAAATGGTAAATAAGTATCAAGAAAATGGATGAGCATTCATTAATTTCAGATATTTAAATTGACAACTTTTTTCCAACTATATTTATGTTTTCTATTGCTTAATAAGCCAAAAAACATATACTGAATATGTTCATTGATTCTGGAGAAAATAGTAAATGTGTACCAAGAAACTTGATGATCATTCAGTTATTTCAGATATTTAAATTGACAACTTTTTTCCAACTTTATTTATGTTTTCTATTGATTAATAACGCAAAAAACATATACTGACTATGTTTACTGATTCTGGGGAAAATGGTAAATAAGTATTAAGAAACTTGATGATCATTCAGTCATTTCAGATATTTAAATTGAGAACCTTTTTCAAACTTTATTTATGTTTTCTATTGATTAATAACCCAAAAAACATGGTAAATGAGTATCAAGAAACTTGATGATCATTCAGTTATTTCAGATATTTCCACATATCTTCCACCAAGACCATTCGTGGTAGGTTGTGGGAAAACTGGTTGCTGTTAAACGGTTTTAACCTGCTTATTTTATTTTTGTATTCATACTGATAGATGATAGAGGCACATTTCCAACATTTGTTGCAAGGAAATGAGAAAACTTGCGAAAAATCTTGCAAGGAAATGTGCCTCTACCATCTATAAATCGCACTCAGGCGCAGATGGACAATTCTCTGTCAAATAATGACAGTAACCAATTACTCCATAGGTGGAGAGTAGTAGGGATTATTATTATTATTATTGAAATTGTATTTTTGCTACTTCTATAAAAAAAATTATATACTCAATATTATATCGCAATTATTTCTTGTAATTCATATATTTCAAATTTTTAAACATATTCGAGTTTCTCCAACTTACTTACTTGGCTTATTTGGTTTACTTACTTAGTTACTTGGCAACTGAAAACGTTCAGATTTTGTTTTCAGTGCAGGCTTTTAAATGTATACCAATTTTACAAGATTTAGTGTTATGCATACTTACGAGAATTATGTTATGTAACATTCTTGCGCTATTAACGTGGTATACTTTTAATAACTAGCTACCTCATTATAAGGAGTTTTCTATATTTGTTGTCACTTTTAGCATCCAACTTTATTTTCACTTTATAAATTATATGACCTAATACTGGTAGATTATGTGATAAAATGCGTAAGGCAGTGGATCCCAAACTTTTTGTACTGACATTTTTTCATTAAAAAAATCTCCTTAAGATTTTTTTATCACATAATCTACGTTTTTAAATTTTCAGTTTTATTTTTCAATTTCTTATAATTTTTTTAATTTTCTTTTTCTTATAAATATTGCACATTTTGGATATAGGCATTAGTATATATTTTATGTTTGATAAAACAGAAAAGGAAATTTCTCAAGTATTAAGAAATAGATTATTTTTTTTAGGTCTACAGGGTAAGTTGTTTTTCATTTTAAGCATTGGGATCTGTAAAACCATAAGACATAGAGATTCGGTTTAATAGGGAAAGAGTTGTCGTTTAAAGTGCTTATGCAAGATATGTTTTTTTTTTTTTTTAAATAACACAGTTTTTGAGTTATAAAACAAACTTTTTTTTTTAATGGCAGTCATAGTTGGCTTTGATATTTTTAAAAAGGACGCATTTTTCTCTTATAGCGATACAAGGTTTGCTATACTTTCTTTGATAAATAAAGCCATCTTTTCGAAAATCAAATTTATGAAAATTATTGCTTACTTTGACAAATACAAACGATACAAAACTGTTTGTATTATTGAGAGTAGGAAAAACATATAGTGCAAATATATAAAAAAAGGAGACAAAGGAAATTGTAATAACTATAGTGGTATAACGCTAATCAATATAGGGACAAAACTACAAGATTTTTACTTAGATACAACGATGCAAGGTTAGCTATACTTACTTTGATAAATAAACGCTATGCAGGAATTTTCGTAGTATAATTTGAATATAATTTAGTATAATTAGAATAGAAAAACTAATATCTTTTCGTAGTAAGAGAAGACAAACATTATTTCAATGGCAAACTCTATTTTTACTACTCTCTATAATACAAATAGTTCTATATCATGTTTATTTGTCAAAGTAAGTAATAGTTTCCATAAAGTTAATTTTCGAAGATGGCCTTTACTTATCAAAGTAAGTATAGCAAACCTTGTATTGCTATAAATAGAACAAATTGTGCTTTTTAAAAATGTGAATGCCAACTATGAATGCCTTTTAAAAAAATAAAGTTTGTATTATAACTCAAAGCTGTGTATTTTCAAAAAAGAAAAGCATATCTTGCATAAACTCTTAAACTCTTTCCTCATTTAACCGAATCTCTATGTCTTCTAGTTGTCGATATCCCAATGCTTACAATGAAAAGGCTCACCCTGTATATGATACGTGTTATTAAAGCACTCCTGTGCGAAAATGTATCATACAAAGTATATTCTACGACACCTATTATTTAAGACAGCTAAAATTTGATGTGTGTATGAATTGTGTGTATCACTTATTTTACGCACTGTTGATAATTTTACGCACAGATGATTTTTTTACGCACTTGTGCCAAAAAGTATCATTTTACGCACTGTGACCAGTGCGTAAAAACTTAGTTTACGTACTGTCGTAGAAAAAAAATTATTTTCTAATGCAATAGTAATACATGTTCCAAAAGCACTACTGTATGAAAATGTATCATACAGAGTTTATTCTACGACACCTATTATCTAAGACAGCTAAAATTTTATGTGTATATGAATTTTGTGTATCACTTATTTTACGCACAGTTAATGATTTTACGCGCAGAAGATTTTTGTGCGTACTTGTGCCAAAAACCGGCTGTGACCAGTGCGTAAAAACTTAGTTTACGTACTGTCGTAGAAAAAAATATATTTTCTAATGCAATAGTAATACTTTTTTAGTATGGAAAACACCGGCATAAGGGTTTCTGTTTCATTGCAATTAACGTCAGCTGCATCAATAATGCATAAATGATTTCCACCGATTCGAAGAAACCAGTTGCTCGCGTGACTAGAATACAATAAATCACCACTAGTTGTGGAACAATCAAAGGTGCATGGACGCTTGGAAATGCGATTTATATAGGCGAGAATTTCAAATTACACACGAGATATATCCTACGGAAATGCTCCAATTTTTCGGACTAGTAACTTATTGGTACATAATATAATAAAGCGTTTGCATAACTGAGTCGCTCCTAGGAGAAATCGGAGTATTTAATGCACAATTCCTGTCCGACATTAAAAAGAGCAACTGTTACAGGTAGTAATCTATAACATCTGACTGACATTTCAGAGCATAATTATGACTCTCGCATGTCGCAACAAAAAATTCTTCGTTTTCAAACATATTAATCCGCACGTTTTTTTTAATTATTATTTTTTACTCTGCCCCGCTGTTGTGAAAATCGCGTTCCTACTGAATTACGCAATGATAAGTGGAAATTATTGGTCTATTATTAATAATTACAAGTTTCGTATGCACACCGAATCATTACGGTATTCATTAATATTGGCCTTGAGAACGTGCCTCGAAATGAGTCTCATGACCTGCCGTAATATTTATTGAATGAACAATGCACTCACGAAGTGAAAGAAGAATATAAACAATAATAACTAGCATCTGATGCGGTTTTACGTCTCTTATTTGAAGGCTTCGTGTGAGGAAGTGTCGTTTGATTTCTTAAGTCAAATGTGTAATTTCCTCTTTCGAAATACTTAATTTAACCTGTTATTAATAACATCTTATGTAAACTTGACAAGATTTCGAAGTAATTATGCATAATTTAACCATTTTAATTTAATCGTTATTATAGAGACTATCAGATTAATATTTGAAAAGTGAAAATAACATGTTTGAAAATGAATTTTGTCTACATAATGTCTTATTAGATTAACCGACTTTCATAAAATTGATTGCGTATACTACGTACTCTCTGTACACCTAGATTCCAACAGATCCAACGACGCACATCGTACTCTCACAACTTTCAGTTGCATACAGATTGTCCAATTCATAACTAGTTTATTAGTGCAGCAATTGCAAGCCGTAAAATTTATAGTCGCTAATTGCACATATCCGAAAACCTTTCTATGGTCCTTTCCAATCCATATACTAACAGTAATCATATAATCTACACTGGAAAGGTTAAATCTATAAGCACGATTTAAGCTTAGCGAAATTAAACAACGGTTGGGAAATACGTACCTAATGTAGAATGCAGTACAGCAATCACTATTGTCGTGATGCAGTTCAAGTTCATAGTCGATGCTTCATTTGTGCATGCATTGAGTGGATTCCTTCCTGCAAGTTCAGAACAGTATAAATTTCTATTTCATGTGTACAGGAGAAAGTGTGAAAATAATCATTCCTTAATAGCCAAGTAAGTATAGTTGTCAATTTTAAATCATCGCCAATAAAAAAATATAGATCAATAGAAAACTAGTGAAAGCTGCGAATTCATTAATAATGATAGAAGTTCAACCCAGGAAAACGCCCCAGCCTAACTAATAATTTGCAATTTTTCTAATTCTCTACCAATTAATTAACCCCATCGCCGAAAACCGGTTTTCTAAACGCCTCTTTATACCACCTACTTGTCTCTCAGTTCAAATCCGATATCCGATAGGTACAAACAATGTATACACCAAAGAGAAAACTCCTGGCGTATATAAATATACCTTCATGTGTACACATCATAAATTAGACTTATGAATTATAAAAAAAAAAACAGGAAACGTACGCGCTAAATTTCTTATGTCACGAATGAATGTTTAATCCTCCATGGCGTGGATAAGTGTTCGGATCATTTTGCATCGCATCGTTACCCATGTAAACACATGGAGAGCAGTTTCCGCAAGTACATGATCAAATATTGCGATTTTCCTAGCTGCCGTTTAAATTAATAATAAAATTGAGAAAGTGCACTGTCACACTGATGAATGTAAAAAGGAAACGGTAACTTATCTAAAATGCTGTAAATGTTTAAAGCATTTGTGATGTAAGGTTGCATAATGAAGTTTAAAAGTTTAACTATCTTTTATCTGCTTGCAAATTATGAACTTTGATTCCTTATTATGCATATGGTTTCGCATGGTTATAAAATACAAATCAGAAATTGAGAAACAAATTGTTTCTCTTTACATTTTACTTATTACAATTTGTATACTCGCTATTTTTAATATAATTAGTACTATTTTAAATTGCATTTTTGAGTGTAATATCTAATGGTTATGATTGTGTTGTGAATAAACGAACAAGTTAATACTTAGTACGTAGACGTTATTACATTATTAACGTCGACGTATTAATCTGTTCGTTTATTCCTACTGAGTTATTTTACAACCAATCATTATTGTAAATAAATAATAACATAACTTATAATAATAATAATAATAATACATATTATAATATAATATTATAATATAATTATAATAAATAATAAGGAATCATAGTTCATAATTTGCAAGAAGATAAAATCTAGTTAAACTTTTAAATTCAATTATGCAACCTTACATCACAAATGCTTTAAATATTTACAGAATTTTAGATAAGTTACCGTTTCCTTTTTACATTCATCAGTGTGACATTATTTGTCTAAATTGATGTGGGCCCATGTAGGGTGTCCCACGCAAATCGTTGGTTAAAAGTTTATTCCTGATTAAATATTAATTTTAAAAAAAACACACACACATAGTTCATCATGATCTACCAAAATAAAATACGTTCGTGTCTGTATCACTTCCGGTTCTATCGAAAGTGGCTATCAACTTTAATTTGACAAAACCAAAAACACACACATAATTCATCATAATCTACCTAAATAAAATACGTACTTGTTTCTATCACATCCGGTTCTACCGAAACTGGCTATCAACTTTGTTATTTTAAATTGAACACCCTGTATATTTTTACATATTCAGATTGCTCGTGTAATTCTGAACACATTTTCAAGTCAATAGAACACTTAAGTAGTTTTTGGGGAAAATAATAATTTCCGAAATTTTTGCGTCAAATATACGATTTAAAAAACATTTATAATTTCTGTTATGAATTATATAGAAACTTGTTTGCATATTGTAGTTGTATCCTGGCTCTATCATTAATTAGCACAGACTTATTGGTGCTCTGGAGCTTTCTGTGCCGCCAGCTTACTGTTTACTCCATTTCCCGAGACCAAAGGTAAAAGTTTCATAGAAATTCAAAAAATGTTTCATAAAAGTTATTAATTAGGCGGAAATTCCGCAAGTCGAGAGCCAGTAAAATATATAAAATATATTATTGCTACTAACATGTAAACATATAAAATATAAAATATAAAATATTGCTACTAAGTAATTAATTTCATGTTGCTGAAATTATTAAAAGGTATAATTTACATTACATAGTTTTCCCATCGAAAAAGATCAACAAAATAAATTAGTTTCTATGATGTTCAGTTTTAATTATTTATTTATAATTATAACTGTAGAAAATTCAATAATTATATTCTAGCTCATAAAAAGTTTATTAAACCTGATGTTTTAAGCATGATAATCTTATTTATTAAATTTGCATTTCTATCACCATATTCATATTGCAAAAATTTCTCAGAATTATTACAAATACTTCAATATGTTATAAAATGTAAAACTCAGAAAATACCGTAACTAAGGTGGTTCCATAATTATCATATATACAGGGTGGCCCACCTATCAAAATTTACATTTCTATCACCATATTCATATTGCAAAAAATTCTCAGAATTATTAAAAATACTTCAATATATTATAAAATGTAAAAATCAGAAAATACCGTAACGAAGGTCGTTCCATAATTATCATATATACAGGGTGGCCCACCTATCCTCGCTCGGAACATTGGTGCTAGACTAATAAAAATTGAGGAAGAAATCTGATTGGAAGTTATTGGACACTTCGACACAGATACTAAGAATGAAAGGGAAATCCATTTAAAAAGGAGACCAAATTTCGTGTTCCGGATTTACGGTACACTCTGTACACTCGAAAATAGTCTTAAAAAGTAGCACATCAAGTGCGCAATAACTTCCAATCAGATATTTTCATTAATTCTCATTAGTCTAGCAGCAATGGTCCGAGCGACGATAAGTGGGCCACTCTGTACTTGCAACAGCAATACATTTTAGATTTTTTCTGAAAATCTCATTTTTTAGGCAATTTTCATACTCATATTGAGCTGAAATTACATGAAAATGTTTGGAATACTTTTTGGAATACTAGAAATTGAGAAACTAAGAATGAAAACAGAATATAGCCAATTATAGCCAGACTATAGGTACCCCATTCGTAGTTTTTCAGTATTTTCATGTAACTTCGAGGACGATATGCTAAATATTGGTCTATTTATAATATTATCAAATATTCCAATTTTATTGTAATTTCGAGGGTTTTTTTTAGCTCAATTATTAATTATTTATTGTAATCACATAGAGCCCAAATTTCATGAAAATCTTTAAAATACTTTAATATATCAGAAATTATGAAAAACAGAAAATCTGAACTGCCTTGAATAAAAACATAACCTCTATGTGTAACATATGCCAAAATTGACAGGTTGCTTGCACCGACGCCGCTAATGAGTTGATTTTTTTTTTTTTAGAATTACACATAGGAAATTCCTTGCTGGTAGATGCAGGCAACCAGTTATACATTGTCCATCATATGTGTAATAAGGAAAAAAAAGCCCGTTATAGCTGAACATCAATACATTTTCTCAGATAATTTTAATATTGGCTGAAACAATTTTCACCTATTTTCAAATAATTTTGTAATCACATTGAGCTCAAATTTCATGGAAATGTTTAAAATATTTTAGTATATCAGAATTGATGAAAAATAGAATAAACCCCATCCGCAGTTTTTCAGAATTTTTATCTAAAGTCGAAGACGACTTGCGAATTCTTCTTGGTTTTGAGATATTGTCAAAAATTCTAATTTAATTGTAATTTCCACAGTTATATTGAGCTCAAATTTCAGAAACATTGAATATTACTTAATGTATCAAAATATATAATAATCCAAATATTTCCCATCCCTTGTTTTTGAACAATTTTCACCTTTACTTTAAATGTCATTGAAATTTAACATCTTATCAAGAATATATTATTTTTATGCAAATTCCCTCCTTCAATTGTTCTCAAATTTTACAAAATTATTAAAAATACTTTAAAATATTATAAAATGTAAAACTCAGAAAATAATCTATCTATCGTTGCCAGAATTTTCTTATATAGCTGAACATCAATACATTTTCTCAGATATTTTTTATTTTGGCTGAAACAAGTTTTACCTATTTTCAAACAATTTTCGTAATCACATTGCGCTCAAATTTTATGAAAAGGTAAAATGAATATTAATATGTCAGAAATTATGAAAATTGAATATACTCCATCCGTAGTTTTTCAGAATTTTCATTTAATGTCGAAGGCAAATTGCAAATTCTACTGGGTTTTGATATATTGTCAAAAATTCTAATGTAATTGTAATTACCACAGTTATATTGAGCTCAAATTTCAGAAACATATTGAATATTACTTAATGTATCAAAATATTTAATAATCCAAATATACCCCATCCCTTGTTTTTGAACAATTTTCACCTTAACTTTAAATATCATTGAAATTTAACATCTTATCAAGAATAATTTGTTTTTATACAAATTCTCTGCTTCAATTGTTCTCAAATTTTACAAAATTATTAAAAATACTTCAAAATATTATAAAATGTAAAAATCAGAAAAAAACCTATCTATCGTTTTCCAGAATTTTCTTATATAGCTGAACATCAATACATTTTCTCAGATATTTTAAATTTTTGCTGAAACAATTTTCACCTATTTTCAAATAATTTTCGTAATCACATTGAGCTCAAATTTCATGAAAATGTATAATAAACTTTAATATATCAGAAATTATGAAAATTGAATATACCCCATTCGTAGTTTTTCAGAATTTTCATTTAATGTCGAAGGCAAATTGCAAATTCTACTGGGTTTTGATATATTGTCAAAAATTCTAATGTAATTGTAATTACCACAGTTATATTGAGCTCAAATTTCAGAAACATATTGAATATTACTTAATGTATCAAAATATTTAATAATCCAAATATACCCCATCCCTTGTTTTTGAACAATTTTCACCTTAACTTTAAATATCATTGAAATTTAACATCTTATCAAGAATAATTTGTTTTTATACAAATTCTCTGCTTCAATTGTTCTCAAATTTTACAAAATTATTAAAAATACTTCAAAATATTATAAAATGTAAAAATCAGAAAAAAACCTATCTATCGTTTTCCAGAATTTTCTTATATAGCTGAACATCAATACATTTTCTCAGATATTTTAAATTTTTGCTGAAACAATTTTCACCTATTTTCAAATAATTTTCGTAATCACATTGAGCTCAAATTTCATGAAAATGTATAATAAACTTTAATATATCAGAAATTATGAAAATTGAATATACCCCATTCGTAGTTTTTCAGAATTTTCATTTAATGTCGAAGGCAAATTGCAAATTCTACTGGGTTTTGAAATATTGTCAAAAATTCTAATGTAATTGTAATTATCACAGTTATATTGAGCCGAAATTTCACAAACTTATTGAATATTTATAATGTATCAAAATATACAATAATGCAAATACACCCCATCCTTGTTTTTGAACAATTTTCACCTAAACTTTAAATTTCATTGAAATTTAACATCTTATCAAGAATAATGTATTTGTATACAAATTTCCTGCTGCAATTGTTCTCAAATTTTACAAAAGTATTAAAAATACTTCAAAATATTATATAATGTAAAAATCAGAAGATAACCTACCGATCGTTTTCCTGAATTTTCTTATATAGCTGAACATAAATACATTTTCACAGATATCTTTAATTTTGGCCGAAACAATTTTCACCTATTTTCAAATAATTTTCGTAATCACATTGAGCTCAAATTTCATGAAAATGTATAATAAACATTAATATGTCAGAAATTATGAAAATTGAATATACCCCATCCTTAGTTTTTCAGAATTTTCATCTAAAGTCGAAGACAAGTTGAAAATTCTTCTTGGTGTTGAAATATTGTAAAAAAAATCTAATTTAATTGTAATTACCACAGTTATATTGCGCTCAAATTTCAGCAACATATTGAATATTACTTAATGTATCAAAATATATAATAATCCAAATATACCCTATCCCTTTTTTTTGAACAATTTTCACCTTAACTTTAAATATCATTGAATTTTAACATCTCATCAAGAATAATTTACTTTTATGCAAATTTCCTGCTTCAATTATCTACAATTTTACAATATTATTAAAAATGCGTCAAAATATTATGAAATGTAAAAATCAGATAGGTTCAAAATAACCTATCTGTCGTTTTCCAGAATTTTCTTATATAGTTGAACATCAAAACATTTTCACAGATATTTATAATTTTGGCTGAAACAATTTTCACCTATTTTCGAATAATTTTCGTAATATATTGAGCTCAAATTTCATGAAAATGTGTAATAAACTTTAATATATCTGAAATTATGAAAAACAGAATATACCTCATCCGCAGTTTTTCAGAATTTTCATTGACGAATTGCGAATTTTTCTGAACTTCGGAATATTGTAAAAAAACTTTTTTTTAAATTTAATTCATGTTCAATACATAAAAAAAATGTTTACACTTGTCCAGACAATGGGTTTCAGTATTGTATATAAGCTAAATATAATATATGACCAAATATGACTGATATAAAAACAAAAAAAAATACAAAGAAAGTAAAACATCACTGATAAAATAGTTGTATAATCAAAACTTAAGAGCTATTGCATAAACGAAAAGTAAACGGTCTTACGTAACAAATATCACAGGTCAACCAATTGTATAAAGAAAACTTAAAAGGTAGTGTATATACATATATATAGAAGGTAAGGATAAAATGAATATTTACAGTTGTATAATTAAAACTTAAAAGCTAATGTATATATATATATATATATATAATAATATAAGATATAATAAGATAATGATAACATGTACACTTAAAATTGAGCAAGAGTTACAGTTTTTTAAAACTCTCCCCATTGTAATTGTAATTACCACAGTTCTATTGAGCTCAAATTTCACAAACTTATTGAATATTTATAATGTATCATAATATATAATAATCCAAATATACCCCATCCCTTGTTTTTGAACATTTTTTACCTTAACTTTAAATTTCATTGAATTTTATCACCTTATCAAGAATAATTTATTTTTATGCAAATTCCTTGCTTCAATTGTTCTCAAATTTTACAAAATTATTAAAAATACTTCAAAAAATTATAAAATGTAAAAATCGGAAAATAACCTCTCTATCGTTTTCCAGAATTTTGTTAAATAGCTGAACATCAATACCTATTGTGCTCAAAATTCATTAAAATGTTTGCAATTTATTTAATTTAAGACGCATAATAGATTATAAGTATTCTCTAGTTAAGTATTGCAAATTAAGTTATCTATCATACGAGCTATCAATGGACCTCTACTGAAATTTAAGAAAAATGAGTTTACCTCTCTTGCGGTGGCTAAACAATTGAAGATCATTTGCCTGCCAAAAGTTATCCCCCTTGAATTAAAACTTGTGGTGTTTCAGCGATTTCATGAAAAAACATTATTTTCGTAGATATTTAGGGTGTTGCCTTTCTTTCGGGACACCTTGTATGTACTTATATTTATGTTTATATAATTCATTTTGATACAAAAAACCATTGCTCATCTCTTATAATCAATAATCATAATCTACGAACGAGTTTCTGAAATTTAAAGAATCACATGGAAAGAATGACATCAATTATTATGACGAAGTATCAATTATGACCTAATTCTTAGTTACATAACATCGCTGTTAAAATATGTACAGACCAGGGGCATTATTTGTTCGCATTTATCCTTGAAAAGTTAGCCCTGCACTTTTCGTGTTGTTGACATAAATCAAGTTATTCTGCAAATACTTATGTGTTGTATCATTCTGTAGTATGTTTTCTCTTTGAATTGCACCCCAGACAATGCAAAGTTAACACCACAACTCCGTGCACATAATCACGAGTGACAAGAAGTTTGCAGACTCGTCCATCGAGGCATCCTGACATGGCATTCAATAAGAGACTCATCTGAGTGAGAGCACCTGACCTTATTTGATAGTCCTAAACCCTGACCTATCTGCATGGGAACGAAATTCTGGCGTTAGGATCCATAAACCAGAAGTTAGCAGTACACAGTACAGGCTGATACAACGGCATATATTTCAGTGATTAAATTTAGTTGTAGTGAAGAGATTTAATGAGCGTCGACATTTCGTGATCTATGCCCCTATAAATCCAACTTCGACGTTAAACTCCCTCTAATTACTCTTATTGCACATAGCAAGGGTTGACTAAACGGGAACACGTAAATACACCGCGGTAATGACTCCCAATGATCCTATATGTTCTTAGTTTCATGAAAGTTTCGTTAATTTCTAAGTTATAAAAGTGTTCAATTATTAGGTATCAATTAGAAAGATAAGCTACATAAATACAATATTTTATAGATTTCAGCCTTTTAGGATATTTGATGCCATCTGGTTTTATTCTGTCACTCTCTTCCATTATTTTTACACGCAATGTTCTGCGACCGATTTCAACGTTACCCCTTATCTTCGAGCGTTTCTGGTCCAAACATTAAGGTATAATTGGAGATGTTAAAAATGCCAATAAACTCATGTCCAATTCATGTGCCTCAATAGCCACATACAAATTGCACCTTATATCCACATATAGTAAATAGGTTCCATCATTACCACACTTAGAAAACAATTGAAACATTAAACATCTTCTATCACAACTAATTAGTATTTTTTTAACTTATTTTCTACTATGACTTTTTTTTAACGTAAGAAACAAGGTAAAGCAGATAATACTCAAGAACAAACAGAAGTTATGGGAAGAATTTGGAGACAAACTTGAAAGAAATAGGATGGAAAACCAAAAACTAAACAGCGTAATCAAAAGGAACATACAAATCCAGAAATCAATAAAAGCAAAGAAATTCTCAACTAGATAACAGCTATAACGACATAGGTTAGGACATTTTGTGCTTCGTATAGCACCCCTGATCACACCCTTAAGTTTTGACCTTTTTAATCGCCCTATATATTAGAAGATAAAATATATTTTCATTGATTAATTAATCTACAAATAACGGCATAGGAATACCGTTTTCCTCGTATTTTTTTGAAATTAATGCTAATTTCGATAATCAAGGAATTAATGCGTATTATGTAAATAATGGACTGGCTACATTCCAGCACCACTTTTTACAGCTAAAAATGCTGCAAGTCAAGCGCCATGTACAGGTCTACAGGTTTATTTCTTAAATAGGGGACAATGACTGAATTATACATGCTAATAAAGATGTTTGTGTGTCACGTATGTGGAATATACTCAAATGTCTGGTAATAGTATTCGGCCAGAAACTGCTATTAAGAAACGTGTTTTTATTAAGTAGCTATTTTTGAGGTTGCAGTACATAAACTTAATTTGTAAATACATATATATATATATATATATATATATATATATATATATATATATATATATATATATATATATATATATATATATATATTTCTTTAATTATTTATATAATAAGCATAGCATGGCATAGTTATGTTTTTGCATAAAAGAATACGTAAAAGCATATTTCGGCACATATTTTATTAAAAAAATATTTTTCCTTATTTTGGCACATTTGGCACACTGTTTTCACAACAATTTCGCAATTTTGCCAAGTCTCAAAACACAGAAAACATTTTAACACGTATGTCATGCTATTTTTCTGCAAATTCAGTTTTTCCTAGATACTGTTTAGAGTAGGTACTGTTTTCTAGATAATAATAATAATAATCTACTACTAGATTTTTTTAATTTTTTTAAATTTATTTAATTCTAATATCTAATAATAAGATCATTGTGTACTTAGTATTATGTAAATATAAGTAACATTTTAAACCCACTTCTATATGGATTCATTTTTTAGAATGGACCATTGGCTGAAAATCGTGAAACAATTTGTAAAATTCTTAATTATTCCAGAAAGAACAATCTGCTTGCATTACATCACCACCGATATTGCCATTTGAAAATATCAAAATTCGATCATTATTTCAGAACACCCTGTGTATTCAACATGTCTCCAAATTTTGTGTATGTTTTGGCACATTGCTTGAGTACTTGCATATCTTCTTTCATTGATCTCTTATAATAAGGTTTTGTTGAATTCTTTTCCAGGTTCATGACTTTTCCTTAAATTTGATTAAAATGTGAATAACTTTGCAACGTTGCATTCGATCCCTGAGAATGTCGATGATTTGTGAAGCTTACATGAAGCAAATTCCAAAAATTTAAGAATATACAGAGTGTATCATAAATCCGGAATACAATATTTGACCTCGTTTTTAAATGGAAAACCCTGTATATTCTTTAATTTTTTGAATCTTCTTCATGTGGCCTTCACAAATTAGTTTTATTTTTAGGGATCAGACGCAACGCTGCCTTATTCATATTGTAATAAAATTTAACGAAAAATCATGGACCTAGAATAAAATTCAACAAAACATTATTATAAGAGATCAATGAAAGAATGTGGGTATGCAAGTACCCAAGCAATGTGTTAAAACATTCACAATATTTGGAGTCACGTTGAATACACAGCATGTTCTGAAACAACAATCGAATTTTGCTATTTTCAAATGGCTAAAGCTATTATTTTAAATGGAACACCCTGTATATAGCATCATATTCTGGGTGCTCATCTAATGAGCTATTCAATGGTAGCATATGGACTATAATCAGCACTCAGAATGTGATGCTATATACAGGGTGTTCTATTTGAAAAAAAAATAGGTTTAGCCATTTGAAAATAGCAAAATTGTATCGCAGTTTCAGCACACCCTGTGTATTCTACGTGACTGAAAATATTGTATATATTTTGGCACATTGCTTAGGTACTTGCATACGCAGATTCATTCATTGGTCCCTTATAATAAGGTTTTGTTGAATTTTTTTCCACGTTCATGATTTTTCGTTATATTTGATTAAAATGTGAATAACTAGGCAAGTTGCATCTGATCTCAAAAATAAAAATGATTGGTGAAGCCCACATAAAGCAGATTCTGAAAATGAAATCTTATACAGGGTGATCAATTTAAAAAAGAGACCGAATTTTGTGTCCCGGATTTATTTTACATTCTGTATATTCTTTAATTTTTGGAATCTGCTTCATGTGGGCTTCACAAATCATCTATATTCTCAGGGATCAGATTCAACGTTGCAAAGTTATTCACATTTTAATCAAATCTAACAAAAACTCATGGACCTGGAAAAAAATTCGAAAATAATTTTTAAAGGTAGCACATCAAGTGTCCAATAACTTCCAATCAGATGTTTTCCTAAATTTTCACTAGTCTAGCAGCTATGGTCCGAGCGAGGATAGGTGGGCCACCCTGTATATTATGTTTGGTGAAACATGATTGTGGCAAATATATCTTCTACTTTACGTATGTAAGTATGTAATAACATAAATAAATTACTCTTACTCTTACTCACTCTTACTCTCTTACTCTTACTAATAATCGACAGTAAAGGAAATAATGTCATCGAAAATATACTATCGAATTGCACTGTAATTGAACAATGTTATTTCTTCAATCTATAGATATGTATAACAAAAATGGTAAATTTTAACACGTGGTAAATGTATGCATGATTAGGTTAGGTTAGGCCCATTTTATGTCTTTTTTGTGTTATTTAATTACAGCCCATTTCATAATAAACTACTTTAAAACGCTTTAACAAAAGTGAACTTTAAGTAAAAGTAAGCTTTAAACTCTACTTAAAGTTCGGTCTGTTTCAATAACCTTCACATTAAAGTCAACTTTAACGGATAAATTTGTGTTATGACACACATTTTGAAAATTAAATTGTGCTTTAAAATTTAAAGTCACTTTAAGTTTATTATGAAATTGGCTGTTACTATTTCATTACGTGCTTTAGATGTGTTAGAAAATTAATAAATTTTTAAAAAATGTACAATTTTCTCATCACATTTTTATTAAGTGTGACTTACCATAAATTAAATCAAATGTATGCTTGGTAAGGTTAGGTTAGGTTAGATATATTTTGTGGTTTTGTAAGTTTTTAATCACTATTTCATTAAGTGTTTTTGATGTGTTAGAAAATTAATTAATTTTAAAAAAATGTACAGTTTTCTCATCACATTTTTATTAAGTGTGACTTACCATAAATTAAATCAAATGTATGCTTGGTAAGGTTAGGTTAGGTTAGATATATTTTGTGGTTTTGTAAGTTTTTAATCACTATTTCATTAAGTGTTTTTGATGTGTTAGAAAATTAATTAATATACAATAAATTAATTTAAATGTATGCGTGGTAAGGTTCAGTTAGGTTCATTTTGTGCATTTTTTATTTTATAATTACACAATACACATTATTTCTATACATTTTTCACGACTATATGTATGAAATCGTAAAACTTT
This sequence comes from Othius punctulatus, assembly GCA_951805005.1. NCBI lineage: Eukaryota > Metazoa > Arthropoda > Insecta > Coleoptera > Staphylinidae > Othius > Othius punctulatus. The sequence continues at coordinate 43,737,214 of OX638145.1, read as the reverse complement.
AACATAATTTGTTTAACTTGTTAATGTTTGTTTAACTTTGTTTAATATTTTATTTAACTTTAACTTATCATAAGTTTTATTCTACTTGCAAAATATGATAAATTTTATTATCTGTAATAGTTTTTGGAAAAGTATGCCCCGCTCAGAATTCACAAAATTCCTATGTGGCGCTTGTGCCAAAAAGTTTGGAAACACCTCTTTTATGGTACAAGTAGTCTTGACGAACCCATAGACATGAAGAAAGAAAATGTGACAATTTAAAAGTGGGTTGTGAATGAAAAATAAAATGGGCCAAAGCCTTAAAAAAATATGCACAGCAATCTTCAATCCATTGTAAACGGTAGATAATTAAATTATTGCAAACGATATCTAATACCGTTAGTTCCTACGCTATAATCTGCTTTGCAATACACTTAACGGGTTACAATAACTTCGATGCCAAGTTCTCTTAGAACTACCGTTTGCATGCAAGTGCACTTTATCGCGTAAACTCTTTTAAGAATGTGTTTCATGCTTACTCTGACTCGAAACAACACAATACATACTTGTTAGAGGAAGAGAATGCCATTGAATATTAATTCATATATTAGTTTTTGTTTTACACATAAAAAATTTATAGATTTATTGAATCATATTACTAATATGATAAAGTTAATATTATTATTTGTTCATTTAAATCGCTTATAAAGAGCATAATATTGAATATTGAAGAAATAAATTATTTATAGATACGTAATTTATTATAATATTACCATGAAAATGTAAAGTTTTTTTTAACTATACAGTGTCCCAAAAATAGTGTACAAGCGCGCCACTCGGGTATGGCAACTATTATATTACTTTCTGTTATTTTGTAATTATCAATGTGCTTGATAACCAACCAATCGCATCTTCAACCACCAATGTTTTAAACATTTTTTTTTTGTTTAGTTTGAATCTTAAAAATGTGTATTGAATTCTCTCAGTTGTAACAAGTTTTCGAAAACAAATTGCTTGGTTTCCGAAAATTGACTTGCCTGTCGACGTTAAAGTTATTATTGTTATTTTTACAATGTACTAAAATTATTTATTCTATTATGGTTACCGCCCAATTCTTTAGTTTTAACGCCAGTTTTTTCATTAACTACAACAAATCCGTGACAACAATATAATTATAATAAACATAATAATATTGTGATTTTTTTTTCATCAACATAAATGCTTTCCCTGGATATTTATAAGTGTAGGTCTGTGAGTATTAATATATTTGATAAGTAATAAAGTAGTTATTTCAAATGATTCATTCGATAGTTTAGTTGCATTGTATTTGAATAATGCATCGCCATCATATTTATTCAGTATACCAAAATGATTAGTTTAACGTTTCACTATATTAACTTTTTCCTTGCAATCTCGTACATATTCAGAATTCGAAAGTCGATCATCCCCCAACAATAAATTAGCATATACTGTAAAAGCGTTCATTGTACGATAACAGCGATGCGATTTTGTGCCATATTTACAGAAAACTCCATTTTCGTCAACAAAGCCCCTCTTTCGCGCTCTCGGCAATCGCGTTTTTGTGTGCTTGAGACATTTTTTAGTAACAGAATTTGCATCTCTAATTAGTCATTTAGCAGCTTTACGGGGTCAATGTCCTTCCTAGACGGAACTAAAGCTTCCTAATCCCTGTTTTATTTTGTCGCTTGAACCTTCTCAACTGCCATTATGAATTTTCGCTCCAGTAAGACGACAATTAGCGAAATTACTATTTGATAGAAAACTCCGACGTTCTTGTTACAAAATATATCGTCGTCCACGTTAAATGCAATTAAACTTTCACACATGTTATGCAATAATGTATTGCGTAAATCTTCTGCAGCAAGATGTTATATTTTTTAGTTATGGATACGAGTACAAGACATTATCTGGAATAAAGTGGAATTTCTGATTCATATTTATTGTGTAAAAGAAACTTGGTTCCTTTTTACAGTTTACAGTTTATTTGCTAGATATATTAATTATTTTTCTTAAATGCACATTACTCTATTACATTTACCTTAAGCATGCAAACGACCATATAAAACGCTATTCTTTGCTCGAAAAAGCATGAGTCATTGTCAGATCTCGTCGGGTGACTATAATAAAAATATTTTAATATGATAATAAGGAATAGGCTTATATTTTAGAAATAAAATCAATTTTCACAACTTATAGTTATTGCATGAAGGTGATTTCTCGCTTCGTTGACTTGCCCTATACATTTAAAGCTAGATTAACACCATCAACGGGTTCTTGTGCAATTTCGTTGTAAAGTCAGCGCCTTGACTTAACAAATCGTAATTAGCACTGAATTAAACTCTAGTACAATACCGAAGCTCGACCATGAAAACTTCTACAATGCACTTCCCATAATTAATGCCTAATTATATTAATTGTACATAAGCATGAGGACATCGAAATAATAGAAATGGGAAAAGAATTAATCGAATTAAGATTTCAGTCATGAATTGTTTAAATGCATCAGAATACCGAAATAAAATCAGTAAACTGATTAACATACAAATTCCGAAATTACTGAACTACCACCTAAATAACTATGATTCAATTTCTTTTGTGTGCACTTAAATAAATCTATCAAGATAGATCGATCATCTGTTCACTATAATTTTGACCATTGTTTCTATGTAGGTACATTTATTGTGTATTGTGTGTTGCAAATCTGTGATGGGTGGGAAAAACAGTATAAGTCGAAAATTTGGAAAAAATGAGTTAAGTCAAATTATATTTCAGAAAGTGATGCTGTACATTGTGTTTGAAATAATATATGTCACATTATTCAGTTAAGGCTTTTAAATAGGTTGGCAGTTTTAGTACAACTTTAAATGCTACGATTATTGGAGGGAAAAAAGGTATAAGTCGACGCTTCCTTAAAATGCTAATTCTTGACTTATACTGTTTTTCCCACCCATCACAGAAATATAAGATGTATAAAATTTATTTTCTACTCTTTCTCGTGTGGACAGTTTCAACATTTCATTTCATTTGATCAAAAACATAAAAACATAGTTAATGGCTGAAATGATAGAGAGTTCAAAATACAAAATATAAAATATGTATTGTATTGTCGTAGTCGTAGTTTTGGGGTTCCCAATAAACTAAAAATTTGAAAAAATGCATCTGAACACAGATGTTTCAATTTGTATTTTTTTGTTACGTACTTACTGATACAGATATTTTAGGTGGTTTTTGTTTATTTATATTTTGAAGAAAATATATTTTTCCAAAAATAAGCCGAACTAGTAAGAACCAATAAACGACCTTTAAAGAAAAATTTGTTTCTTCCCAATGTAAATAAACGAAAACCACCTAAAATATCTCTACCAGTATGTATACTATGTTTCATTTTTATTTTTAACTAAGAATGATGTGGTCTCATTTTATAAGGTTTAACATATGAACACCAACAAAAATGATCTGACAGTTAAAAAATTATTAAATGTCAGATTTCTAACAACGTTGCCTAATTCATAAATTAAAATAATTAAATTATTGCTTCAATCATTCAAACGTGTTGGTGTTTTAATTAATTTTAATTAATTAGATTTGTGCTTTAAGTAAACCTATATTTTATATTATAATTTGACTGATTTGCTTTGTAAAATAACAATAGCAAATAAATTATGAACTCAATAAATACTCAAATTGATGGCAACGTTGTCCACTGTCATAAAATATAACCCCTTTTTTTTAATATAACCTATTTTTTTCAATTCTAGTGACTTTTTAAATTGTTGTAAAAGTCACTAGACTTGAAAAAACTGTCACCCTAACAGAGCCAACTTAGTTAAAAATCAAAATGGAACAGAGTTTACATAACAAACAAATACAAATTACATCAATAACTGGATAATGGATTAAACACTCACAAAATAGAAAAATCAGTTCTCCTCAAATGAAATACTTTCAACATTCTCTCACTTGCGGTACCACCGGAAGTAACCATCAACTTTTCTTTTTTTTTTAATAGAATACCTATATGTTATTATGTTATGTTTGGATCTTTTTATATTTTGTTTTATGTTTTTGTCTTTTGTAGAGATGTATCTTTTACTTATCGCTTTTAGATCTTAAGGTGAAAACTAAATACACAAAATTTTGGAAGAAGAAATTCGAAATTAAACGCGACAGCCAAAAACAAAATAATATATTCTATTTAAAAAACGAAAGTTGAGGGGACAGAATAACATATTCCATTTAAAAAACAAAAGTTGATTCCATGCTCTATTTTTATTTTAACTTAACTAATTATAAATTATCTAAACTGATGCTTTTGATAGAATGTTGTGTGTATTTCATTTGAGAAAAACGGAATCAGCTATATGGATCATTTGTTTAAAATTTATATACCCAATAAACTTTTAACTGACGGTTTCCATGAGACACCCTGTATATTTGGAAGTTTTTTTTTTTTTAATTTGTCTAGCAGCACAGAAAGTTTTTACAAATGGTTTTGTATCAGACAGATTATCAATATGTCATATTTGAATAAATTATTATCATTATTATTTGAAATACTAAAAATGTTTTTAAATATAAAAGTGTAATTAGCTAAATACAAATGGTATTTGTTTATTTGTTATAGTAAAGTTTTTACAAATGGTTTTGTATCAGACAGATTACCAATATGTCATATTTGAATAAATTATTATCATTATTATTTGGAATACTATTTTTTTTTAAATATAACAGTGTAGTTAGCTATATACAAATAGTACCCTATACCCAAAGCACCTGATAATATAAGAAATAATCTCAGTTTGAGAACTGCTCTATTTTTATTTTAACTTAACTAATTATAGGTTATCTGAACTAATGCTTTTGACCTTTTTGTTCACATGTAGGATTTCTGTCTTTTGATATTTTGATTGCTGTTTGGTGTTTTATTTTCACAAATTCAGCTCCACATGCAATCTATAATTGAGGCGTTTATTTTAAAAACAACACAAGTCCAAAAATGCACAAATCGAGTTATAAAGAGTAACAAACCCGTTTTCTCAAAAAACAATACAAGTCGCGTGTAACAGGCAAATGATTTTTGTTTTCACCTTTTACATTCCAAATTATTCCCTCGTTTTTTTCTCTTGTATCACTGTTCTTATTTAAAATCATTTTTAATTTTAAATTTGTTGAAATAAATACAACTGAATAGCCTGATTTATTTTCCCAGTACTTTGAGTATAACTTCCACTGTAATTTTTTTTTAATTTCCCACAAAACTAATTTTTGGACTTGTGCATTTTTTTAAATAAACGCCTCAATTGTTAGTCTTCACTAAGATGAAATACAGTTGATGCGCTTTTTGAAAATTTATAATCTCCATCAAACGTTTAGGGATTTTCTAACATTTTTATTAAATGTATCGTTACTTCATTGATTCATTTATTAAATTTGATGAATTTGATTAAAATATCAGAATATTTATTTATATATTTTGATAATACCATTAATTTTCTGTAATTTCAATCAAATTTCCTGAATGTGAAATACATGTTTCATAATTTGTTGTGTTTACTTTCAATTAGTTTACAATTTTTGAATTTTCTGAACTTTTGATATTCTGATTGCAATTCTGGATTCCGCCGACACGCTTTTTGATATTTTATAATCTCCATCAAACGTTTAGGCATTTTCTAACATTTTTATCAAATTTATCGTAAATTCATTGATTCATATATTAAATTTGATGAAATTGATAAAAATATCAGGATATTTATTTATATATTTTGATATTACCATTAATTTTCTGTAATTTTAATCAAATTTCCTGAATTTGGAACACATACGTTTCATAATTTGTTGTGCTTACTTTCAATAAGTTTACAAGTTTTGAAATTTCTGAACCTTTGATATTCTGATTGCAATTCTGGATTCCGCCGACACGCTTTTTGAAATTTTATAATCCCCATCAAACGTGTAGGCATTTTCTAATATGTTTATTAAATGTATCGTAACTTCAATTAATTATTTTATTAAATTTGATGAAATTGATTAAAATATCAGGATATGTATTTATATATTTTGATATTACCATTAATTTTCTGCAATTTCAATCAAATTTCCTGAATTTGGAACACATATGTTTCATAATTTGTTGTGTTTACTTTCAATAAGTTTACAATTTTTTAAATTCCTGACCTTTTGATATTCTGATTGCAATTCTGGATTCCACCGACACGCTTTTTGAAAATTTATAATCCCCATCAAACGTTTAGGCATTTTCTAATATGTTTATTAAATGTATCGTAACTTCATTGATTCTTTTATTAAATTTGATGAAATTGATTAAAATATCAGGATATGTATTTATATATTTTGATATTACCATTAATTTTCTGTAATTTTAATCAAATTTCCTGAATTTGGAACACATATGTTTCATAATTTGTTGTGTTTACTTTCAATAAGTTTACAATTTTGGAAATTTCTGAACTTTTGATATTCTGATTGCAATTCTGGATTCCGCCGACACACTTTTTGAAAATTTATAATCCCCATCAAACGTTTAGGCATTTTCTAATATGTTTATTAAATGTATCGTAACTTCATTGATTATTTTATTAAATTTGATGAAATTGATTAAAATATCAGGATATGTATTTATGTATTTTGATATTACCATTAATTTTCTGCAATTTCAATCAAATTTCCTGAATTTGGAACACATATGATTCATAATTTGTTGTGTTTACTTTCAATAAGTTTACAATTTTTGAAATTTCTGAACTTTTGATATTCTGATCGCAATTTTGGATTCTGCCGATACGCTTTTTGAAAATTTATAATCTCCAAAACGTTTAGGCATTTTCTAACATTTTTATCAAATGTATCGTAAATTCATTGATGCTTTTTTTAAATTAGATGAACTTGATTAAAATATCAGGATATGTATTTATATATTTTGATATTACCATTAATTTTCTGCAATTTGAATCAAATTTCCTGAATGTGAAACACATATGTTTCATAATTTGTTGTGTTTACGTTGAGTAAGTTTACAATTTTTGAAATTTCTGAACTTTTGATATTCTTTACTAATTACTTATTATTTTACTTATTACTTTGATATATTTGATATATGATTGCAATTCTGGATACCGCCGACACGCTTTTTGAAAATTTATAATCTCCATGAAACGTTTAGGCATTTTCTAATATTTTTATTCAATGTATCGTAACTTCGTTGATTCATTTATTAAATTTGATGAAATTGATTAAAATATCAGGATATTTATTTATATATTTTGATATTACCATTAATTTTCTGTAATTTCAATCAAATTTCCTGAATGTGAAACACGTACATATATATTATCAATAGGCCCTTTACCTTTCGGTGTGGGCTATACATGTAACATTTCTTACATTACAGTTATATTACATTGTTTTGTGATGAATTTGCAAATTCTTTCCACTATCTTCTGTTATTTGCCATTTCTCTTGCTTGTTTTACCCTCTTTCCCTCTGCTGTTTATTATTTCTTCTATTTTGTTGTCCCATTCTTGTCTTGGTCTACCTCTTTCTCGTTTTTGCTTCCCAGATTTGTTTTGTTCGATTTGTATTTTTCATCCTAATTAGATGTCCCCACCAGTTAAGCTGCTTCTTTTCTATAAACTTTTCTGTTGATTCTATTTCCAATTCCTCTCTGATGTCTTTATTTCGTATCCTGTCTATTTGTTTACTTGTTTTACTCATCTCAGATATTTCATTTCTATTGCCTGTAATCTACTTTTATCTGACTTTGTTAGCTTCCACGTCGCGTATGTGAATCACATATGTTTCATAATTTGTTGTGTTTTCTTTCAATAAGTCTACAATTTTTGAAATTTCTGAACTTTTGATATTCTGAGATTGCAATTCTGGATTCCTCAACTCTTCTGATGTTTCGACTCATTCTAAAAATTTCCTTAAAACATTTTCTAAAATCTTTGTGAAATTTGGTGTAATTTGTACATTTTACAAAGTTATTAGCCCGCGTCTCTGCTTGTTTATAAATACATTTTTTTAAATATATTATTTTATGTAATCTTATTATCAAATCCAAAACTGTTTGCAGTTTTATTTTTTATTAACTTGATTAAATGTTTTATTAACATTTGCAGATTTTTTGAAAGTTCGTACAATTTTCTAATTTTAGAAATATTCCTTTTATAGCAGATATACAGTCTTTTTATAGAGTATATATAAATACAAAAATGTACAATAATGTTAATACATCTTAATAGATCTTTTTGCAAAATGCAAAACTGGTTGAAATTTGACTTTCTTTCTTTTTAATTTGAGATTGTTTTAGGTGAATGTGGGTATATACAGGGTGAGTCGAGAGGAACGGATCAAACTCCAGGAGTGTATTGTACACGTGAAAATAATTTTTAAAAAATCATATGTTGTTATCCGATCTTCGATTGTTTTCAAGTTATAAATTCAAATCTTGAATATGCAAAAGTGGTGTTTGTCTATGGTTTTTCTAATGGGAGTGCTACAGCTGCTGTTGAAAGATATCGTCAACGGTTTCCACTTTAGAAAACTCTGGATAAAAATGTATTTATCCGACTTTTCAACAAACTGTTCGAAACTATCACTTGAAAACAAATGAAAATCGGATAACAACATTTGGGTTTTTTTAAATCATTTTTACGTGTACAGTACACTCCTGGAGTTTGGTCCGTTCCTCCCGACTCACCCTGTATAATATAATACAATATAATATGTATAGAATGTAATGTACGTACATTATGTAAATTTTTGTTTTAAACAATCTCCATGCGTTTGGAGATTGTTAGTTGGAATGTTAGATCGTCCCAATGAAGTATTATATAGATTCGAATCATTATAATTTTCCGTAACATTAACTGGTAATTTTACATTTGATTTCTCCTCGCCACACGACATAAAAATCCGTCTCTAAATAACTTTTTGCAGCTAACTTTCCTCACTAAAATCATTAAATCATTCATGAATATTACTAAATTATATGATTAAATCTCGAAGCGCAAGGTTATAATTTAATTTTTATTATTGCGAATGCGCCGTGAAAGTTTTTTATTTTTCACTTTTGAGTACATTAATGGAAATTAATGCAATAAATCTGGCAATTAATTGCCCGATGCAATGATTTAAATATATGTAAATTTTCCACAGGTTACGGACGGCCAATGTGTTCGTTTTCACGGTTCCAAAGTAGAAGGTTAGATGGGGATTACGATTATTACAATTACGGCAGTAGGGAGTGTGCTTAATAGACACTGCTGACTCCAGAGACAATAAAAGTTAATTATTTTAAGCATTACAATATTGAAACGTCCTTATCCGATTAATTATCTGAGGCTCAGCATTGAAGAAGCAAAGAACCAACGGACTAATGGTTCCATTCCCCTCCACACGCTTGTTTGCAACCAAAGTCGTATCATTTAATGATCTAGTGAAACTTTTATTACAGAATTTATGATGTTACAACGGTTTGATACGTTACCGTAATCTGTATTATTAATTATAGAAAATCCTGCTTTCGGTATTTGCAAGCGTCTGTACTTCATACGTACCAGAAATACCTGCTCATGAATTTATGGAATTAAACGTAAAAACAGGCTAGTTTGCAATTACGCCCAGACTATGCGGTTAGAAACTCGCACAGACAATTTCAAGCCGATCCTGGATGTGAAAGATAAAAATTAGAATCTGCGGTGAGCGCATTAAATGCTGGTAATTCGTTTAGTATTTACCTTCCCGTTTTTTCGTATGGCGTCAGGAGAAAATGACCCGGATGTATTAAAATCAAACCTACAATTTGTAATGTGAAAGCCCTCGGTGGTAATTTTGATGGATTATTAATATCCTGTGCACCAATACTCGGCTTGCATTTCCACATGGAGAGATTTTTGGATAATTTATCCAGTTATCTACGTTACTTTTTAGTACTAATGACATCGGTAGTAACAATGTAATATAAAATATATAAAAGAACAGTGACCCAAAGAAAAAGTAGTTATTGTTTGTAAGTAACAATTGTGTGATGTTTAGCACAGTTTGGATGCTTTTACTTTCACTCATTAAGTTGAATGGAATATTCGGTTGTAATTATGTAGCGTTGTGTGTGTGTTTGTCTATGGATATATAAAATTGTATGCCGCCAAAAACTTTATGAACAGACTGGCCAATAATTTGTATACACATAATAGCTATGTGTATACAATGTTCATCCTTTATGAACAGACTGGCCAATAATTTGTATACACATAATAGCTATGTATGCACCAAGGGCGTTACTACGATGATTACGCCCGGTGATCGATGAAATCCAGCTCGAGGGCTTTAGCCCGAGAGATGGATATCGTTCAATGGGCGTAATCATTCGGCGACACCGTGGTGCATACAAGATTTTATTTTTCACTTTTCCTTTATACAAAATAGAATTGGCATCTCCACATTATAATCAAATTTAACGAAAAATCATGGACGTGGGAAAAAATTCAACAAAACCTTATTAAAAGAGACCAATGAAAGAATCTGCGTATGCAAGTACCTAAGCAATGTGCCAAAACATACATATTGTTTGGAGTCTACTCATATGGGTAGTTATCACTTATATGTTAGTGAAATGGGGTGTAAAGTTAGTTCGCCTCCTCGTGGTGCACCCTGGATAACGCTAAATGAACTAACACCTAGGCCTAGTTGTTTGATCGTGGATCATCCTTGATTGTGGTTCAGTTTCTAAGGCCCAGTTGTATGAACGGAGATAGCTTGATCGTGGTTCAGTCACCTATTATACAATTGTGTCAATAATGGTATCCTAGGTAACTGAACCATAGTCAAACTGATATACGTTCGTACAACTGGGCCTAAGTTCCAATTCTACAATCGTGGGTCATCCTTGACTATGGTTCAGTTGCCTAGGATATCATTGTATTAACAATTGTATCCTAGGTAACTGAACCATGGTCAAGGTTTATCCACGATCGTACAACTGGGCCTTAGGATACCATTGTATCAACAATTGATCCCAGGTAACCAAACCATGGTCAAGGTTGATCCACCATCGTACAACTGGGCCCTACTGGCAGTCAGATAATCTTAGGATCCCCTGACTAAGACACATTCTATTATGCTACAAATGATAAATGCAACCATAATGATAGTGACTGTGGAAATGCATCTCATACGAAGTAACACATTACCACTAGACCATCGATGACATTATGACTTTCGCCATTGATGCAGTACGATACTTGAATACGTAAAATTAGAAATTAACAACTTGGAATGTAGTTTGATGTAATTGTGCCATACGCTAAATAAATGACTTATATGTTTACGTTGCTAAATTGCGAATTACGAATTAAATGAGATTATTAAAATGTCACATTGACATTGACAGATGAGGCTTCAATCGCAAACAATTTCTAACCCAATATCCCTCGAGCATAGATAAATATGTTCAAATCAAAATTTTGCTGTTATCGAAAAGCGTCTCAAAAATCTACTCGTATCTACTCTCCTGGTAATAAGAGCAAGTAATGAGAAACAGTATTTTGCTACAACTATAATATGAATTAAACAGATGATCATACATTTCGATCTTGTCTATCTTAAGTAACATACAAATATTGCGCACAGAAAATCGTGCAAACCCAGATTATTTGTCTATCTTGAGTAACATAAAAATATTGCGCACAGAAAATCGTGCAAACCCTGATTATGACCTAATTTAACCTAATGTAACCTAACCTAACCTAATGAAACATAACCTAACCCGTTCTGACCTTATGTATCACAGCAAGCCAATATAACGCCACTAAACAAAAACTGTATCGTGGCCGCTGAAAGAAGCAATAAAGAGATGGCCCTACTTGCGTTATTATCTTTAAGTAGTATCTTCATAATTACACAAACTATCAAGACCGAGCGTGTGAGATCTGAGAGAACATAATCATAAACATAACACAACATAAACATAATACATAACTTATTACATACATAACTAGTATATGAATCATATACCTAATACATGAATTTTATATTGTCGAGTTATCTCGACGGACCACATTTAAATATGTGAAATTATTTAAAACCGAGTTAGTTTATCATTATAATATAAAAACATGATGCGATACTAAAGTTGCCATTCTTGTAGGTAATTGTATAAATAAATATTTTTTATTTTTCTATGACAGTGCGTAAACAAAGTTTTTACGTAAAACTGATTAAAGTGCGTAAAGTGATATGTTTTAGCACGAGTGCGTAAAAAAATCAACTGTGCGTAAAATAAGTTTTACACACAATTCATTCACTCACCAATTAAAAAAGATAGTATTTTGCATAAAATTTTACTTCGAAGTCAACATTGCATAATATGAAAGAAGTTCAAGACTTTTAACTTTGTATTATACACCTTCGTAGAGAGCATTTTTGCACTCGCGTTTTTTGTTAAACTCGGCTGTGCCTCGTTCAACAAAATTCACGCACGTACAAAAAAGCACTACTTTACGAACTTTTATCATAAATAACTATATTTTGCAGTAATTGTTGATAACACAACTATGTATTGATAGGCTGCAGTGTATAATTATTGTATATGCCAAGAAACTGAGCTAGAGTAATTAGAAAAAAAATTGTTGATAACACAACTATGTATTGATACGCTGCAGTATATAATTATTGTATATGCCAAGAAACTGAAATAGAGTAATTAAAAAAAAAATAAGTATTTTTTAAACATTTAATTTAATTTACTGTAATTTAACGATGTAAGACTTCGAAATTTAGTTTTCATTTTTACACTCACGTTTTTTGTTAAACTCGGGTGTGCCTCGTTCAACAAAATTCGCGCTCGTACAAAAACGCACTACTTAACGAACTTTTATCATAAATAACTATATTTTGCAGTAATTGTTGATAACACAACTATGTATTGATAGGCTGCAGTGTATAATTATGTTATATGCCAAAAAACGGAAATAGAGTAATTACAAAAGATTAATAAGTATTTTTTAAACATTTAATTCAATTTACTGTAATTTAACGATGTAAGATTTCGAAATTTAGTTTTCATTTTTGCACTCACCTTTTTTGTTGAACTCGGCTGTGCCTCGTTCAACAAAATTCACGCTCGTACAAAAAAGCACTAGTTTACGAACTTTTATCATAAATAACTATATTTTACAATAATTGTTGATAACATAACTATGTATTGTTAGGCTGCAGTGTATAATTATTGTATATGCCAAGAAACTGAGATAGAGTAATTAGAAAAAAAAAAGTATTTTTTAAACATTTAAATTAATTCACTGTAATTTAACGATGTAAGACTTCGAAATTTAGTTTAAATTTTTGCACTCACGTTTTTTGTTGAACTCAGCAGTGCCTAGTTCAACAAAATTCACGCTCGTACAAAAAATCACTACTTTACGAACTTTTATCATAAATAACTATATTATGCAGAAATTGTTGATAACACAACTATGTATTGATAGGCTGCAGTGTATAATTATTGTATATGCCAAGAAACTAAAATAGAGTAATTAAAAAAAAGTATTTTTTAAACATTTAATTTACTGTAATTTAACGATGTAATACTTCGAAATTTAGTTTTCATTTTTGCACTCACGTTTTTTGTTGAACTCGGCTGTGCCGCGTTCAATAATATTCAGGCTCGTACAAAAAAGCACTACTTTACGAACTTTTATCATAAATAACTATACTTTGCAGTAATTGTTGATAACACAACTATGTATTGATAGGCTGTATAGTGTATAATTATTGTATATGCCAAGAAACGGAAATAGAGTAATTACTACTTTACGAACTTTTATCATAAATAACTATATTATGCAGAAATTGTTGATAACACAACTATGTATTGATAGGCTGCAGTGTATAATTATTGTATATGCCAAGAAACTAAAATAGAGTAATTAAAAAAAAGTATTTTTTAAACATTTAATTTACTGTAATTTAACGATGTAATACTTCGAAATTTAGTTTTCATTTTTGCACTCACGTTTTTTGTTGAACTCGGCTGTGCCGCGTTCAATAATATTCAGGCTCGTACAAAAAAGCACTACTTTACGAACTTTTATCATAAATAACTATACTTTGCAGTAATTGTTGATAACACAACTATGTATTGATAGGCTGTATAGTGTATAATTATTGTATATGCCAAGAAACGGAAATAGAGTAATTAGAAAAAATATATAAGTATTTTTTAAACATTTAATTTAATTTACTGTAATTTAACGAAGTAAGACTTCGAAATTTAGTTTTCATTTTTGCACTCACGTTGTTTGTTGAACTCGGCTGTGCCTCGTTCAACAGAATTCACGCTCGTACAAAAAAGCAATACTATACGAACTTTTATCATAAATAACTATACTTTGCAATAATTGTTGATAACACAACTATGTATTGATAGGCTGCAGTGTATAATTATTCTATATGCCAAGAAACTGAGCTAGAGTAATTAGAAAAAATAAATAAGTATTTTTTAAACATTTAATTCAATTCACTGTAATTTAACGATGTAAGACTTCGAAATTTAGTTTTCATTTTTGCACTCACGTTTTTTGTTGAACTCGGGTGTGCCTCGTTCAACAAAATTCACGCTCGTACAAAAAAGCACTACTTTACGAACTTTTATCATAAATAACTATATTTTGCAGTAATTGTTGATAACACAACTATGTATTGATAGGCTGCAGTGTATAATTATTGTATATGCCAAGAGTATTTTTTAAACATTTAATTTAATTTACTGTAATTTAAAGTTGTAAGACTTCAAAATTTAGTTTTCCAGTATTTCTGTTAACTATTGGTCAAAAGCTCTTTTGAATAATAGAAAATTTGTGTTCCTAGTATAAAATACATTCCCCACGTGACAAACTTATAAAAAACGAGAGTTTATAGAATTTCGAAAATGCGTATTTCGTTGCGAAACTGACACAACACAAAATAGCAAGTTCCTAGTAAATACAAAAAGTAATCTATTATGTTTCATCAAAATTCTAACTTATTTCTTACTTATTTACTTATGCGGTAAAATAATTTCGTTGCGAAACTGACACAACACAAAATAGCAACTTACTAGTAAATACAAAAAGTAATTTACTATTTTTCATCAAAATTCTAACTTATTTCTTACTTATTTATAATGCGGTAAAATTCCATATATTAAAAAGAAGGTAGGAAAAGAGATAAATAGAATTCAAAAATATGTAAAGAAGGACGAATGATAAATAAGAGGTAATAAGGTATAATAAGATAATAAGAGTTGTTATTCATAAAATTCTAATACAGTCTATTAACAAAATCGGCGTTAAAATATTAGCTCCAATTGACCTTCAATCCTGGCTTTCCCTACTTTATTTGAATATGATAGATTTGGACAAGCTTGGTAATATATACCCGACAAAAATACTTTCTCTGCATCCACGTGAGAAAAGTGTAAGTATTCTGCAATAGCCCATGATTTCCTGTCGCACATTGTAATTATAGTTATTGATACCTTTCAGCCGGTTAGCGAGGACTTTCAATTATACTTAACTGGTTCAGGGTATGAATAAATTTGTGGTTTACATCGATTATTTTATGTATTAATAAATTAGGATTTCATTGATATAATGCTATTAATTATTAAGTTGAATACAATTCAATAATTTTATTTTAGAAAACAATTGTGGAGAAAAATAACTAAACATATTTTTTCAGATCATACAGGGTGTCCTAGATAAGGATGAGCAGCATGGGAATCTCGGAAACCGTAAAAGTTACAAAGGCAGTTAAATTACAAAAAGTTGCGCAATTTAGTGGTCAGTTATATTCTGTTGAGAAAACCAGAAAATTCCGCTTTGCTGTTGATCCTTATCTTGGACACCCTGTATACTGCAATCAATATTCAACGTGTCCACCTAAGTATACAGCATATGGGAAACTTTTTTATTCGTGATTTCTCAGAAAATTGTATTCCTCGGTAAAGTATGTGCTTCATCCAAAGTCAATTAGAAACACAAAACAAATGACATACAACTTTAATTAACAAATAGAATGTACTAAATTTATTTTTAATATTTGCAGAACAACATGTTTGGTGTGGATTAAAGTTTGTCTTGACATTATGACATTAAAGGGGGCGACGATAAAGGGTTCGTAACTTCTTAACTAAGAAGAATCCGGCCGATGTTCATATAACTCTATATCTTAGAATTACATCACCTTTCATCTGCCAAAGTTTGTCACTGACCTTATAGATCACCCTGTATATTACAGAATAATATAAAATTATAATTTGTAATCCGTTCTCTTAATTGAAAGCATTTTCGAATTTTGAAGAGAGAAATTACTAACAGTACAATTTTTTACATGTTTTTCATACACAACTTATAATTTCTAAAGTCATGCAGAGTAAATAAGCCCTATCTAACGAATTTTACAAAAAAATATGATGATGTTTAAGACAAAAACCTATGGCGTAGTAACTTTTCTACCAATCTTGTATTAGTTGAATATTCCCTACAACTAAATGCATCTTGTAAAAATAAAATCGATGTATTTGAGGATTTTTTTGGAAACAAAAGTGTAACTATTTTATCGCAAAGATGCTGTATGACTATAATTTAGAATATTTGAGTATATATTCGAAAATGCTTTGAATTAATAGTGAATTTTTCAATATTGCAGAGAAATTTCCTAACAGTTCAATTTCTTACATTTTTTTCATATACAACTTATAATTTTTAAAAGTCATGCAGAGAAAATAAGCCCTATCTAACCAATTATACAAAACAAAATTGATGATGTTTAAGACAAAAATTTATTGCGTAGTAACTTTTCTACCAATCCCGTATAAGTTGAATATTCCATACAACTAAATGCATCTTGTAAAATAAAATCGATGTATTTGAGGATTTTTTTTGGAAACAAAAGTGTAACAATTTTATCGCAAAGATGCTGCATGGCTATAATTTAGAATATTTGAGTATATATTCGAAAATGCTTTCAATTAAGAGAACCGATTACAAATTATAATTTTACATTAGTCTGTAGATATACAGGGTGATCTATAAGGTCAGTGACAAACTTTGGCATATGAAAGGTGATGTAATTCTATATCGATATAGAGTTATATGAACATCGGTCGGATTCTTCTTAGTTACGCAGTTACGAACCCTTTATCGTCGCCCCTTTAATGTCATAATGTCAAGACAAACTTTAATCCACACCAAACATTTTGTTCTGCGAATATTAAAAATAAATTTAATATATTCCATTTGTTAATTAAAGTTGTATGTCATTTGTTTTGTGTTTCTAATTGACTTTGGATGAAGCACATACTTTACCGAGGAATACAATTTTCTGAGAAGTCCCGAATAAAAAACTTTCCCATATGCTGTATATATCGTCGCCCCCTGTAATGTCATAATGTCAAGACAAACTTTAATCCACACCAAACATTTAGTATTCTCTCTGTAAATTCGAAAATGCTTTCAATTAAGAGAACCGATTGCAAATTATAATTTTATATTATTCTGTAAATATACAGGGTTATCTATAAAGTCAGTGACAAACTTTGGCAGATGAAAGGTGATGTAATTCTAAGATATAGAGTTATATGAACATCGGTCGGATTCTTCTTAGTTAAGAAGTTACGAACCATTTATCGTCGCCCCCTTTTATGTTATAATGTCAAGACAAACTTTAATCCACACCAAACATTTTGTTCTGCGAATATAAAATTAAATTTAATACATTCCATTTGTTAATTAAAGTTGTATGTCATTTGTTTTGTGTTTCTAATTGACTTTGGATGAAGCACATACTTTACCGACGAATACAATTTTCTGAGAAATCACGAATAAAAAAGTTTCTCATATGTTGTATACTTAGGTGGACACGTTGATTATTAACTGCAGTATAATAATATTATAAATTATAGTCATACTGCTAATAATTATTAAGTTGAATACAATTAAATAATTTTATTTTAGAAAAAAAATGTGGAGCAAAATAACTAAACAGATTTTTTTCCATCATACAGGGTGTCCAAGAGAAGGATCAACAGCAAAGCAGAATTTTCTCGTTTTCTCAACAGAATATAACTGACCACTAAATTGCGCAACTTTTTTTGTAATTTAACTTTAACGGTTTCCGAGATTCCCATGCAGCTGATCCTTATCTTGAGTCTGTATGATGGAAAAAAAATCAGTTTAGTTATTTTTCTCCACAATTTTTTTCTAAAATAAAATTATTGAATTGTATTCAACTTAATAATTATTAGCAGTATGACTATAATTTAGAATATTTGGGTAAATAGTTTTTTTTCTGTCTGAAACAAATATATAATCTTATAAATTATTATTTTATTCCTAATAAATAATAAATTTATGTGATCAAAACTTTTCATTAGAATTTTGGTATCAGTATAAACAAATAATTATTGTAAATACAAATTGATACAAATTTAAGCAGTGATATAAAATAAATATAAAATAACTGAATGTCTCGAAGCTGCAACTAAATACAACGAATATATCGTCGCATTCTTTTTTTAAATAGTTAAGCGATTATACACCAATTTTAGAGACAACCTAAATCGATTATTAAAAGTAATTTCAATGAAATTGGAAGCTTCTTTTAACAATTGTGTTACAATTTATTCTCCATTATATCAAATTGGTCGTATTAACAAAATATTGTATTGGAATTTACTGTCGTACAAACGTGTAAAGCAAATATTGTATTTTTGGCGCTTATACTTTTAAAAAAAGAATGCGTCGATAAATACGATTATATATTGTGGTTTTTAGTTGCAATTTAATATTCTTCATAATCAAATGCATTATATGAAAAACATTATATAATATTTAACCGATTATTTAATTTACTAGTTAATAAATCAATAAAAATGCGCGATTTTCCTTAGTTACAAAGTATTACATCAGTTATTTGAGTAACGAAGATGACATCGATTATATGAACCTTTGTATAACCGGTTATACGAACCTTTGTATATTAGTATTATTTAAATCTTCCCTATCTTAAAAAAAATGAAGAAAAATTTGATACAACGAACAAATGTATATAGTAATTGTACATTCAATATTAATACATAATTATGAAATTTATATATTTCCTGTGTACTTCTTTAATTATTATATTTTGTTAATGAAATAATCTACCTGTATACAACTCGATAATCGAAAATTCGCGTATGCCTATCAATACGTCAGGCAATACGTCGATTATTTTCGATTATTATAACCGATTATTTTCGATCATCTAATTATATAATATGCGATTATTATTTAACAAGTAATGATATAATAAATGAATATCCAATTCAACCTGAATTAGTTGAAGTAAATGCATCAATACCTCCTTCGACTCCTCCACTGGGTGATTTCTGGCTAAATGGCACAACTCTCGAAGCTGCTCAGACAAGTCTAGTATCTTTGCATCAAATACGAAATAATCCTGCACAAATATCCGTTCCTCCACAATCTCACTGGCTGCAGGTTCAATGCACCAAACAAGGAATCGCGACGCGTTCGCGGACTCCGGAAAACACGTGTTCGCAGGTGAATGTTTACCAACAACCTGTAAGTTCTGCTGGTCTGTAGGAACTGAAGAACCCGCGTTTGGTGAAAGACTTCTATGGAAGAAAGAGTTTTACCGGTTGTGAGAAACGGAGGCCGAATGGACTGCTAATATATAGTTATCATCTGTATGGATGCTATGGTCGAAGGCCCCATGTCTACACACAGAAGTCATTAGCAAGAAGAGTTCCTCCGGAACAGCAATTAAATGCATGACAAAGCGCCTATGTTTGTAATAAATGTAAATAAAAAAGGAACTGATGTTGCAATTGTGTGCATGGTATGTCGTTGCTATAAGTTTATTCACTGGATGATTACATTTACACGAATTGTAAATGAGTTATGGTAAATGAATTCTCAAAATTTTTATTACTGGAACTTACAATTTCAAAATTATAACTTGGAAACATATTTGGAAAACATTGAAATATATTATCAAACGAAAAATAGACAATATAATCTTGTATAATGCAGAATATTCGCAAAAATTTATAACAATTAAAATTGACAAATTTGCATTTTACATTGTAATGATAGAACCATGCAAATTCAAAAAAGTTAAAGTTTCTAGTTCATGTATAAGAGAAATTATGAATATTTTTTAAATCGTCTATTTGAATAAAAATAATCGGAAATTAGTTTTTTTCTTAGACTTAGAATTGTCTACTATTAAGACTTAATAAAATGTGTTTAGAATTAAACGAGCCTGAACATGTAAAAATATAAAGGGTGTTCCGTTTAAAATAACAAAGTTGATGATCACTTCCGGTAGAAGCGGAAGTGATAAAAATATGTACATATTTTCTTTTGGGAGATCACGACGAGTCATGTTTGTGTGATTTTTTTCAAATTTTTATTTCATCAGGAACCCCGTAAACTTTTAACCAACGATTTGCGTAAGACACCCTGTATAAATTACGTTTAATTTCAGAAATTGCCACAAAGTTTTTTAGAAATTTATACAGGGTCCGTCATTTCACCTCCTGCTTTCTATAGCTCAGTTATTAATTGAGTTAGATTTTCGATATTCTGCAGACTTTACTTACATTCTGGGGTGTATTTCAGGAAAATATTTTTGATTATACAGGGTGTCACAAAAAAGTGTGAAGTCATCGTGATATATATTTTTAGATTGCATGGTATATTTTTTGTTGCTTATTTGGGTGCCCTTTATGGATGCCTACATACCCATAAATTTTTATTGAAATCGGTTTAGTGATATTAGCACAAAAAAATAAGAACTGAATGAAATCAGTTTTGCACCATCGGTTAAGAAAATTAATTAGGGATAAAAATAGTGCCTCGTTAATAAAACCGTACAAGGAACTCATTAAATAAGGTCTGACAGTTGCATTAACCAAGTTTTATTGATATGCATTATACAGAGTGTCCAAAATTTAGTGTCAAACTTTTCAAACTTTGAAGCACTTTATTTTTCTTATTTTAAATTGGAAAATTATTTTTATGTAATTAAAAGGCAAATATTTGTACTAATTACAACCCTATCTCAATTCCTAACACATTAAAAGATGTTTGCAGAAAACTCGTTTGATAATGTTTTACTGGCATATTTCTCAAATTTGTTTCAACTAATGAAATCTTCGACTGTATGGTCTCACTATTCTATGATAATAGCCATGTTATGCCATAAATTAATCAACCATTGACTTTTTAATTTTTGCTGCCGAAAAATATTTTTCGGTAGGACGAAAAAGACCATTACCTAGCAACTATGGTCTTTAACAAAATGATGGCGTTTTCGTCCAGATTTTCATACCGAAAAATTCTACCATATGATGCAATCGAATAAAAAATAATTTTGGTATTTTGGGTATAAAGACCTTAGCTAAAAAAGTTTTATATTATTACAGTCAACATTGGCTCTTGTCACTTTGTTAAACTTTAATGTCAATAAATTGTTTTTCAAACCCACCATCGATTTTGATTAATCAAAATGATAAATCGATAAAATGACGATAAATCGAGTTTTCTGCATATAACTTTTAATGTGTTAGGAATTGCGATAAAGTTGTATTTAGGAATAATGTTTGTCTTTTAATTCCACATGGAATGACATAAAAATATACCGGAACTCCAATTTAAAATAAGAAAAATAAAGTGCTTTAACGTTTGAAAAGTTTGACACTAAATGTTGGACACTCTGTATAATGCATATCAAAAAAACTTGGTAACGCAACTGTCAGACCTTATTTAATGAGTACCTTGTATTGTCTTATTAACAAGGCATACCTATAACCAATGGGGATTTTTTCAGTTTTTATTTTTTCTCCTAAAATCACAAAACCGATTTTAATAAAATTTTATGGATATGTAGGCATCCATAAAGGGCACCCAAATAAGCAACAAAACATGTACCATGCAGTTTAAAAATATACATCATCATGACGTCACACTTTTTTGGGACACCCTGTATAATCAAAAATATTTTCCTGAAATACGCCCCAGAATTCAAGTAAAGCCTGCAAAATATCAAAATTGTAACTCAATTAGTAACTGAGCTATAGAAGACGGGAGGTGAAATGACACTAGTATGTCTTACACAGGTTAAATTAAATTACACTTCAAAAACAAATCAAAACGGTCATACAAGTAATAGTATACATTAAAGAAGCAAAAAAATACAATAAAATCTATAATCTAGTTTGGCTGGTTCCAGTCCTTCCCTGTATATATTTCAAACTCGCTCCATGTATAAAATGCTTCGCGCAATAGAGTTTCACTTGAGATTTAAAACCTGTTACGTTAAGTTGCCGCACACTCTGTGGTAGCGCGTTAAAAAATTGCTCAATATATGTATGTGTTGTTACTATGCAACTTTAAAGTAAGCCATGCTAAAAAAACGAATTTTCGCACACTTATTAGTTCAATAACCAAAGATTATGATGGAAACAAATTTTCGAAGGCCGGATTAAATCCTTTCGTTTGCGTATTTTGGGGACTATTGCTTTAAATGATAAAATTGGAAAGCAATTTTATTTTAGTTACAACCTCACAAAAATGTCATGAAGTTGTTTAAAAGTAATTTGAATAAACATATTAACGCATATTCAACATATTCTTTAATTTTTAGAATCTGCTTCATGTGGGCTTCACAAATCATCTTTATTTTCCCGGATGAGTTCCATCGTTGCAAAGTTATTCACATTTTAATCAAATTTAACGAAAACTCATGGACCTGGAAAAAAATTCAACAAAACCTTATTATCAATGACAGAATCTGGGTAAAAACGTACCCAACCAATGTGCCAAAATATACACAATATTTGGAGTCACGTTGAATATACAGGGTGTTCTGAAACAACGATCGAATTTTGCTATTTTCAAATGGCTAAAACTTATTGAGATTGATCGTTATTTACCTATTAAAAAGTATTATTAGATTACAGTCCATATGCTACCATTGAATAGCTCATAGCAATCAGAATATGATGCTTTATATATATATAAGGTGTTCCATTTGAAAAAAAAAGAGTTTTAGTCATTTGAAAATTGCAAAATTGTGCCTTTGTTTAGAACACCCAGTGTATTCTACGTGACTCAAAATATTGTGTATGTTTCATCACATTACTTGGAGTTTCGGACTTTCATACGCAGATTCTTTTATTGATCTCTTATAATAAGGTTTTGTTGATTTTTTTCCACGTCTATGATTTTTCGTTAAATTTTATTAAAATGTAAATAACTTGGCAACGTTGCATCTGATCCCAAAAAATAAAAATTATTTGTGAAGCCCACATAAAGCAGATTCTAAAAATTATACAATATACAGGGTGGTCCATTTAAAAAAGAGACCAAATTTTGTGTCCCGGATTTATGGTACACTCTGTACACTCGAAAATAATATTATTAAGTAGAACATCAAGGGTCCAATAACTTCCAATCAGATGTTTTCATCAATTATTATTAGTCTAGCAGCAATGGTCCGAGCGAGGATATATGGGCCACCCTGTAGGTATGAGGATAAACCAATAATATGCCTAAGCAAAATGTTAAACCTTCATTCACAAATAATGGGTATCAATACATATCTTCATTGCATCACCCCTTGTAGATTATTGCGTGATGTTGCAGATGCAATTACATTTGCAATTAGAAAATTAATTATCTTGTATTACACAGACGTTTTAAGTATTTTACATCATCAAATTATCTCGAGCTTTGCAACTGTAGGTAATTTCAGTAGTCATTCATGTCGTATCTATTTACCTATGTCCTAACTCTGATTGGAGGACCACATGTTAATCAATGACCAAGTAATGGTAAGAAGATGTCAAGATTATTAATGTATGTTTATTTGGAGCGCAAAGAAACAGTTTCTTTCGGTTTCACTTGAAATAATCCGACTCTAAAAATAAAAATGGTACGGAAAAGCAAATCCATTAGGCTTTAAAATGCTATACGTCTGTTGACAGTTATTACCATTTTCATTTTATATGCTGGCATTCGCCCCATATTGAAGTTGGTGATATTTGAACGTTATATTTGCTGACATTTTTTTACATTTTTTTTAATATGGGATTGTTTTGTACAAGTAGTAAATAACTGAAAATCCTGATGTTCATTTGTTTTACTTATGTGAGCATCAGCAGAAAAAATACCACTTGTTTAATTTAACCGATTTTGTAACTTTAATAATAACATATGTAGCAATGGTTGATTGATAACTTTGAATACCCTGTATAGTGTCAAGCCATTTTTGATGAGTTAATTTACGCATCTTTTCGATCGACATGACATATAAATTCAAACATATTGCCGATAACAGTTTCGTAATCAAGCATTTCGTAATAAATCAATAGAAAGTAATCAACCAGATTCATTCTGATGGAATGGACTGTGCAATGAAGTCATAAGAAATGAAAACTCAATAAATTAATAAACCACAATTCGTGATTATAAAACATTTTTTGCATTCCAGTCATCTGATACTTAGGTTTAAATGAGGTTTTTGCTCTGTTAATTAGCGGTTGTTGCAGAAACAATTCGTCTTCCTTTCTTGCATTTATCAACCCGAGCGTAACATAATATTGTTCGACAATGGACGTTGTCACCACAAACTATCTTTCCTCATTTAACAGAGAATATCTAAGAATGTTGATATTCATTCATTTCCTGTTAGACTGCTAACAATTTCCTATAATGGAGTTTCAATTATTGTTATCAATGTTTGAATTATTACTGACAGATTTTTCCCTACTACTGAGTTGCCTACTGCTGTAGGCAACTTATAAATTACAAAATTGATAAAATATCGACACCACAGTAATTAGATATGGCAGCAGAATGATAAATATTTGGCACTCTGGTTAAGAAATTTGAAAATTGCAAATCTGCAGAAATATTTTACTGTTTATACGAGGCCTATACACTCTGGCAAAGACAAACATATTACATATTACTTAATAAGTATCGCAGTTAATTTTTCACAGTTAAATTTTCACAGTTTTTGAAAATTGCAAATCGAAAAAAGATTTTACTATTTATATGAGGCTTATATACTCTGGTAAAGACAAACATATTACATATTACTTAACAAGTATCACAGTTATTTTTGCACAGTTTTATTCACGCACTTCTTGACTTATGCGTGTTATTTAGTATATGGTACTGATGGTTAGTATATGTTTAATAGTATATGTTTAGTATATGGTTTCTGCAAACCTGCAGAAAGATTTTATTGTTTATATGAGACCTATACACTCTGGCAAAGTCAAACATATTACATATCACCTAACAAGTATCAGAGTTAATTTTTCACAGTTAAATTTTCACACTTTCAAGCACGCACTTCTTTCGATATTTCGTATATGGTACCTATTCACCTATCCTATTCACTCACTTCCAGTTGTCAATACATGTTTTAGTATAGATTGTGTTCTAGAAATCTTAAAACCAATATTTTTTTCTCTGCTATCCTGATCACGTTTTTGATTTATCGCCATTTCTGGATATTATTTAATGTATTTCAAAACTTTTAAAAATGCCGCAAAATCTTGATTGTAGTATATGTTTAGTATATGGTTTCTGCAAATCTGCAGAAAGATTTTATTGTTTATATGAGACCTATACACTCTGGCAAAGTCAAACATATTACATATAACCTAACAAGTATCAGAGTTAATTTTTCATAGTTAAATTTTCACAGTTTTATTCACGCACTTCTTGCACTATTTAGCATATGGTACATATAAGATATCACTCACTTCAAGTTGTCAATTCTACCAAAACATTTGTTACTCTAGATTTTGTTCTATAAATCTGAAAACCATTTTTTTTTCTTTGTTATCTTGATCACGTTTTTGATTTATCACCATTTCTGGATAAAATTAAATGTTTTTCATAACTTTTAAAAATGACGCATAATTTTGATTAGTAACTAATTTTTGTATTAAAATAATCACAGATACCCTTCATAACCACGCCAGTGAAAGTAACAAATGATCATTTTAGTTATTAGATCTCAAATATCTAGTCTTTCAGTCGCATAATCACGAATTTATCAAGAGCATTTGTTTTGTAATTGTAAAGTATCTCAACTTTAGAAATTGCCATAGTCTTGAGGAAATTTCTAGAATGTGCAACGAAGTCTGAAAAGAGTTAAAAAGTCCAGAATTTCAGTCACATTAACAAAAGTATCAGAAGGTCGAAACATTTTAAATATTGTAATAAAATTCAAAAATGTAACGAAAGCGCAAAACCGAAGGAAGTGAAAATCCTCCATATTTTATTGAAGTTGTTAAAATTTCAATGAAATTAAGAATGTAAGTTAAAAATGTAACAATTTTAGAAAACATTATAATTCAGTGATTATATCAGCGATTTTTATTCAAAAACTCATTATATTTCTATGGAGTATTTAATTAGGAATGTCCAAATTTCAATTAATTGTACTAAAATTTTAATTGAGTATCTTTATTAAGATGTCAATCATGTCAATCGCATAATCGCGAATTTATCAAGAGCATTTGTTTTGTAATTGTAAAATATCTCAACTTTAGAAATTGCCATAGTCTTGAGGAAATTTCTAGAATGTGCAACGAAGTCTGAAAAGAGTTAAAAAGTCCAGAATTTCAGTCACAATAACAAAAGTATCAGAAGGTCGAAACATTCTAAATATTGTAATAAAATTCAAAAATTTAACGAAAGCACGAAACTGGAGAAAGTGAAAATCCTGCAAGTTTTATTGAAGTTGTTAGAATTTCAATAAAATTAAGAATGTAAGTTAAAATGTAACAATTTCAGAAAACATTATAATACAGTTATTATATCAGCGATTTTTAATCAAAAACTCATCATATTTCTGTGAAGTATTTAATTAAGCCTGTCCAAGTTTCAATTAATTGTACTAAAATTTTAATTGAGTAATTTTATTAAGATGTCAGTTAATACGGTGGAATTTTTATTATTTTTGCTGTAATTCAATGATTACTGTCATATTTTCAATTAATTTTAACAACATTTAAATAATTCCTGTTAAATTTTCAATTATTTATGTCAAACTGTCTGTTACTGTAACGTATTGCAGTAATAAGTAATAACTTTCAATTTTTATGTTGAAATTTCTTTTAATGTTTCAATTATTTTTATCAAGGTTTGAATTATTAGTGCCAAATTTATGCCTACAAGCCTATAAGTTACCTATAAAGTTGCTATAGCCTATGGTATATAAGTTGCCTACTACTGTAGGCAACAGTAGTAGGGTAGTAGGTAACAGTATAAATAACAAAATTGATCAAACATCGACACCCCAGTAATTAGACATAGCAACAGAATTATAAATAATTGGCACTCTGACTAGGAAATATGAAAATTGCAAATATGCAAAAAGATTTTACAGTTTATATGAGACCTATACACTCTGGCAAAGTCATGTATCTGCCATTTTTCACTAATGACAGAAAATTGTAACAACTGCATTGATCAAACAATCGACAACCGCAGTAATTAGACATAGCAGCAGAATGATAAATAATTGGCACTCTGACTAGAAAATATGAAAATGACAAATCTGCAGAAAGATTTTACTGTTTATATGAGGCCTGTTTATATCTGTCATTTTTCACTAATGACATAGAAAATTGTAACAAGTGCATTTTAAAGTCAGCTCGCCAAATAGGTCAAAATAGTATTATTTCATATCATCTTCTTATCAAATATTGTAATGCCAATAGTAGAAACTGAGCCCCTTGTAAACATGGGCAGTTTTCAAAAGTGGACATCATTTACACAATATCTTCTCAAGTCTAACAAAAAGGAAATGGAAATCGACGTCTGTGAATTCCATTGAGAATGAAACGCGCATAAAAGTCGCCAGTTTCTGCTTGTGAAGTTGTGCAGACATTGTTCTGTCACTGAAAGATAAAAATTAGTTGCACGTAAATGTTTACACACGTATTGAATGGTTTATGAATATTTATTTCGCCTTAATTGCAATGATTCCTAATTCGTTAAGAGGAAGGCTATTGCAGATTACCGGCGAATTTAACAATGCGTCTCTGTTGCAATTCC
The DNA here is from genome assembly GCA_951805005.1 of Othius punctulatus. Lineage (NCBI taxonomy): Eukaryota > Metazoa > Arthropoda > Insecta > Coleoptera > Staphylinidae > Othius > Othius punctulatus. Next base: position 43,709,060 of record OX638145.1, on the reverse strand, counting down.
AAATTTATTCCCCTCTTGGCAGTCATTATGGAATGGGGTTGACGCTGATTAACTATAAATTTATTTAGAGAGATAGCTTAGCGTCAAGTACGCAGGTAAATAAGTTTTTACAATGAGCAAAGTTTAATTGTAAAACTTTGAGTACTTAGTCAACGATAGTCGAGGATATAGGTAGGGTGTAATGTTACATATCTCGATTTTAAGATTGTAATATGTGACATTTTTTAGGAGCAATTGCCTATACATATACCATGTCTTCAGAAGATCTATAAGGAATAAATGAAGCAATTGTTGATAATCAACAGCAATAATATAAATTAACAATTACTAATAAATCATTCAGGGATAAAAATTCTGAATAATCATATCTTATTATGCCTTAATTGCTCAATATAGTTTGTTGCGCTTTTGTTGTAGATATGTTTGTTATTATTACTTCGTGTTCAAGCTTTTTAATAGTGAATTGTGATTAGTAAATTAATATGCCACCAGATTTTGTTGCCAATTTGCCCATGTAGATATTAGCACGATAATAAAATTACACGATACATTGTTATGTATTTGAATGAATTTTAACAACCAAACTGAAAGTGAATGATTGACAATTATTTAATGCATCCTTCACAAAGCATTGCAACTGTTTCTGGGACTGCGCAAGACTCTCAGTCTCAGTGTAGAACAAGAGTATAATAGGTGTCCATCTGTATGCACTTTCTCTCACAATATCGGATTACCTACTAAATAAGGCCCGTTTAACTAGTTCAAATTTGTTTTACATGGTATTGTGCAACGGCGGCAAAGGATTTTTAGTGCTCCAAACCATCCTTTCTAATGATGCAGCATTCTTACTAGGACATTAAGCGCATCTCTACTGTGCCGATTGCGCAAGTAATTCATCCATTTTTTTTTCCATTCGCCCGACATAATTGCGACGAAAAACAATAACACTGTTGTAATGTCTGTTTGTTACATTTTAGCAACAGATTGCGCCCGATTGTACGACACCACTCAATTCTAGAGTCTGCCAGTGTTTTATGGCACATTTTAATTGTGAGAACGGGTTACGCACATACCCGACAACATAGTCGTTAGCAGTTTCATCAAACAATAAAACAGATGTTAGACTGCCTGGAATTAAACGGAGCGCGGAAAACGTTAGTCAACAGGAAACATTAAAATTGGTTTTCGCAAATATCAGTACGACTCAAAATTTTTCAATATGATTATGAAAAATCCTCACTTCATGAGGATCAAAAACTGAAGTTAAGCTTGCTCATTATCCTTCTGATGTAACGACAGTTGTCTGATTTATTGGAGGAAAACCATACTATAGAAAAATATGTATACAGTGTGGTGATAGAATTTGGAAGAAAATTTTACATTACTGTATTTTATGTTGTTCACCACTAGCGATTTGGTAAATTTTTGGATTCAAAATTCTACCTACTGATATAAAAAAAGTACCTATTTATAATGTTATTGGCAATTATGACTTATGAAGGTTGTGATTCTTAAGATATCTCAATTTTTGTTTGAAAATATCGAATATTAGACCATCTTAAGTGTTTCTTCAATTAAGCTCTTATTTAAATAACGATGTCTCAAAAACCACCGTATGAATAATAATGAAATTTATTGCTGATATAGATCGATATATTGGTATTAAGTGGGCATAATACAATTTAAATCCAATGCGGGATTTTTGAGATATATTAATTTTTGTTTGAAAATATAAAATATTCAAAGCTGTTTATCCACTTGTTCACAGATTAGTAATGAAATCTAGAGTACTTTTGTATCAATGTAATTTTATTGCCTTGCTAATATAAACCGATATACAAGTATTCAATATCTACAATTAAAAAAATATCCAATGAAAGGCACTTCAGATATATCAATATTTAACTTTATTTCATACATTTCTAATTATGAATTTTCTACAAATAAAAGCCACATTGATCAAACTATTTTAAGTGTTCCTCCAATTAAGCTTATATTTAAATAACGATAACTCAGAAAGCACCGTATCAATAGTAATGTTATTTATTGCTGCTATAGAGCGATATACTAATATTAAATGGGTATTATTAAACTTAGATCCAATGATGGATTCTTCAGATACATCAAATTTTGTTTGAAAATATCGAATATTAGAACTATCTTAAGTGTTTCTTCAATTAAGCTCTTATTTAAATAACGATATCTCAAAAACCACTGTGTGAATATTAATGAAATTTATTACTGATATATCTCGATATATTAGTATTAAGTGGGCATAATAAAATTTAAATCCAATGCGGGATTTTCGAGATATATTAATTTTTGTTTGAAAATATCAAATATTCAAAGCTGTTTATCCACTTTTCACACATTAATAATGAAATCTAGAGAACCTATGTATCAATGTAATTTTATTTTTTTGGGATGAATTCAGGAATGAAGCACATGAAAGTGAATGTGGTACCAGAATTATTCTCGGGCCACTGCTTAGTGAGGACTAAAATTATCGTGAAATCTGGAAGTTATAAGCAGCCACCATTGCAGGAAAATCGAAACAGGTATCTTCGGAACCAATCAAAACGTACCAATTAAATGAAGACGAAAAGGCAGGAGAATAAAACACAGCGAAGTGAAAAACAGAGGAGAGAAATCGATAATAAACTACATAATAATTAGGAGAAAATTAGGGAATGAAGCACACAAAAGTGAATATGGTACCAGAATTATTCTCGGACCACTGCTTAGTGAGGACTAAAATTAACATGAAATCTATAAGTTATAAGCAGCCACCGTTGCAGGAAAATCGAAACATGTATTTTAGGAAACAATCAAAACATACCAATTAAATGAAGACGAAAAGGCAGGAGAATAAAACACAGAAAAGTGAAGAACAGAGGAGAGAAATCGATAATAAACTACATAATAATTAGGAGAACATTCAAGAATGAAGCACACAAAAGTGAAAATGGTACCAGAATTATTCTCGGACCATTGCTTAGTGAGGACTAAAATTAACATGAAACCTGGAAGTTATAAGCAGCCACCATTGCAGAAAAATCGAAAGATGTATCTTAGGAACCAATCAAAACGTACCAATTAAATGAAGACGAAAAGGCAGGAGAATAATACACAGAAAAGTTAAGAACAGAGGAGAGAAATCGATAATGAACTACATAATAATTAGTAGAAAATTCAGGAATGAAGCACACAAAAGTGAAAATGGTACCAGAATTATTCTCGGATCACTGCTTAGTGAGGACTAAAATTAACATGAAATCTGGAAGTTATAAGCAGCCACTATTACAGGAAAATCGAAACATGTATTTTAGGAAACAATCAAAACATACCAATTAAATGAAGACGAAAAGGCAGGAGAATAAAACCCAGAGAAGTGAAAAACAGAGGATAGAAATCGATAATAAACTACATAATAATTAGGTGAAAATTCAGGAATGAAGCACACAAAAGTGAAAATGGTACCTGAATTATTCTCGGACCACTCCTTAGTGAGAACTAAAATTAACATGAAATCTGGAAGTTATAAGCAGTCACCATTGCAGGAAAATCGAAAGATGTATCTTAGGAAACAGACAAAACGTACCAATTAAATATAGACGAAAAAGCAGGAGAATAAAACACAGAAGTGAAGAACAGAGGAGAGAAATCGATAATAAACTACATAATATTTCGGAGAAAATTCAAGAATGAAGCACACAAAAGTGAAAATGGTACCAGAATTATTCTCGGACCACTGCTTAGTGAGGACTAAAATTAACATGAAATCTGGAAGTTATAAGCAGTCACCATTGCAGGAAAAGCGAAAGATGTATCTTAGGAACCAATCAAAACGTACCAATTAAATGAAGACGAAAAGGCAGGAGAATAAAACACAGAAAAGTGAAGAACAGAGGAGAGAAATCGATAATAAACTACATAATAATTAGGAGAAAATTCAAGAATGAAGCACAAAGAAGGGAAAATGGTACCAGAATTATTCTCGGACCACTGCTTAGTGAGGACTAAAATTAACATGAAATCTGGAAGTTATAAGCAGCCACCATTGCAGGAAAATTTAAAGATGTATCTTAGGAACCAATCAAAATGTACCAATTAAATGAAGATAAACCGGCAGGAGAATAAAACACAGAGAAGTGAAAAACAGAGGAGAGAAATCGATAATAAACTACATAATAATTTGGAGAAAATTCAAGAATGAAGTACACAAAAGTGAAAATGGTACCAGAATTATTCTCGGACTACTGCTTAGTGAGGACTAAAATTTACATGAAATCTGAAAGTTATAAGCAGCCACCATTGCAGGAAAATCGAAACATGTACCTTAGGAAACAATCAAAACATACGAATTAAATGAAGACGAAAAGGCAGGAGAATAAAACACAGAAAAGTGAAGAACAGAGGAGAGAAATCGATAATAAACTACATAATAATTAGAAAATTCAAGAATGAAGCACACAGAAGGGAAAATGGTACCAGAATTATTCTCGGACCACTGCTTAGCGAGGACTAAAATTAACATGAAATCTGGAAGTTATAAGCAGCCACCATTGCTGGAAAATTGAAATATGTATCTTAGGAACCAATCAAAATGTACCAATTAAATGAAGATGAAACGGCAGGTGAATAAAACACAGAGAAGTGAAAAACAGAGGAGAGAAATCGATAATAAACTACATAATAATTAGGAGAAAATTCAAGAATGAAGCACACAGAAGGGAAAATGGTACCAGAATTATTCTCGGACCACTGCTTAGTGAGGACTAAAATTAACATGAAATCTGGAAGTTATAAGCAGCCACCATTGCAGTAAAATCGAAAGATGTATCTTAGGAACCAATCAAAACGTACCAATTAAATGAAGACGAAAAGGCAGGAGAATAATACACAGAAAAGTGAAGAACAGAGGAGAGAAATCGATAATGAACTACATAATAATTAGTAGAAAATTCAGGAATGAAGCACACAAAAGTGAAAATGGTACCAGAATTATTCTCGGACCACTGCTTAGTGAGGACTAAAATTTACATGAAATCTGAAAGTTATAAGCAGCCACCATTGCAGGAAAATCGAAACATGTATCTTAGGAAACAATCAAAACATACGAATTAAATGAAGACGAAAAGGCAGGAAAATAAAACACAAGAGTTTATGGAGAGATGGAACTCCATCAAAATGAAACGAATTCTTTTCTAGAAAACTTACGGGAGGATATAAAGAGCCGCGTAAAATTGCTTTAAATAAATTGCTCGAAAAATTGTTCCTCAAATGGAAAGTTCCTCAAAAGCCTAGTTGCTCGATTAACAATTTCTGGAAAACAAAATTACTGGAAATAATAAAATAAGTTACTTAAAGGCGTGTTCTCGTGAACCATGTTTAATAGATCGATTATAGTTGATCAACAACTGAACACTATACTGAGGACCTTTGTTTCAATAGAGTTGATCAACTTTAAACTTTTTCATTCAAATTTTGTTGATTAACTAAAATCGATCAATTAAACTGGATTCATTCGTGAGAACGCGCACATGAGGTTACTCGGAAACTCCCTTTACTCCCTAACGGTAAAAAATAAGAAAAAAACCATCAACACTTCGTCTGCACGATTCAAATCATTAATGTTACAAAATTTTGTGATATTGCCATCAAACTAAAAAAAAATAAAAAAAATTTAACTCGGATAATACTATTTATATTATTCATCCTCGTGAATTACAGCCATTATATTCGAGTCAAATACGACGTTTTATCTATGACTTTTTAAATAAAATAATTCTTATTAATAAATTTTTGTCAATAACAAACCAGTTGTTGGCAACCAAATGTACCTACATATGTAAATAGGCTTGCATGGGTTGAATGAAAGAATGGCAGCGTACATAGGGATGCGAAAAATAAAGAGGTGCGATAAGCATTACATATAATTTAATTGAAGAGGCCGCACTATGTTGTATTATGAAGTCATAATCCAACCCCTGTTGTATTATGAAGTCATAATCCAACCTCTGTGATAATATGAAGTCATAATCCAACCCCTGTTGTATTATGAGATCATAATCCTACCTATGTTGTATTATGAGGTCATAATCCAACCCCTGTTGTATTATGAAGTACTTTATGTTACCATAGTAACATACATAATAAATATATTATTTATGAGTCATAGATAAATTAATATAAATACAAAATAATTAAATGTACTCTTCTTCTTCCTCTTCATTTATCCATTAATGGATGTTTGCGACAATAAGGTCAATTTCTTCGCAGTTTCTAGCTGTATGAACGAAACTTTCTATAGTTGTTAGTCCTGTCCATTGCCTTATGTTCCTCAGCCACGACATGTTCTTCCTTCTGGTTCCTCTTTTTCCCTCAATCTTGCCTTCGATGGTTAGCTGTAGGAGATCATATTTATGGCTCCTCATCACATGTCCCAGCTTTTCTTATTATTATGGTGGTTCAAAGTTCGCGACTCTTGCCTATTCGTTGTAGGACTTCTTCATCGAATGGGCAAAGAAATTAAATGTACTAAAAAGTTGTTTACATTTCTTTGTACTTAACCATTAAGAGTACAATTAAATATCTATTATCGTCTTTATATCTAAATAATCTTCTTATTACCACTCTTGCTAATTGTATTTTATGATAATAAGTTCTTATAAATCACAAATTTACAAATTATGTTGTATTTATACAGGGTGATTTTTAGTTCATCAACACACTTTGAGAGATGAAAACTCATGTAATTTTAAGAAAAGTTTATATAAACATATGTCCTATGTTGATGAGTTCCACCCCAAACATTAATATTAAATCTTTCTTGAATATTCTGTGTTCCTGTTGCATGCAGATGTTGTAAGGGAGAAATCTAACTTTCCTTAATTTTTCTAGACGTGAGGCTCAACATCAGGAAAAGGCAGAATATCAATAGAAATGGTCAATTATCTAGGAATAAAAGTATTAGAAATGCTAACAAAGCTATTTAAATAAGCCTGTTGTTTTTAGTTTTTAATTTGCCGAGTTATGATTTAAATTTCAGCTCTAGTTTTTCATGTTCAATTGTCGCTTCGTATTCATTTAGTCACTGTACTTTTTAGATATTTTCTGCGCCTTTTGATTTTTTGAAAACTTACTATAAAAAAAATAATGTCGTTGACTTTCCCCTTAAGAAATTGGATACGCCACTGGTTTTTTGTTATGTTGAAAACTTCGCCATCTAGCGAGGAAATCCTTGCGGTTGGCTACGGTACAATAACATTGATTCCCGTTTTAATTGGTTGTTTTTCTATTTTGAATCTTAATAAGTAAGTTGATCGAGTTAATCATGAGTCTTTGATTATGAGCTACTAATCATCTACTAATTCAAATGTGTATAATTTCGTAAATATACGTATTATTACCTCTTAGGATCATATACCAACAAGATGTCTTTACGAAGCAGGATGAGATACATGAACCCCTACGACATACACAAGGCCCTAATCAACGACTACGTCCTGAAGCGACCAGGCGATAGCAAGCTCTTGCAAAGGGACACCTCAAGGGACAAACGGGACATCGACATCATCAAAGAGCACCACAGGTTTATCTGGGACGAGGAAGATAGGCCGCTGACTTGGGAGGAGCAGTTCGCCAAAAAGTACTACGACAAGTTGTTCAAGGAGTACTGCATTGCCGACCTAAGCCTCTACAAGGAGAACAAGGTTAGTTGTGCACAGCAGAGTGGCAGTTGGCACTAGCATCTAACGAGGATTTGTGCCGAAAGATAGCAATGCGCTGGAGGACGGAGCAGGAGGTGCTAAACGGCAAGGGACAGTTCCAGTGCGCGAGCAAGCGGTGTCCGGATGAGCAGGAGCTACGCACATGGGAAGTCAACTTTGCTTATGTGGAAGACGGAAACAAAAAAAATGTTCTTGTTAAAATCAGTAAGTACAGGGTCCTTACGGAACTATGGGTTTTTTTTTAAGTTCTAAAAAGCGGGGAAAATTTTTACAAATATAATTTGATTATAATTTTAAATATTTGTACATTTGGATACACAGTATGCGCCAGAATAAACAGAACTGAAATCAGGCAATCAACTACGCATATTGTGGCTTATTCAGCACAGTCCGTATGCTTGGTTGTCTTAAGTTCAGTATTGTTTATACTGGCTCATACCTTATATAGGCCCAGTAGGTTGAACGCGGCGTCAAGTTGTCCGTGGAGATAATCAAATGTACAAATATTTAAAATTACAATTAAATTTTATCGATACATATTTCATAAAATAATACAAGTAATATTTTTCTAGACAACTGATTTAATTACGTTATGTAGTTCTATCGACACAAGTGTAGAAGTTTATATTTATACTGCTAAACACTATTGAAAATACCACATTACAGATTTGGTACTTACATTACTAAACGGTAATAAAAATAAGGGTTGATATAAACCGCAATTTGGAAATTTGATGACATATTGCCATCGGTTGTTGTACGACATCACTGCTTGCATAAATAAGTCCTAAACTAGATGCGAAAATATGAAGTTTCGTCCCAGAATTCCTTTTCATTTTTGAGTAATCGCCGTAACAAAATTTATAACACTATTATAAACAACCATTTTGCAAACTCAAAATTTAGTAGTAAAGTAAAAATTATTCATTAAATTTATATCCCTATTTTTATAGGACTATGCCCTGATTGCTCAAAAAAGTTGAATTATCACAGTAAGAAGCGAGAGGTGAAGAGGCTGAAACGCACTCCTAAGAAGCGAAAATCATCTACAGACAAACACCATAAAGAAGAGGTCGGGAGCGAAGAGCATGTTGAACCTTGCTCTAGCGCTGAAAATGAGCTGGGTGATAAGGAGCCTGTGGATAAGGGGGGTAATCCCTGGGAGAATGTACAGACTGTAGATGTGAAAAGTCGTGAGGAAGAGATGGAGGAGTATCTGCAGGATTTGTTGTTCTGATGGATCTCCATGTTAGAAATTTAATCTTTATTCAAATGATTTCTACATAACTGAAATAAATATACATTTCCAAATGTAAAAAATAACGAGATTGTACATATACACATAAAAAATACACTAATATAAAACCTATAAACAACGTAACATTGAATATTATTGTTAATGTATTGCTTAACTATTGAATGCAATAATTGACAAAGTTTATTATCCAAAAGATAGACTCGTAACGTTTACAAAACTATCATTTCATACATCCCTGTAGTTAAAGAAATCTTTAATATGTGCATAACCCTCGAATTGTCGTTTGAATGGCAAGCAATAATTTCTCCTTTTAAAAAACTTCCATCTACACGCTACATCAGTACCATCGCAGTTTTGTGCGTCAAATATAAAACTACAAAGCCTCCGTCGTCGCTTATAAATTTTGAAGTTCAGTAACAGTAACAACTGGAGGTTCAAAACTTCTCCGAATATTTAAAACTAAAACTACTCTCAAATAAAGCTAGACCTTCTCATATCAGATAAAATTTGTTATTACGATAAAAACAGCTGGAAGTTTAATTACACAACACCGCTCAATCCGACTTCTCGCCGTTCCTCAGGGACACCTTGTCGTCGCTCTCATCATCAGAAAAGTCCTCGTCGTGGTTGTGCGTCACCGACCGTGGCGTCTCAGGGCGCACGTGCGGAATCTGACTCTGGGTGCGTTCCAGTGTCTGTAAACAGAAGGAATCAACTCTTGCCGACCCCGCTGCATACCAAACATTACCTTATGGTGCGATGGTTTGACCACTGCATCGTCATCTGAGAACATCTTGGAACGACTCATGTACGGTGATTCCAGCACAAACCTTTGTTCGTGAGCAACCGTCGACTCGTGCGGCATCAGCATAGCTGGCGCACGAAACATGTAGGAAAATGGATAGTACAAGAGATTTAAATGCGTTGCTGCATATAAATCGGCATATCTAACCACCTAGAAAATAAGAAAACATAAACTTGGGGCAGGCGCATGGAACAGTCTAAAAGACTGTTCTAATATTTGGTATGTTTGGTTGTGACTAATATTTGGTATGTTTCGCATCCCTCATTAAAACAAATTGGATTGTCAAAATCTGACACTGTCAATTTGAATTGTCGAAACATTCAAATCCTGTGTCATTATAAATGGCATTATAAAGAATGCCATAAAAAAACCAAGAAACAACATGGAATACAGAATTCAGATAGGGAAACTTGGATAAAAACTTCTATTGCACTCGAAGGTTAAAATATAATTTTAATTCGTGGACATTAACATAAGAGGCAAAATTGAATAAAATAATTAATTTTTCATTTGACATTGACGTTACACTGTCAGATAATAAGAATTGCTACAAACATGAATTATGGATAGTTAGGTAATGAAAAGTGTGATAATGAATCTTATTATAAAACTTTTTTGGGTAATTATCAAAAACATGTATTAAACATTATTTGTAATGTCTAATACATCAATAAGAAAGAGAATAATTGAAATCACGCTAATTGCTTACCTGTGACGAGAAAAATGTTTGTCTGGATCCCGACCTAAACAAACTGCCCATCATACCATACGACATATCCATTTTGTGGGTTACGTCGCGAATTGCAGCCCTTAATTTAGAAATGTCTGGCTTCTCCTTGGTGCTGCTGTCCAGGTTCCTGTTGAAGTAATGATTCACACCCGGAGCTCATCGATTACTTGAAGACACTTACTTGTACATCTCACCAAGCTTCACGTCGAGTGATTGAAGCTCGTCAAATAACTGGCACTTGTCGGTCCAAACGTGGAGCTCCCTGACAAGCTCTGGGACAATGAGGAACGTACGCCATCCCCTTATCTTCTTGCTCCTGAGGATGTCGCCGAAGATGTGGTCACCCACGTAGAGCACATCTTTACCCTTGGCGCCTATAAGCTCGGTGAAGACATCGCATGAACCTTAGACAAAAATTATAACAATAAATCTGACATGGGTAGTAACTTAATTTAGTAATATGATAATAGCTATTTACAATATTAATATGATCATAAGTTGAATATCTGTATGTATTTTACAAGTCTAGCTTCGCATTTTAGTTAAATAAATCTTCTGCATGGTTTATATTTACATACCTCCGGAATATACATGCTCTTTTTGCAGCGGGCCTGTGTGGATGCCGACCCTTAAAGCCCCCGTAATGGGGTTGACTTGCCTCAGGATTGTACCTTCGCCAAAGAAGAGAGGTTTACGAGCATCCACCACAATTGTGTCAAAATAGGTCTGCCAGTTCTTGTGCGGATCCTCAGGCTAAAAACAAAGTGTAGAAACGAATCAGTAATCATAGATAAAATCCTAAGATGGGAAGTGAAGAGCAGGCAGATCGACAATACTCCAGAATAGTTCCTACTGCTTTACTACCTGCTTTTCTTCCCCATTTTGAAACGCGAACAAAGGAATTTGTAGGGAACATTGTTTTTAACACATCTGCGAATGCCAAAATAACACATAGAAAATGTTTTTTTATCAATGAAATGAGAAAATTATTGTATTACCCTAGCGCCATGTGGGAAGTCAAATAGATACGCCATAATCTTGTTGGTAAAATTGTAGTCACTGTTTGTGAGTAGGAAGGTTTTTGCACCGCTCTCTCGCAGCCTGGTAAGGAACATCGGCAACCGTTCGTCCTTGTTAACATACTTTTCCAGGTTCTCGATCGTGCGTTTCTTCAGTTGATCCCCCTGAATATGCACGAAGTCCACAGCATTCCTCACGTCCTGAAAGCAAAGAAAAACATTACATATTTTCAACAGTGCGCCCAACTATTATAATATTTGTTTTCTTATTACAAAAAAAGGTATAAGAACCGCTCACTTTCAACATAGGGCAAACCGAATAAAGCTGATTGCAAGAGGGTTATTACTTCTCATCATTAACTTATTTCATTATAAAAAGTCTAATCATCTCTGTGCAGCATGAAACTAATGAATAGGTATAAAAACAGAGAACCCACATCTCATGGAGATAACTTAACTTAAAATAACTTCCACTAGGCAATACAAATAGGTCAACCTATGTTCCTAGTAAATTACGATATACACGATAATAAATGACACATCCACTAAATATAATTATCAACACCTGGAAGATGGATTTGAAGGACATGAACATGTCACCACATTTAACTCCGTTCTTGCTCTTCGAGTACTGTGGGGAGTTGGTGAAGAAGTCTACCAGGCAGGCGAGCAGGTATGTCTCAGGCAGGTTGAAAAGGGTGTTGAGCACGTATACCCTGGACTCGTCCAGCTTGAGGAACTTATTCGGGTACAGTTCGTACACCTGGGAGCTGAAAGGCAGGCGGCATTAATCACTGTTAATTGTCTTTGTCGGGTACTTACTGCTTGAGGAATTCGAAGCCATGGGCGCACACCAGGATGTTTCCATAGGCATCCACCTTCAGTAGGTTTCCGTAGTTCGTGTCAAACCATAGCCCTCTAAAATAAAATTGAAAATGAACATGTTTTTCTGTCAGAGAAAAAAATGTTTTAAGGAACTAGTGACATACTTATATTTATTTTTTATCATTGATGCATCATATTGCTTGTTTAAAACATCGTGTAGCGTGCATAAAACAGGCTTTCAAAAACGCGCGTTTCCTGTAAAGGTTTCCATGGATACAAAACAAGTATCCATGGATACCGCCATAACATGGCGGTATCAGCCGCCATGTTAGCTAGTTATTTATTCAGTATCTTAGCAACGATACTAAAACTGTTCGGCAAAATCGACGGCACATCAGATAGAAATTATAATTACAAATGTTTAGGCCAATTTACGGCATCAATGATAAAAAATAGCGTAAAGTATGCGTGGATATCTGGCCTTTCAAGCACTCACTCTATTCAAAAAACCTCCCCGCTCCCCGCTGCGCGGGGAGCGACGGGTCGGTTTTTTGAAAAACGTTCGTGCTTGAAAGGCCTTGATATCCACTTATACTTTAATATACTATATAAAAATTATCAATTAATATAAAAATGTCACTTTGCCATTTTTTTTTTTGTTTGTATTGGTCTTGGTTACCAAATATTTTTTGAGTTGCATCGGTTCAAATGAGTAAATTTATTAAATGTATTTAAGAAACACTATAACCATCTTTTGCAGCATTGTTTTGAAAACTACAACTAGAGAGACTATGATTAGAGAAATAATTACTCAAGTTTGCAAAATATGCGGAAAATATTTTTTTTTTGTGGTCACTGGCGTTTACCTATTATTCAAGCATTTGAACTTGACAATCATCATATTTTAATAGAGTGTTTGTCGTTTGTGAATTTATGAGTTCTGAAACTTACCTCACAGCAAATGAGGGATCGTATTCAAATTCCAAAATTTCCTGGGGATAACCTATAGAAACCATTCGATCTTTGACCAGGTCAAAGCCCAGCCTCTCATATTCCGGAGACTTGTATTCTGAGGATAAATAGATAAATAGAATAGTTGTCACATGCATATTAATCAATATATACAAATAAAACATTAACAAAACAATAGCAATGGTCGACCATTCTAAAGCAAGAACTAATCTAATCCATTTATATGAAATGTGGGGGTGGCAAATTTTGTGCTAAATAATTATTTGATAATTAAATTCGAAAACGAAATGGATAATTATTTATACTGAAATGATTTATCCGCCATATTGGATGTGTTGGCTGCAATCTCATCAGTATGCAGAAAATTGCATAACAAATATTAAATTGATGCATAATTCATGGCTCGTCTGTGCAATTAATATAAAATGCATCTACAACGTGGCACCCATCTGAATGAACATGTCACGCATCGGTAGCCAATGCAATTATCGGGTATTTATAATTAGAATGTAAATTGCATCGTAAAAAGTTAATGAATAAGCAAAACTTGTGTACCTGCAAGAGTGTAATCCATGTCGAATCCATAGAACTTGATGTTCTCAAGGTGCAAGCTTCGGTTGACGAAAATTCTAGAAAACAAAAAATTGCACATATTAATAAAATATAGGCCACCTACACTAATTGGTAGAAGGTGTAATGATAAATATATATATATAATAAAATATAGGCGCTTAGATCGCTAGCTAGGTCGATAGCCATTAAAATATTGTTACTACTAATAAAATATTCAAATCAAAATCAAGTTATTAAAAAAAAAAACATTGTGATGTTATAACTTTTTCAAGGTCAATAAAAAGAACGGGCAGGTAATACTAATATGTTGATGTTTACAAATACTAATTGATCTGGTTTAATAATCTCCCTCAAATCCGAAATGAGGATTTTATTGGAGTGATTCCAAACTCTTTGGATACCCTGTATATACATAGTGGTTGACAAACAAGGGATATGTTACCAACATAAACGTGTACTTTGTGAACCATTCCAATGCATTTCTAAACAATTAAGAAAGGTAGAGCTTCATCAATCTTGATGCAATTGTCATGTTATGGTGATATAAAAATAACAATTCGGACCTAAAGCTCAAAATTAATTAGTAGTCCTCAATTATTGCCAAGTTTAAAAAGTTTTAAATTGATTTTTGATTGAAATTTGTCTTATGTAAGGTATAAAAAAATGTATATAGTTATATTCAGAAAAAAGAGTAGCAAATAAAATTATAGAATAGTATTGTTGCCATTTAAAAAAAAAGGCTGTGACTTTATAACTCAAGAACAAATGGTGACCAAAATTTCAGATTGATAACAAACTGTGTACTTTTAAAATTAGAAATAGACTTCGAGATCCGAGAATTATACCAAAATATTTTCGAAGTACTGAATTTATTCAATTTGACTGTTCCACACTGTATAACAGAGATTTTTCTTAAAATCGTACTAAAATTTGCAGAATTTTTAAATCTTGCTGATTGTACAGGGAAAAAAAGGATACATTTACAAAGGAATTTTTCAAAAATAGTGTGTTCCCAGTAAACTTCAAGATTTTTAACTGAAAATGTTGCAAATGATCTTGAGATATTGCTGATAAATTATTTTCTTGAGAATGTTTCAAAAATTGTGGAACACTTACGAGGAATTTTTCAAAAAATCACAAGCTATTTACTGATTACTGAATTTACTGAAAAAATATTAATATTTGAATCTTTTAAAGTTAAAAAAAAATTGCAAAAATTGGCAGTGCACTTATGTAAAAAATTACCAAGACATTGGAATTTTCAGTGGTATCAATTATTATTATTATAAATAATACATAATTACATATACATTTTTTTTTCAAAAGTGAATTAAATTTAATGTTAAAAAAAATATTCCTGTTGTTTATTTTATTTAAATTGTTGGGATATTTTCTTTGGAATTTTTCAAATGTTCTCCACGTGTTTTTTTTTTCACAACTTGGATTTTTTTCAAAAATAGATAGGGCACTTAGTAATGTTAAAAACATTGAATATATATTAGTTTTTTTTTGTTTGATAGTTTTTTTTTTAAATTTTATTGAACGTGAAAGCAATCACGTGAGCGATATTGGAATTGTTAATTATGCATTTCTAATCTAGGCAGTAATATCAAGCTGCATTAGCAACTTAGATCTGATTATTTTTCATTTATCCTGTCGTAAAAATCGCACCAAAGGCATTATAACAGTCAACTTTGAAGCTAAATGTTCTAATGTATAATGTCTCTAATGTCTGTCTAATGTTAGAAACTTTTTAACTACCATTTATATTGTTAATTAACCAAATAATTGTGGCATCAATCACACAGACCCGTCAACTTTTGAAGCTGTCGGTTCTAACATTGTTAGTAACTTATTGGACAGTAATCGATTTTAGATGGACTACTTTTGAATTTCACATTGAAACCTTTAGTTTATCAAAAATAAATGATGTATTATCGATATTGCAACTGTAAATATTGAAGTCTAATGTTGTCATTTACTGATACTAATTACTCTTGATCTAATATTTTTTAACGCTATAATTTTCGATCACCCACTGATCTAAATGCCATTCTAAAAAAAAAAGTTCATATGCATAACAGATCTTATAATATTTGAAAGTGACGCTTTTCGTTTCTCATTTTGTCAATGAATGCAGGACTGCGTTGATTGATTAATCAGAGCGCATAATTCTTGTGAAACTACGTGACCTGGACGAGGTGTGGATCATTTATATTCATGAAGAAAGTATGAGTTGTGATGTAAGTAAATGTTAACTTTTGGATAAGTTGCTAAATGGATAATTAGATTAACCGAGTCTATGTATTTTTTAAAAATTTGTTTTGCATAACATCATTCATAACACCTTAATTAACCAAGTTCAGTGTCGTTTGATGTAATTGGTAAGAAGTATATAAAATCTGACGATAATTTAACAAAATCTGGGCAAAGACAAGCCACTCCACTTAATCCCAGGAGAAACAGCATGATTTAGTAATACAAAGGCCACCACCAAAAAGTTTCGGAGATCGATGCAAGTTCAATGCAAGGTTGTTGGTGAATTATTCAGAGATTACAAAGCATGGAGAGGCAAGTACCAAACCTGCCCATGGATAACCGTGTTTCTGATACTGTAAATGACGTGCTTTGTTTTTAGATAGCAGAAATATTATCACCAATAACAGTATTGCTCAATCGTTGATGTTATTTGCGTTCTCGTTCTCCTATAAATAGGATACAGTTCGCGTAAACAGTAAAATTTCATTGAACCCACAAAGCAACAACGATTCAATTTGTTTGCGATCAGCTGAAGTAATAAATTTACTTGGATTTACAACATTATAAGCAATAGTGGGAATTAATCCAAATGAAAATAAACTTAATGTAACTTGGAGTTATATAATTTGAGAACATTACCGTGAAAATTTATTTTAATAATATTTTACAATAAGAATAAACTTATGGAGAAAGTAATGTGTGTACACATCAATAGTTTTTATGGTTTAGAACTTCACTCTGGAATAACCGTTTAAGCGTTCAACATGCGTGAAATTATAACGAGTAGCTTCCAGTGACCCACATGCTATTTGGATTTGGAGGTCTGAGAGTAAACAAGCACGGGAATGCGAAAAACTTCCCACCTCATTGCGAAGTCCAGTTCCAAATTTACTGGCCCCACTAAACTCGTAAGCACCTTGAACTAGAGGGGCCGAAATACAGCCCAAATTCGTGTATATGTTTGTGGAATGTACAGGGTGTATACAACAAAACAAAATCTTAGCAATTATTTCGTTTTTGTAACGTGTAGAAACTTCAAGTATTCGGGAATTCTACAAATATTTCAGAAAATTACATGAAATTAATTTCCAACTTTTAATATGCTGAATATTGAAAAAATACTACAAACTCGTGAGCAATAACTTTTGTAGAAAAAAAACATATATGACCAACTACTAGAAAATGCTCTAAAAATTCTAAAAAAACTTCTTCTAATTTATATCATCTTTATAATCTCAGCAAATTTTTTAGCAATTTTCGTAAATATTTGGAATAACCACACAAAGTGCATAACATATTCTGAAAACAATGAAGTAATTTCAAATTACAAAAACTATGAACGTTTCTAGTTGATAGTTTTTGAAATTTTCATAAATATTCACAAATTCCACAAATATTTCCACAATTTCCAAAAATTCCTAAATATTATTTCCGACATTTAATATGCTGAATATTGTAGAAAATATAACAAAATTTTGAGAATTTTTTTGCATATATGCCCAAACTATGCCCAAAACATATATGCTGAAAACATTCTGAAAATTATAGAAAACTTATGTAATTATATTCTTGGTAAATTCTATGATCTTTATAGTCATTTTTGAGGAAATTCGTTCAATAGTATTACACATTTTGTACATATTCCAGAATACATTGAAAAAAACACCAGACTTTATTTCATAAAATTTTTAAAAACTCTTTGAAGAGTTCAGACTTTCATGATTTTTTAATGTTTCATAACTATCCGGGACAGTCCCGTAAAAGTCATATAAAGATTTATAAAATTCTCATATATTTCGAAAATATTCCGGAAACTGGGCATAACTTCTCCAAAATTTAATTGAAGTGTACAAATTCCATGGTTTTCAAAATTTTCATAAATATTCTAGACTTTCATAGATTTGCCATAGACAAAGAGATTGTAAAAATCATGATATACAAATATCATTAGAATCAATATAATCTTTTCTACGACAGTGCGAAAACTAAGTTTTTTCGCACTGCTCACAGTGCATAAAGGGATACTTTTTAGCAAGTGCGTAAAAAATACCTGTGCGCAAAAACATCAACTGTGCGTAAAATAAGTGTTACACACAATTCATTCACTCAATAATTTAAAAAATATAGTATTTTGTATCAAATTTTACTTAGAAGTCAACTATTGAATTATTGACGTATTGAATATACGAAAGAAGCTCAAAATTTTAAACATTCAAGTTAATGATACAATTGGGAAGATATTCAATTTTTTCCATATAGCTGTAGCAGAAAATACTTTATATGACACACTTTCGTAAAGAACATTTTTGACTCGCGTTTTTGACGCAAAATTCACGCTAGTATAAAATACTACTTTGCGAACTTGTATCATAAATAACTATTTTCCAAAATATGTAACTTAATATCTTGGAAAAGAGAAAGAGAGTTATTATTTCACGAAAATATGCTAAAATGTATTCTTTCATGCATATTTATAGTAGATAGTTGGCTTTTTATAAACTGCAAGTTGGAAGTTAGAGATTTATAATATCTCGAAAATATATCGGAAAATGTAGAAACTTTCTCAAAAATTTAACTGAAGTCTACAAATTCCATGGTTTTCTAAATTTTCATTAACATTCTGGAGAGTTCCATAGATTTGCTGGGAAATGTAAAAATCAAAGAGATTATAAGAAATATGATGTACAATAGTAGTAGTTAAGCAACAAGAGTTCCACTTCACCCCCAGTAGAGATTTCGATTAATTTAATTCGCGCTTTTAATTCGCGGATTTAATCAATCACCGCGAGCAGTTACTATAGTAGTAGTTAAGCAACAAGAGTTCCACTTCACCCCCAGCAGAGATTTCGAATAATTTAATTTGCGGGTTTAATTCGCGGATTTAATCAATCATCGCGAGCAGTTACTATGGTAGTAGTTAAGCAACAAAAGTTCCACTTCACCCCCAGCACAGATTTCAATTAATTTAATTCGCGGATTTAATCAATCACCGCGAGCAGTTACTATAGTAGTAGTTAAGCAACAAGAGTTCCACTACGCCCCCAGCAGAGATTTCGAATAATTTAATTTGCGCATTTAATTCGCGGATTTAATCAATCATCGCGAGCAGTTACTATGGTAGTAGTTAAGCAACAAAAGTTCCACTACGCCCCCAGCACAGATTTCAATTAATTTAATTCGCGGATTTAATCAATCACCGCGAGCAGTTACTATAGTGTGTTACTATAGTATTAATATACATACTATGATTGTGGAAATAAACTTGTAATTGTAATTAATTTACCTGTACTTGAGGTCATTATCCCAATAGACAGGCACACACGTAAATTTGTTATTGTTTTTTTTTCAATTAGTATTTATTTGCCATATTAGTAAAAATCCGCCAAATTTTATTTTGCAAAATTAATTACTTTCATATCAAAATTGTTATAATCTGAAGAAAATATTCGAAGCTTAGCAACAACTTGTAATAATTTGCTTTTAAAACTTTAGGTTCGTATTTGTATGCACATTCATATTTAAAATACTAATAATAATAACATTTGTCATGATTATTATAATACTTAAAAAAAATGTGGAAAGTTTGTGGTACTTATATTTAAAATACTAACAATAATAACATTTGTCATGATTATTATAATACTAAAAAAAATGTGGAAAGTACCACAAGTATAATTTCAAAGCTTGGTAAAAATAGTCGTTCGTCACAATATTCTGCAATTTTAGCAATTTTATATAAAATTGATGTTAAATTCAAACTTCAAACTTCTTTTATTGGACATGAATTACATGTGAGGTCAAGACAATATAAATTAGGATTATAATAGCATGTAATCTTTTTCGAACGATTACAAGACTTGGGCAACGAATTAATTGATTTAAATCACATCTAACTGACAGGAGTAAAAAAAATCATGATTTTTATGATTTTTTTTAAATCATCAAATTTTGATTTATTTAAAAATTCATGATTTATTCCAAGCCTGTTAAAAACTGAATATCCCAAGAATCGCGCATTAGATTTTAATAAAATTGAAAACATTCAGTAACAACATATCACTAAATATCATTAATAATTTACATCAATATTAATACGTTCGTTTTTGAAATATCATTTGAGAATCGTTATAAAATCATATAATCACACAACAAGACTAATATATCTACATTTACACATTGAGTATTTTTAATTATTTTTTACGCAAATGCCAACATATCACTCAATATCAGGAATAAGTTTCTTCGAAACAAATACGCCAGTTTTTGAGTTATCATTATTTAAGTGTAAGTCACTTCGGTGAACATTTGAAGTAACATCTCCTGGCACTTTAAAAACTGAATATCTCAAGAATCGCGTATTGTATTATGATAAAATTGAAAACATTCAGTAACAACATATCACTAATTATCATTAATAATTTACATCAATATTGATACGTTAGATTTTAAAATATCATTTGAGAATCTTTATAAAATCATATAATCACACAACAAGACTAATATATCTAGATTTACACATTGAATATTTTTAATTAATTTTTACGCAAATGCCAACATATCACTCAATATCAGAAATAAGTTTCTTCGAAACAAATACGCCAGTTTTTGAGTTATCATTATTTAAGTGTAAGTCACTTCGGTGAACATTTGAAGTAACATCTCCTGGCACTTTAAAAACTGAATATCTCAAGAATCGCGTATTGTATTATGATAAAATTGAAAACATTCAGTAACAACATATCACTTATTATCATTAATAATTTACATCAATATTGATACGTTAGATTTTAAAATATCATTTGAGAATCTTTATAAAATCATATAATCACACAACAAGACTAATATATCTAGATTTACACATTGAATATTTTTAATTAATTTTTACGCAAATGCCAACATATCACTCAATATCAGAAATAAGTTTCTTCGAAACAAATACGCCAGTTTTTGAGTTATCATTATTTAAGTGTAAGTCACTTCGGTGAACATTTGAAGTAACATCTCCTGGCACTTTAAAAACTGAATATCTCAAGAATCGCGTATTGTATTATGATAAAATTGAAAACATTCAGTAACAACATATCACTTATTATCATTAATAATTTACATCAATATTGATACGTTAGATTTTAAAATATCATTTGAGAATCTTTATAAAATCATATAATCACACAACAAGACTATTATATCTAGATTTACACATTGAATATTTTTAATTAATTTTTACGCAAATGCCAACATATCACTCAATATCAGAAATAAGTTTCTTCGAAACAAATACGCCAGTTTTTGAGTTATCATTATTTAAGTGTAAGTCACTTCGGTGAACATTTGAAGTAACATCTGCTGGCACTTTAAAAACTGAATATCTCAAGAATCGCGTATTTTATTATGATAAAATTGGAAACATTCAATAACAACATATCACTAATTATCATTAATAATTTGCATCAATACTGATACGTTAGTTTTTAAAATATCATTTGAGAATCGTTATAAAATCATATAATCACACAACAAGACAAATATATCTACATTTACACATTGAATATTTTAAATTAATTTTTACGCAAATGCCAACATATCACTCAATATCAGGAATAAGTTTCATCGAAACAAATACGCCAGTTTTTGAGTTATCATTATTTAAGTGTGAGTCACTTCGGAGAACATTTGAAGTAACATCTGCTAGCACATTAAAAACTGAATATCTCAAGAATCGCGTATTAGATTTTAATAACATTGAAAACATTCAGTAACAATATATCACTGAATATCATTAATAATTTGCATCAATATAGATACGTTAGTTTTTGAAATATCATTTGAGAATCGTTATAAAATCATATAATCACACAACAAGACTAATATATTTACATTTACACATTGAATATTTTAAATTAATTTTTACGCAAATGCCAACATATCACTTAATATCAGGAATAAGTTTCTTCGAAACAAATACGCCAGTTTTTGAGTTATCATTATTTAAGTGTAAGTCACTTCGGTGAACATTTGAAGTAACATCTGCGGGCACTTTAAAAACTGAATATCTCAAGAATTGCGTATTGTATTATGATAAAATTGGAAACATTCAATAACAGCATATCACTAATTATCATTAATATATTGCATCAATATTGCTACGTTAGTTTTTAAAATATCATTTGAGAATCGTTATAAAATCATATAATCACACAACAAGACAAATATATCTACATTTACACATTGAATATTTTAAATTAATTTTTACGCAAATGCCAACATATCACTCAATATCAGGAATAAGTTTCATCGAAACAAATACGCCAGTTTTTGAGTTATCATTATTTAAGTGTGAGTCACTTCGGAGAACATTTGAAGTAACATCTGCTAGCACATTAAAAACTGAATATCTCAAGAATCGCGTATTAGATTTTAATAACATTGAAAACATTCAGTAACAATATATCACTGAATATCATTAATAATTTGCATCAATATAGATACGTTAGTTTTTGAAATATCATTTGAGAATCGTTATAAAATCATATAATCACACAACAAGACTAATATATCTACATTTACACATTGAATATTTTTAATTCATTTTTACGCAAATGCCAAAATATCACTCAATATCAGGAATAAGTTTCTTCGAAACAAATACGCCAGTTTTTGAGTTATCATTATTTAAGTGTGAGTCACTTCGGTGAACATTTGAAGTAACATGTGCTGACACTTAAAAAACTGAAAATCTCAAGAATCGCGTATTAGATTTTAATAACATTGAAAACATTCAGTAACAATATATCACTGAATATCATTAATAATTTGCATCAATATTGATACGTTCGTTTTTAAAATATCTTTTGAGAATCGTTATAAAATCATATAATCACACAACAAGACTAATATATCTAGATTTACACATTGAATATGAATTTAAAATTACAAGTCCGAATGACATTTCAATAGTGAATAATGATATTAATCTCTGCTGGTAGTGATTAATGGATATTATTATAATTGGGGAAACATAAGTATAATAAGAGTATTATAAGGTAGTCGTGGACAAATATCATTATTTTAACATGACATACTATTTTTCCTACATGCATTATTATCATTTTTTTTTTAATGAAAATATTTATGGGAATATTTCCAGCTTTTTTCGATCATAAATAAATGCATATATTTCTTTTTTTTTTAGAGTTTTTAGAGCATAAGTATCCCTGCCCCACTTATCATTATGAAATCAAATACAACCTTCAAATTTAAAATACCACTCACAATCATCAAAACTATGCAAAAATTCGGCAGGTTCTTTTTTATTGTCCATCAGTGGATATGGATATTTTCGTGGACGTTTTCGCATTCGATATTTCTACAGAAATGTTCCTTTTTAACCTTGACCAATGACCATTTTTGAAAATGTAGGACTGTTTATATGTAATGGTGAATATTTTTTGTATCTTTGTGTGATAATCTTTTTTTGTCTAAAATTATAGGTAATAGTTAGATGCATATCATACAAAGAATAGTTGTACATAAAATGAGCAGCTTAACTTAAAATCTGAGTAAACCCCAAGCTCGATTTGTTTCTGATAAGATGTATTCCAGAGCTTAATTGCTGGCAGTACTTCACTCATTTTCGACGATTGTAATGCAACAGGTTTAGCGTTCGCCTAGTAACGCCGACAAAAACGACAATATTTTTTATGTGTAGCAAGGATATACGTTTTCGAGGTGAAAATGAAAGATTGGTTCCTGGCATACGCTTATAATAAATCTAATTGGTTGACGAATCGAAGGCAAATATTATACATAATCCTGAGCAATTTGCTGAGCAAGAAGTTAGAGGAAACGTTTGAAACGGCTACAACTTTATACCTTCAGATTAATGACAGTAAACAGCAGCAAGTTCGAATTTCATAACCGTTTCCAACTTCCACTAACTTCGCCATGATAACACAGTTAAAAATGTCTGGAATAGTAATTAATTAAAAATAGTACATCGATGAGAATATTTATACACTTTTCCATGAACGTAACTGGGAAAGCGGCATGGATGACGTACACATAAAGACAGACAGGTGTCGTTAATAAAAATGCTAATTTGAAACTGGACTCACTCGTTGGGTGGAAAAACTACCCTCGCCTCGGTACACGCGTGCATATCGCACAGGTGCATTTTCTTTGAAGTTTCCCACACAAGAAAAACACAAGTTCACAGAACCGCCGATTGGTAAACAAACAAGTAGGCGCGAAAAATGTTTTTACTCGTTTAGCGTGTCGTCCGTGTTATTTTTAACAGCATCACACACACACGAACTTGAAACCCGCGCACCGGAAAACGCGGAAAAACTCTGTTTATTAGAAGGACGGTGTCCTGCAAGCTGTCCGGCCTTATTATGAACCAACGGCGCGAGTACAGAGGATATTATATTATGTCCGGCCGGCGTGAACTTTCCATTATCCTCAAGTCGCGGTACTCGCACTCATGCACATACTTTTACACCAACACAATGCCGGCATTGTGATATACCGAGATGTATTGTTACATGTGTGAATCACCCAATTATTCAATTCGTAAAAGGAAGACAATTGGCTGCACTTCAATTTACACGATTAGATCGGAATCGGAGCTTGAATTGATAGGACCCGATTGATTCGTCGATTGTTATCGTATCGTGGGAATTTCTAGGAAATGCTAGAAATCTACAAGATCTTTAATCCATTTCGCACCCACGGGCCGTTAAATTTGTCACACTTATTGCGTGATATGATTTATTGCAATCAATTAGAAATTGAGACTTTCCCATTACGCCTCTCCCTATTTCAGTCGCTTTAAATTCATCAGTGGGCGCCAAATTAAGAGCGCTTTCTGCTCGACTGACACGCCAACTTACAGGGACATCATCAGGAGTATGTATACCTATTTATAGTGGAGTCAAACTGGGAAAATTTTAGGCCACGTTGGGAAATTTTGGTGGAAGCAACAAAACCGAAATAGAACTTATTTGTTATGGCAAAAGTAAGAAAAACCTGAGTGCTTGGAAAAAATATTCCCCGCAACCCATTTTTGCCAAAAAAACGCATATATACCGTAAATGGCTAAACAAAACAACATAATTTTTGAAAAAAGCTATATTGCTGTCATGAGATGAACAAAAGTAAATAAAATTACCTACATTTAGCTGCAAAGAAAATATCGATACGACTATTTCGACAGTAGATATAGCAGTTTGAAAATTTCAGTGATTTTGAATAAAATTACATTTTTTTTTGCAAAAGTATTTTATATTTTATCTGACATTTATTTAGTTTAATTTTGAGCAATATGGGCTACCTACACCCAAAATTGTGTCCAAGTCGATAGAGATTTGCCAGAAATAGCGGTAATTGATTTTTTCCCAAAATAAAAGTATGTACAGTGTGTCAATTTGAAAAAAATACGATAAAGAATAGCACAATAATGTCGAGCTATTACTACACAAACCTTTCAGAAAGTTCGCGAGGAGTTTGAAAGCATGCTATATTTTTGTTTAGAAAACAACGTAAACCATTTCCAACGTTTACTTTAACATGTTTTTTGAATTTATTTAATTGAACACTTTTGCACTTTATTTGCACTTGATTCCAAAACTAGTTCACCAAATCATATTGTATTAATAACGACTTTAAAGCATTTTTCAAGAGCTTTCCAACGATGTATCACAAGTAGGGGGGTGCCATTTAAATTTTTGAAAAGGGTGGGTAGGGGGTCGACACTACCTATGCCATTATGGTTCCCCCTTCGAACAATCCAAACGTTTCTGAGTAATTTTAAAAATAATCATGGGTTCTATGAAAAAGCAGTCCAGCAGTTTGATTTTTGCAACAAATTTTTAAATTATCGATTTTTGGTGGTAAAAATGTCAGATTACCCATGTGTTACACATGGTTGAAATCGGATTTTTCGTTCTTTTGAATGCTATTAAAATCCAATATTGCGGCCATAAGAAAATCAAAGTTGACTATGAAAAATTGGAAGATGTGTCATCAGAAAGCTAACGTCGTGAAATGTAAGAGTGCAAAGTTTCGTAAAATTTCCTTCAAAAGTAAAAAAGTTATAGAAGGAAGTGGAAAGTGCACTTTTTCAGATTTTCAGCGATATTTCAGGAACTGTGCAAGATATCCCGGTTTTCGTTTCAGTATATTGAAAGGCACAAAAATGAGAAACTTTTATCCCACTTGACCAACTCTGTATATATTTCCAATTCATATATCCTAATGGTGGGCGTCGTAAAAGTCACCACCCTGTACGTATATTACAGGAGGGGCGGGGGTGAACATAAGCCCGCAAAATTTCAACTGGAGATTCTTTGAACATTGACAATAAAAGGGTACCATTTTTGTACCTTAGCTACTGATTTAAGTGGTCGAAAAAGATTAAAACATAAAAACAACCTCCAAAAGCGTCAGTTTCCCTTTTTTGCCAAAAAGGGGTTGCCGGGAATATTTTTTTTCCAAAAACTCAGGGTTTTCTTACTTTTGCTTTAATAAATAAGCTTTAATAAATAAGCTAACAAGATCTATCTATGATCTATAATCTATCAAGAACTATATAAATAGTATATTGTTTTATTAGGAGTAGAAGTGACACTTTTTGTGGGAGTCTGTAGGTATTGGCTGCCGAGCGGAGCGAGGCAGGCAACTACAGACGAGCCATAAAAAGTTACTTCTACTCCGAATAAAACATGTAATTTTTTCTTCAAACGTCGAAAATAGTTAAAAAGATAATGGAATTAATATTTTTAATTGTCCGAATACGTATAGTTTTAATTCCCAAAGAAGCATGCTATGCAGAGCGTTGCTATGGTTTTGTTTAATTCATTATTTGACATTAAAGTGTATAAAATGGACGAAGACATGTTTCAATGAACACCGCCAGATATTTTAGAATCGGCAAGGGCTGCAACAGAGAAATTATTGCCCACTAAGTCCAGTACCATCTATGAAGTGGCCTACAAAAAATTTATTAAGTGGTGCGCCGAGAAAAATGTAAGCAATTATAGTGAAAATGTTTTACTCGCATATTTTTCGGAAATGGCTAAGAAGAAAGTAAAAAGTTCCACTATGTGGTCTCAGTATTCCATGGTAAAATCGTTATTAAATATTAGAAATGGTGTAGATATTACCAAATATTTAAAACTACGTGCATATTTAAAAAAACAAAATGAGGGTTATACACCCAAAAAGGCAAGAGTGCTGACAAAGGAACAGTTCGACAAGTTCTTATCCGATGCTCCTAACGAGAAATACTTGGCGACAAAGGTGAGTTCTTAGAATAATAAACAAATACAAAATTAAACCCTAAATCGTATTTTCAGATTATTTTGATATTTGGCATATCAGGGGCATGCCGTTGCGATGAACTCGTAAAAATGAACACGACAGATATTCAAGACTTGGGATCTTTGCTACACGTAAAAATACCAGATAGTAAGACATCAAAAGTAGAAAATATATGTGGTAGCAGCAAAATGGTTGGCGACAGCGGTGCTGTAAGTGCTGCTGTTGCTGCCAGCGCAATCAGTTTTCAAGGGGCTAAAATATCAAATTGTACCTTTAATTTACATTTTAACAATAAATAAATTTGTGTTTTGTTTGAATTTTTTGTTTTGTTCATCATGTATGCGCACCATATGTATGTGCAATATTAAACCCGCCCTCGTAGGGCGTTCTTATTACAAATTATCCAATCATGTTGTCAAATTTACTTTTACTGTCTAGTCAGTAAAAGTGAAACTTTTACTGACTAGGAGACGAAGTAAAACTTTAAGATTGTGAATCGAGTCACTAAAGGTGTCACTTTTATGACGTTTGAAGAAAATAGTATATTGTTTTATTAGGAGTAGAAGTGACACTTTTTGTGGGAGTCTGTAGGTATTGGCTGCCGAGCGGAGCGAGGCAGGCAACTACAGACGAGCCACAAAAAGTTACTTCTACTCCGAATAAAACATGTAATTTTTTCTTCAAACGTCGAAAATAGTTAAAAAGATAATGGAATTAATATTTTTAATTGTCCGAATACGTATAGTTTTAATTCCCAAAGAAGCATGCTATGCAGAGCGTTGCTATGGTTTTGTTTAATTCATTATTTGACATTAAAGTGTATAAAATGGACGAAGACATGTTTCAATGAACACCGCCAGATATTTTAGAATCGGCAAGGGCTGCAACAGAGAAATTATTGCCCACTAAGTCCAGTACCATCTATGAAGTGGCCTACAAAAAATTTATTAAGTGGTGCGCCGAGAAAAATGTAAGCAATTATAGTGAAAATGTTTTACTCGCATATTTTTCGGAAATGGCTAAGAAGAAAGTAAAAAGTTCCACTATGTGGTCTCAGTATTCCATGGTAAAATCGTTATTAAATATTAGAAATGGTGTAGATATTACCAAATATTTAAAACTACGTGCATATTTAAAAAAACAAAATGAGGGTTATACACCCAAAAAGGCAAGACTGCTGACAAAGGAACAGTTCGACAAGTTCTTATCCGATGCTCCTAACGAGAAATACTTGGCGACAAAGGTGAGTTCTTAGAATAATAAACAAATACAAAATTAAACCCTAAATCGTATTTTCAGATTATTTTGATATTTGGCATATCAGGGGCATGCCGTTGCGATGAACTCGTAAAAATGAACACGACAGATATTCAAGACTTGGGATCTTTGCTACACGTAAAAATACCAGATAGTAAGACATCAAAAGTAGAAAATATCTGTGGTAGCAGCAAAATGGTTGGCGACAGCGGTGCTGTAAGTGCTGCTGTTGCTGCCAGCGCAATCAGTTTTCAAGGGGCTAAAATATCAAATTGTACCTTTAATTTACATTTTAACAATAAATAAATTTGTGTTTTGTTTGAATTTTTTGTTTTGTTCATCATGTATGCGCACCATATGTATGTGCAATATTAAACCCGCCCTCGTAGGGCGTTCTTATTACAAATTATCCAATCATGTTGTCAAATTTACTTTTACTGTCTAGTCAGTAAAAGTGAAACTTTTACTGACTAGGAGACGAAGTAAAACTTTAAGATTGTGAATCGAGTCACTAAAGGTGTCACTTTTATGACGTTTGAAGAAAAAATATATTACAAGTGATCAGCATAAAATAATATACTGGGTGTACATTTGAAAACTAGCCAGTCTCAGTTACTTTTCAATGCAAGCTAACTTGATAAAACAAAAAAATACGTCAATTGATTTTTGAAGGGGGAAGTTTAGAAACAACGTCAAATAAATTGTGTGTCACCCCCTCCTCCCTAGCCACCCCCACTTTAAAATTTCAAATGTAAATTTGGCTAGTTTTGAAATGTACACCCGGTATAACAGATTTTTTTTAATCAATTCTCCTAAATGTAGCCCAGACTATGTTTGTATATGATAATGAGGAATTGCACAGGAGGACGAACTTTTTCCAAATTAAAACTCGTAAAACATGAACTACGAACCACGATGCGGCAGAGGTGTGTACGAGCCCTAACAACTTAATGTTCGGACGGTACCAATTTGTATACATATTTACTGATTGTTGTTCTGTAAATTGTTTATAATTTTTTTATTCAAGAATTAAGAATACAACTTTATTAAGGGACGCTTTTGTCAGAAAATATTTGTTTTATATCAACAAAAAAATTAAAAATGAACAAATTCTATTGACAACTTAATGTTCGGCCGACGACCGTTTAAATTATTAATACGGTGTCACATCACATTTCGACTTGATCATCTCTCGTATTCTGGCTGGTATGGTTTCCAGCAAAAACTTGCAGTAATTTGGCGTGAAAGATCTCCAAATTTCTCTCAGTTTTGTCTCCAAAGCATGTACATTTCGTTAAGAATTGTTCCTCAACTGACTTTTCATGTTGCTCAAGGTCTCAATAATATTTAAGTCCGGACTGTTAGAGGGCTAAGTCAGAACTTTCATTGCGTGATCTCAAAATCATGTTTTTGTCATCTTTGCTATATGGCTTGATGCACCATCTTGCTGGAATGTGAAATTCCCATCTGGATAAAGCTCATGTACGCTGGGAATAAGACTGTTATTCGGAATTGTCTAATATTTAAGAGCATTAAATATACCATCTATTACTTCCATTTTTCCCAAACCTTTTCCTGATATACACCCTCAAATTATTTCCCTTTTGGAAACTTCACAGTCCTTTTTATACAATCCGCATGAAAAGCTTCCGCTTTATCTCGAATAATTTGTTTTCTGTAATCACCAGTTTTTATAAGGTACATAATAAATGAAATATTAAATAACATTACTTGTTTCAATTCACTTTATTTTATATTATTGAAGCCTAAAGGAAAACCTCTGTTAACAAACAAACAGAAGAACAATGGTATAGCTTGGGCGAAGTCTAAATTGTCTTGGAAGACTTGGTAGAAGACCGGTCTAAAGTCATATTTAGCGATGAATCCAAATTCGACGTATTCGATCGAATAATTTGTTTTCTGTAATCACCTACAGAGACGTCGAATTTGGATTCATCGCTAAATATGACTTTAGACCGGTCTTCTACCAAGTCTTCCAAGACAATTTAGACTTAGCCCAAGCTATACGATTGTTCTTCTGTTTGTTTGTAAACAGAGGTTTTCCTTTAGGCTTCAATAATATAAAATAAAGTGAATTGAAACAAGTAATGTTATTTAATATTTCATTTATTATGTACCTTATAAAAACTGGGCCCTCACTCATGGATCCATTGCCTACAACGAAATATCTCGCGAAATATTTGCCCCCGTTTTCCCATTAAATAAGGCCGTTATGACTCTTCACTGGCTTTTACATATTTTCTCAAGCTGCTTCCTCTTTCTGCATATCATTTTACTAGGTTGACCGGAACTTTTACCCCGAATTTTGTATCTGGCCCTATCTCCATATCACTGGTAAATATCTCCTACCGTTGACTTCGATAAATTCAAATTATCGCCATATTCATGCTTTTTCCTTCATCCATGAATTTTGTTTGAGGTTACTTTACTACGACTCATTTTCATGAACACACATAAAAGAAAGCAGTAAATCGACACTTATCACATTAATAACATCATTTTAACAATGAAAACCCCAAAAAAATCTAAAAAAGGAGTCGTCCGAACATAAAGTTGCCAGTAAAATTGGTTCAGTTTTTCATTTATCTCTTCTTAAAGAGTGGTGCACCACATAGAGTGGTGCTTAATAATGCATTTTTATGAGATTATAAATATAATAAGTAAGTAGTAACTTTCAGCAAAATAATCTGTAAATAATAGTAAAAATGGGTATCGTTCGAAATTTAAGTTGTTAGGGCTCGTAAACGGTTTAGGTACCTGAAATGTGTCTGGAGCATGAAATACATTTCGAACCAGTAGCTGAAGAATTTTGCAGAAAAAAATATCGGAAACATTTATTATAAATAAATATTAATATAAAAAATATAAATAATTATGGATTGTATTTTTTATTTGCTAACAAATTGTCTCTATATTAAAAATATATTTGTATTTCGTTTAGCTTCGTTTGCGTAATTTTTAATATGAGTGAAAATAAGTAAATAAATTAAGTTGCCATCAATATCTCAAAAATTGCGTAAGATGGAATTAAATTAATTCATAATACAGAAAATACGGTGTCTTAATGTAACGTAAAAGAAATGCCTGCAATAACAACCGAGTTGCAAAAAAATGGCTTTTTTTCGTGTAAACTTTTACTTTACATGTGGGTACTTCTTGAGGTGCTGCATATGTGCCTTCATTTAACAGACTTTCATCTCTTACCGTTTACACGATCACCATGGGCTTCATATTCCAGACATCCTGTATAAAAAAAATATCCCTGGACAGGGCCTCAACGTCCCGCAATACTGCGGCTTGTTGCGGTTTCTTATACCCTTAGATAACTATTCGCACGTTTATGAATCGATGTAAAGGCCGCTAGGTATAATTTCTTAATTTTTAAGTGAAATAGTTGTTCACAATTCTAGCCCTAAATTGGCAACGTTTCGTACCTATGAGAAAGCGACCTCTTATCGATCCAGACATTCTCCACCGAGGGCATGCCTCCGGTGAAGCTCTCCAGGTCGTTTTCCGACGTGGAGTTCGTCTTTAGCCTGAGGCCGACGCCGTGGCAGGGAAGCGACGGCTTGTTCATCTTCGAGGAGGAGTTGGCCCTGGCGCGCAGCATCTCCGGCGTAACCGCGCTGTGCACCGGGTGCTGGCTCTCGAACTTCTCCTGCGAGATCTCCGGCATGCTCTGGCTTCAGTGGTCCTTCAGCTCCTGGATCCGCGCACACCTCGCGCACTACTGACACGATCAGACGTCTTCGCGGCGACACGCGATCTTCAGGTGGCCGTGCACTTGATAAGATTGATTCGAAACCTTTCGACCTGGGACCTCGCAGCAGGCAGGCACGCGAACCACGGCAGCAATTGATCCCTATCGTAAACCTCCTACCCTTTTCAAAAATATGGCAATTATTCCGCCCACCTAATGCGAGATTTAAAAACTGCGATACCTAAATATAGATAAGATTAACCCTTAAACTTTATACGGTTTTCGCGCACGAAACTTGGAAACTCGCTGCAGCCGAAATATTCGCCAATATGTGAGAACTGTCGTGGATTCGTGGACCAACTGTTATCAATAGCAATGGCAATTGCGTCAGCCCTACACTCGCTCATCGAGTAAACAAAAACGGTGTTAGCATGTGAACCTTGAACATCAAATCGAAAAAATTAGAGGCAATTATCAGCAGCTCATGAGCAAACCAGCGCGATTATCCAGCGAAGAAACACTTGGGATTCATCGTGGGTCAAAAGATTAACAAATAGATAACAATATACCAATTATTATCAAGTAATTCAAAGAATATTTCGTACAACTAATTCTGCAGAAACTTTTTGAAAGTTTTGAAAGTATTCACTTATTGTGAATACATCTTTAGTTAAGATCAAATAAATAACTTCCAAATAATCAGTCATTTGATTTGTTTATTGCAAATACCTGTCAAATTTGTTTACATCGAGCAATACTTCAGATCAGACAGAAATATGTGTTTATTAGTATATTTGTCTCTACTTGATTAAGAAAAATTAATAATGAATACACAAATAATGATAACGTTGATATACTGTGCTGTTGAGCATAACAGAGACACCTTATATACAGGGTGTCCTAAAAAGAGTAGGACTGAATGGGTATCTTTCTTATTCTTAAAGCTAGAGATCTGGTTAAATGGGCAATATTGTGCAGTTTTATATGCTGGCTCAGATTACGTTAAAAAAATTCAAAAGTCCGAGCAGTTTAGAAGTTATTCTAAAAAAATTAAAAATCGGGATTTTCTAAAAACTCCGATATATTGATAATTATTAAAGATGCAGAAAAAAGTTTAAAATGAAAGTTACTTGGTTCGATCGCACAAACTTGAGATTCGAGTCAAAACAAAAGTCAAGATGGCGGTTTCCGAGATACTAATAGCAACTTTCTTATTTTAAATGGCCGCCATTTTTGATTTGCATACGTCTAAATAGACTTTATTTTCCTCTTTTCAACGATGCATAAACACCAATGTCAAAATGAAAAATATGGGAAAAATTTATTATTCCAATTTTCATTTTTATTTTATAAATTATTTTTAAAACAAATGTATTTTTTTTTAAAACGTAACACAACTAAGTAATAATATAACAACAAATTATAAAAAAAAGCTCAACATTCTGACAGTTATTGGCCAAAAACAATTGACAGCGTTAAATGTTCGCTAATCCGAACATTTCAACTCGGCAAATAGAAAATCAAGTTAACGTGTCCAAATCTAGAGCATCAACAATTTAAAAAAAACATAACTTTTACCGTTATAAATTGCATATTTCTCATACTTTACAAGCAAATAATAACATCCGTACATTAACATTTTGCAGAAGGTTTTGCAGAAGGCACAAGAAAATTTCCAATTTTAATTTACCTACTTTTCTAATTGTGGATTATTGAACCATCATAACGAACACTAATGGGCTCTGGTCAATCCACACATGGTGATCCCATGGCAAATCCAAGTGCGGCTTTAATGTGCGGAAGATCATATCATATCATATTCAGAAATTATTTACATGGTGCTATAATATTTCTAACTGCACAACGTCATTTGGAAATTCTTCAAACTACCTTATAAGATTTATTGGATGATTTAACTTTGGCACAAAATATTCAAATATAGTACTAGTAAGAACGAGTCCCTCCACCCAATGCTAGAGATGTTATTACTTATTCAAATGGCCGTTTTAATAACAAAGTAATAGCGACTAATATATCTGTTCAGTGGCCAGCCAGATCTGCATACTTACGCATCTAGACTTTTATTTGTAGGGTACTTTAAAAGAACAAAATTTATGGAAGTAACTTCAATTATAATAATGTAGATGAACTTCGTGAAGCAATGACAGAGGCAATAAAAGGCGTTAATCGCAATACATTGGGATAAGTACCTGGCAATATCCTAAAACGTTGTCAATTGTGTTTAGCTTTTTTGGCCATTTAGTCAATAAGTCAGCATTTTGCGCATTTTTTTATAATTTATTGTTATTTGACTACTTAGTTGTAGTACTTTTTTTATTTATTTTTTTTACATTTGTTTTAAAAATGTTTATAGAATAAAAATTGGAAATTGATATACCCCATATTTTTTTCATTTTGATATAGGTTGTTATACATCGTTGAAAAGAGAAAAAAAGTCGATTTAGCCGTGTAAAAATCAAATATGGCGGACATTTAAAATAAGAAAATTGCTATTAATATCTCGGAAACCGCCATCTTGACTTTTGCTTTGACTTGATTCTTAAGTTTGTACGATCAAACCAAGTAACTTTTATGGAAATATCGTAGTTTTTAGTTTTTTTTTATAACACTTTCTAAACTGCTCGGACTTTTGAAATTTTTCAACATAATCTGAACGAGCATACAAAACTGCATGATATTGCCCATTTAACCAGATCTCTAGCTTTCAAAATAAGCAAGATACCTATGCAATCCTACTCTATTTAGGACACCCTGTATAATACAACCTTATTAATGTGAACTGAATTATATCAAACAGCAACAGTAATTTGTCGAATTTTTGAACAATTCTGTAATTCCGAGTATATTAAAATCACTTTTTAACCAATCACACACAGAGTTTTCAAACGTCTGCCTGATTTACTAAAAAGTGCTTGCCGTAGTATATTACATAACGGCCATGGAAAGTGGTAAATATTTACTTTAAAAATGTATAAATTGATGAGTAATTGGAAATATATTTCTGTTAACCTGTTAATTACATACAAAAAATACACTCGATCTAAAAAGATTTCTAATAGTTTAATTTCGCGATTTCAGAAAAAAAAACGTGCGTGCAACTAACTAAAGTTATTTTTTATCATCCATATTATAAAACATACTAAAAAAAACAGCAATATGTTGAAGGCAACTGTATTGAAAGCTTCAGAACGTATCTAACTATGTAAAGATTTGCCGACCGGAGGTTAACACACAAATACGTTATTTAATTTGTATATCGTGTTGTATAATTAATTATGTTTGTGTAATTACGTATATATCTGATAAGTGATAACAGCCGAGGCTGCAGAAGTGCAATCCAAACAGCAGCGTAGTAACTGCTTAATTCCGTAACACATGAGCTTCAATGTTATTATTATGATATGTTATTTTGAACAATGTGACGTGATAACGTATGACTTTCTGCGATTACTTCAATAACTAATCGCTGTATATTAAAACTAAACGTTGAAATAAACGTTGTCGGCAATTTTTTCGGGAAATTACTGACACGAGTCATCAACATTACATATGATTCCTGAACTCGCATAGTTTTTGCGAAATCCTGCACACAAAAAAAAAGCACACACACGGACAGACTTATTATTGATCAATTCGTGTTCAGAGGATGCCAAAACATGCAAAATCACTGAAATCTGAAAAAAATATATAATTACAATACTTTACCCTATAGCTGTATGACACTACAAAATTATGACATTTATGACATGTCGAAAAACAAAAATATATTTTTACTAAACTGAACTCATCCAGTGTCTCATTATACCAATATAATGGCAGTATATCATGCAATATCACAAGTAAATTATATTAATATTGATGCGAGGTTTTTAAGATTTATTTTAATTATTATTTAATTATGAGCAAATTATGAGCCAAATTAGAGACAATTAAAATAGCGCCCCAAAAAACAACGAATTTCAAATAAAAATTAAAATATCTCAAGAATCGCTTATTCAACATTGATAAAAATATACAAGTTGTATATCAGTATATCATTTAATATCGGTAATAAATTGCATTCGTATTGATACGCTCGTCCTATAAATATCATTATTTAAGTATTACAAAAACTAGAGATACACTTTGATTAGCTAGTAAAATCAGATGTTTGACCAAAAATATAAATATTGCTTGAAAAGTCCACTGGACACAAATTATTCCAATGTAATACCAATATATCATGCAATATCTGTATGTAACAATCTGTAACAAAATATACTCACATTGGTACGGTGGTTTTTAAGATACTGTTATATAAATATGATACTAATTGGCGACACACTTAAAATGGCCCCAAAATATCGAATGGCAAACGAAAACTGAATCATTCAATGTATATTTATATTTGTTTAATTATACATGTTGTATACTAGAATATTACTGCATATTATTAAGAAACTGCATTCATATTGATACGCTAGTCCTGCAGATACGAGTGTTTAAGTACGAAAAAAATTATATATTATACCCATATAATACCATTATATCATGCAATATCAATAATAAATTATGTTCATATTGACCCGGTGGTTTTTGAGATATCTTTATTTACATATGAGCTTACTCAGCGAAACACTAAAAATATCTACTAAATATCAAATATTTAACAAAAAGTGAAATATCTTGAGAATGCCTTATTGAATATTGATTTAACTATATAAGTTAAGCAGAGTGCCCAAGGTAAGCATCAACAAGCCTTTTTTTCTGAATAAAAACATTAGAAACCATACTGTGATATAAATAGTTGAATTCGTAATCGGAAATACTATCTAATACAGGGTGAACATTTTTTACGGACCATATAAAAAAATAAAGTTAATGATGGTTTCTTCGAAACGAAACGTTGTACTGAAAATTTGTAAAGGCTGTCTTGTAGAGATAAAAATGTGGCAATGAGAAAGTACCTTTGCTTTTCTTATACCTCTTCAAATAACTTCATAAAAAAATAAAAACGAAATCGCAAGATTTCTGATTTTTTAGAATATCTCCGGAAGTAAGCGGATTTTTCTGGTTTTGTCAACAGAATATTACTGACCACTAAATTGCGCAACTTTTTTGTAATTTAACAGCCTTTGTAACTTTTACGGGTTCCGAGATCCCCATGCTGTTGATCCTTATCTTGGACACCCTGTATACTATAATATTAATTAATGCGAATAATAAATTGTTTTCGTATTGCTACGCTAGATCTTTAAATATCAGTATTTAAATATGAAAAAATTGGAGATACATTTAACTGTTACTAAAAATTTATTTTCTCTAGAAACTCTCATTAGATACAAATTTAATTATACCCATAAAATACCAGTACATCATGCAATATTAGTAGTTAATTATGTTCATATTAATGCGGTGGGTTTTGAGATATCATTATTTAAATATGAGGCTAATTGAAAAAACACTGGAAATCGCTAAATATAGAATATGAAACCGTTGAGTGAAGGAGTTTAAGAAGAGGCGCAGCCCCATAGAAATATTCGTGCCGTGTTTGCCTCTCGCTCTGTTCCACTCCCCGCACGCCTCTGCCTCCGAACAGGGCTGCTGACGACTGCCGCCCCCAACATTTCAAGTAACGGAAACACAAATATCCTAGCGAGTGTAATTCATACTTGTACAAATCTCAGGCCGGTGGTTGTGAGCCCAAATACGGTCCGAACGTAGCGAGCGTCGTCTCGTTGCTGTCCTTTTTTTTGCAAACTCGGAATACATTAGGTAACTTTTTACTTTCTCATACAAGTATAAATATGCAAAAAGCATGAATATACTCCTGCTAATATTTTAGTTCTACAAAATCCTGTAGGTGTTCTTAAACTGGGGCCTAATGAGGAGAATTAATATTTAATAAATATCCATTTTTTTGGAAAATCTATTTCTGGTGATCAGGAGTGGACCTTTAAGGCCCAGTTGTACGATCGTGGATCAACCTTGACCATGTATCACATTCTTTGCAGTATCTGCAAATTATTCTTTGCATTCATTACTTTTGGATCATGATTTTTTGGAATAAACCTTTCTTACCATAGCGCGATGTATTAAGCACTCGGGACCGCTGCGACTCCTACAGGGACAGCTAAGAATTTTAAACAAATTACGTAATAAATGCAATGTTTATGAATTGTTACATGTTTATTAATAATGATATACATGTATAAAAAAAACTAAATAATAATACAAATTTGGCGCTGCGACTCCTACATGTACAGCTAAGGATTTTAAACAAATTACATAATATAAGCAACGTTTATGAATATTTACATATTTATTAATATAGATATATCATGTATAAAAAGAAAACTAAAATATAAAACAAACTTGGCCCAACTAACTTTTTGTAACGCCGTATATAAGAACAGGAAGGCCCAAATTTTCACAAACAGGAACGTCTTAAGATAAAATGCGCACCTTTCTATGGGGTTTTATTTTATTTTTTTCTTTATAAATTCTCATGTATTTTTCAGTATCCCATTTTTACTGCCTAAATATTTTCATTTTTATTAATAAACTTAATATAAATGCTTTATGAAATTTGCACTGTTCATTTTCATTTAATGTGAACCAATCGGTCACTTGGTTTAATGAAATTTTTAGCATTTTTTCAATATTTAGACTGACATTCGCCCCACATTTGTATTTTTCAAATGCGATACTGAACTGTTCTAATAAATATGTAACAATGTGGGCAAATTCAGTTGACGGTGTTTTCAAAAATTGTATGTTACCTTCACGAGAGTAATCTTTGCATAATAAAAAGAGCTCATTATCGTTTCGAAGCTCCCCTGCATCTTTAGTGAGTTTAGTATAACAATATGAGCAATTGAATTATTTTGCAACACGATGAGCTAAATATCCAGCAACGTAAATATTAGAGCATGTCTCTAAACTCACACTTTTTGTTTTAATTGCCTCAAAACTTATCTCTCGTTGTCCCTTTTGTTGTTTTTCCGCTATCTCTTCAGGTTGATTTTCATTTTCCGTATATGCAGCAACTATACTATCTTTGTAATTATCATTATTATCATCTGCCTGGGTGATATCAAGATTAAGCATTTCGACTTCTTGTATTACGCAATTACCCGTATCAGCAGCCATGGGAAGTCTGATGTTGATATTGCGCTGTATGGCAATTCGACACTGACGAACTGTTGGAGTGGGATTGTATCCACATCTATTTCTAATTACTGAATTAAAATTTTCCAGAGGATCCTGGTTTAGAAACCCGGTTATTAAATATTTTATACCTTGCTCCTGCAGGTTGTTCCAGAGCAATAAAATTGATGTAATGGTCCACTCAAATCCGCCTAAACAGTATATATTATTTCGTTTTTTGTTTCCTTCAAAAACTTCAATATTTTTGAAATACTCTAGACCTTTCATCAATACATCTGTGGATGTTTTATTGAAAACGGACAGAGGACATCTATTGGGATTCGGATCATTCAGAATTCGGCTGTTTAGCGAGTCAAAAATATTATTTATTGTTTCAACAAACTGCGCTGTATTTAATGCTGTGGAACTTGTGCACTGTTGGGTTATCGAAGCTGTTTCGATAGCTGCAGCAACGGTATGTGAAAATATTTGGGCAGCATATTTCACCCTCATCTTTTGAAAAGTATTAGGGAATATGTGAGTTGGAGTAATTTTTAACATAGCTCTGGTTGTATCACTGTTTTGATCTATTTCAAAAGTCTTCGTGAGATCACTCCAAGATACTGGTCTATTATTTGTTACAAATTGAAGTTTTGGATTCATGAAGTTATTTCTCAGACTTTTCAAAAGATGAGGTGCATCAAAACAAGTAAATATTTTCTGCCCATCTACATCTATGGCAGGATTTGTTTTAGTTGCACCTAATAATGCCATAGTGCCACGATTATTTGATCCTTGGTCGCATACCAAGACCATAGGATTAAAAGACATCTCTTTTAGTTTTCTAATAACACTAATTATAATATGCTGCAGTTTATCACTTTTCACGGGTCCGGATGAAACATAGTAGCACAGAGGTATTTTCCAATTATGAAGCAGTCCGCGAATCATAAATATCAAGCCGGTATTTGCCAACTTTGGTTCCCTACCCAACGATGAAAGGTCGTGGTAACCTTCTATAACGTCTTCTAAATTCCAACTGTTTTTTTAATGCCAACTCATCCATCATTACGACACACATCTTCTCTCTGTCTGTCATACAATCAGCTTTCAAACGTAACTTTTTTATCAAATTGTTTTTTAGTCCTGTACTTAAATTATATATTTTTAGCCTTGTTTGAATTACTCTAACAGAGGGCAAAATAAATTTTAGTTTAGATATCATAAATTTATAGGCTCCCGGTGATTTGTAATGCAAAGAAAGTGCTAATTGTTTTTCAGCATTCGACCATTTCGTTCCTGCCTTGTGAAAAAGCTGCATGTTTACAAATGTTTTCGTGTATTGACTTTTATGCATTAACAAATTATTTACGACTGTAGTTGTACAAAATGAACTCTTCTGTTTTTTTAACCTATAATTTTGTGCACGTCTTCTTCGAATATGTTTCTTAAGTTCGATTACTTTATATGAGACAACGTTATATATTTTTTTCTAAATTTATCTCACTGAGGGATGGCATGTCTAGAATGCGATCACTTACATTAGATGTTGAACTTCCCGAACTAGAAAGTCTTGATACTCTAGGTAAATATCCGGTGATCAACTTGAGAGTTTCAGAATCATCTGAATTGGAGACGGGGCTTCCGCTAGAAGCTCTGTTTCTTCTATATGTATTGATTTCACGATGATCTTGATGAACTTGCGGTGCTCTTTCTATTTCTGGGCTTAATGGTTTCTCAACTGCTTTACCTGAAATAACTGACAAATCACTCATAATAAGTTTGCTTTACACTTTTTTGTAGAAAATTGTTCTGTCTATTGCCCTGTCATACACAAAATGTGTCTTTCCATTAAAAAAAAAAAGGAATTATGACATTTTGAAGTGTACAGGGTGGCCCAATTTGGATGTTTCTATAGGGGATCTCGGTAACTAGAAGAAGTAGAAAAAATCGGATGGCGTATCCTCGATCTCCTTTTTCAAGACAAACTCAATGGTCAAAATAAAAATTGACTATCGACTTTTGTTTTCGAGTTATGGCCAAAAACGCACTATTTTTCATTTTCGATTTTTATCAATATTTCAATTATTTATCATTTTATCAAGATAAGAGTTGCATGTTCGTTAGAAAATATTTTTAAGAAGTAACTAAGCACCTTTGACAATCTCCATTTTTATTGTTTTGTAACAATGTCAATTTTCATATCAAAACCTTATTAAAATCTCAAGTGTTGCACATCATTGTAACAGTACAGACGAGTATAACTCAAAATAGAAATAAAAATTGCAGGTCCTTATTTAAAAATTTAAACTTGATAACGGTTGCACTCACACGAAACGTCTGATCCAAAATCTAAAATTCCCATGTTGTAGATGAGAAAAAGAGGCAACGAAGATATATTTATATATATTTTTTTAATATCTCTTCAAGTAACGACAGGAAAAAATAAATAAGATTTTGCTTTAAATTTTGATTTAAGATTAAGATTTTTTTTTTTAAATCTCAGCAATCATTGAAATTTTTTTAATTATCTTTATTGAATATTGTTCCCCATATGATTACGCAACTGTGCCGCAATTTAACCGACTTCGTATCTCTTACCATTTCCGATATCCCCATAATGGTAATCGAAATTGAATAACCCTGTATAATATTGTATTCACGTGACATGTTATAATTTATAGGTGGCAAATGTATGTATTTGTCAATAAATAATTTGATTATAAACAATACAAGCCTACTTACCAGTTTATTACGCCCAATAAGAGAACATATGACGTATTGATAGAATTTTAATAGATTTCAACAAAAATGCAATTATAATATTGTATTGTATTTTGTTTATTAACAAAGATATCAAAATTCTGTAAAACTCATTCAATTTCGGAAATTATTTTTTTCTTCAAGAACTAGTAAAATGAAGTACCCCTCAGGCTTAACCAAATGTGTTCAGAATTTAACGTGCAATCTTAATATGTAGAACTATACGGGTATTCCATTTAAAATAACAAAGTTCATGCCTGGAAATTATAGAAATATATATGTATTTTCCTTGAGGAGATCGCAATGAACCACGTTTATGTGATTAAAAAAAAATCAGGAACCTCGTAAACAACTTGCTTGAGACACCCTGTATTATTCGTAATAATTAGTCTCGGAATTGTTTTATGTGCCTGAATACCCGATGAAGTTCACTACGAAATTCATTCAACAATCAATTACAGCTGTTTTACAAGTCAGATTTTGACATCTATTAAATTTATGCATGCATTTTGTAAAGAAATATCATATCGAACTTTGGTGAGAATAGGACGTGAACGGTGTTTATTAGGAACACAATTTTAGTAAATGTTTTTAACTTACCTTCAACAAATTTTATTGGCACTGCTGTTTTCACTAACAACCGTCGTCGATTATTTATTAAAATATCTTTAGGTAGGTTAGGTTAGGTTAGGTTAGTGTTTTTCACAAATTAGTTTCCGTTTTAAATTATTTTCTTCCACAGCTGAAATGCTGATGTTCCCACAATTTCTCTTCCATTCTTCTAATCTCTCCACATTTTTTACCGGAAATTGGAAAAAGCTAATGTCTTTATTAATCCTAGTGTTATTCAAACAATTGATATAACAACACTTGTGATAAGCGGTACTCATATTGATAATATCGATGATGATAAATGTTCAGATACTTTAAACAAATCAAATGGAGCACACAGAACAATTTCTTTAGATGCGAACGAATGAGCTGGTACGACAAGAATGAAAATTGTTTCATTTTATTATGCTTTAGTTACATTTTAGGGTAGATTTGCGCCGAACTGTACTTGTGTAATCCGATCATTAGTACAATCGGTAATTTGCATAATTCGACATCGGCACCACTTACGCTTGAAGGTGCAGGTAATATTTCTGTTTACAATCGTCAACATTATATTAGGGGTATTTTTGTAGAAAACGAATGGTTAGGATTATAATACACAATACTTCACTACACGATACTAGTTTGTATTTTCATAATTCATTTCATTTGGGGCCTCCTAGCGCTCGACCTCAAGGCGCATTTGTCACAAAACAAGCAATATGTACGGATTCTTTAAGACTCTGTCTTACAAACTAAACATATATTAAAATATATCACCTTTGGGAAGATACATCTATAGATACATTTATATGTTATTTTACTAATGGTTTTTTTGTAAAAAATATATGAAATTCCCAAAACATATTGAAATTGTATTATGTTTATTATTTAATTATTCAAATGTGAGAAGACACTTTTGAATATTGAATGAAAATTTGTAAAAAATGTATGAAATTCCCAAAACATGTTGAAATTGTATTATGTTTATTATTTAATTATTCAAATGTGAGAAGACACTTTTGAAAATTGAATGTTAGAAATGATACCATAAATCTTCTTAAAGGTGGCATATTTTTTTAATCTGTTTAGTTTGTAAGACAGAATCTCGAGAAGTCCGTACATATTGCTTGTTTTGGTGCGAAATTTGCGTCCTGTCGAGCGCTAGGAGCGTCAGAGCACACGGACA
Source organism: Othius punctulatus (assembly GCA_951805005.1). NCBI lineage: Eukaryota > Metazoa > Arthropoda > Insecta > Coleoptera > Staphylinidae > Othius > Othius punctulatus. Next base: position 43,664,894 of record OX638145.1, on the reverse strand, counting down.
GTCATCCGAGATACGAACCAGACATCCACCTCCCATCGCAGTCATGGCGAGAATAAGAAATCTCAACACTACTCCGACCACAGCGCCCGCTGGATGTCAACACTACTTTCGGACACGCTTAATTCTCACATAGCTGCGCCTCTTTACAAACTCCTTCACTCAACGATGAAACTAAGAAATATCTTGAGAATCGCTCATTGGATATTTGTTTAACATACAAGTTCAATACTAGAATATTATTTAATACGAACAATAAATTGATTTCGTATTGATACGCTTGTTATTGCGAAATCAGTATTTAAGTATGAAAAAAATGGAGATACTTTTGAGACTATTGGAGATTTAACTGTTGGTACTAAAAATTTAATATCTCTAAAAACTTCCATTAAATTTCAATTTAATTATACCCATATAATACCATTATATCATGCAATATTAGTAATAAATTATGTCCACATTGACCCGGTGGTTTTTGAGATATATTTATTTATATATGATCTTACTCGCCGAAACACTCAAAGTAGTCCCAAAATAGCGAATATTAAACAAAAAGTGAAATATCGTGAAAATCACTCAATGAATATTGGGTTAACTATACACGTTATATATTATGATATTAATTATTGCGAATAATAAATTGTGTTCGTGTTGATGCACTACTTCTTGAGATATCAGTATTAAAATATGAAAAGTTAGATACATTTAACTGTTGGTACTAAAAATTTAATATCTCTAGAAACTCTTATTAGATCCAAATTTAATTATACCCATATAATACAGATATAACAAGCAATATCAGTAGTAAATTATGGTTATATTAATGTGGTGGTTTTTGAAATATCGTTATTTAAATATGAGCCTAATTTGAGAAACTTTGGCTCCAAAATATCGAATATCACACGAAAATATCAACAAATATCACAAGAATGACTCTTTGAATATTCATTTAATTGTTCACGTAATATCAATAATAAATTTCATTGATTTTGATACGCTAGTTATACGCTAGAAACATGTTATGTACTCAAAAGAGTTACTAAACGTCGACGTTTGCACTAAAATGTATTTATCTCTGAAACGCCCATTAGATACAAATGTAATTAAACGAATATAATAGAAGTATATCATGCAATATCTGTAAGAAATTATATTAATATTGAAACTAATTATGATATTGATAATCACACTTAACAATAAACTTTGAAAAGTGTCATATTTTTTTTTTTTTTTATAGGTTACAACGTATAATAAAAACACATTATTTGTGAATGAAAACACTTTTAAAATTAAAAAAAAAACAAATTGGCCAGCACATGACTTTCTCCATATTAATACAGAAGAAATTAGCAAAACAATTTCGCCGTAGTTTGGCCCACAAAGCCAAGGGTCGTGCTTTTGTCCCTCAAAAAATAGTCGCAAGTTATTCAACTAGACTATCGAAAATAATCGATTATACGAGACGTATTGCTTGAAACACCACGAGACGCGTAGCGACGAGTGGTGTTTTAAAAGGACGCAATACGTCGAGATTCGAGTATATCGATCATCGAGTTGTATATAGGTAGCTTATTTAATGAACAAAATAAATTAATTACAATAAAGTACTCAGGAAATTTATAAATTTAATAATTATTAATATTGAATGTACAATAATTAGTATATACATTTGATCGATTATTAGTTTTCTCCTCGGTTTATTCGAAGATGATGAAAATTTTATGATGCGATTATTCAAAGATTCGCATAACCGATTATACAAAGGTTCGTATAATCGATAGTGGTCTTGGTTACTCAAATAACCGTTGTTATACGTTGTAACTAAGGAAAATCGCGCATTCTTATTGGTTTATGGACTCGCGAATAAAATAATCAGTGTTATTAAAAAAAACAAATATCTGTCACACCTATTGTCAAAATTATTGATAAAAACAAAAATATTGTGAGAGTAAACAAACACCCACTTCCGATTGTTGACTTTTTAAAAAACATTTCTAGATTTTGTTCCAAAAACAGAATTATAACCTTGTGAGATAATTATTTACGAAATTAAAACATTTAAAAATTGCCAAAAAAAATAAGTATTTCGTTGCTGTTGATGTTTTTGGGTTAATATCTCAGAGTCTAAAATAGCTAAACTATAGTTAACAATTACAGATTGATCAATGACCAATTATTTTAGTGAAAGCGTCAAATATCACACCCTGTTAAAAGATGACTCTCAATATCGTAGTTTCGTGTTTGCAGTATCATCAACCTTGACCTTTTAATTTCGCTGTGACAGCGGAATGCATTCGTGAAAGTGAAATACGATGCACGGATGTCCATTGTGTTGCCTACCCCTACCTTTGAAATTTTTGCATCGCAATCAATTATACGAATTGTTTACAGTTTACTTGCAGCAGTTTACACCGAAATGAAACTGCATCGTAAATGAAATGCATAGCGGACATATTTCTATACCGGAAAATAAATACGAGCACAACGAAAACTCACCTATGTGGGGCGCTTCTGTACCACTTCTTGGAGTTTATATCCTGCTTCTTGCCATCGACGATGTGATCGTTGGTGCTGGTGCTGTTGTCCCCCATTTCTTTCAGCTGGGTTCGCGACAATTGTAGCTTTGAGGTTAGAAAACTGAGTCCGTCTCTTGCGTCAGGACGATCAGCTGAGACTGCTTATCTTGTATTACCACAATTGCAGAGTGAGCAAACGCTTACGTTATCAGTTCGCTGTTAAACAGTCGCGTACAACAGCCATGGAGCAAATGTGAACTGCTGGCATTAAACCAAACAGAAATAGATCTCGTGTAAAAGGAAACCATTGACTAAAGGTAAATTAATTTTGCGCTGATGTAATCCCTAGATTGACTCACGGATTTTAGTAGTTCATGCAGTTCCAAGCAGTGCAGATTTTTTTTAATGCCGTTATGTGTTAACCCACAAATTTTTGTTGTTATTGTCGACTTTATTTTCCAGATGTTGGCACCTAAACTTTTGCTCAATGCTTTTGATCATGCGCACGGAAAACACAAATAACCGAAATATACAGAAAGAAAAACCACAGTTTGTTGTCAATGGATTACGTCTACACAAATAATTTTCTTAAACTACTACATAAGGGGTTATCAAATAGCAATATCCAGACGCACCAATCACAGTAAGCCCACCACTTGTAGTTTTCCGTCTCACCGCTAAAATACTTCCACAAATTTTGCACATGTAATTTATTCACTTGCCCAATATTTTGCTTTGAAGCTTTTGTTGTGAGTGTTGTTTTGCCGGCATTTATCTCCACGGAAACGGTTACGAAGTCTTTGTTTTCAGAAGATGCCTTCTGACGAGCAGAAACCAGTCGTCGAATCCAAGTCCTCAATGGAGATCCTCTCGGAACTCTTTGGCACGTTCGATGCCGATCCCCCGATCATTATCAAAAAGGAGAAGGACGACAGCACCACGAAGCACAAGAAAAGTAAGAAGAAACACAAGCACAAAGACAAGAAGCATAAGAAAAAGTCGAAGAAACGGAAGCGCACCTCCAGTGAGACCAGCTCTTCCAGCAATAACTCCGGCATCGACCTGTCCGGCATACTGATCAAGAGCGAGAAGACTGACGAGAGCGGCACATTCCTGAGCGAGACACTCCAGAAAATTATAAACATCGAATCCATCATCAAGACGGAGGCGGAGGCTGCCAGACCCGGGCCTGCCCCGCCGAGTAAAACCAAGATCACCATAAAAGACCTCAAGTACAGCAAAGTGTTCACCGAGGCCAACACCAAGAAGGGCGACGAGGAGTGCAAGCGGCGGGCACACAAACGCAAGAAGCACAAGAAGGACCCGGCTGACTGCAACCGCCCAAAGTCCCACAAGAGCAAGGAGAACTCGCGAAAGAACGCTGAGCTATCGCCGGAGCGGGACAGGCACGAGAAACGAAGCAGAGAGCGGGACAGGTCCCACGAGCCTCCAAAATATAGGTCCACCGACCTGAGGGAGAAGATCGAGGGGAAACACCGAGATGAGCACAAACACAGACGGAAAGATGAACACAAGCACAAGGATAAAGAGGACCACAAGTACAAGGATGATTTCAGGACGAGGGATTATGATGGCGACAAGAGGCACAAATACCGTGATAATCCGTTCTACAGGGAGCGTTCCGAGGATAGGTACACGAAGGAGGATAAATGGTTTTTGAGGGAGAAGTAAGTACAAAATGGTTAAATCACATGTAATTTTTTTATGAATCGATTCAAGGTCAGCGCTGCTCTGTGCCTGTAGGTTCACAAACCCATTATAAATCATTTTTTATACTTCCTAGATAGTAAGTACACTGTTGTGACATTAATTTGATGGAAGTACGCCCCACTTACCGATAAAGCTTTGGTTACTATGAACAACGGGAGGCAAGGAAAAACTTACCTCCCTCAGGGAAGTAAGTAAAAAGTTTTCTGTGACGTTCTTTCTCTGGCACCACTCATTAAATCACTTATATGCATTTTGATAATGCCCATTCGACTTCTCCGGCAGTAGGAAGGAACATGCAGCATTTGCAGTCTCTTCAATTGCCATTTCTTGTTTATTTTCATTGGAATTCATTTTACAACTGAACGAATGTAATTTCTGACACTCGCATGTAGTTTGAAATAGTTATTTAAGCATTAAGAGAGGTAAGTGTCTGTTACCAGTCGAGCTCGAGTTTGCCCGCGAGCGATAGCGAGGGCTAGCAATAAAGAACGAGACTGGTCAAAACTTACCTCTCGAATTGCTTATAACTGTTTTTCCACTCCTGAAGTTGGTTTAATTGTTTGTGTTTGATTAATTTATTTTCGCAACATGAACAAAATGTCAGTACGGCTTTGGTTGCTAAGACTATTTTTCGAACAAAGTGTGAATGTCAGAAATTGCATTCGTTCAGTTGTAAAATGAATTCCAATGAAAATAAACAAGAAATGGCAATTGAAGAAGCTGCAGATGCTGCCTGTTCCTTCCTACTGCCACAGAAGTCGAAGGGGTGTTATCAAAAGTGTTTCAAAGACTGGTGCCAGAGAAAGAACGCTATTGAAATTATTTTACTTACTTCCCTGAGGGAAGTAAGTGATTACTTACTTCCCGTTGCTCACAGTAACCAAAGCTATATCGGTAAGTGGGACTTACTTCCACTAAATCAATGTTATAACAGTGTACTTACCATGCAGGGAGTGGAAAAAATAGTCTTAGCAACCAAAGCCGCACAGATATTTTGTTCAAGTTGTGAAAATAAATTAATCAAATACGAATAATTAAACCATGTTCAGGAGTGGAAAAACAGTTATAAGCAATTCTAGAGGTAGGTTTTGACCAGTCTCGGACTTTATTGCTAGTCCTCGCTGTCGCTAGGGTGCAAACTCGACCTCGAGTGGTAAACAATACTTACCTCCCTTAATGCTTAAATAACTATTTTCATCCCTGACTACAATGTCTGAATTCCACCGACAAATTAATAGGGAGATTTCTTAGAAATACTAAGAAATCTGAGCTTACTGAGAAATACTAAGAAATCTGAGCTTACTGAGAAATACTAAGAAATCTGAGACTTACTGAGAAATACTTTGTAGTATTTTTAATACCCCAGTGGAATTTTTAATTGTTTTGGTTATTTTTAGTTACCGAACGAACTTGTATGCTTGACAGTGACAGATAAATTCTCATACTGCAATAATATTAGATGTGAAGCTGATTCTTTCTAATTCATTCGTGTTTCAGCATGCTTTCTTTGGCGGGCTATAGTCAGGGTAATTCTCAGGAGATGAATGCTCAGCTTGCCAGAAACAAAAAGCTTGTGTATTGCATATCAAAGAACGTTGGCAGTAACGTGTACGTTAATTGACAGCATCACATTTGAATGTCAGATGCATTTATGTCGTAGATGCATCTGACATTCGAATGTGGTGCTATCTAATAACGTACACATTACTGCCAACGTTTTTTCATACGCAATACCCCTGAATCACAAGTAATATCGCAAGAACTGCACGAACGAGCCAACTACCTATTGTTTCTAAGTTATCGAGTGATCAAAATTTCAAATCTGATTATTTACTGCATAAATTTTGTCGAGTGAAATTGTTAACCACACAATAAAAATTGTACAATATATATTTACAAAACTCCCACGATATCAAAGTGACATTTTGTTGGCCAACTAAAATCCCTAAATCAGTTGATAGCAACATAACTTTGATATTGGTAATGATTTAAGATTAAGTTTAAAACTTTTGTTCCATTTTAAATCTGTCATTTTGACAACTGTGTTAATGGCTCCCATATTGGACAAGCATTGGACAATAAGTAGTGATAGGCCGATTGGGATGAAATAATCGGCGATTCCGAATATTAAAATAATCTCGTATTCCGGGATATTTAAAAGTCATCTGATTATCATTCCGATCCGATTATTATTCCGATTCCGATTTTTATTCTGAGCCAGATTTTTATTCCGATTCCGAGTTAATCCCGATCATATTCCAATTCCGGTTTATGCTTAATATTTTAGACACATCACATAATATAAATTTCAAAATAACTATTTGTTTAAAAATATTAGTTGGTCCAAACTTTCAGTAACAACCTATTTCTTCAAACATTTATAATGAGCCCTACTTTTGAAATCTGCGTTCAGGTGCCACCGGCCTCGACGTTGCAGTATTTATCCGATGTTTTAATGCCTTTTTATGATTTTTTGTTCTATCAATAGAAGTGTAATGAATACATGTGAATAATAAGTTATTATTGTTATTCATATTCACTCCTTACACTTCTTTCCGATTTTGATTTTTATTCCGCTTCCAATTATTATTCTCATTCTTGATTCTGAATAGATATTACGATTATTCTCCGATTCTTGATTCCGAATGATATTCTGATTATTGACATCCGAATTATATTCTAATTATTAATATCATCCAAATGATATTCTTATTATTAACATCATCCGAATTATATTTTTATTATTGATATCTTCCGAATATTAAAATCATCCGATTATCCCATCACTAACAATATTCCTCATGAGAGCATTCACACGAACCCATGACACAATGGAAGGCCTCTTTCGTGGCCGCAAACTCTGAAACAAACTAGGCTCCGCCAGCGTCACACAAGCCATAGTGTTTACTACCATGTTTCTCGCCACACAAACAGTGCCGACAACCAAAATCAAAACTGACGGTAAACGTCAACAACACCTAACCTTGTTTCAAAAGTTTATAGTGCTCAACGCGATTTCAATACGATGTCTAGTGGCAGAAATAGAAATAACGAAACAAGTTTGCAGCGCTCCCATCGGTTTGTTTTGAGCCCAATAGTTACCAAGTACAGTCCAAAATGATCCTTTGTCTTATGTCATGGGAGTTTTGTAAATAAACTATAATTGTGAATTTGTTCAGTTCGAGTGATATATAGGTGGATTATTTCATGAACCATCTTTATTATATCCTAAAGATAAATTTACCTTTAAATTTCAAATGTGACATTTAAACTATAATGATAGTAAGCCCTGAAGTTGCAGCATCGGCTATTTAAATGACTATTTTGGATTGTCGAGTTCTTTAAAACTGATTAACTGTGATCCTCGAATTAAATAGTCGATATAATTTCGTATATCTTGGTCCAATCTCGTGTTGACATGTGATTAAGAATATGTGCAAATTTTGCATACATTCAAAACATCATTTGCTAAGTTTGAAATACCCTGATCGCTTATCGAGTGAAATGTACATTCTGAGACTTTGCTCTTTGCTTGCATTTAATGCTTCATGGTTGCATGAACAATATTTAGAACAAATAATTTACTTCAATTTGGTCATTTTCAATTGTAGATACAGGACGTACGACAGGGACAGAGATAGGGACAAATTCCGAGACTCGGACTCTGACAACCGCATTGACAAGAAAAAACTGCTCGAGATAGCTAGACGTAATGCTATACAGATGATGAAGTCGGGAAGTTTGCCGGGTGCACTCACCCTCGGACCCCAGGCACAAGAGAAGGTAATTGCCGCCATCCGCTCAGGCGGCAAGACTGTTGAGGAGCTGACTGACTTTTGCAAGACGCTGTCCAGGAAGGAGGAGCTCGGTGAACTCTCCAGCGTTTCCGAGGACGGCAGCGATAGTGATGGGGACCAGCCTTTCCACCACCCATTCCAGATTAAGGATAAACCACTCACCATCAATATCAAGGTGAAGATTTTAAAACAGAATCAGAAAGATTACTCCGAAAAAATCAGTGCAATGTAATTCAACTAAAAAACAAATCAAACAATCTCTGATAATGTCAGAAATTGCTTAAGTGGATAGTTTACAATAAAAAGATTGTCTTTCATTTATATTTATTAATCACTTGACTTATGTGGAATTTTATTACTGCTAGTCATTTTAAAATATCCCTTTTATTGTAGAATTCTGTGGCATTGCCATTAAAGAGTAATCAGGAGCGAGCATCGGAGCTGAGGATACAGTTCCCGGTGAGCAGTGGGCAGCAGCATAGAAAAACGGAAAACGAGTGGGTTCCGGTCACCCCGAAGAAAGTGGAACCACAGGCCGCGCCTAAGCCAGTGCCACCTCCCTTGCCTGTTGTGGCACCAGTTCCCCCGCCAGAAATTTCTGTTTGTCCCACAGTTCCTGCACCAATTAATGCGCCGCCAGGCCCTCAAGTTTTCCCGATCCCAACAGAAAATGATAATAATAAGGTGAACATTATTAACAAAACAATTTTCTGGATATTTGATTGCATATTTTAGCAAAAAGCATGAAAATGAGTAATGTATATTATTTATAGTTGGATAATATAGATATCGCTGCCATAGTGAGCCAGAGACTGACCGCAATGAGAAAGTTGCAAGAGAATCCCCACGACGTGATAGCAATCACCCAAATGTACAAAGCGCAGAAAGAGGTAATTCTATTTGCGTTATTGCAATAACAAAACTGTTGCCATCTTTCGTTTCCAGATGAATACCTGGGCGGAGAGCAAACAGCAAATCGGCCAGTTTACTGGCTCGACTGGTGCTCAGATTCTATCGCAAGCAGAACTGTCATCGGGATATCAAGCATGGGCCCGCAAGGTATCTATGCACAGTTTGTTCGGCTTTTATCAGCGCAGCATAAACTCTAACATGGTGCCACCGTGTTAGCTTCTATGCTGCGTGCATTGGCTGTGGGAGGATGGTAATTGAACGGTGTGTGCCTGCCCCCCTCTGAGCCAACGAGACTGGTGGCGGGGGGCGGGCACACATGCGGCGAACCTTTATGCCTTGAACAAATTTTCAGGTCCGGATCATATCGTTGATCCGATCAGCCTTAGACCACTCTAAGTGAGTGGAATCTTTGGCTGAGCCATTTGCAAATTAAGCCCCGCATGGCGTCGGAAAAGCGGGGCTTAAGCACAGGGCTTTGTAATTTAAAAATCGACTATTCGGTTCTTACTTTACATGTCCTGTTACCTGAGAATTTGTTTCAGGCATTTAGCACAAGTAAATATCAGGTTCAGAAGATTGGGATTTGGTGACCGTGTCCCCGCTTGGCACTTTGGTAAGTAGCCATAAAATATTACCGTAACTCAACCATGAATACCATTTTAAAGACTTGTACACCTTCTAACGACACTGCCTTGGTTATCAATAAGCTGATTGGTCGATTTATGTTAGGATCAGCTGCAAACTGCAGCACCTGTGACTGGTGGAATGGGAATGCATTTGCTTCAGAAGATGGGCTGGAAACCGGGGGAGGGTTTGGGCAAGGAGAAAACGGGGACGTTGGAGCCATTGCTCTTGGAGGTAAAGCTTGATAAGAAAGGCATAGTTGCCAAAGAGGAGCAAAAGAAAAAGGCGGCAAAAATGCATAAGCAAACCGTAAAGACGCTGCAGGGAAAGCACCCAGTTTCTCTTCTAGGAGAGTATGCTTCCAAAAGGAAGCTGGACGCCCCACACTACACCGTTGATTTTGAGTGCGGCCCTGATCACAAGAAAAATTTCCTATTTAAAGTAACGCCTGCACTTTCGTATTTCGTTGTGTTATCTTTTGTTTGTTTAAGGTTATTATTGATGGAAACGAGTATAAACCCAATGTTGCTAGTGGCAATAAGAAGGAGGCAAAAGCTATGGCGGCTACTGTGTGTCTCCAACAACTCGGATTACTACCGTCATAACAACAAAAGTGATCTAGTTTAATAATTGTTACACAGTTTGTACAGAATAGAAGTGTGATTTTTTTTTAAATATTTTTTAAGAACCCATATTCTGGCACGTGCCAATGTCGGTAGCCTGGTAAGTTTGGACGATGGTGGGCTTTGTTTAATCAAGGACAAAGTTTCGTTTGATTGAGATCTCCACAGTAGGATATAAAATCAAGTGTGAACCGATTCACTCTCATCTTAAATCCATCATTACATGTTCTAATGTTGGTGCTTATCAATATCGGTTACCTAATAACGCCATCTTAAAATATTTCGCAAATTCTAAAATGTGTAACAGTATAAAGCACTTCACATATGAAAGAGTTTCAGACGATGTATGGTGGGCACCAGCACAATATCAACATATGTTACGGATACGAGGATGATAACCAAAGATGATTGGCTTCAGCATTGGTTCTATGAAAGTAATGGTATAGGTGCCATCGGGGAAAAAGGTCACATGAATCAAGAATCATGTAATCATTTTCAATTGCTTTTTGCTAACTGCAAAAACAACAAATTCATGACATTGCCGATACCAGCAGCTAACGTAAAAGTTTAAGCATGTGCTGCTCCTACGCCATTGAGGATTGTATGAGATTTTTGCATCACATGCAAAAATCACAGTGGTATAACTCAGTTTTTTTATTAGTCCAGATCAGCCCATATATGTTATACAATTAGTATATTTTGTTATAAAATTAGTTACAGTAAAATACTTATGGTCATAAGGTTTCTATACCATGCGTTCATAATTGATTAAAAAGCAGTTGAATTTTGTCCGCTCAATAAAAAACTTTTTAGGTTGATAGCTTTTCAGGTCCTACTAGTGGCAGGACATGAGTGAATTTAGCGAATGGAAATAATTGTTTTAATGTTATAAGCACAAAGTAAATTTGACCGAACTTGTGATCAGAAAACTGGTGATGAAATTGTTCTTCGCAATTTTGATAGCAATAATTCCAATTGCTTGTCGCATGTCCGCGTACAAAAATATGCTACAATTATAAACTTGTGGATCTCTGTGAAAAGCATTTTTACGGTGAAGGTACCTACATTGCAAGATAAAAAACAACGCGCCAAATTCACCGCTTTTCAATCAATTATGAACGCATGGTATAAACTTACAGTTTTGAAATTTAGTCATGGCTAACATATATCTAATCTAATTGGTTGCAAAAGAAAACTTTAAAAGATTTACAAGTTTATCTTGTCTAATTCTGTAACGAAGTTAATTGTTCACCCAGTATATTTAACATAGGGAATTTTATTCCGCAAAGTTGGAACAAAAAATACGCATGCGCGTGAATTGCAATTGTTTCGCGCTTATTTGTGACGATGTAATTATTGATACCTTATATATAAATAGTTCTTTTATCGGTTTAAAATTCTAGAAATCGAAAGATGACTAATACAGAACCAGTACGTGCTCTAAATCTAGGTAATACTTACAGAACTAGCAATAATTTTCCTACAATTACATATAGCGATCTCACATAACCTAGATTATCATTTGTTTTTAAATCACTTATTTTCTTGGATAGGTATTTTCATACCGTTTTGGTTACAGATTTGCAACAGCAACAGAGTTTCATCAGGCACTACCACAGTTTGCCCGAGGTAAACGAATAATTTTGTTGATTAATTAGTTTTTTATTATAAATTTACTTATAACTTAATACTATATACATGTTCACAATGTGGTTTTAATAGCAAGATTTGGACACACGATTTTCAAAATGTATCACAGTTCTCGCAGCCAGACAATGTTCTACATTTAAATATTGCACATCTATAATTACAGTACGCTATGCAACTATAATCTTGAGTATAAAAATTATATTGTTACTGAGGAACTATAATTGTAAGCACCATTACCCGGTTGCCAATCAATCACAAATATTAATATTAAATTTGTCAAACTGTGCCTTTTGTTAAATTTAGAACATCTGAGAAAGATTAGTGTAACTGAACACATTACCTCTCCCAGGTGTTAAATTATAAACCGGTACCGACCGGTACTTTAACCTAAATTAATCTTATCAGCGATATCCTTGGCCTTTTGCTTGGCTGCCGTGAACGAATTACTGATTTTGCCGCCAACTTTTTGCCAGAATCCCTTAGGCTCGGGGGTATCTAGTTCACTCGGCACACCTTCTGTAACAGTAATCTTGGTCACTAGTTCCGAGTCCTCCAATGGCTTGCCTTCAAGGGTTGCATGAACTCTGGGTGATGCACCTTGCCCGCCGTCCGAAACTGCTTCCTCCACTTTCGGTTCCGGAGTTTCTAACCGCCGCCCATATGACATTGGGGTGTAACTACTCCTGGAGGAGTACAGGCTTCCAGAATGACCGCTAGATGAAGGCTCGTTTCCTGTATGTTGCCCCGGTTCTTGCAACCTAAGATCCTCCTCCATTTGGTGGGTACCGTAGTTGTAACCGGAATTGTAACTAGTTGTTCTATGTTGATTGATTGATGAGTATGCGTGACGTCCATATCCTGAAGCTGGTATGTTGGGTATCTCCATGGCATGCTCCTCACTTTGTTGAAGGTCTGCATCTACAGTTTGCTGAAAGTCATCAGCCACCTGCTCTTGATTACTGTAATTCAAACCTGTAACAGACGGTGACCGGTTCACATCCAATGAGACCGTGTTATGTTGTGGATTGATATTCATTTGTTCTTGCATAGTTTGATGGTTAGCTGAAGCATAGGGAGAGCCCCTTAGAAATTGATTGTTGGTATTTTGTTGTTCGCTGTGCCCAAAGATGTACGGTGAGCGATATGCGCCTGGTGCCAGAGTGGCGAGCTCTTCATTCCTTGTAAATTGCATTTGCCTGGGGGAGTTTGCATATTGTGGCCTACTTATGTACATCCTGTGTGCATCTGCCATACTGATGGCTTCCGTCTTATGCTGTGGGAAAACGTCTTCCTCCTGCTGCATTATTTGGTCGTCATTTTCCATATGGGTGATATGCTTCCTGTTGCCCACATGCTGAAGGTAATCGCCATGGTCTATAAAATCATCGCCCGGCTGTGACACAGGTTTTACATTGCCAAAGTAGTCTTGGCTTATTTGTTGGGTGAGGTCTTCATCTTCATAATGTGCAGATTGATTTTGATTGGTGGTTGTGCTTGGATTAATTGTATGGATTTGCGATGAATGTTGTGACTGCTGATTTAAATGTTCATGCCCTTGATATTCAACTACATATGATTCGTCCCTGATGTTTTGATTGAATGCTTCCGAATTTCCAGAAGTGCTTCCTGTATGTTGTTGCTGATGATTTTCAACGGACATTGATGGTGCCGTTTGTACAGTGCTTGTATGCCCAAGTGTATTTTGTCTCCTATTACTAAATACATTCAATTTGTAAACATCATCTTCAGTTTCTTGCACATACGGATACTGATGAGAGTGACTGTTTTGATCGAATGCTTCCGAATTTCCTGAAGTGCTTCCTGTTTGTTGTCGCTGCTGATTTTGAACGGACATCGATGGTTTTGTTTGTACGGTGCTTATATGTCCAGGTGTATTTTGTCTCCTATTATTAAATACGTTCAATTTGTAAACATCATCTTCAGTTTGCGACCCTTTACTAAATCCATCTTCTGTTTGTTGTGTTAAACCATCCGAATCCTCCATCTGTTGACCAAATATACCATGTTGATGACTCCCTGTCTCTATCTTCCCGTGGCTATCTTCTGTTTTCTGTGTCAATGCGTCCAAGTCCTCGAGCTGCTGTCCAAGGTCCACTTGCTGTTGGACATCTCTGTAATGGCCCGCTCGTTGATTGCCAATCTCTAATTTTCCGAACCCATTTTCTGTTTGACTGAACACATTTTGTGGTTTGTGCTGATTACCGACATGAAAATTACCAAAAGAATCCTCTGTTTGCTGCGTTAATCCATCCAAATCCTCTAATTGTTGACCCATTGGTTGACTTTGTGGTTTTTGCTGACTACCAATTTGAAAATTACCAAATGTATTTTCCGTTTGCTGTGTTAAACCATCCAAATCTTCTAATTGCTGCCCAATTGGGTGCGTTGTCTGTGGCTTGTGGTAATTACCAATGGCATAGTTACTAAATGAATCTTCTGTTTGCTGAGTGCTGTGATTAAAATCTTTAACTTCTTGGCTCATATCATAATCGTTCTTTGGTTTAGAACTACTATAGTCGTTTATGTCTAATTTTTCCAACTTATCTTCAGTTTGTTGTCCAATGATATCAGCTAGTGAGACAGTTTTAGGATGCCTTGTTGGTTTAAATAGACTAGGCCTTGAGGATATACCGTTATGATTTTGAAACTGATTGCCATAATTTAGTTGACTCGCCGGTGTTGAATGACTGCCCACTTCTAAATTGCTGAATCCTTCCTCAGTTTGTTGAGTCAACTGATCCAAATCTTCAACTTGTTGACCCAAATCCTCGATTTCCTGCACTGTTTGTAACTGTTTCGATGTCCTCCTATACTGGTTCCCAATTTCTAATTTGCTAAATCCGTCTTCGGTCTGCTGCGTGAGTCCATCCAAATCCTCAGCTTGTTGCCCAAACTCTTCAATTTGCTGGCCATCATCTGGCTTAGTCCACAGCTTCCCGGAAGTATTTTCAGTTCGTTGCGTCAACCCATCCAAGTCTTCAGTGATCTGCCCTAGATCCTCGGTCTGCTGCCCTAACTGCTGTGTATGCTGACTTCCGAATTGTAGCCGCCCATATCCACCAGTATTTCTGTAATAGTTTCCAAAGTCGTCTTCTGTTTGTTGGTTGAGTTTGTCTAGATCTTCGACTTGTTGTCCTAATTCATCTTCTGTTTGCTGTGTCAGGTCTTCCAGATCTTCAGCTTCTTGCCCTAATTCATCAGTGCTCTGGTGATTATGGTGGTTTCCGTATCCCCTGTTTGTTTGAAAATGGTAGGGATCGCTGTATTGCTGGTCGTACCCGAATCCAGATGGCATGTCTCCTTGCATACAATCTTCCCCTGCTACATCGGTATGACCCTGGTGATAAGTGTGGAACTGATTGTACTTCTTCAAAGTCACAGGCTGCATGTTACTCATTCCTGTAGAATACAGCCCGCTGTCATCGTGTGAAGTGTATCTGCTAGGCTTATAGTTCCCACTTGAGGTTGTACCTGATGTGTAATAAGTTTGTTTGTAGGTACCTTGCTGCTTACTCATCTGCTCTCTCAGTTGCACCTCCAAGTCCCTCTGCATTTGCTTCATCAACGCATCCAAATCCTGAGAATTGTAGTTCGCCTTTGGATTGTAAACTCCGCTCGTAGATACGGTGTAGGTGTATCCTCCCCGCGTGCCTTGATCACCGTAGTGTTGCTGCAATGTCTGTTGAAGGTTTCTCGTCAAGTTCTGTTTCAACTCCTCGTTCAACTCCTCGAGTGCGGCCTGGTTTTGTTGGGTAGTATGCGATGCAGCAGTATATGTTGATCGCTGCCTCTCAACTGCTTCATGTAACTGTCGGGTCAAATCTTGCTGCAATTGCTGAGTGACTTGCTGTAACTCCATTTGATTATGTGTGCTGCTTGTTGGCATTGGGGCCGATATGTAGCCACTTTGAGGATGCACAACGGGGGTGACTTTAACTCTCACATAAGTGGGATGTGCACCGTTGCTGTCAGTTAAGGGTTGTGTGTACATGGGGCCGTGTTGTGTGAAGTCCCGTCCATATGTGTTGTAGGTTTTTATTGACGATCTGCTCAATACATACCGCTGCTCCTGTTGCTGAAAGCTATTCTCAAGGTGCTTTATGAGGTTTTCTTCGACTTGCTTCTTCAAGTTTTCTAAATCTTGCAGCCGATAATTTGCAGTGTTGCCAGAATTTGATGAGAAAGAGTAGTCGCCACGTTGAACTTGATTGCCATAGTTTCTTTCAAGCTCCTCCTTTAAGTTGCTTGTCAAATTGTATCTTACGTTACGCTTCAAGTCGTCCAAAGCTGTTTGATAGTTAGGTCTTGTATTGGTTAGTAAATAGGACGAGCTCGTGTACTTTTCCTCAAACATTCTTACAGCATCATTTATTTGTTGCGAAAGTTTGTTTTGTACGTCCTGTGCGACGTCCGTTACTCTAATGGATGGGTTTACTACTACACGCTCTGAATAACTGGGTTGATAAGTCGTTCTGTAGCTAGTTTTGGTGTTGTAGCTGTTTGTTCTAGTCCCAGCAGTTTGGGTATCTTCGGGGATTCTTTGTGAATTTCCTTTGACCATACCTGCATAGCTCACCCGTTCATTTTGTTGTAAGTCCTCGTTGTTGTGAAGTAAAGGTGGGAAGGTGGATGTTTGATGTACGGAATATCTGGTGGGCTGTCTGTTTAAATCCTCAACCTCTGCAGAATCATGGTGTACCTGCGAGCGTCCCTCATATGTCCTGCTTGTTTGACTGTATGAAGTCGTTTCAGTTTGCGCAGTCCGCACCCTATCCCGTAACTGCTTCAACAATTGCTGCTCTAATTGGTTTCGTAAATCGGTGAGTTCCTTATTATCATAATTAGCCTGTGGGTTGTACACTCCTGAAGACGATATTGTGTAGGAATATGATCCACGATTGCCTTGGTTTCCATATTTTTTATATAAAGCGTCGTCCAATTCTTTATTTAACTTTGCTTTCAATTCATCTTCCAGAGAGTGGATATCATTGCTTGAAATAGTGCTGTGTGATGACCTGTATTGATATTGTTTAACGGAATCTTCTACTTTTTGATTTAAATCGTTTTGCACATTCTGCATTAACTGCTGCAGGTTTGATTGTGCATTGGTCGTTGGTTGATTGTCACCCGTGCGGCCTGAAGCACTGTAGCTACTGTAGGAGCTATAAGCACGCCTCTGCCCGCCATAATTCTGCCCTACTGATCCATCTACTCCGGCCGAGCCAGTATTGTGCCTCGTCTGTCCAGCATAACTCTGTCCCAAGGTTCCATCGATTCCGGTGGAACTCATGCCTCCCATATTATGCCTCGTCTGCGCCCCATAATTCTGTGCCATGGTTCCGTCGACACCAGAGGAGCTTAACCCGCCCATATTATGCCGAGCAAACACACTTTCTGCTTCCTGCGTTAAATCCCTGTCACCATATGTTGTTACAGTGTGCCCTCCACCTCCCAGTGAGGGGTTTACAAACAAACTATGTTCATTGTTCTGATTGATTTGTGGCGAGCTTTTGCCTTCCAAGTCTCCGTGCTTGGAGTAAAATCCCTCGTCATCGTCTTTTGTTTGAAGCTCGTTGTTCTTAAAGGACGAGGAGGACTTTTTGAACTGGTATTCCTGTCGGTAAAAGCCGTCAGGTCTGCATATTACCATGCCCATCATGGCACAAAGTAAAGTCGCATATTTCATTACCTATAAATAATTATATAATGTAAATTGTTACTTGTTCATTAAAAGCAAAAGGTGTAAGACAATTTTAATGTTTTTTAAACTAGTTAAGTTTTGACATAAACAAAATTCTAAAGTATGCACTCTAATTCTAATTTATTTTAGAATATATCTTGCCATATATTAAGTTACATAATATTTATAATAAGTAATCATTTATTTGCCAGTTTATACTTCAATAAAAAATTATATAGAAGATATAGAAATTAATTTAACTGTATGGGTAAGAAAGAATTTATATTCTAATGATAGTTGGATTAAGAACTCATGATGCAGCTTATGAGTTATTTATACAAGTTTAACATTATATATTATTATATATTATTATATTACTCATAAGTGGTCCTAGGTTTGCAATTTCGATATTTATCTATTACTATTCACTTTTATTTGAAATGCAATAGGCTTTCTTATGGTGATAGATTTCATCCTGAATAAATGAGTCAGCTCTTTTGGTTATAATTTTCGTCATTGAATTTGAATAAAGTTGTAATGTGTTAAAGAAATACATTAAAGATTATAACACATATACCCCTCTTTTTTTTTTAATGTGAGTAATCAAATCTAGTAACTTTGATGACTTTTATCTTGTGTTACAAACTTTTAAGTAAGGGGAACTTTTTCTTTGTATAAACGACATCCCATTAGTATATTCTTTGGGACATTCAATAGGTTATGTCAAAATGTAAATGTCACAAATAATAGTTGTTAGAGTTGTCGCAAACTAAGATGATCCTGTCACGTGATCTGCGCAGAAAACCAAAGCATTGCGGACGAGCCCACTCGGACAAAATAGGGAAGGAGGACTATCAGCTGTTCAGTCAATGCGTTTGCGTCGCGTTGCGTGTTTACGTTGTAAAATGTCTTCGCATAAAACGTTCGGACGGTGCGGCGTAATTATACATAGCCAAGCTCGTGAAATTATAGCCAACGTTATTGGGTTCATGAAAAGTGAAAATTCAAAAAATTCTGCTACAAAAATTCACTTTGCGTGATGCGCCACTGTATCCGGCGATTCTAATTTACTACTCGTTTTCTCTGCGCCGCTGGCTCGGCCGAGGCCGCGCAGCTAAGCCACGCCCTCTGGACCATCTCAGTTTGCGACAACTCTAATGCTGACAATGTTTTGTGAATATGTTGTTTTGTATCTTGTCTTATAGTTTTGCACTTATGTTTGTTCTTTTATTACATAGATTGGTCGAGTTGAGTTAAGTGAAATAAGAGACTATGAGATTGAAATTTCACTGTCGGTAAATTTAAATCTGCATTACCAATCCCTCACTGAGGTAAATGCAAAATATACTGATCAGTACCAATCGTAGTTATGAAATATTCCTAATTGTTACTCACATTAAAAAAAAAAGGGCTATACTGTCAAAAATTAAGCTTTTTAATAGTTGTAGCTTGGAAATATCAAATGTCAAACAACGGTTGACACATGATATCTCAAATGTCTTTGTCATCTCTGATAAACTCAAATTGAATTTTCAATAATCACAACAGTGGTATCTAATGAAACTATCTATTTATATTTATGCTATTTAAATAAAGAACACTTTAAGTTTGTTGTGTAAAATTAACTCCTAGCCCACTGAGACGCAAATAAATGTGAGGGAGTTTATTCATTTGCGTAACTTTGATTAAAATTCAATTAAGAACATTTTAGATTCTATATACTTACTTACACCATGATACTTTAATTCAAATTCAATATTTAGCATTTATTTAATTTAATAGGTAGTGACGTGTTGTACTTACGCTGCTGTTGGTTGACGTTTGCACTTTAGCAAATTTTAAAATACTAATCTCTACGATACAGTAAAATTATATAAATATGTGTTATCTGTATCCCCTCTTTGCATTACAATTCCAAGAAATGAGATGTAAACATATTAGTTTGTTCGAGCGGGTTAAAGGGGTTCCCAATTTCATAGGTAGTTCTTTTGGATAAGCAACGTTTCGTTCTTTAGTAGAATGCCATTTCCAAAAATTTAAATTTCAAAATCGTGTACCATTTAGGGTCATGTTAGTAGGACGATGAACGCAATCGCAGCCAGACACAGGTCAGCTGTTGCTCTCGGAAAACAATAATGTTATCTCCTATTTGTTTTTATTTTATTTTGATACTACTAATCTGTTAAGCAGAACTTCTGTAACATTCGCTAATGATTGCTACGTAATAAAAACTTGATTGATCGTCGTGTGACATTCCATTGCAGAAATAATATGTTGGATTTCAACAATCTTTACCTAATGAAAATATTGTAAAATTTAGCAAGACAGGATTATTTACAAAATCTTTGTAAAAATTAATAAAACATCTAATAACTATATAAAACTTATTTGGTGGTCAATGAAAATTCAAAATTACAAAATTCTTTATATGTATTGTAATATTATGACACAGACAAACGAATAATATTAATCCAGTAATAATATATTCTGAATATTATTTAATTTAGTTAAGTCATCTGCCGATAAAGATGCGAATAGTTAGCTGTTTAAAGATATCTACAAGTAAATAAGAAACACATTGACCATGTAATTTGCAGTTACCTTTTGGATATGTTTTTTAATTGTGTTACAGTTTTATCGAGCTTTTTAATCTTTCATGCATTTTACAAAGCCTTAGTGTGTGTTAATATTTAACAAAAACATGTCATCACTGGTACACATGTTGAGTTTTATATTTCAAAGAAACGTTCTATCTACGAGAGATAAGAGTTAATTGGATCAATTAATATTTAGTTCAATATCACTGGGTTAACTGATTCTCGGAAATTCTGTAAATACGTAGACTTTGTCTTGTTTTTATCATCATGAAATTATGACCATTAAACAGTAATTGTTATTACAGTTGCGTGTAATTATATTTTCACAATATTTGTCATTTGTTAATGAAAGTTTGCTTCATAAAGCTGTTAGGATTACATTTCAGCAAGGCAGTTTATGATTTTGATTGTTACACCACAGTTGAAGAATTGAATGTCTGGTGACTTGCCGCTGTTAGTTTCTACCCCTAAATTGGAATAAAAAAATGCCATTAGCCATGAGTTTTCATGATAATTCAATAATGTATTGACTTGAATGAAATTATAAAATTAATAAATAGTTTGCGAAATTAATACTTTGCGAATGATAAAGTTTGGACGAACCGAAGGAAACGAGTCCAATTTTATTTTATACTTCATGGACAGATTCAGCAAAACTGAAATTTTCGATGGTATTGTAGCCCTCGAGCTACAAATTACACCCAAGAAAATATGTATTTCCCTCTCGTAATATGTAATGATCTATTTTAAATACTATCAAGTGTAGATTTTAATTAAAAAAATTGCGTGACATATTATTCTCACCTGTTTAGAAATCTGCATCCACCGTGCGCTTTTTCAATCATGGAGAGTTCTATTCGGTACACGAAGAGGACGCCGACCTGGCCGCCAATCAGGTTTTCAACACAAGCATCATCAAGCACATGGGCGAGGTCCCCAAGTTGAAGTACCTGTGCGTGAACCAGGCCAACTTTGAGAAGTTCGTGAGGGAGCTACTCTTGGTGAAGCAATACCGTGTCGAGGTTTACTTAAAGCAGTCGCAGAGCAGGAACGCCGACTGGCTACTCGAATACAAGGGCTCCCCTGGAAATCTCCAGCAGTTTGAGACGATACTGTTCGACAAAAGCGACATTATTATCAATGCCGTTGTTATGGGCGTTAAAATCGCCAAAGGAAATGTAAGTGGAAAATTTACAAACAATACATGATACAAACAAATAAATTATTTGTTTGACTGGTATTTCAGTAAATTTTATAAGCTTTTTGTAAAAAGAATGCAGTTGATAAATATTTAGATTTGTACTGCACAATTTATTTGGCCGAGCATTTAACCAAAAAAAAACTACTTCAAGAATAATTTCATGCCTAAAATTGATCATCATTGCCTCCGAGGTTAGTTAATCGCTGAGTTTTCTGAGCCTGTGGGTAAAAGTGCATATTTAAATGTTATGAGACGTGTGCATTCTGTGAAAGGTGCTTTTTAATTCATATGATGAATACATATATTGACCAGTAGAAATGTGAAAGTGAAAGATTGTTAATGGTTTAAATGCACTTGAACCGCCTGAATTGAAAATGTATGATTTGAAGAAAAAATGAGACGAAAGGGATTCTTTTTACTAGTAATTAACAAAACTGTATTATTTATATAACCATTTTTCAATGTCTTGTGATGAACATTGATATGTTTAAAACTCTTTAGGTATAGATGATTGCTTTATATTGAATATTGATTCACATGAAGAGTGTTTACAGTATGTATTATTAATATTGCCAATTTTTAGTTACTGGGTGTCAGCTGTGTTAACCTTACTGAGAGCACACTCAGCGTCAGCGAATTTGTTGACAACGATTTCTACACCGAATTAGAGGCTTTGATGGCCCAGATGAGTCCCAAAGAGTGCGTCGTCCAGCTCGGCGAATCACTTGAACTAACCCGTATTAAGAAGCTGCTGGAGAGGAACAGCGTGCTCATCACAACAGCAAAAAAATCTGATTTTACCACCTCCGATATTGACCAAGACCTGAGCCGACTGCTTCACTTCGGCAAAAATCAACAAAGAAACACCAAGACTCTCCCAGAGTACGACCTAAAGGAAGCGATGGGCAGCCTGCAAGCCGTCATTAAATATCTAAATCTTCTAGACGACAATCAAAACTTCAATCAGTTCAAATTGGGTGGTTTGGACGTCTATAGGTACGTCCGATTGGATAACGCTGCCATTAATGCTCTTAACTTACTTAATAAGCCTGGTGTGGTACCGGCCAATAAGTTTGAGACGGTTTATGGTGTTCTAAATATGTGTTCGACACAGCAGGGGAAACGTCTGCTAGAAAAGTGGATGAGGCAGCCACTTCAAGACTTGAATCTGTTGTCAGAGAGACTGGATGTTGTGGAGGCTCTGCTAAATGACTCTGAAATGAGGAACACCCTTTCCAGTTACACGCTAAATAAAATTCCCGATTTGCTGATGTTGGCGAAGAAACTGGGAGGCAAGAAAGGCACGCTACATGATTGTTATCGTGCTTATCAAGCTATAGACAGCATCCCCTCTGTCGTTGGCATCCTCAGGAGGGCTAGTAGTGCTTCTGTAAAAGCTTTGCTCGTTGATCCACTTGGTGAGGTTTTGGCAGACTTGGAAAAGTATCAAGGGATGATTCAGCAGACACTTGACTTAGATCTCGTCGATAGGGGGGAGTACTTTATAAATCCCAGTTTCGATGATGAGCTGAAAGGTTAGTTACACCTATGATTATTTAATGGATCAAGAAAATTGATATGTGTAAGCAGGACCAAATTAACTTGAGTGTGAGCCATGTTATTTGTTAGTATAGTCTATTTACTTGACATCTCCACTGTCAAACTGATAGTGTATTCGCACCACTGTTATTTTTCATTTAGTGGTATCAGTTTTTATCTCAATTGGTACCTCGCGCAAATCATTCCCTATCCAACAGTGTCAACATTTCGATTTGTCAAATATTTTAATACTGGAAAACATATTTTAACTTGGTCATGGTCTATAACCGTTGTTTCCATGTGTTGATGGTTTGCATATCAAGGTGTTTTAGTAAACATGTTCGGTCTCCTTGACTTTTTTTCCTGCATTATTTTTGTGTTCTTCCTCCCTCTCCTACCTTTCTCTCCTTCAGCAGTTTTATCATATCCAATTTAGTTCAGCAACCGTGTCGTAGTGAGAGTCAAATATTCTTGGAGGTTTAACCAAAATTTGTGAAACAATATTTTATCACATTGATATATAAGTAACTATGATGAGTCATACTTAAGTTAATCTGGTCCTAACTATAATAAATCAATTATATTTTTTATTTTATTTTTGGCGTTGAGAGTTAAACATTTTAAAAACTGTTGATATTTTTAGATCTGTTTGCTCAGAAGAAGGATCTAGAGGAGAAGATGCAGAAAATATTTTCCACAGCGGCCAATGACTTGGGCTTTGACTGTGGCAAAACTATGAAAATGGAATGCAATGACCAGCATGGTTACTTTTTCCGGGTGACACTGAAAGAAGAGCCCGTTCTGAGGGCAAACAAGCACTATAAAATAATCGACGCCATTAAGGGCGGAGTGCGTTTCACCAATAGCAAAATGGACTATTTGAATGAGAAGTACTCGGACATAAACAAATTGTATGAAAAACAGCAGCGGGTAGTTGTTGTGGAGATTCTAGAAGTAGCAGGTAAAAGGTTTATTTTGCTTCATTATTACATCTTTATGATTATCAATTTTAACTCTGAAACCCGGATACCCAAATAATAACCCAAATAACCCCAGCAAATACTCTAGTTACTCCTGTCCACATTCAACGCATTAGTGTATGTTCTTAGGTTATTTTTTTGTTGGTCGCTTCTTGGCATCTACCTTTCCTATAAGTATCAATTCCATAGGCCATTAACTTAGATACTGAGTGGTCCAAGGGATCGTAGTATCGTGCTATATACAAAGTGAGCTAGAATGTTGTTTCTTTAAAAATAGTTGTTTTATATTTGAATTTCTCACCTGAAGAATTCTTCACACCTATGGACACTTCTATACGATTATTTTTGTTGAAATCTAAAACTCGTACATTTATACAACAACAATACTTTCCCTGTGTACCTACAGGGAGAAAGTAAAAACCTTATAACAGTAGGCCACAACATTTATTTCAAAATGAGTTAATCTGACCTACATTCTAAAAAGATTGCTTTAGATGTTCAATATATTATCGAGTATTAATTACAGGAGGGTATTGCGATGTCTTAAGGAATTTAAATGAGTGCATTGCCACTGTGGATGTGCTTGTAGCGTTTGCAAACTCTGCGAGCGCTTCTCCGATACCGTTTGTGCGGCCTAAGCTGTTGCCCTCTGGGAATGGAGTGATTGAGCTAAGAAAGGCTCGGCATCCATGTTTGGAGAGACAGGATGGCATCAATTTCATCCCCAACGATGTGGATTTTAAACAAGGCGAGAAAAATTTCCTCGTTATAACAGGTAAAAGAAATATGAATCTTTTCTTGTAGATGAAAATATTATCCATACTTAGTCACACTTCATATTGGATTTAGTCTATTTAATCACAGCCCATTTCTGTGATCTCCATAATAAAGTATATGTAAAGAATGTAGTTCATATCTCGGAACCTCTAATATGTAAGTCAAGGTTTCGGATTTTTTTCCTTAGTTTTTATTTCAACAGCGATTATTGATTTTAATAATAAAATTGACCTCATTGATTAGATAGTGCAATAAGTTAAATACCATTAATATCAATAATGCAGCAGATAAAAGCTGTAACTAAACCGTTTGCATAAGAATGAGTGAAGCTGTGAATGAATGAAGGTGCGTCACCGTTATGATCAATTTGCAAAGGTACGCTCGTTCTAGGCTCGTTTGCCATAAAACGTGGCACGGGAGTTTTTGAAATGTACTGTCAGCTTGACAGTATGTATGTAAGGCCTTTCCGACGTAGTGGACCGACAGCTATAGCTGCATATAATGAATATAGAAATTGAGAAAATTTGCTGTATTGAAATATTAAAATTTTAAATCAATATACTTCAAACAAAAATGACGAAAATTTAATATCTTTAATGTAAGATGAAGAAAAAATTAATATGCGCAATAATGTTCTCGTTCCATTGATACCAAAACACTTTCTGTGGGTTAACCTGGCGAACAGGAATTCAAAAAATTGTTAATTGAATGTTCACGTTTGAAAATGGACTATCTGGATACAACTCTGTTTATAATAAACACTAACCTCTACAAAATTTTTGATGCACAATGCTGCCAATTGCTGCACGTCACCAACCAAAATTACAGTCACACCCTAAATGGATCGATCACAACAGTATTTATAGCCCGTTTATTTTTAATGTGAGGAACCAAATCTAGTAACTTTAGTGATATTTATCTTGTGTTACAAACTTTCAACTAATGTAAAGTTTTGCTTTGTCAAAAGGATATTAATGAGGTTAATAATTGAAATATCAATGTCACAAATTATAGTTGTCAATGTTGAAAATGTATTGCGAACATTTGGTTGGCTAACATAAAAATCACTAATGAAGCCGACAGTAGCTTCATTTCATGACGATTTAATTTGAAGTTTAAAATGTTTGTTTCATTGTTAGTTTGTCAAAAGATTGATTCATTCCAAATATTTGAGCTGAAATTGGATACAAAACGATATTTTCTTTACGGTAGAAAGAAACAAGCTGGTGCAACTATTGCGTGGAGCAAAAAGAGTTTAGTTCCGAGATGAAGAAATATATGATTTTTAACCAGTCAAGTGATAGTGAACGTCAACAGTACCTAACCTTATTTCAACAAATTGACACAAGTATAGTCAGATAAAATAGAAACCAATTTATACTTATCAAGTACACTCAAAAATGTTTGTCATGGGAGTTTTGTGAATATACTATATTGATAAGCGACTATTAAAATAATAAATTTATCTTTGTATAAAATATAGTCACTGCCAATAGTCCTTATGTGGCTAGAAGTGTTATATAGGCTGTGTATAAAATCTATGACTTGTTGGATTAATTGATATTTTTGCTTTTAGGTCCAAATATGGGTGGAAAAAGTACTTACATGCGAACAGTTGGAGTCTCTGTTTTTCTAGCGCTCATAGGCAGCTTCGTTCCTTGTGAATATGCAGAAATATCTATTGTTGACTGTATTCTGGCTAGAGTAGGTGCCGATGATTGTGAGACTAAGGGTTTGTCCACGTTCATGCTTGAAATGGTGGAAAGTAATGGAATTGTTAGGGTAAGTATTTTACTTTCTTAATAAGAATTAACTGGAATAGAGGTTCTGAATATAGTTTGTCTCGCAAGCCCACTAAGTCACTCTACAAAAATTAATATTAAACTGTTATCGTTAACAAATGAACATTTATAAATAGTAGAATCGTCGGTGCATATTATTTAGCGTGATATTTCAGTTCTATATTGAAGAATACAAAAAAATAACATGTTTTAATTATATCCATAATTTTTATTTAACACTGTTTTTGCATAGAACTAAAACTCATAATTTCAGAGTGCCACCTCAAACTCATTGGTCATTATCGATGAGCTCGGTAGAGGAACATCAACTTACGATGGATGTGGTATCGCTTGGGCTATTGCTGAGTACGTATTACATGCTTAACGCGCTTTTTGCTCATTAATTTAATAAGTACATCCATCACTACACAATTATAGAGTTACATAGACAATTGTTGACAATTATGCAATAGTTTCGATTTACTTTAACAATAAATATGTGCCTTTATATAAACAAAATTTCAAAACTAATATTTCTCTGCAGGTTTTTAGTCAAAGAAGCAAAGTCTTTTACGCTTTTCGCTACTCACTACCATGAGATCACAAGGCTTGAGGATGAGTTGCTAACAGTTGTTAACTTGCATGTCACTGCCCTCGTCACCGATAACAACATTACTCCGTTATATCAAATAGAGAAGGGAGTCTGTAATAAGAGCTATGGCATCCAATGTGCCAAGATCGCTGGGTTTCCCGACGATGTAATCAATGTATGTAAGAAAGTACATTTTGTCTAATTTGGTGAGCCACTGAGAGCTGTGTAGATCTGGCAAATAGAGGGTGGATGTAAACAGGTTACAAAACAGTGATCCGTGATCAGTGATCAGTGATCCATTTATGAGATTATTTGGCATGGCAGGGCATGCAAAAAAAAAGGAAACAGTTGTAGGTGGCTGTTACTTCATTATTATTTGACGTTTCGTTGTGTGGTTGTTACGAATCGATAGATAAAAAATGCAATTTATACCCTTAATGGTGAAAATATGTCATGGGCCTTAGTAATCAACAAAAGTGTAAAATTGTTTAATTGTGGATGGAAATCAAGTCGTTTGTTCAAACCCATACCCAATCTGGATTTGCGTGGGCGCCTTATTCGCCCGACTTATCCCCACCAGACTAAATTAGTACATGAAATTGCATATATTGAGTGTTAATTAAGGCTAATTTTTTTTTTTTTTTTAAATTAAAAACCGTCTGACTTATTAGAGTTTGCTATACTCTGATTTTTCTAAACTGGCGTGCACGTCATCAAAATAATAATCATAATAATGCCGACACAATTTTACAAGGTTGCCAGCTGTCCTGGGTATTTAAAAATGGCTGCAATCAGCTGTTGCGCCCATGCAATCTTGTGCGACAGTGCGCGGTTCGTATCAAATTCGTCGACTTCTCTACTATTTATCGTACAGATATCAATCTTGTGGGTATGGTTTAACATCTACAATGGCAAAATATAAAAGAGTTTGCACCGTATTCGGGTCCAACACTGACAGCGACAAAAATCTTGAGGTTAGATTCGATTCCCGGCTGCAGGAAAAAGAAACGTGAAATATGTAACGAAGTCAAATGTAACACGTTAAACGTCAAAGAAGTTTGGTTATGCACACATGTATGAGCATTTGTTAGTGAAAAAGATCTGGCATCGTCACCGAAAAAATATCAGGTCGGCCAACATAACATGATTTATTACATGATTGGCAGGCGAAAATTGTGACCGCGGTTAATACACCGATTACCTATTTATAACCACCGGTGATCAGTGTTATGTAATAAATGATCCTCAGATTAATTTCGATTCTTAAACTATTGTTATGCATATTCTCGAAATCAATCACGTTGGTACGAAAAAACCTCATCGCACAGCTGATTGATGACGTGCACGCCAGTTTAGAAAAATCAGAGTATAACACTGTTTTCTTTTTTTTGGCGGGTCCAGTATAATTCAGTGTCTTACTGACATATCTTTCATTTGAAAGATTTTTCCATTATCTACAGCACTGTTTATAATAAACACTAACCTCTCTACATCATTTTTGTATTTTTGTTATAACAGTCTGAACCTAAATAATTACTGAGTATTCCGAATTGTTGGCTATCCTCAAGTATGTCAACGCACCTGCAGATGCTATGCTAAATTGGATGGCCTGTATGCCTTAATCATATGCCTTATTTTCCATTTTAGTTTGCTGTGAAACATCAAAACCAATTGGAAGATGCTTCTGGTATGAAGTATATCAAGGATTTTGAAATTGGCACTAAACGGAAAATTATGGAGGTACGTTTATTTATGAAATAATAAATATGTTGAACCATGAACTTGGTCAAGATGTCTATAGCATTTGTGTTTGCAGGATAGTGATATGATAATTTCAGAGACATTAGATGTCTGCAAAAATCTCGATCTGGAGAATCTAACAGATGAAGAACTGGCAGAGAAAGTTAAACGGATTAAAACACAACTTGAAGCGAAGAATAACTTATTTATTAAAGGATTACTAGAGGCATAACTACACTTGTTTCTATTATTTAATTGTTATAAATACAATTTTCTTATAAAACTACATTACGGCCATTTTTTTAGTTACATAACTAGACTAAATTCCACAAACGTAAGAGCAAAAACTGGCATGATTAGTTGAAGTTAACTTAGAATTTAGTTTATACAAAGTAATTTTAACTAACAAATTACCTCGATAAGTCACACCAAATTCTGGTTCCTATTTGCAATCATGCTGCCATCACGCAATAACTCAGTAAATTTGTTGAATTGGTGACACAACGGGCGTCCTTAATTACGTAGTACTCACTAACAATTAGAGAAACATAACTATTAATCGTAGCAACAGTCAACTTACTAACATTGATATTTATGCACTGCACCACAAGCGCAAACATGTCACTCATTTAGTGAGTTGGATGAACATGGTGCGGAGGTGTTACTGTGCCAGGTGAGTTTTTATTATTTTTTGCCGTGTTGAATAGCTGTGGAAACACTCTTTGGAAATTTTTACGAGCCCTTGTTTCATACTCGTTATTTACATCAGTAATGGCATCATTGTTGTTCCTTTTCACTCCAAACAAATCCTGCTTGACCTGCTCATATTGTATAGCATCCAAGATTTCTTGTGTTGGTATAGTTGAATTATGCTGCCCTTCACGAATATTATTTGCAACTTGGTTAACATCACGAGTGTTTCGAGAGACATGTTCACTTACTAAAATGTGGTGTTCATGGATTGTCATACTTGGCTTAAAATTGGCCTCGGTACTTGCAGACTTACGAGCGCTACTTTCCAAGTGAACGAATTCACCATTTACTTCGAATTTTGCAGAAACTAGTCTTACTTCCACCACGAACAAAATTATTACCAATTTTTTAATCATTGTTGGTGCTCACATTTACTTATTACTGGGACGGTGTTTGTTAGTAAATATGAAAATTTGTGTAGACTTATTTATTACCAGTAGTCTGTCGATGACATGAACATTGAACATTGAACTTATTTTTGTTGATTAGGAAAGTTATCAGATTATATTTGAGGTCAAGTTAATCTAAACAAGAATTATTTCTTTATGAGTTTACCTGATCTCCCTTCATTTGGGCCTCTTCTGCGATTTTCTGCCAATTTCTGTAGACCTCTTACCTGATCTACTGGCCTTGTTCTGTGTGTACTTGCCCATGGTAGTAATTTGTAGTTCGGGTCGCCTCCATTATATGCAATTCACAGACTTTAAACGAGGCATTCCAAACCGAATGAGCGCTCAATCAAATTGCCTTGATTTTTTATAGAGCTAATTTTTATACATAGTGGTAGTTTCCACATTTCTTTCAACATTTTAAGACTTGCTAGGTTAATTAATCTTTTATCGTTATCATTAGTTTTGATATGCAGGCGGTATACCTTGCAAGAAAGAAATATCCTCGTTTCCAATTTTAACATTACACATCACATCACTTAGATTGATTTCTAAGTGGTCATATTCTGTGGTTTTGAGCAGTCCTGCCTCCAAATAATTATTTTGCTTGATCAGATATTGTGGAATTTGATTGTTGAATAAATAACGAAATAATGAATGAATAACGTGCAGCGTTTTCACATCAACACACTATAATTTGATGCACAATATTGCTTTAATAAAACCAAATAGACGTTACATTGTATAAATGAATAAATCATTCCTCTGTAGTTACCGATACCAACGTCTCCTCTTCAGCTGACACATTCTCAATGACTTTGGTAGTTTCTGCAACAAAATTGAACATCAACCTCTGCACTACCACAAAACACATACTTCTGTACCTGTTCTTATGCTAGTCTTTACCGTACTCTCCTCTCTGGTCATCAACTTGTCGTCAATTTCCTCGTCTGCTACAAACTCGCCTGCTTCACCGGTATACTCCTCTGGTACGAACTCGGCTGATTCACCGGTATACTCCTCTTCCGTCTGAGACTCCTCGCCAATCATTGTAAGATCTTCTTCAGTGAATGGCATCAGATACCCGTCTAATGTGACTTGATCTGTTGTCTCGCCTGTCTCGTAGATTGCTTCGGTGGGTACGGTGTCATCTTCTTCCACGGTTTCTGAGCTCTCTTCCTCGCTCGTACCAACACACTCACCATTATTCTCATTCAAGAAAAAAGTGGGTGATGCTAAAGATGTCTAAAAGCATTGAGCTGTCAAGTTACTGTTCAAAAACCACAGTATTAAATTTCGATGTCGAATGCCAGAAATATGCATGCTGAAAATTTTATAAGTAATAAATCATTCAAAATGATGATAATTGGGTGTTAGGAAAGCCTGTCATCGGTAAGCTCCTAAACCATCAAACATAAATACTGGATTTTTCTTGTAGTTTCAACTCCTTTAAGAACTATTTATCAACAAATTACCTCACTTTCGCTAGAATAGAAAGCCAAAATTATGTTTTGTTTAAAATTGTCCTATATACTTTCAACTCAGGCAAGATTCTATATCAAGTTATGTCCACCTAGCTTTGATAAGCACATTGCAATATTTATATATATATAAACAATCTTTATTAGGCTATCGACCCCATAGGGTCAATATTTATATTTGATGAATAATGCCATTTGTATTAGCGATGCTTAATCTGGAGTAATTTTATGTAGCGTTGTGCCGACTCAAATAATCTTATGACTCGAGAACTCGTGCCTTGTTAATATTCCTACTCGAACGATTATTCGAGGTTCGTTCGGGGTTGGTCAACTCGAGTCTGCGAGAGGCGAGAAGCTAACAGCTGCTGTTCGTTTCTCGCCTCTGCTGTCATCAGTGTTTGTTTACTCGATTTCCAAGTCGCATCTCGTATGTGTTATTCGAGAATAGTCATGGTAACGAATTATCAAACTTTTTAATTTGACTTCTCTACATTATGCCTTCTTTTTAAAACATCCCCGCGTCTAAGTTCATCGAATCGCCAACCCGCACATGATAAAGATGAACGCAAGCACAAACGGCCAACTCGAGTTATTCGAATACATGGACAACTGGAGTTGAGCGAATACATTTATTCGAGTCGGCGCAACGCTAATTTTATGCCTCCAGCACTCGTACTCAACTCAACTTAACAATGTTATAACACAGAGTGATCCGAAAAGGTTGAGGACAGGTTGAATTTCCTCGATACGAGAGTACCAAGATAGAATGCTCTTATGATTACTATGATTACTAGTAAGTAATTATTACATTTCTGCTTCGTTTTCCTCTGAAGCAGTAGCACTAGTATCTTCTACAGCCTTACTTAGCAGTCGCTTCATGGTACGTCGAGTATAATAGCCTTTGTACGCGGCCTTGATGAGTGAGGCTGCTCTATTAGCTTCATAGTGAGTAACTCCAGTTTTTCTGTATAGTGCTATTGCGCTTTTGGCGGCAATCCTCCAATCAACTATGCCAAACAGCAGTTCGTGCTCTCTCCTCTGTCTCTCCTTGAACTTGTGATACGCATTTTGTATGATTGTTGCTACTCCTTCTAGTTTGTCATAATCGATTTCCAATTGGTGTAGGATCATTTGAGAAGATATTAACACATCACCAACTTCTGTTTTTTAAAACAATAATAGATCATTAAAGGCACTTGGCACATAGATGCAAACTCTTAAGTTAACAGTAAAACACAGTATCGGCTGTGTGACGGTTAAAGATTTAAAAATTCCCTTTATTCTTACCCGTCCGAATAATATAGTTATATAATATTTTTTTCTAGCATTTCAGTTACTCCCTGTATGATGTCTCAACCGAAACAACGAGCATTTGCGAGCAGAGTGAATATGCTCTTCTACACAATAAGTTTAAAGGAAAAGCATTGCCAGGGCTCTCGAAAAATATTTTCACCATTGTACAACTGTACAACCTTATTCTTATGATTTGTGTTATTCAAATTTGTTTTTATAGTCATTCTTGATGCCTTGGGGCAAGTTATCTCACCTTCTTCCACCTCCTCATCTACCGTCGCTTTCCTTCTCTGAGGGTCATAATACTCTCTGAAGTTCTTCTGGATCAGACGTACCACTCTGTCGGCCTGCTCTCGGGTCATACCAACTTGCTGCAGCAGCTCCACAGTTGTTTGAGCTATCTCGGTGATAGACTCAACAAGTCTTGCAGCAACTGCAAACTGTTAGTGAACTCTTATCGTAACAAAATTGGCTAGTTACTTCTTGCATTCTCCCTGGTGATCATCAGTGCGTCAAGGTAATCGGCAATAAAAGTGTAGGTATCCTGGGGATGTGAACGAATTACCTGAAACCAAGAGAGGGGTTGTATCTAAGTTTACGTTTGCTCGGAGTTCTACAATGCTTCAATGTAAAATGTATTTTTTTTTTCGTTCGTTGAAAATTTGAAATTTGCTTGTTGGGCACTATAACTGGGACACCCTGCATAGAGATGTCTAAAAAACTATTAATAATCTGGTACGATACGAGCGGTGAGCGGCATCGAATATTAATGTCTTGGAGCAGCGATAAGCAGCAAGCCTCAAGTTTTCCGAACACGCTGCATTGAAATTGTGAACAAAACGTTTGTTTTGTCGCATTACCGCTCACCTCTCGTACAATATACGAGGCCTTAGAGTGTCCAGTAACCATGTATTTCAATTATTGTTTTTCAATTGGTGTTTGAAATTACTCCTATGAAAGATACAAGTAATTCAATAGTCATAACTCCGACCTTCATTTACAGAAAGCAAAATTGTGTACACAAATATACCTCTCTAGATATGTCGGACATCAGTTCCCGCAACCCATCTGGCACTATGTAGATGAATTTTGCGCAGTGCCTCTGTAACATGGGATTCATATTTTCAAAAATTGTCACCCTTCAAGTGCGACACAAGTAAACATTTCGCCGAGTGATTGTTTGATACTGACATTTCAATTCTAAGTGCATTTGATTTCACCGAATATTGGAAAAAATGTTTTCAACAAAAAACTAACTATTGTAAACTGAAATTAGTATTTGTACTTTCGTTGTTGAGTGGAAATGGGAGCAAGAAATGAATTTTTGGAAAATATTATTTCGAGCTAATTTTTTAGTTCTTATGAAAACGATACTCGCAAGCAATTTCACGAGTAATTGGATGTAATTCTTAAGACACGCTGTATATTTAGAGCAACATTCTAACCATTGAAAACCAGAGTGGTGCAAGTCCATTTTTTTAAGTCCCAAAATATTGAAGGGAATTAAAAAAAGTACTTATCTACTCTGGTTTTCAAAGGCTCATTTGACTCAAATTGATCAATGATTTGATGAAATGCAAATTGTGAATATGAGGAATTTTGTGTAGATATATCAGGTGAAGACCACACAGATCAATTTCAGGCTCATCTCTCTTGTCCACATATAGGAAATTGTTTCTGATGCCTCAAGAAGTGAGGGTTTTTTTGATAATCAAAATAAATTGCAGCGGTTAATGGACTGCATTACTTTACCATCCACACATTATATATTTGTCATAAACTAATATAAAAAACATCAGAATGCAGTCTACAATAGTATATTGTAATAAGAGTGCGGAAAGGGCTTCATTGCAAAACGAGGCTCCATTCATACGAGTTTTGCAATGGCCATTTCCGCACGAGTGTTACATACTATTTTTTCTACGAAGTGTAGAAAACTAAAGATTAATGTAAATTTAATCATTAATTTAAAATAAATGTCATTGTCATTAATTTAAACGTCAGAAAATTTATAAATCGTTTGTCACCAAATCGAGACTCGAAATTTATACATTAATACTGGAAGTAGAAGAATATCAATAATGGATTCCGATAGTGACGATATAACAAACACTCCGCCGGAACTTGCGGCCATTGCATGAATGAATTTTAGAAATGTACAAATACGTATTTTGCTGCATATTTGGTTGTCTACATTTACTGTTACAGTTTGACGAAAAATTAACGATCGATGGAACTTAACCCAACTTAACCTATAGACGGTGCTTACTTGGTGCTTACCTGTAAACCACCAGCTAAAAATATTTGACAATTGTTAGTAAGTGCAACAATGGCAGAACCATGGAATTACAGCTACCCACCTCCAAACGTCTACCTGGAGCAACAACAGCAGGCAACCCCGTACAGCCCATACCCGGTTAGCTATCCAGTCCCAAGCTACCCACCTCCATGCCCTCCCCCGAACGATGTACCAGGCTATGCAGATACCACCTACCCACAGACCAACTATTATGTGGACCCCAGCAGTTATTATGACTACCAGAAGAAGCCTGATACGAGCTGTGATACTAGTACCACTGCCAGCACTCAAGGCACCTACGATTTCAAGGATGAACTTGAGTCTTACAAGTTGAGAAAGAGTAATTATGATAGGCGCTTCGATACTGACAGGTATGAGCAGAGGGAGAACATCTACACCAACCGATCAGCAATTAAGGACAGGGACAAATACTCCAGTTCCCGGGCAAGTTCCACTACCACTACATCAAGCCGAAGGCAGTCGCAGAGACGGTAATACTATATTTTCGTCAGGTATATTTCTCACAAGTGAGAATTGTGGTACAGGTTTTCCGCCTTTAAGCAAATTTTTACATAAATTATAATCTTTATAAATACTATTATAAAGTTGACTCATCATTGTAGTGCACTAGCTTAGTCGAACATTGTTTCTTAATTAACTTTAAGTTTCATGTTCAGATCTAGATCCAAGTCACCAAAATATCGAAAATCCGGCAGATCAAGGAGCAGAGACAGGCGCAGGTACTCACGAAGGCCATCGAAGAGCCCTCCAAAAAGGAAGGAACCACCGAATGATCGGCCCCAGTACTTCAAGGATAGGTCGAGCGGTGCTAAGCAGTCTAATCTTCCAGAGAAAAGCGACACTCCAAGTGAACGAGCACTGATCCTGTCCAAATGGCGAAGAAACTACTGTGAGACCAAGGAGCAAGTCACGAAAAAAATCGAGGAGCTGAGCAACGATACCCACGAGGATATTTTGGAGAGGGAGAAGAAGATTTGGTCACGGACAACTCCTTCAGATCTGTTTTACATCAGGGACGATGCTAATCCAAAGTTGCTGAGGGCCACCGAACGTTTGTTGAATTTGTGCAAGTCTTTCGAGGAGGGTTTAGTGCTGCGGGCTCAAAAAATTAACGGGATTAAGCCAGAGTATGTGCCTCCGCCCAGGAAGAACAGAGCTAGACTTTGCAAACATAAGAGTAAATTGTAATGAAAAGTAAAGAATCTCTTATTTTAATATAAATTTTCAGCTGAACAATCGAGTAGTTCGGGCAGCTCTTCGGAAGAGGACTTGACTGACGAGGAAGATTGCACCATGGAGGAGCTAACGAGGAAGCAACAGCATCCAGATCGGTTACATCCAGAAATGTGGTAAGTGTATACTCTGTTCTATTTTAATTTTTAACTAAGTTGACTCTGTTAGGGTGACAGTATTGTTGGCCAAAGTAAAATGTCACTAGACTTAAAAAGTAGGTTATATTTAAAGAAAAAAGGATTATATTTTATGACAGTGGGCAATGTTACTATCAAATTGAGTATCTATTGAGTACAGTGTTTATTTGCTATTTTTATTTTACAAAAGCAAATCAATCAAATTATAATATAAAATATAGTAAAATAAATAAATATGATTGGTTTACTTTTTAAATAATTAAAAAACCAGCATACTTGACATCTGACATTAAATAATTTTTTCACTGTCCGATCATTTTTGTTGGTGTTCATGTGTAAGCTTTATAAAATGAAACCACAGCCTTCTTAGTTACAATTTAAAATTGAATAGAGTTTAGGTGTAGTAGAATGGGATGGTGGCCTTGGGGGTGCCTACACTTAAGGGTGTGTCTTAAGAACTTCTTTGCCGCAATGATGGCAACTTACACCGCAGGTTACCATCCAGAGAAGTTTTTAAGCAGGGGCAGCATGTGGTCTGTCGGGTTTTCACATGATTCACGGCAGGTATTTGCTTTTCAATTATTTTTAGTGTACTCTAACAACTGACAGAAGTCTGGCATTTGGGGCATTTGGGCCCAAACATGCCTTCATGTGATATGGATTTATCATACACACTTCATAGACCTTTTTTTAAATCTTGACAAAATAAAATTTCATAAAAATTCCTTGACATATTGAAAAGGTATTTCAACATGTCTGAAAATAATGCTGAAATATTAAATTTTGATTGCATTGACGATCATCCGTTATTTATGATGTTGTATTTTGAGGAGAGCAATGTTTACTTTATTTGATATAAAATCAATTCCTACATTGCAGACAATAGAGTGAAAATTGCAAAATAATTGGCACACACTATTAAATTTTGCTGAAATATTTTTAAGGTACAATGACCCGGGTGAGATGAACGACGGCCCCCTCTGCCGGTGTTCTAACAAGTCCCGAAAGTCGGGCATCCGCCATGGAATCTACCCTGGGGAGAGATTCCTGCAGATATGCAACAAGGACACGAATAATAGTGACAAACTCCACCACTATCGTATAACAATATCACCTCCCACGAACTTCCTCATAAAAATCCCGACGATCATTCAGCACGACGAGCATGAGTTTATCTTCGAGGGCTTCTCCATGTTCTCTCACTCGCCACTCGTCAAGCTGCCAATTTGTAAGGTTATCCGGTTCAACATTGAGTATACCATTCTGTACATTGAGGAAAAGGTGCCCGACAACTTCACCGTACGTGAGCTCGATCTATTCCGTAAGCGTTACAAATGCAAAGCATACGTGGGTTCTGTAAACGTGTTGTTTTAGATGATTTTTTGTTCCGGGAGGTGCTGGAGCTTGTTGATTTGGATTTTAAGGCGGCCGGAGATAGTTCGGGCTGCTCTCAGTTCCACTTCATGCCTCGGTTCGTGCGCGATCTGCCAGATAACGGCAAAGAGATCTTGTGTATGAAGGAGGTTATGCAGTATCTGCTGGAAAGCTCCGTGCCTCTGATTGAGGAGGCCTCTCTTAAGGAGATGGTCGATATGAGTCAGTCGGAATGGCAGGCTTATGCTGATGAAATAAAAGTGAGAATATTATACTGCATTTATTCATTTATGTAAAAATTTTAATGGTACAGAATTTTATTTTGAAAGCAGCTCTATCTCATAATTTTATGTGGCTTTTTTATGATTATTATTGTGGTTTCATTATTTTTTTTAAATCTTTGTAGGGAATGGTTGTTACTTATCCTGGAAAAAAGCCATGCTCAGTGAGGGTAGATCAGTTGGATAGAAACATTGATTTGCAAGTAGCTGGAAGCTATAAGTTCCCAGAAATTGTTCACTTTGGTATAAGACCTCCACAGTTAAGCTATGCTGGCAATCCTGAGTAAGTATAATAGCTTCTACTGGTTACAATGAAATATAATGTTTCATGAGATAGTAATAGGAACTTTTTTCACCTTTTTGTTCCATATGTCATGTTCGTGAAGTTTGGCCAAGCACTTCAGTTACTCTGTATAATCATATATTTCTTGACGATACCAGAGTCATAATTATTAACACTACCGAATCAATAAAGCCAATTGTTTTGAATATTTGGATTTCTTCCATTTCCATTGCTAGTTTAGTAAATTGTTCACCAAGGCTTTCTCTGTTATTCAACTATTTTACTTTTATTCGTATTTCTATTTTGTTAAATCATTCTCAGATCAATTTTCACTGTTTACTGACATTTTCAAACTAGCTAGCCTTCCCTTAGTTTTATACGTACCATCAAATGGCTAGAATTACATTATGCCCCTCTGTAGCTTCTGATGTCTATATGTTAGACATTAATCTTGACTTCACACCGAGCGACTTGGTGACGTCAAAGGAGACTCCTAGGAGCAAATACAATCAAATGGGGGGCTTCACACTGGGTGCTCCTGAGTTGACATGAACGCCAGTGAGTTTCCCAGTGTGAGGCGGCTGATATTCACATTTCATTAATACATTTTAATTTTAAGGATTGTATTTTACAAATTATTTTTGTTATTTATAGCTATCAAAAAGCGTGGAGAGATTATGTGAAATTCAGGCATCTATTGGCGAACATGTCCAAACCAACTTACGAAGACAAAAGAAAGTTGGAGGCCAAGGAAAACAAACTGCAGGAAATGCGCACGCAAAGCAAAATGAAACGTGATGTTACTGTGGCTGTCTCCGCAGAGGGATTCTATCGCACTGGGATAATGTGCGATGTAATCCAAGTATGTAGAGTAGCAACTGACATGCTTGGCGGAATTGTTATCCCAATTTTAAATCAGCTTTAAATCAGTTTTAGGATATTTCATTCGCTGGCAGCAATAGTGGCACAACTCAAATTGCAATATTGTATTATAGTATAAAAATTGCTAATCGCACCATGGTTTACTAATTTAGATAAGCAAAACCAAACACTAGTTATAGTTTAACATGAATATTTTGTTCGCTTAGTACTTTATTTATTTAATAGAATTCATTATTAGTAAAAAATATTCTTAATTTTCTCTACAATATCAATTTTTAAGTTATTCCGTCTATTGCCGTTTGTGAACGATTTTGCAATTACATGAATATATAAATATTGGACAATTGTCGTTGCAGCAGTAACTGGAAATTTATGACATTTCAATAATAGATAATCGAAAGTCCAATGAACTAATCATCCAAAACAATAACATAGTGTCAAACACTTGTAACTTTATAATGTAACAGGCCACATTATTAACTTATTCATAATGGGTCAATAAGTTATTAGGCTCATTAAGTTTGGGTGCCGAAATTATACGACTTCCTGATTCTAATAAAAAGTCCAGATTGCAAAGCAATTTCCATGTTTTATTTTTTCAATATATACTTATTTTTAATAGGCGTCAATGCTGACTATAAAATCCGATTTAACAAACTAATAATCTTCATTTACAGCATGCAATGTTGATTCCTGTGCTCGTGTGCCATCTGCGCTTCCACAACTCACTAAACATCCTCGAAAAAACGCTTGAATACAAGTTCAAGAATAGAGCACTACTTCAGTTGGCTCTCACACATCCTTCGTACCGTGAAAATTTTGGCACCAATCCAGATCATGCCAGGAACAGTCTTACTAATTGCGGCATAAGGCAGCCAGAATATGGAGACAGGAGAATACATTATATGAATACCAGAAAAAGAGGTATGCAATAGTTATTTAAGCATTAAGAGAGGTAAGTATCTTTTACCAGTCGAGGTCGAGTTTGCGCCCGAGCGACAGCGAGGGCTAGTAATAAAGACCGAGACTGGTCAAAACTTACCTCTCGAATTGCTTATAACTGTTTTTCCACTCCTGAAGTTGGTTTAATTGTTTGTGTTTGATTAATTTATTTTCGCAACATGAACAAAATGTCAGTACGGCTTTGGTTGCTAAGACTATTTTTCAAACAAAGTGTGAATGTCAGAAATTGCATTCGTTCAGTTGTAAAATGAATTCCAATGAAAGTAAACAAGAAATGGCAATTGAAGAAGCTGCAGATGCTGCCTGTTCCTTCCTACTGCTGGAGAAGTCGAAGGGGTGTTATCAAAAGTGTTTTAAAGACTAGTGCCAGAGAAAGAACGCTATTGAAATTATTTTACTTACTTCCCGTTGCTCATAGTAACCAAAGCTTTATCGGTAAGTGGGACTTACTTCCACTAAATCAATGTTATAAC
Source organism: Othius punctulatus (assembly GCA_951805005.1). Taxonomy (NCBI): domain Eukaryota; kingdom Metazoa; phylum Arthropoda; class Insecta; order Coleoptera; family Staphylinidae; genus Othius; species Othius punctulatus. Next base: position 43,624,274 of record OX638145.1, on the reverse strand, counting down.
AGTGTACTTACCATGCAGGGAGTGGAAAAACATGTTTAATTTAATGTTCTTAATAAGTCCGCTGGCAGCTGTTCCTGGTTCTTCCAAAAAAGTTGTTCGTTATATCACGAAAGAAATTACAATTTTTTTTTTATTGCTACTTCATACTGCTTGTTTCAAACACGGTTTTCAAAACTTTGCAATTTTGCCTGTTCTTCCATGCATTTTATAAATCTGTTGTATTCCTTTCTCTATGCAACTTTCGACTTCTCAGGAATCAACCTTATCAAAAATACGGTACGAGTACGAAACTTTCAATTTTACAGAAATAATATGGTTTATTCCATTGAAGAGGGTTATGATATTTTAATGAGGTTTTTTTTTATTTAAAACAAGAGCTACAGCTGGCTTGCACTTTGCAGTATAGCTGCATCTAGCAAGCATTTCGATAAGTGGAACATGCATAACCGTTTCACCCAAACTGCTAGAAATAGGGTTAAGATTTATTTTCTTTACATTAGCAAACCATGTGTAATTATGAAATCTCAGGTAATTCCGTTAAAATGAAATTAAAAATTTTGTCACACAGGTATAAACACTTTGATAAACATCATGTCCCGATTCGGCAAGCAGTTTGAGACCGAGTCAAACATAACACATAATGAACGTCTGGAATTCCTCGGCGACGCTGTTGTAGAGTTCCTGTCTTCCATACACCTGTTCTACACATTCCCTGATTTAGAGGAGGGCGGCCTGGCAACGTACAGAGCTGCTATCGTTCAAAACCAGCACCTGGCCGTTTTAGCACGCACCTTGAACCTGGACCAGTACATGCTGTACGCCCACGGTTCTGACCTCTGCCATGACCTGGAGCTTAGGCACGCCATGGCAAACTGTTTCGAGGCCCTCATGGGGGCCCTGTTCCTTGACGGCGGAATAGATGTAAGATAATTAATGAATTTAATGTGTAATCTTTTTCGTTTTGAATTAATAGTATAATTGGATACTTATAACATTTAATTCTAAAAATTATGTGAAAATTTAATTTCAAATGGTGATATTATTAATTATTCACTACTTACTATTACGCTAATGCCCACTAAAAAGTCATAAAAAAACTATGCATTGTTTTGTTTGTACTGACCTAAATTGTGTAAAATGTAATTAACGTATTGTTTCAGATTGTGGATCGGATTTTTTCCGAGACCCTATTTAAAGAAAACCAAGACCTGCTGCGAGTGTGGGTTAAGTACCCGCCCCACCCTCTCCAGCAGCAAGAACCTATGGGGGACAGGGGTTGGATCCCAAAGTTCAAGCTGCTGCAAAAGCTAACTGAGTTCGAGGGGAATATTGGGGTGGAGTACAAACACATAAGACTGTTGGCGAGGGCGTTTACTGACAGGAGCGTTGGATACACTAATCTCACATTGGGCTCAAATCAGAGGCTGGAGTTCCTCGGGGATACGGTGCTACAACTGATTGCATCCGAATACTTGTACAAGTTCTTTCCTGAGCATCACGAAGGGCATTTATCTGTAAGTATTGAAATTTATTCTTTCCAATGTTTCGAGTTTTGCAGATTAATCCTTATTGATAATTTGATCGAATAATATTAGCTTGAATATTGTCAGCGATGCAACTATAACCTAACTTAAAAAAGCCCGATGTGAGCAACATATGACTTTTTCATTATACAATATATTTAATCACATTTGGTGGAGTGTAGAGCGCAGATAATAATAAAATATTCTGGTTCTAAACACTCAGGAGTTGCATATCATCAACTATTGCATTCCTTGATAAGCTAGTGAATAATTAGAGTATTGCATGATGTAAACTCCCAAGATATTTTGCTACCAGTAAAATTATTTTTCTCATTACATATTTTTATTTCAGCTGCTACGAAGTTCGCTTGTTAACAATAGAACGCAAGCTGTTGTCTGTGATGATTTAGGGATGTCCAGCTATGCTGTCTATAATAATCCAAAGGCTGAGCTAAAAACCAAAGACAGGGCTGATTTGCTGGAAGCTTTTATTGGGGCATTATATGTTGATCAGGTAAATATGATGAGCATATCTATAAAGCTAGAGTTAGTTTGAATTTTCTAATATAATGCGAAATTGAAAATGCTCGTTTAATTTCAGGGTCTTGAGTATTGTGAGGTCTTCTGTCAAGTAACGCTATTTCCTAGACTGCAAGACTTTATCATGAACCAGGACTGGAACGACCCAAAGTCCAAGCTGCAGCAGTGCTGCTTGACGTTGCGCACGATGGATGGCGGGGAACCTGACATACCCGTTTACAAGTATAAACAATTCTCGCTGCATATATAGCCTCGGCATTAACAAACAATTTTAGAGTGATCGAATGCAAGGGTCCCACCAACACTAGAGTCTACACTGTGGCTGTCTATTTTCGAGGTCGAAGGCTCGCCAGTGCAATGGGGCACAGTATACAGCAGGCCGAGATGAACGCTGCTAAAAAAGCTTTAGAAATTTCACACGGTATGAATACAGCAACATGCTGTTCCCTTGATGTTACTACATATAATCTGTTTTTTTTTTATCCCAAAACCAACACCTGTTGCATTATGTTGGCAAGTAATAAAATTTAGTCGATTTTATTTTGTCTGATTGGTTTTAATGCACCTTCAATGCTTCAATCTATTAATGTCATGTGAATGCAAACACATGTTTACAGAGACAATTTGAATATACCTAAATTGCCTAATAAATTAAAAGCAGATAACATCACTCATGTTCATTCAACCATCGACCCATATTTATTTGTGAAGTCATTTCTCATTTCTACATAACCTCAATTTCATTTTATCGTTATCATAAAATTTACACAATATTGCCGGCTCTATTTTGTGTGTTAAAATTAATATATCTACATTAATTTTATGTGGTTGTTATTATTTGTAACCTGGCAACATTAATTTCCACACACGAGACCGAAAAGTAGAAAAAGAAAACTCTGTCAAAATCAAAATCTCATTACTGACAAATGTGTTGAACTATATATCCATACAGTATAGTGTTACGGAATTAATAAATATACCATAAGGCGTATAAAAACTGATAAAACCAATTACACAATCTTCAGCATGTTGCTATTGACCACTTCGGCAATTGATGCTCTCTGATGTGGTTCTCCAGTAACTTCTACTCCATTTTTTCTTCATGTCCTGGGCCTTCTTGGGATACTTTTTTTACTTGGCTTACAATCAAATATTCACTTCTAACAATTAAATGCACATGCTATACACAAAGATAACAGATTCACACTCTCAGTTTACAATCTACAAAAATATGTTTCATATACCATTGAAGATCGTTGTAAAAATATACTATCTAATCTGTATATCATATGTTTCCTGTTTCAGATTTATTCCCTCAACTAGATCACCAGAAGCGCGTCATAGCGAAGAGCATGAAGAAGCAGCGGCCATCGAACAAGAATCACAGGAGCAGATCGCTGTCACATAGCCGAAGCCCGTCCCCATCCTGCCATTCTAAATCTCCAATTAGTTATTCTAGGAATCGGTTCAGGACATCGCCAAAGCCGTCCTTCAAGGCTTCCAAGACTAATGGCAATACTATGAAAAAAAAGCTATAGTATAACAGGTCTTGTGGTGATATGGTAATATTTTCATGAATGGTTTGAATTTTATCTTATTGTAAGGGAAATCTTCACAGGAAAGGCCGTGTATACGCTTTCCATTTAATTTTGGTTCATTTCCGCAACTACCGCTGTTTCAACAGGGCTACCAAAACACCAAAACATGTGTTAATATATAGTACCCAAATAAACGAATCAAAATTTATCAACACACCAATAGGTCTATCGTAACCCCTGAGCACCATAACGTTTTTCTGTAATTCTTGAAATTACATATTTTGTGTTGCATGTTCAAATCTATGAAAGTGTCTATTTTGTTTTTCTCCACGAGCGTTTAAGAAAGTGGTGTCAACTTTTATGCCGGGTACTAATAGAACCATCTGAAGAGAATAGAAGAAACTGTTCAAAAGCAAATCAAATATGTTTTGCAACGTTGCTGAAATGTTTATTTTACGCACGTGATGATGATTCTTTCAAATGTACAACATTTTTAAAAATAGCTTAACACCTAACACCTAAATTGGTGCCCTTCCTCTAGAGTCTAGACCAGGGGTCTCCAAAGTACGGCCCGCAGGCCAACACCGGCCCGCGAGCACATGTCCGGTATCCGGCCGGCCATAGTTTATTTTGATTACTTGATTTACTTACATTGTAAAATTTAAAATTTAGCTAGGTCTTGGCCCTTGGGACTTAGTAGAGAAGCTAGTGTGGCCCTTAGGCTAAAAAGTTTGGAGATCCATGATCTAGACGATGGGTTGCATATGTGGACGATGTTTTTTTCCGTTAGTATGCCTTCTTATGCTCCTTGATTCTTTCTTAGAATTTTCTCCCTGTTTGGCCGACGTAGACTTTGTTGCAGTCACCACACTTAATAGACAAAAACATATATGTATTAAACAAATAGACGCCTGAATTCGAGTTTTCTGCTGTTTTATGTTTGGCATTATTGATAAACTTGTTTAGGGAGTTAACTGTGTTAAATGACACCATTTTACCAAATTATTCTAATTCTCTAGCGATTTTAATTGAAGGTTTCCATTATAAGTCACAGATATAAAATTCTTGTTCACTGTTTTTGTTAATGGGTACATTTGTGATATGATCTTTTTTAATGTAGATATGAGTAACTTATCTATTAAGTCAGGTGGGAAACCATTGTTTCTAGCTATGATTTTAATTCTGCTTAATTCTTTGTCGAAGTTTGGTTTTAACACTGGTACATTTACCAGTCTGTATATCATTGATTGATAAGCAGCTAGTTTATGGCAATAGGGGTCGAACCATTTAAAATTTATAGTTGTATCAGTATGCGTTGGCTTGTGAAAAATATTGAATTGTTTGTTGTTTGTATGAGTTATTGATAAATCTAGAAAATTAATAGATTGGTCCACTTCTTGTTCCACTGTGAATTTTATGTTAATATGAACCGTATTTAGATAGTTATGGAATTTTGACTATTGTCTCTCTGAGCCTTTGAAGCATACTAGAATATCATCTACATATCTGTACCAGTAGTTGCAATGTTTAAACAAGGTGCGTTTCGATATTTCATTCTCCAAATTGTAATGATATTTTTGGACGGTTTATATGTTGATTATGTTATACTGTGGGATGACTAATTCTTCATTTCCACAGATAATTTAGGAAGGTTTCTACGTCGATTATGTGATACTGTGGGATGAATAATTCTTCTTTTCCACAGATATTTTAGGACGTTTTCTATGTCGATTATGTTATACTGTGGGATGAATGATTCTACATTTCCGCAGATATTTTGGGACGATTTCTATGTCAATTATGTTACACTGTGGAATACATACGGTTTTTATGATGATTAGATTTACACTGTGGGATGACTAATTCTTCATTTCCGCAGATATTTTAGGACGGTTTCTACTTCAATTATGTTATACTGAGGGATGAATAATTCTTAATTTCCGCAGATTTTTTATTATACTTTCTACGTCAATTATGTTATACTGTGGGATGAATAATTCTTCATTTCCGCAGATATTTTAGGGCGATTTGTACATCGAATATGTTATACTGTAGGATGAATAATTCTTCATTTCAGCAGATATTTTAGAACGGTTTCTACGTCGATTATATTATACTGTGGAATAAATAATTCTTAATTTTTAAAGATATATTAGGACGGTTTCTAAGACGATTGGGTTAATACTGCAGGATGAATAATTTTTCATTTCCGCAGATATTTTGGTACGGTCTCTACGTTGAATATGTTATACTGTGGGATGAATAACATTAAGGGCTTGCGTTCGGTGTGAGATCGTTACCCTGCAGCTGGAGCAATTCGACAATTTGTTGGGGTTCTATGAGAAAGGTACAGATCTGATATACAAACGAATTAAAAAATATTGTTTAATATGCAAATTTTGTTCGTTGATTAATAATTTATGCTTAATAACATTATTATGGTTATAACATTAAGATTTATGTGAAGGCACCTCCTGTGAGATTGCAGGTTCATATGGCATCCGAGATGGTCTGGGCAAAAAATAATTGCAAATTGAAGAGGCTCCCTATTTTGGTAAAAATCGATTATTATCATAAATTTGGCTTGTTATTTCACATCAATTGCAATATAAAGATTTTCTCAATCCTGACCAAGTAACACTGGCGGTTTCTCCTATGGTTTTCTTGCTTACTGAAAATCAAGAAATTGTAATTTACATTGATGACGTTGAAAATGCAGTGAACATATAATTATATATGATGTTATATATATTATGATGTTTAGAATCATATTCAATAAGGTTTTTAACGTAATTTTGAGTATTTTCGAATTCGCACTCGGTAGTTTAATAAAATGGTAAGATTAGCTATCAATGCGCAGTCGTGCAACCTAACAAAATGTCCCTATATAGACTAACCAGTCATTAAGTGTCACGCTCCGATCAATATCTTGACATGTAATGGTCTGTGCCCAGACTAGTTATTTACGTGGCAAGCTTAGTAAATTAGCCTTTATGGGCGAGCTGGAAAGTTTGCAGGGCGAGCGACGTAGGAGCGAGCCCCAATAAAGGCTAATTGCAAGCGAGCCGCGTACAACATTTTATTTTCTCTTGCTGAAAATTCAAAACAATCATTAGATTTTGACATATTCAGAAACATATACATAGTTACACATAGTTTGCTGTGGTGTAAATGGATTGACAATTGTCATTGTTTACAAATAGTAAAGCCGTCAATAGTGAATACAGACAGATATTGTGGCCAATTAATAGGGTCTTCCGCGACGTTTCAAAAACCTTGAAACTGAACTCTAGACACATTAAAAACATCCTTGGCACTAATTTTAGTGTTTAGACAAATCGTTGTAATTAGCAAACACGATTTTAAAATTAACGGCGTTTGAAAAGGTCCCGAAATCCCGCCATGTTGCTGTGACGTCACAACGCACGGTGCGCTCAGCTGTAGCATTGCTTACAATGGAGCAAGAGAAAGAAAACGTCGGTTTTACGAAAAAAGGGACGAATAAGTATTGCATTGTGCCTGGATGTGATAGCAGCAGTAAATGCGAACCAGATAAGTTGTTTATGAACGTCCCAACATGGGATATACGGAAAAAGGGGTTACAACAAGTCCGAAGTGATTCCGCGAGTGTCACATTGACGTCTCACTATTTTTGTGAAGACCATTTTAATGTAAGTACATAATTTTCAATAAATTATCGACGAAATTCGATAAATATATATAATTAACTATCATCATTAGTAATGGGTATTCAAGGGGATTTCCGATTATATATATACATTAGTAATAACATAACCTCAAAATAGTTTTGTGGGTTCCATTCTAAAACAATACCTTCCATATCATTATTACTGTTTAAAAGTACTGTGAGATTTTGTACAATATGTTCTTACACAAACGTTTAGTTAAAACTAAAAAAACATGTTGAAACAATATTTGTAGCAAACTGTTGATTTTAGAAATTTGATTAGATGATTAATAATTACAAATTTTGAAATCAGCATTACCAATTCGTATGAGATGTAGGCTTGAGATGTAGGTATTGCAAAGTTTATACAGTATTTTATTTGTTCTTACAGCTGAAAGTGGATTTGGAAAATTATATGCGACTCCACGCGTTTCGGCTACGTTGAAAAATTAACTTTTTGAGAAAAAGTCGGGAACCATTAACACGTGAACTTCTATCAGATTATCAGGCTGTCCCTTTACTAACCCATCATAACATATTTTATGTCAGACTGGATTCTAAGTCGAATTAATCCACGATTCCTATCCCTTATGCACTAGTCCCGATCGCCAACATGCGCAAAGACGTCACAGTGCCGCTCGGCCAATAACAGCGTTTCGTCGGTCACGTGACAAAATGTGTAAGTTTTACGATATTGTATGTTGTTTGTTGATAAGTTACAATGAAAACCAAACGTTTTCTCTGTGGGATGTTTAATTACAGGTTATAAACTTTACATTAAGACACAAAAAGGTTATATTATTTTTTTTCAGGAAGACCCTATTATGGAATTTGATAGAGATGAAGAATTCGAAGGTGATTTTGATGCAAGTATTTGTGAAATTAAAGAAAATGTCGAAGCGGCGAATGTGTGCTTGATCCCAGAAAAATCCAGAGAAAGGTATCAGCAGCAATACAACTTATTTAACAACTGGAGGAAGAAAAAAGGCTTTAAGGGAGTTAATGAAGATTTAATTATGAGCTATATTTATGAAAAGTGAATTATTTACAAGCCATCATCATTGTGGGCATTTATGTCGATGTTGAAGAGTACCTTATTAGTTTACGAAAATGTAGATATTGGAAAATTCACAAAAGTTACCTGTTTTTTTAAAAAGAAGTCATTAGGTTATAAACCGAAAAAATCTGCAAATTTGGGAAGGCAAGACATTGATAAATTTATGAGAGAGGCTCCGGACGATAAGTACCTGATGATAAAAGTAGCGACAATTTTAGGGATAAATGGGGCTTGTCGACGTGAGGAGTTGTATAAATTGCTGGTTAATAATATCGAAGACATAGGAGAAGTCGTTGTTGTTAACATCCCGGATTCAAAGACACGTGTGCCTAGAAAATTTACAATTATTGGAGATGGAGAAGGTTTCAATCCTTTGGAACTGTATCGTCGTTATGCATCCTTACGGCCACGTCATGTCAGTCACAACAGTTTTTTCATTTCATATCGTAACGGAAAATGTAGCATTCAACCGGTAGGAATAAAATCATTTGGCAAGTTCCCGAGTATGGTAGCATCTTTTTTGGAATTACAAAATCCGGAGTCTTACACAGGCCATTGCTACCGGAGATCGTCTGCGACTCTGCTAGCAGATGCTGGTGGAGATGTACTGACGTTAAAGCGTCATGGCGCTTGGAAATCGGGATCTATTGCCGAAAGTTATGTGGCAGATTCACTTAACAATAAAATAAAAGTTGCTAGAATGATACAAAGTCAAAACGAATGTGATGCAGGTCCCAGTGGAAACATTTCTGCTTCACATATTTCTGACGTACAAGCATCGAATGCGGATTGTATTCAAGGTGTTCCCGGGTCAATCTTTAACTTTAATGCTGATTCAAAATGTGTAATTAATATTAATATGTGTAATTCTAATCAATGTAATAATGTATTGTAATTATTGATTAATAAATGATGTGTTTATTAGAAGTATAAATAAATTGACACCCATCCATTGACAGAAGTGCTTTTTAAAGTTACCATAGCAACACTTTACAGGCACCGTGCCTGTAAAGTCTCATTTACCGAGTCAATCAAGATGACAGTAAACAAACTATTACATGTCAAGAGAAAATAAATTAATTTATTGTTGGTGTTACTGCTATTGAAACTCTGTAAACAAAATGGTTATAAATTGTCACAGTTAAGTTGTCTGTGCAGATAATAGTGCTACAAATTTCCAGAAGAGGCGCTGCCGGCGCTGCACACTAATTAAAAATGGCTTCGCTAGGCACATGTGAATCCTCCGGTTGCGACGCCCCGGCAAAGCTCCAGTGCCCCACGTGCCTGAAGCTTGGCATTCAGGGCTCGTTCTTCTGCTCGCAGGAGTGCTTCAAAAGTAACTGGAAAACCCACAAAATCATCCACTCTCTAGCCAGTAAGTAGGGTTAGGTAGGTACAATAACCTAACTGTTTCAGTTATGTCACTTATAAGATGGTTGTATGGCCTCGTGTACTCCGGTATCTGAACTAAAACGAAAGGCTCTCCGTCTAACTTTAATATCTGGCTTTCAGAAGGTGAGACCACAGATGGGAAGAAGGAGACTGGTTACAACCCGTGGCCCCATCACACGTACACAGGTGCCCTGAGACCCCACCCGCTATCCGACAAGCGGGGGGTTCCTGAGAGGATAGGCAGGCCTGACTATGCAGACCATCCCCTGGGCTACCCACTCTCCGAGCAGGCCGTCAAGGGCTCTAGTCAGATTAAAGTTCTCGACGATGAAGAGATTGAAGGTAATTTTAACTGAAGCACGCCCAATTAGGAGTTTTCCAAAAGTATAGTCTACATGGAATTAGGATGCTGGTGATACAATATCATGGAATATTTATTTATGCGGGGGTCTTTCAAGCCATTGTCATGTGATTTGAAGGACTGTCTTCCGTTCACGCCTTGAATGTGATTCAGTATTTCACCAGCACTTTCATTCAAATTAAGCTGGAATTTTGGGGGTGGAGGAATGGGGATTGGAAGTCGAAAGGGGGCTTTGATACGTACATTGGTACTTGGCAAGGGTGGTTATGATATCCCTTGGTGCCTTGGTCTTTAATCGAATGCAGATTTTCTCCTGCGTGTAATGCATACATCGCTGATGCTTGATATCACATGCTGGCTTCATAAAAAGGAATTCAAATAGTACCAGTAAGCTCAAAATTATCTATTTTGGTGTTCATTTTAAGAGTTTCAAAGCTATCTGCTGTAAGCATTATATATCACATGACTACAAGATAACTTCAGGCCGGCAATGTGTTGAACATAAAGTTGGATAATCACTGTTTAATTAAAATTGCTTGTCTTATTTAATCCTTTTTGTTGTGATTTAGGAATGAAAGTGGCTTGCAAGCTCGGCCGTGAAGTGCTCGACGAGGCTGCGAGGGTCTGTGACATTGGAGTTACAACGGATGAGATCGATCGAGCCGTTCATGAAGCATGTCTTGAGAGGGATTGCTACCCATCCCCTTTGAATTATTATGAGTTTCCAAAGTCCTGTTGCACTTCTGTTAATGAGGTAAAACATTTACTTCTTAACAAATTTTTGGCGGAATTTAGATAAAACGGTCTGTAACTAACATTAATCGATGGTTAGCATTAATGGCTAGTATTGCGTTCAGAAAGTTATCCAAGGAAATTAATCACCGATTAAACTTAAAATTGGTGACTTGGCAAGTAAACTCTTCTATGCTCTATGATTGATGCCAGTTTTTTTTTTGACCAATTTAGGTAATTTGTCATGGAATTCCTGACACGAGACCTTTAAAGGATGGCGACCTATGCAACGTGGACATAACTGTGTACCACAGAGGTTTCCATGGCGACCTGAACGAGACTTTTTTTGTGGGAAACGTCATTGACAAACACAAGGACCTGGTGAAGGTGACGTACGAGTGCCTTAGCAAGGCCATAGGCATCGTCAAGCCGGGCGAGAAGTACCGTGAGATTGGCAACGTGATACAGAAGCACGCCCAGGCGCATGGATACTCCGTTGTGCGAAGCTACTGTGGCCATGGCATTCACAGACTCTTCCATACTGCTCCTAATGTGCCTCACTATGCCAGTAAGTTACTGATGATTGTCACTAGAGTGCTTGATTTGAAAATTACACCAATATTATACACTTTTATTGACAGGGCTCATGCCTGATTTCCTGATTTTATAACTTTGTTCTCCAATTCTTGAAGAAATAATAGCACTAAAAGCCTCGACATACATTTTGTATGCAGATACAGTATCGCGGAGGAAAATTAACTCATACTGTATCGCATAATATTAGGCCAGATGAGAAATAAACTTGTCGTTGGTGAAAATACTGCACTCCACGACAAGTGTGATATATCTCGCTGTAGCTTGCATACAGTATCTATGTGTGTTTAGGCCCTAGATATTTAATGTTGCACTGCACAATCACCACAAAAGATCGATTTTGGTGTTTTTGTTTTATAAAATACTGTATTGTGAACGACAACATTTTCACCCTGTTTGGGTGTTACCGGGTCTTAATGTTAAGTGCTCGTCTTTTAATTACTGATTGAATGGAATATACATATCCCAGTGAATTTTCTAGTTTTAGATGTAGGTATCTTGCATCTTTCAGAATTATAAATTATGCTTTCAGAAAACCGTGCGATCGGAGTAATGAAGCCTGGGCACTGCTTTACAATTGAGCCGATGATCTCAATGGGTACGTGGCGTGACGAGACATGGCCGGACAAGTGGACAGCTGTGACAGCCGACGGCCAGTGGTCGGCTCAGTTTGAGCAGACCCTGCTCGTCAATGAGACAGGTTGCGAGATTCTGACGAAACGCAGGAACGACACTGGACTGCCTCACTTTATGGATAAGATTTAAGAGATTTTTACACGTTTATATTGTTTTTGCTATCGCTACTTATTTCAATCATGTTAGTTGTACCGTTTGTACTAATCTTTAGCGTAACTCAGGAGGGGGGGAAGTGCTCAACGATTTGCACTCGGTCTGCGTGATGCGAAATCAGTTGTGTCACTGTTGCGTTCTCAGGTGCATCTTTTGTATTCTGTAATGTTTGCATTAAAACTGTGATTTGTAAAGATGCTGAATAAATATTACCACAATTTTTCACGTTTTTAATATCTCATTTCGAACATAATATCTAGGTGCTGTGTCTAATATTAAACGAAGAAAAGGATATAATGGCTAGGTAGAGCGGGTATATTCTACGGGTTTATAGATTTAGAGAAAAATTTCGATAAAATACCTTAAGAGCCTCTACACATTGATGCTGAATGTGAGTACACTATCACACTCGCTCATTATAAACACTTGCCGTTGAGCGCAATATTTTTGCCAACGACAATTTTATTACTCATCTGGCCTAATAGTATACAATATAGGTTATGTTAATTTTCCTCTGCTACACTATCTTGCATGCGTGTGTTCGGGCTCCAAGGAGAAAAATAATAGAATATATAATTAAGGAAAAAATTCTGGAAAATACACATCAAAAGAGGAGTCGATGACATTGTGATTTCAATTAAGAATGAAACTAGTGTTGCAGAAAAATCTGTTCAATAGCAGAAGTTCCGTATAAGTCTCTGGTAAGTGTTTCAAAACAACGTAAATGTCCTATATTTCGTCAAGCCACACAAATTAGTTTGTAAAGTATATGGATGGTTAAATGTTCACATATATGTATTTTATATAACCCACACGCGCAAATTTTCCCTACATTTTGATAGATAAAAACCTTTAAATATTTTACAAAGTTTATTCAGGAATGAAAGGGGTAATGCCAGAATTTACAATGGAATTTTGCTGACTTACAGTACGTCTGGTTTAGCTTGCTGAATGTCTGGCCTACTATCCATATAGAAAAGCGAGTGAGGTTTTGTTGAATATGTATATTTAATTTTCCACTATTTGCCTGTTAACATAAAAATATATGATTTTTAAAAATTGTTTTTTTACTTTTGTTTGAAGAAACACATTTAGCATGATAAATTTTGAATGTATCAACTTAACATATTATATATTATACTCAATAATAAAAACACACACTAAAACAATTACAAGCAATATGTAGTTTTATTCTTAAGGGAGAGAGCATAGAACTTTGGATATATTATTATTTCATATTTGTATTATTTGGCTGTGTATTAATATGCAAACAATGGTTAACTTGCTTATTATTCAACGGATTGATTAAAAATTTCTTAGAAAAAATGTATGAAAATGGGAAGAATTAATAATAAAACAATTGTATAACATTATTATCAATTTCTTCTAAATTGAGTAATAATTGAATTTCCGAGAAACATTTAATGTAAGAGCAATTTAAAATTAAATATGTGTTCAAAAAAATCTGACTTGCTTGGATAGCAGACCCATCACAATATATGTAATTGTGGATAAAATTCCATAACTAATAAGTAATCCGTTTCATCGTGACTTAATAATAGCTTCCAGTCATTTGAAAAACAAGGCAACAAAAACCCATTTTCACTTGCCTTAAAAGGATCTTAAGCGAAATTGGTGGACAACTTCTTTAGGTACTCCTTCCTGCACTCCATTTCATCGGCCGGACGGTTGTGGGGCAACCACACCGGCTCCCCGATGAAGTACCGCTTTGCCTTGATGAACATCTGCAAAGAATCGGTCACAGCGCCAAGTCCATTCAATAGAAATTTAATATTACATTTTCATCCAGTGTGAACCTGTGGTAGATCCCGGCAGGGATTATCAGCATGTCTCCGCTCACCACCTCAATACGTATCCACCGGTCATCCCTGTCACGAACATCAAAGTACCCGGAACCGTCCAGCACGAACCGGATCTCCTCGTCGGTGTGCAGGTGCTCCTCGAAAAAAGTCTTCAGCTTCTTGTGCAGGTCGGGCATGCACTCCTCGGAGCATGTGATCTCGTCTTCATAACCGTAATTGCGCTCCTTTCGGATGTTATCAAGGACTCCATCAGTTTTATATGTGTTGATATTCAACTGGACGATGAAGAGTGATTTTGTAAATATAATTCTTGAATACACCAATTTTGCGATATAATTTGTCTATTTCATCTGATCAACTACACTGATAAATTCTATGACTTGTATAAAGTTCTCCGTGTTTAGAAAATTTAAGCATACCAGTTACTTAATTAATTTCAGTTTTAATCAGAATAATTCAACTAGGTTCCACTTAAAATGATTGAATCCAACAATATATTCTATTGATTTTAAAAATGCACTGTGTTATAATGAATACATTTCTTATTTTCTGTGCTATTTTGGACATTTGATCTGCATCAATCATTGAATGTACAATAGTTATATGAAGTAAGGGACCTACTGCAACCTTAAAATGAATAGAATGTTCCCAGAGTTCAGGATCCCCCTTTATGCTCAGTTTCAGTGATGAGTCCATACAGATGCTGGAAAGTTTAGGAGCAAGAGAGAGAAACAGAATAAGTCTGAATGGGCGTTTCTGAAGCTCTATTCAAATTTAGGACGAGTTGTGCGAATATGCAAGGACTCTGAATTCAGGCTTATAAGGGTCTTGATTTAAGTTATTCATGCTAGTTTGTATTCTTTTCAATTGAAATTATGTAATTTGTAAAATGTAAAAAAATGTAAGGGCTTCAATTCTAGTTGAAATCGATCATGGCATTTATATTCACTGTATTGGCTTTAAAGACAGTACATCAGCTCATAAATGTACAATTTATGACCAAGCGATGTACCGAAGACAGTTTGCAAAATACTCTATCGATATATTAAAAGAATTATTTATGAAATATATCATGTTAGTTCAAGCTTACTGGCACAGTAACTTACATTGACGTACTCGACCCCAGCTAAAGTATACAGATCTTTGTGGTTGATGTATTGAGGGGGCTGTAGAAGGTGCTCTAGTCTAGGGTCCGATTTCTCGTCATCCATGTACCAAGCTCTAACCATAGCTGCAGACTGTGGGTAAATAGTTGTAAATAATATTTCACTAGCATTTATATACTTACTTGTATTCCTGTAGTCTTCTAAGCCTTAGAGATTGTTCAATTCTAATCTGTTTAGAATGTGCATGATAAAAATGTGATAAGCCAACAAGGTCATTTATTAATTCACAATAATCAAAAGTGGCGTGGCGGGGGAGTACACAGTGGCGTAACACGATATTCAATTCGATTACAAAATGCGTAAATGTATTCTTTTAATCAAACATATTTTTATGCCGATTTTGCTTAACGTTTGCGTAAATATTGTGTGCAACATCCATTCACAATCATTCAGTCATCCTGGATTAACCTCCGACTATTCTTATCCTTTATAAAAATAGCTCAAAATCATGAGAGAATACTTATTACTTGCAATCTGTGCTTGTAATATTTAAAACACTTGGTCATATAATTGATGAAAAGTATAAACAAAAAAGGAGCTAAATGAGACCCTTAGGGGACATACTTAACTTGGAGTAGAAAAGAACTCTGAAATAATACTCTTGATACGTACTCTTTGTGAGTAAAGTATAATTTGAACCAATTCAGAAGGGAACCATGAATATTGAATACGCGCATTATTTAATATAACCTACAGGCTGATTCATAGATTTCTTACGCGACGCAAAACTGTGACTATTTTATCGCTATGGGCATTTTCAACGCGCATTGAACGCTATTGAAAATGTTCATAGCGATAGCATTGTCGCAGTGTAAGAAATCAAGACAGCTAAGACAGTATAGTGCATTTACTTGACATCTGCACTAAAATAAGGTCTTGGTTCAGATTGTACAACCATTTAGTTACTAAAATGCCAACGAAAAAAGTTGGGTTATCGTATGCGCATTGTCGTGGTTGTTTGAGAATGGCATAAGTATTTTAAATATTATTAGTAAGTAACTACTGACCTTTCTATCCACCACTTAACCTGATTCTAGTACATGTTTTTTGCTAATATCCATGTTTTCCATTATAAATATATTTGACAAATTCTAAATGTTTAGCACTAACAGACAGTAAATGATTTGCAAGAGGTACCAATAAGTAAAACATTAAACCATTTTGTGAAAAATAACAGTGGTGCCAACACAAATTGTATGCCATGCAAAAAACGTTTCATGTCAGTTTTGACAATCAACATTTATTTATTTATTTATACGGCAGCAACATACCTGGTTCAGTAGAGTACATTACATGTGAAGGTAAGACATAGTTGGCGTAAGTGGCGGGGGTTGTCAGTGGCTACGTTGGTCATTGATTTTATTACATAACCCCCTGTATATAATTATATATACATATATACAGGGTGTTTATTAACAATGCCCCATAAATTTGGATATCGAGTCAGCGATAGAAACCAAACCAACAAAGTTTATATAAACATGTTGGCCTAGATGGTGCGTCATATACGTAAGAGTCATAATAGTAGATTATACCACGAGTCAATAATGATAGCTATTATTCCCAAGGAATATTTACGAACAAAGTATGCAAAAACCTCGAGTATAATACTTACATTATAAATTAGTCGTAGATAAAGATATTTATAAAGCTTTATTTAGAATATAAAATTTTAGAAAGCAATTAATATATCCACAACAGTATAATACACATTTTGCGATTAAAAATCAAACATTTAACATGTGGCATGTCTGCATGCATTTTGTTCATTAATAACAATAAAACAACGCCTCTGCAAACCTATACATAATTGTGATAAGTGATAAAAAAAAGAGGAGATAAAATTTATTTTAGTTAGTAACATTATATAAACATTCATGATACGACTAAAAACCGCGTAAAACACATGGTAAGTGATAATCATTAGGCGTGCTGTGCTCCAGTCTCGTAGAACAAAAGCTCAGTTGGCATTCATATGCTGGATGATCTGGGCAACAAGCTTTTCGCACAGCTTGGGATCTGACATGAATATTACTTTACCATTGTCGTTCCCATGGAACAATCCCTTTTTTTTGGAGTCCACATGAACCTGCACTCCTTTAGGGACAATACTTGGCTGTTTTTCAATTTCCTGCCACGTATAAGCCCAATCCACCTACAATTTAAATACATCACAATTTCCAATACATTATGTACAACGTTGAACGGTAAGTATTATCAGGTTATATTTAAAAAATATGAAATCATAATATTTTTTGTTTACATGGCCGTCACCATCCATACTCAAATATGTGTACCAAAAACCGGTACCGGTACCAAAGTAAACAGAATGTAATTCATGGCGATTAAGGATTAAATTAATAAACAACAAATACAAAATCTCTTTTGGGAGAAACACATCACAAAGAATAAAAATCTTTAATACACTGACCTGCCAACCTCCAAACATGTCATTGTGCACTATGTAAGCCATACGTTTGTTAGACAGAAGCAATACTTCCTTCTTCTCTATAATTATGAAGTGCATAGAGTAAATATCTGTAGCATAATATTTTCCCTTCTCCAGTTCACACAGCAATGTGTTACCATAAGCCAACGTGCTATTATAAGGCTTTACACAGCAGTCAGCTTCCACAAATCTTGGAGTTCGTAGTCGGTTCACATAACCTTGTCCCATATCCGTTACCCTACAATTAAAATAAAATAAGGAGTTGAATAAAATAGATTATCGTAAATATATGGAGAAAGTCAAATGGTACCTGCATCTGGGGTTACCATATTGGAAAAACATAAATCCGGCACCAAATTGGGTGCACGAGCATTACATTTTATTATATAATTCAATAAAAATTAAAGACTTTCTCTTTGACCAATATAATCGAAGGTCTGATTTAAAACTATATTGCTAATTTAAATGATTGTATTGTACAGAGCACTCAAGAAAGTGGTGTTAACTTTTCAAAATAGTTCCAACAAAATAATAATATTAAAATCCAAGTTAAATTATTTACTTGTATTTTGTAGGAATCATTTCAGCAACGTTGTAAAACAATTTTTATTTGCATCTTGAATAGTGTCATCTGTTAGTACCCTGCGTAAAAGTTTCTTGAACCCTCTGATAGGTATATCAATGCCCATTTAGCAATATTGAACCTTTGCATCGTGCAACTTGTGCATTTTTGTGTCGTGCAACAGATGAAACCACAAACTTAAGCATTATGAAAAAAAATATTTGCTCTCATTATAATACCTTTTCACTGTTTCGAATGAAGTGCTGGCAAAGTCCATGACACCAGCTGTGGGCCTGGTGACGAGGCCAACTGCCCCTTTTCCTAGGCCCTTGAAAAATCCACCGACACCTTGCTCCTTAGCGCCACTAATTGGTTTAGTGAAAACACCGGTAACACCATCCACAACACCCTGTTGGAAATAGCAATTCGAATTTCATAATACCCACAGAAAAGGCGGTGATGTGATACGGTGCTGAATATGAAGTTGCTTCTCTATGATCTGATTATATTACTGGGTCTATTAAACTCACCATCACTAATCCTTTGCCACCTCTGGCGAGACCTTCGTGGACTGTGGCTGGTTTCTTATTGATTTGATCTCTGCGCTTCCGCTGATACTCCTTATCGAACGTGAGCGCAGCAATTCCTTTACCCATCGCACCAGTTATCCGTGACACAGCACCAGCTGCCCCACCAACGGTGTGGCCAAACAGACTTGCAACACCCAACATCAAGCCCTCAGCAAATTCACCCGGACCCTGAATAGCTCCCTATAACAAACAAATATATATATTTTTAGGCCCACATAAGTAGAGACAATAATATTCACTTGATACTTAAATGAAGTGCTGTTTGGTTTTTAGAATATTTTACTTAGTGTTTCAAACTATACCTGGAAAGGCTCATAAAACAGATCCTCCACTCCTTTGGTGATCCCTAACACAAGGCCGTATGGATTTCCAATCACATCCAAGCCTAAAACAAGCACGTACAACTGTTTTACCGTTTGCCCGAGGTAATGAGCGGTGGTTTCATCGACCAGTTGTCGCTGTGTCAAGAATGAGTACTCCCTTTGGAAATACGCCAATCTATGACAATTATGAAATTAACAATATATCAAAGGTAATTATGTTATCGTACTTAAACACCACATCTTGTAAATCAGTCAGAGTGACTCCTATTCCTTGAAGCAGCACACTCAGAAATACTGGAATGTTGCCAATGCCCTGAGAAGTGCCACTAGCAGCCATCGAGAAGCTTACATGTATCTTCAGGGGAGAGAAGTGCAAGAGATCATAAAAACTCTTCTGTTCTTGAAGGGAGTGTGTTGAGACAAGCATGTAAAGGGGTTGCTGGACAATACCACAGTCAATAAGGAAGTGGTCCCGCTATAAGTAATAATAGGAAGAGTAGTGAAAATACTAGGTGGCATCGCCAGCAGCCAATAATTACCTCTTCCTGATCGGAGTTTGCAGTAGTATCGAAAATCTCCATAATGGCGTTTATAAATGAAAGGTCTACTTTTATGTGGAATTCTTGAATTAATATTTTGAAATACTTGAATTGACGAATTTGACTGTTCTTTATAAGTAACTGCACTACACTAAGCTCGGCAAAAGGTTTGTGTGCTAAAAATGAAAGCAATTTAATTAAAAATGTAAAAAACAACACAAATTGATTAATACTACAGAGCAATTCAAATTGGATTCCCGCGATGGGCATCGCTCACCTGAAGATATTAAATTTGATAAAGGCGCTAAATTTTACGCTGAATAAGAATCTGTTAAACTCACCATCATTAAGCGCAATTGATTTAGGTGGGGGTACGGGCGCCAGCAGCACGGGGAAAGTGCAATCATAGAGTTGATTGTCGATTTGCAGCCTATTAACCTTTGCGTGTATTTGCATTTGATGGGGGCTCGTCTTCATTTGGAACCATAGGCCAGTTTGAAACTGCCTTCTGATTTTACGTTTGTGAGGCTTCTGCATTATCATAAGGTCAAAATTGACTTCATTGCGATCGTCAATGACAGTTAGCACATTGCTGCTGCTCACATTCTCCCCTTCTTTCAACAAGTGCAGTTGATATGCTCTTTCCATAGCAAAGTTGTCCTTGGTACTCATCTGCTTGAATCTCTTGGAATGAAACTTACATGTTTCCCATATGATCCCTGTACTTGCTATACCAATATACATGATCTCCTGCCTCTTTAAATTATTTACCAGAGACAGGCCAAGACCGTAAATTGACATTGTAATTTCCTTGTCGACAAGTTCGAATTGTTTTGAAGCTTGTACATTGGTAATTACATGAGAATCGCATGTGAACAATAAAACACGCTGCATGCCATCCAGGAAGGATGTCCAGTAAACTATTGAATCTTCCGATATATTATATTCACCGACCCCATCCATTCTGAGGTCATTTTCAAGCTCCTTTCCATAACCGGCCTCCCAAACTAATACTCTCTCAGCTGAGGGGTTATCCCATGTGTAGTACATGTTATGGCTAGGCAGCAATTTCCTGTGAAAATATTTTATGTCATGACCATACAAATTGTGTATTTATATATGAAAAAATTACTTTATTTGAACGGACTCTTTTTCCCAAATGTTCATTGTATGTTTTGTATGATTAATTATTAATGCAGGGGCCATGCCAGTGTCATACAATGCAAGATTTATGTAAGTTGCTCCTTCAGTTAACTGGATATCCACATTGATTCCGCCATACTGAGATGTAAATACAAAGAAATCATATTAGTCACACATTTAAGTTGTCGAATATCTTCATTCTAAAGAAAGCTGGACTCAAATGTTTAGACAATTGATATTGAACCAATGATTTTGTGATAATGCACATCATTGATTTCAATTAGAATTTTATCCGAGTCCCAGTGATTCTTGGATTAAATCCACCTAGCAACTGGTAATTTATGGGATAAGTAATGTATATTAATTGATTACGTTGAACCACTTTGATGATGTGATCATAGATAAATTAATCATCCCTACCTTGTTCTTCAACTTCAATAAAGTTGTATGACTCTCTGTAATTAAAAACGGTGCCGTAATTTCCTCAGTCTTCTCAATTCTCACTTTAATTAGCTTATCATCCAGCTCGCTACAAGGCCACATGGCACAGCATGACTTCGGTGCTATTGTAATCCATGGGTCGCCTGGGCGATCAAGTTCTTGGCACTCAATAGTTAATGGTGAATGATTGATGATGACATAATAAGGGGTGAAAGTAATCTGCTTCGTCAAGCCATTGTATGTAAGACGATTGCCAACACCAATCTAAATTAGAAATATGTCAATAAGTCAGTTGCAACGATGCAAATACAAGTATATTTTTTATGACTCTTAAATTATTATATTGATTACTAATATAATAATTATAATAATTATTGCTATGTAATAAAACATAATAAATTGTAGAACAACTTTTGCCATTACCTGATGTATTTTTCCTTTGTGTTTGCAGACTACAACACCAGAAGAACCAGCCACATCAATAGAAAACTTCTCAGACCATTCACCCTGATCAATTCGCACACAAGCTTTCTTTTTTCCGAAGAAATTTTTAGCATTGAATGAGAACAGTATGGGGCCTTTGAAGAATGGAGGGTGATGTAGAATATTTAAATTCTCATCAGTGCTCTAAAATAATTACATCCAAGTTTCATTGGTACTTATAATACCTACTCTGGATCTAAAAAAACGCCAGTAGGTCATGATAATTTTTTTACACGTCCGCCCTTACAGTATTCTGACATTGCAAGTTTTCTAATTAACTTTCATGGTATTTCCGAATAATGTTGTATAACTTGTCAGTTATAATAACTTACAATTAAATTAAGAGTACAAAAAATGCAAAGCCTGTCTTCGCCTACTTCCTGTTTACTTTCTATAAATAACATATTAGATGAGTTTTTATGCAATGATACCAGAATTTTGCTACACCTAGAAGACCCACATGTGATTTTCTAGATACTGAATAGATATTACAAAGGTTGTCAGCTTTATTAATATGCACTATCATAATAGGGTTATTGGTATAAAAGAAATAGGAAGCAAAATGGGCAGAAACAAAACAACGAAGCATTGAGAAACAATATAGCTTGACAAATGTAGCAATTAGAATTTGACACTCCAAAAAAGTTAAGCGGACATAGTGAGAGTTTATTGTGCATTTTGCAATTCAGACATAAGCGCACTCAAGTGTCTAGCTCTTTTTGCCAAGCTGTACTATTTCAAGTGAGAATACCTTCATGGGGCTCCCAGAAGATTCATTTTTCTCTGTTTTTTTAGACTTCTAAAAAGGAGGGTTGAAGTCAAGAGGACGATTGATGTGATTAATGAGCGCTTTCTGACGTATTACTTACACGATAGCCGAGAACAAGGCCTGTTTTGTTAATCATCCAGAATGGGCAGTACAGGGACATGATCATTGTCCCATTTTGTTGTAGGATGTGCATTCCAAGATCCAGTGAAACTTTGTTTGGACTATCATAACTCTCGAAAGTCCAAACTGTGAATTGTTGAGGATTTAATTGAACTTCACGTCGACATGACCATTCTTTTTCCAGATAATCTGACAGCTGTTGAAGAACAGTATTAATCATATTAATTATTACATCAAACAAAAGTTCACTTTCACGTAATGAATTTTTTGCCCTACTTCATTTGTAAACCTACAAGAAAATAGAGAACTGAAAAGTGCGCCCAGAGAAAATTTCAGTACAACTTCAAAATACTGTTAAGTACACAGAGTGTAGTAATTAGTAAACGAGAATTCAGTTGTTTTAAATTGAACTGACGTGAGCAAGAATGAAGCACCCATTGATAATATTAAACAATTTTTGATAATTAAATAAATGTATAATGTATAATTAACAAACCCTTATAACAATGTAGGACGTTCCTGGCTCCACATTCGGTATTTCTAATTGATGGCCGGGTTCGATTATGTTTTCGTTAATAACATCCCGCACACACAAGTGGATATTAATTGGAAGACAATTTTTGAGAATCACAGCAGGTTTTAAGTAGATATTGTATATAGTACTGGCCATTGTATGTTTTAAAGTGGTCTCATAGTAAATTTGAGACATTTCACCAACGGCCTTAAATAAAATTACAATAGACATCGGTAATCTTTCTAAAACAAATTATGCTAGAAAAAGTAACGACATTACCGAAAAAGAAATAAATTAAAAACTTGTTTTTGCTTGATCCACAGGTTCATAAAACTATTAATTTTAACAATAATCATTTTTTATCATAAAAAAATCGTTAATGTTTATACTCATAATTAATTATTATCTTAATATTATTTTTAACCACTTTATTTAATATAAAATTCACTACTAGTTTTGACGTATTACGGTCATTTTCATTAACATTGAAATAATTATTATTGTATTATTATTATATAATAATTATTATCTTACTGTTTTAACCACTTAATTTACTTAAAAATTCACAACTAGTTTCAACGTATTACAGTCATTTTCAATGTCAATGAGTGGTGAATTATAAATTAAATAAAGTGCTTAGAACATAGTAAGATAATGATTAATTATGAATATATTTCTATATCATAGACTACCACATAGTAAAGGTAGAAACAATCATAATGATTTAATCGTTAATGTCGTTAGGTTTCATAACAGAGTTTTGTTACTTACTCGTATGACAAACAGATTTTCAGAATTGTCTTTTGAGTAGCAAATGAGGTTCTTGCTAACTAGAACATTTAGCTGCAGATCCTTCCAAACATAAGGAGTTGACGTAACCGAGTAATTTGCAATTGAAAAGAACAATTCACTTGTTTGTGAGTATACTGCATTCAAAGGAACATATATGGACGATCCCGGTTTAATAGTTGAAATGTATTCCAACTCGTTTCCTGTGTTTCTCATGTAGTAAAGGTCTATTGAGGTATTGAAGTAGTTATGAATCTAAAATGTAGTTCACAACAAACAATTACCACTAATATTCCTGATATGCTTAAATATTTAATATGTAAAATTAATGCAGAGCTAGATTCACAGTGGCGAAATGGAGAACTGCCAGATCTCCTTGACATGTACAATCAATGGCAAAATAATTAGCAGAAGAATTTGAAGGCATATCATAACTCGGAAAACAAAAAGATAGTGGCATAAGGTCTGTCCAAGTACAGACGTTTGTTGCACCTTTCACCTTTTTATTTCTAATAAAAATGCTGTTATTAAAATTGCATTCATCTGACCAAATTACTTTCTTGTACAAAATCTGATCTGGTTGCTATAAAAATTGCAAAATGACTTTGTGGAACATGCAAATCTAGTTCGGATATTTGGATTGAAATCCAGAGAAAAATTTTCACCAAAACAAACTTTCTTCATAAGCTTATAACAAGAAAATAAAAAATAAGTTATGTACAGTTTTTTTCTCGGTTATACTGATGTGCAATTTGTAATATGCAATAATTTTATAATATCTGACAAGTGAGAAAACACGATTAACGAATGCAATATAACACGAAATGAATTCCCAATTATGTCTGGAAACTGTGTTCTTAACAATTTGTAACAGATGCAACTTGCCTGCAAAATGCTGCAAATTGTAATGATTGTAACACCGTTGTCCACTTTAACAGAAGAAACCAGACCCCAGTTCCTCTTATCCTGCAGCTTAAAATATCTAGAGTCTGCCCTCACAACGGGTAATTCCAAAGTTGATTGCATCTCGGGTACCTAAAATATGAATTGATTGAAGACTGCGAGAGCAACGTTTCATCAAACATACAGATATCTTTAAAAGTCTCTCGGCAGGTGGTTTGTCCATATTTGACAGTACACTGACTAAGTTCTTCACAAAATCACCTTTCAAGTCTAACATCACTTCGGCACCATTCTCCAGTCGGATGACATCCGCCTTATCTTGGCTCAGAACTGTAAATTCTGATTCGCCCAGTAACAACTCGATATTCATTCCTGAAGCATTTATAACATTATAAGGTGCTGATTTTTCAACATGTTGCATTTCCTTAGAATTAATAGCCGCTCCAAACAATTTTCCCAAACTAGTCAATACATCTAGGCATGTCTTTGTTACCGTCAACTCCAAGTTGTTAGAGGAAGATATATCTATGCTCATTGCAGGTTGTAAGGTTAACAATTCATTGGGGTCATTATCAACAGGACTTGCGTCTTCATTTGTGTCATTCATAGATACCTGTAGGATATTAAACATAAAATACTAGACATATAAATTATGGCCTAGGAATTAAAAGGTCCAAGAAACATATTTTTATTATGTGGATTATTTTTATATGTACTACGGGATTCTTAAAGCAATTTTATCGCTTACACCATGTTGAAATGTTAACAAGGTGTCAAATGTCCCCCATTCATCAATATACAAATTAATCTCCATTGGCCAGGAAAATGACAAAAACATCTGCTTGGTGTCACATCAAGTTGTTGCTGCAATATTCGGCCTGCTAATTACTTCAAATCAACTTAAACGAACTGATAAAACAAATCTACGCTTCAGTAAACACCAAATGGGGTTATACTGACATTTAAGGCTTAGATTCGGCGATGAATATAAACCAAATATACCACTGGACTACAGATTTAACAAAGTACTTCGAGAAGTCGGGGGTGGAAAATTCAAATGTGAGACCCAGAGTAAACTGGCACTTGCTTTTATCTAACGATCTTGTGAGAAAATAGTTGAGTTTCTTTCAGTTAAATATTAGCTAGTGGAACCTTAGCACATTCCTACGACTCAAAATATTATAATTATTACCTCTAATTTAATTTCCCAAGGCTTCCAATGTGTTCCGTTATCATCTATTGATGTCAGTGGTTCAATTAATGGCTCCCAGAGAGCCAACAAGCTGTTGTAATATCCCATCTGAATGCTCAACGAAGCTTCAATTGCCATCTGGAAATAATATGAATCATCAAGCAAAAATAAAAGTGTTATAATAGACATCCATGGCAACCATATATTTCCCCTGTAAGACTTTATATAGAGCGTACAAAAAAAAGTTTGGCCCTGTCGTGTTGTTGCCACTCATAAGCCCCATCTCTTTAAAGAATTACAGGGAGCATAGATGTGTGATAATAATCTAGATACACTTTATGTCAGGATATGCATTATGTCAAGGTTTAGAACATTTGAAATAAAGAGTAGGGCTCTCATACATCATTGTCCCAGTTTTGGGGTCTATGTGAAATTATCAAATAATTTGATGAAACTCAAATTTTAGATTTCATTTATATTTAAGTTTTTTTTCCAAGCCCCTTTATGTCATCTATTAATATTTATTCAAGTTAAAACTTGATAAAAGAAATTTTTGTGACCTGGCCGAAATCCATCAAAATTCATACAGACCTGTTGGCTCCAGTCATTAATTTTTCCCTCAAAACGTGACTCTAGCACAAGCATTGGAAAGGTTTTATTACCAACACCTGCCTCTAAAGTTAACAAAATAACTGGAACATTCAAAATGCAGAGTTCATTCAGTTTGTCTGGTTTAGCCTTCACTGACAATTTCTCATTGGGAAAATTATAGTTCATAGCATCAGTCGCTACATCTGAAATGTAATAGATTAATAAAAAAGACAAAACTTATTATGGCTTTAAGTGATACCGCTCTTCAAAAACCAGTAAGCATCGTCTTTAATTTTCTGGATTCCCCAAGTATTTGAATGATCTTCTAAGGTTTCCACTTCACTCAACTGAACAGTTCCAGTTCCTGACAAGCTATTTAATATCGTGCTGATTAATTCGATTGTGTACAACGAAACGCTCACGCATATATCAGACACAAATATCTGCAACATACATTTCATGAGATTTTATAGCTGATTAAATCTATGAGATAGGCACCTCAATGTGTAACCCCTTGTTTTCTGGAGTTGAACCGGCCATACTAACAGTAGTCGGGGCCAAGAATGAGTTCTTGGTTGCCTCCCTCTTGAGAGGATCGAACATGCAGGTGTACATCTGCATATCCTTAATAGTGGCAGTAATATTCTGACGTTCACCAGACATTCGTAATTTTAGCAAGACTTCACACTGCACATAAAATTTTATGTAGTCGCAACACTCAAAATAACAAGTAACATACATTTAAAATAAGAGCTCTTGTGTCAATAGAATCCAAGTGCTCAACCAGTATAATATACGGTTTCTCAACTTTAAGGGTTAATGTGAACATAGTAACGGCCACTTCTTGCTTTTCCTTCGGCTTGTTTTCCATATTCTTGATAGAAACCTGTTTAGTTTGTTGGTTTTCAGGAACGACAAAAAATGATGAAAGCTTCAGCAAATATTCCACAGATAAGATGAATGTAAAACTGTAAACTCTGACATCAACTAAAATGCAAATTAAATTTTAAATATAAGAACAATCAGATTATTAAGACTCACTGAAAGTATCAGATGCTTTTTGTTGAAAAGTGACGTCTATCATATTCCTAGCAGTCGTACGACTGATGCCTGCTGGAAGTTCACTGTCATCTTCTCTTCTACAAATAAAGCAGTTGATTTTGTTTTCTCTTCCGGGACGACTGTCTATTAAGAGACAATTTGATAATAGTAATATGTTTGATATTGTACTATTTGAAAGCATACTGCCACGCACTGACAATCCCTCAAGGGAAAACGCAGCCAATCCAACTCTGGTATATTCAAATGTATTTTTTAATTCCTACAACAATAACAATCCATAAATTACATATTTCCTGACGTGACATTAAACGCTCACCTGAGAACTCATTCGAGTGGCAGCGGTATAAAGATTTATTTTGAAACATTTCATTACTAAATTCCATCTAACCAATGTGTTAATCTGGGATTCATCGTGTACATTTGGGGCTGCATCATATGTGCTCACTTCACTTGATGTACGTACAGTTACAGATGACTCTGGTTGACTTTCATCGGGACATGTTTCTAAGGGCAGCGCCTTAGAAGTTCCTTCGGCTAAGTTACCCGTCAATATCTTCATAATAGTCTCGTAATCTGGCCGACCCAATTTTAACTAGAACAAATAGCAAATACGTGATTCTTTGTTGGAATATGCAAGAGTCATTGACAGCTCTCGTCGGGATGACTATAGCTGCTATTTTTGTAAATTCAAGAAGTGTTGGCAAGTCCTGACACCACTAAAAATTACAGACTTCAAAATCATAAGTTATAGTTACGGCAATAACAAAATTTATGCAATTTTTAAAAAAAGGAGCATTGGGGAGCTGGAGCTGGATTAGATTTAAATAGAGCATGTAACTTTTACTTAAAACTAAATCTTCGTACCTCAATGGTGTCAATGTTTCCATCGATATCCAATGTAGGTACTGCATTATACCAGGGAGACAAATTTCGGTTCACCAATAGTGAAAATGAAAGGGGTTCTAGCAGCGGGATTCTATGACTGTAGCTAAACTCCTTATCGATCTTCACTCTCTCAACCTTTATCTGCTCCAATTTTAGGTGCAATTCATCGATGACGGCGTAATGGCCGGCTTCATTGCGTGTTGTCAGCTCGGTGAATCTATTTGTGATGATGATGTGACCTAAATCGACAACCAGGGCGCACAGGCTAACTGAACTCTCTGGAACGACGATTTCGGGGGCTTTCAAGTTTATGTTCATGCTGACTTTCGTCGCCTTCTCGTATACGCTGTGCATGTTTTCCTTTGCAGCTTGTGCCGCCTTATTCGAAGCTTCTTGGATAACTTGTTGTGCAGCTTGAAAATTATTTGAGAAACTCTGCAATACAGAATATAATAGATATTAATTACTCCTATTACTTATTTCTTCATATGTACAGGTTAAAAATCAACTTAAAATAGTAGTTGTTGAAACATTTTACAAAACATGTGGATGTTTTGAAGCTGAATTTATTCCGTATGCAAGTAAGAAATTTGTATATATAGTGTTTTCACAAAACTTCCGTTATATCTAAATCATATTTGGTTGGCTAACATAAAAATCCCTAAATCAGCTGATAGTAACTTAACATTTGTTGTTGGTAACGGTTTAACTTGAAGTTTAAAACATTTGTTCCATTGTTAACATGTCAGTTTGTCAAAAGTGTTAACGGCTCCTGTGTGCACAAGTGATGGTCAATAATCCTTATCCACAAACCGTTAGCGTTTACCATGTATCTCGCCGCCCAAACGGGGCCAACCAAAACTGACAGTGAATGTCAACAGCACCCGGACCTTATTTAAAAAGTTTGACACATGTACTGTCAGATAATAGTTGGTAATTTATAGTTACCAAGTACATTTCAAAATATTCTTTTGTCTTTACAGGATTTTTGTAAATGCACTTATATATACGGCTAATTAACATGTAATATTGAATAAAACTATTAAATCAGATGTAATGTAGAAATATGAAGTACTTACCAACACATTCTGTATGAAGGAGTTCACAAAGCACAGTTTAATGCGACCTAAAGATGCTTGGATGGAAATGTTGCAAGATGCCTTCACAACATCTGTGTTGTACAAGATAATATCTGTATCAATTGCTTTCTCATTTAGTTCCACACATAAAATCTAAAATAAAGATAAATTAATTATTTGTTGGATGACAATCTATTCACAAAACTTATAGGCTATCAAATTCCGAATTCCTAATTGTGGAGCATAATGCAAAAAAATTAAATATAAATTTGATAATATGAATTGAAACAGTCGAAATCAAAACTAAATCGATGTACGAGAGATGCATAGAAATGCAACCTCTTGTTAAATTACTCAATTACTATAGATTTCATTATCCCTGGTACAAATATTTATGATAATCGAATTTTGATCGTTTACTGCCTATGAATATCTGAAATGTGTATTTATACAGAGTAGCTAGGAAATCCCCGACCACTTTTCTAACTATTGACACTAGCTGTCACTTATCATGATATAAAATATCATCGTAATCATGATTTTTCACAATGATTTTTTATTTGTTGACAGTGGAAAGCATCATAGCCAATTTTAATTTAGATACCTAAACATCATACAAAATGGGCTTTTCCTGGCCACTCGGTAGACGTGTAAAACATAATGTATATCATATAAAAAGTAAATGATAATAGCAATTTATTCATAGGGCAATTGATTTCATTTGTTATTCGATAAACCTGTCAAAAGTATTGAATATGGAAAAGCAAGAAATGCACACCACATGAGATTTTTCATTGTAAAAATATGCACCAAGAAACCAAGAGTTTTGTAAATAGATTATATAACCATGTACAAACCGTTGCATGGGCCGTCTTAGGATTTAAATCCTGAATGTTTATGTTGTGAAGACAGGCTGTAATTTTAGTGTATGCTTCTTTGAGAATGATTTCCGATGAAACTGATTTTACTGCAAATGATGTCACAGCCTCGGAATTATTTTCAATAATTACCGATATGGCATCTACATTAGCTACCAATTTGAATAGTATATTGTTGGTGATTTTCTTCTTTGGAACCTTTGAAACTTGCTTGTCCATGCCTAAAAAATTATAATGAATTACTTCACAAGTAGAATTATTTGAGGTTATTACTAGCGACAGACAGAAGCTTTGCAGAATTCAAGGAGATACTTCGCTTCTTCCCTGAATGGCCAAAGCGAGGAGCTGGCTCATTTAATTCAGCCATATGAGACTGAATAGCGTTTGCATATTTTATGATATCCAGGAGTCCTTCTTGATTAAGTACAAATGTTATAGAGGTAAAGTCCAGATGAAGTGATGACTCACATGACCCATATTTTCCATGAAAATCAGGTGACTTCTTATTTACCTGTAATAGATTGTTTTTCAAATAACGCCACGATTAGAAAACCCATCATCCAAAAACATTCTAATTTCCAAGAATAAAAAATAAATTGCATTATAATTTTTAACATGTAATATTTCACACAGCTCAATTTGGCGTGCTTGTTAAAGAACTGGATATGGAGGAAGTGAATTCTGTAAAAGCAAAATTTCCAAGTTTAGTCGCTCCTTAACGACAGTAATTGGTCTTTAAATTAAAAAAAAGATAGTTTCATTACCTGCATGAATTTGACTTTAAACAAACTGTTCCCACCATAATTTTCCGTTGAAATAATATTTCGTAGAACTCCTCCAATGTACTGATCCATATAAATTGTATCTAGTAAAATATTTGCTTGCATGTTAAAGGTTTGTTGTACAAAAATACATTTCACCGAGTTCACATTGAACCTTAAAATTTCGTGAATTGGAGCAGATAACATTTCCTGACTCCCCAGAGTTAACTGAAGCTCTAAAACAGCACAATCAATACAAATTTCTTAAAGACCATTGTAGCATACCTTTCAATTCAAACGTGGCTTCCAACATGGTCATCTGAACGGTTTTAGGTTTTTCGGGTATTTTTAATACCACATTGGTTTTGTTATCCACCAATTCAAACAATTTATTCATGGAAATAGAGCTGGATGCCTTTACAAGTGTTGTAACAGTGTGAGCATCTTCTCCCATCGCTGATACTATTGAATTCACCAAACTTATCAGCAGCAAAAGTCTTGTATCTGTGATGTTTATATTAAGGAGCGGCATTTCTCCAGTTATTTTGGTTAGTGGTAGTTTAGGATCATCAGGAATTAAACACATCTCAAGAGTTAGATTCAAGTTTAAGGGTGTCAATAAATGCATCGGAGAAACATCCGAGGACTCGAATATGTACTTGAGGTAGTCTTCATCACCTTGTGCTACCATGATGTGCACATTGGTTAATTTAACGATGAACTTTTCATAGCTTTGCAATATCATTTTTTGGAGTACTTCCTCCTTATCTACTCCCTCCTTGTGCATCTGCTTGATGCTGCTAACATCACCTGTACGTTCCACTGAACGCATGTATATTTTACCCAGGTTGAGGACTAACACATTTTCAGCTCCAGTGAATGATCCGCCATAGGGTATTATCACATATGGTGCAGCCAAATCAATCAGCAAGTCTATGCAAATATGCTTGTCAATGACGTGCTGCAAACCTGTAGCCGACATTCCCTTTATGTCATTTAATTTAGCTGTAGTAGCCTGAGAGAGTCTGTAACATTCAAAATATCACACATAAATAATCTAGTTTCTAAAATACTGGTTAAAAAGTACACTCATGAAGACATTGTGTTACTTATAGTGTCGTTCAAAAGTACGAAACAAAACAATGCTTGGACATCAATATTCAATTTCCTTTTAAGTTGGCTGAGTAAATAATATCGTGTCTTAAACACCCTTCATGGTCAAATCCTGCCAAAGCTTGCCACCCAAAAACCATTAACCCAAAATTTCTTCCCGTTCTTGATGTATCCAGTGGACAAAATGTTGGGACTATATTGCATATGATAAGTAAAAAGCAATTGGTAATGTCAAAACATGTGCAGCCATTTGCCAATGCAATATTCATCCAATGTTAATATTCGCTTAGTTCCATACATTTGATCAAAGTACAATATTGGAAAGTTATGTTATATATGCATACTTACTGTTCTATGGAGCTGTTGGGTGGTAACTTGAAAGTATCTATTAGTTCAAACACGGTCTTGGCATCGAATAAAATTCTGATCGGCTCAGCTTTGACATGTAGTCTCTGACCACATGTAGATTCCAATGGGTTAATTTCAAACAGGACGTCTAGCAAAGCTCTCTGCTCATTAGTTTTTGATGATACTATTTCTGGAATTGTATCACCCCGAGGAGTGCCAAAGACGGTGAAATTTTCTATAAACACGGCAACCCTGAAATGACATGGATGTTACTTAATAATAGTGCTAGTGCTTTAAAAGGCCCTAAACATGTATTATACTTCGCTTCTTTATTATACCTGCACCACAATGTAGAGATTAGAGAAAAATAAAAAATAGAAACATTTAGATTCATTTTACAGAGTAACATGTGGATATAATTTTTAATCGTTAACATAGAGATGGTTAGCATTTGTTGCAACAATGTCATTTGGTATAGTCATCAGTGTCATCGACAAAATTCGGATAGTCGAAACTTATAGTTTTCAAATAACCAATAATACACTATTTGAAGTTTCTTAATTCTTAGTTTTATAAACAAAGCTAGTGATGCAGGTATTATAAATAATAATTTTATCCAAATAAAGCGAGTGCCACATATATTTACGAAATAAAATTGTTATATCGTATCCTAGGTTATACATGGCACACTTACTTTAACCCATCTTTCACTGGCCTCCTCTCAATGTTACACTTTACATTCTTTAGGTTTGACTTGACCACACTGTTCAGATTTTTTTTGGAATTTTCTACGTTGATTTCGAACTCCTTTAGATGAAACCTCACAACAGTGTCTATGTATGCACTTGGATATGACGTTGGAATCATATTTTCTTTGTAATCTATAGCTTTAAAGAGTTTCTGCTTCTCCTCGGCAGTCATGGCCATTTGGAACTTTGATACTACAGAAAATACACTAAATTAATGTCGTCTGTACGGCACGAAATCTCAAAACTGTCAATTATATGTATGAAAAAATGTATGAAAAAATGTACGGAAATCATAAAAACATTAAATGGCACAAATATGCTCACATATATTGGCAGAGTCTGCAATATCCTGATTTTCTTGATCATTTCCTTTGCTCCACCATCCTGAAAACCATCCCTTGGACTGCTGCACCTCCCTCTTCTTGTCCATTCTCTCCACCTCCAGTTCAATTTGCTGCCTAACCAACACGAGGTTAATCAAATCCATCTTATTTTCGCCAAGGTCCAAACACAACTGCTGATCTTGTGGCACCTTTTAAAAAGTTAGCATATTAAACTGTAAAAAGTAAGAGTGTCTGCAAGTTTCAGAACTGTTTCTTAAGTTGGCATGTTTAGAGGGTATGGAATCATGCAAATTTGTAAGCATTTTGTACTCATTTCAATAATCAATAACGCACCAACTGAGTTAAAGATAAAATAAATTAGTAAAATTTCACGAATGCTCACCTTTTTACTGGTCAATTTACACTTGTAAGCTGCACCGTAATTCCGGCACATGAGCCGGTGCTGGTGCATGTGGTCCCAATTCCAATCATTCTTCTTTCTACGCACCTGCGTCTCCAATATGCAGGTATAGGCAAAGATCCACCACTGCTTGTAGTGTCCTTTATATGAAGGCAAATCGGGCCTGTACCTGCGGTAAGGTAGTCCCCTTGTTTGGTAACTCATAGAATCGGCAAATGCAATCAGATCACGGTACTGGCACTTTGTTATTCCTATAAAATCAAAATACCTTATTCTATAGTTTGAATTCACTAAATTTCTATACCACATATACTCTGTTCACATATCAAAGATCCGCCAACACCGCAATGTACATCAAAAATACACATGGCTGTGTAGGGGAAAATTAAAAGTTATGTTAGTTTTTGTTGGCTAATGTCAAAACCATAAAGCCTAGTTCATGCACTGGCGATTTGCGATTTTTGTTCTGATTAGTGTAGTTTAAGTTCCCACGTAAAATGCTTTCAAATTTAACCAATCAGAACAAACATTGCAAATAGAAAATCACTTGTACATGAACTAGGCTTAACAAACTCGACAAAGTGATTGAGAAAACAGAAAGTTTAATATTGTCAGTGAAAAAAATCAGTTAAGCAATTATCTGTTTCTCCCATCGTCCTATAAACAGTCATTTCCTAGCCTATACGCACTCCATAATATGTAACAGCAAATAACTGTACTACAAAATGTTTATTCCTGGCCTAGACAAGGCAAAACACAAATGGTATCGAAAACAACGCATTTCACATTTGTCACATTTTCACATCTATTAAAATTTATTCAATTTGAAAAAAAAAAAAAAAACGCCAACTTTGGCGACAATAGATTGTGAATGGTGTTTAGGTATGATTATTCTTACCGACATAGAGCTGTTCTATAACCAGTTCAGCATGTGCCTTTGGAAATTCGAACGGCACTGGATCTAGCTCCGGTTTAGGATTCAATTTTAATCTAGCTGCTGAACTGATGGGTCCCAGTACTAAAAATAAATGGACATTAGCACACAAGTAAAGTTAATAAAATGCTCAGTGTTGTTTGCTCCAATGACATGTGAATCTCAAATATGTTATAAATTGGCCACTTTTAATAGGTGGCCTACACACAGTTGTACAAAAACATTCCTGTAAAAAAATATACAGTGTACACGGGCAATGCCGTCCACTATTGCTAATATAAATGTAGAATTAATTACTTTTTCGGTTCCAAAAATCGGCGGTGATAACGAAATACAGGGTAACACACAGTTGAAAACTTAAATCTACTCACTATACTTGTAATTTTGAGGTAAGTGATCCCTGGTAGCAATCTCATTCTGGAAAATTGTTTTCAAATCTTCTGTTGACATTGTGCAGTACATTTTCGGATTGCAGTTCCAGTATACAGCCAAACCTTCCAGACTCACAATCTACAACACAACATAATATTTACATCTATTATCACAGTAACAATTAATAGTACCAAATGTTAGCATAAAAATGCCTATATACTGTAGTTCATCAGTGATAATAACACATATATTTTAGTAAATCGATTTAGATTTCACATGTATTTCGTGTCCGATATAAAAAAAATTACCTCTAGTCTATTTGGAATTCCCAAGAAATTTAATTAAATTGACTTGCTTCTGACAAAATTTGTCGGCGAGCTAATGCATAGTATATAGTATAATTAAAAATCTACATTTGACTTGTGTTAAACAAAGTATAGTAGCACCTTATAGATTTTCTGGACCATGTCGGAGACCACTGTTGCGGCCCAATTTTCATCTGTAGTCTGCACCGTCAGGCTCGATAGTGTTATACCCATGCCATAGGGATGCTCCGCTAGACTGTCCTCATAACGGATATGAATGTTTTTTATTGAAAGTTGTACATTTTTTATAATCTGTGTAACAAGCTTCTCGACAAATGTATCGTCAGTCTTTGCAACAGCTAAAATTAAATATTAGGACATCATCAAACAATTTTAAGGTGTCATTTAATAGCCACTTATGTAATACAATATTATACTTTATTAATAATAATAATAATAAACGTGATAGGTCAAAAATTGTAATCAAGTGTAGCCAGTTTTTTTTTTAAAGATCCACAAACGTCACAATTGGTTTCAAAAATATTAGTGGCAACTCTGTAACTATCATTAGTATTTCTGAAAACAAGGTTACGGTACAATATGTAGTGATTTTTGTTTTAACCAAAATTAATAAACATGTGGTGCAAAATTAATAAACAGGTGGTGGATCTTTAAAAAGAAGGACCATATACAGGGAGATTTATACTAGGTGTAAAAAACTTAGCCATCTTGTTCAGGAAGTAATTCTTTAGTTAATTTTAGTTCAGTTAAGGAAGTTAATTTTTTAATATAAACATGTCAAGGACATTGGTGATAATCCCATTCGGAAGATTTTTTTGTACGAAAATGAGTATCCAAGTTTGAAAACAAATGTATTTATGGCATTAAACATTAACATCAAAAACGTAATCTACTCGATAAATCTTTAACTACCTATAAATACAGCTAATTATGGTTCAACTTGTAAATAGAGGCACAAACTAATTACCTTTTTCACGTTTCTTCGCCTCATCAATCTTCTGCAGCTCGGCCCTTTTAGCCTCGCAGCTCCTCTTCTCCTCCTTCTCAAAGTCATATTTCACTTGATTGTTGGGCTTGACAAGCAAGTACAAACCCTCAATGGTTGCCTCAACTGCCTCACCGTACAGATTCTTCCATGGGATCTTCAGAACTAGTTTTTCTAAAATATACAATTTTCATTAGATGTGTGTTATTATCGAAGTAATCGCAGTTCTTTACCCAATCTTCCAAATACAGTTTGAATAGGGAGATCTAAATCGTTCAATGCAGATTGCTTTAGAACCAGGTTTTGTAGAACCACGTCACCTAGAAAATAAAGTCAAAACAAATAAAATCTGAAAATGTAACATATTTTTTAAATAGAAGAGGTTTGATTGGTCAACATTGATCACTTAAAAAGACACAGGTTTCCACCGACAGCTTGCAATGGAATATAACTCTTAGTATTATTAAGTATGTAAATTGTTTTTGTAGAATATTTCATTATAGGCAAACGCACAGTGAGGCACTGTGAGTGAAGCCACCTGTAGATAATAAATTGAAGATTTTATTGTTTTTGACTAGGGCTCTTTTTGTAATAAATACTTCAATACTGTAGGCAATGTATGTTTTAATCATGCTATTT
Source organism: Othius punctulatus (assembly GCA_951805005.1). NCBI lineage: Eukaryota > Metazoa > Arthropoda > Insecta > Coleoptera > Staphylinidae > Othius > Othius punctulatus. Next base: position 43,586,788 of record OX638145.1, on the reverse strand, counting down.
GGATGGGGCGAAAAGTTTTAACAAGGCCAAAATTGATGGCTCAAAGCGACAGTTTCTGTTTTGAACTAATAGAACTTTGGTGGTATTTGAGCGTGCATTAAGTGTATGTGCTCATCAACTAATACAGATAATATAGGTTGTATATGCACACAGTAAAAGCAAATGTTTTCTGGATAAATTTAATTATTACATGAGATGAGGGCTATTCTCTATATTTGTTTAATCAATACTGTTTTGGGGCCAGGAAAGGTGTTCATATTCCGTGTCGGCTTTTTTGTTTGTTGCGTGAATAGGAACTGCATTGTATCATCCAGTCACATGCCATTGAAAAAATGAACTTTAGTAATGGATGGGTAATCATGGTCACACATTTAAATGTGCACAATTGCGTGTCTGTGCGTGTACTAATTCCAGCGCATGATGTCATTTCTTGGGTTAATAAAGGTCAGATTCTAACACTAATAAGGATTCAGACATGGATTTTTTTATTGGGCAATTGGGAAGTTCTAAAAAACCCATATTTATATATGGCTCGTTTATGATTGATTTGACAAACAAATCGCAAATGATATCGACGATATTTAATAGCCGCAAAAACCGTAAACAGGTGTATTATAATTGAAACGATTTAGCCCAACGTGCGAAATTTCTGTACGCCAATTTAGACAAAGAACGTAATCTTCCTGTCCTATTTATATCAAAAACGGCAAGGCTTATTGGAGCTCAAAATATTTTCTTACCGCCCCATATCCCGATTTTGAGCTGCTTGCTGTCGAGATTCTCGATGTAATCGCCCAGGAACCGATTTAAAACGTCTGTCACTACTGACTCGAACACCATGGTGAATTTTGAAATCACAGGGCACTATTGCTGATTATCGCAACGCATGTCCCCTAACCATCAGTTAATTATCGCACACCTTCTAGTTGGAAGTTGCAAAGCATGACAAACACCAACAACATTCCAAACGACACTGACAGACAATTTGACAGATGAAGCAGGAATGCAAATTGACGCTGTGCTGCCATAACCATAACAGAATAACATTTTCAAATTTATATGATACAAAATATCTTACGAGATAAGACATTTGGCCATTATTATTATATAATACGTGTTTAAATAGCGACATACCGTTTATAATAATTGTTCATAAGTTCATAATTGATTGAAAAGCAGTTAAAATTGGCACGTTTTCATCTTGCAATGTTGGTACCCTTACCTGCGATTCGATCATTATCTTCGATCATAGGCGTGCGTTAACTGTGCTGCCAGTTGAATTACCGTAAAAATGACTTTCACAAAGGTCCACAACAAGTCTGTAATTGAAGTATATTTTTGGACGGGGACATGCGACGATGAATTTGAATTATTCCTATCAAAATTGTTTTATTGTTTCAATTATTTCCTTCCCTAAATGCACCCATGTCCTGCCACTGGTAGGACCTGAGGGACTACCTACCTAAAAACTTTTTAAATAAGCGGGAAATTCAACTGCTTTTCAATCAATTATGAACGCATTGTACAATATTAAAACCTTTTTCTGTAAGATTCTCTCTCCTGGTCAATATCGCTTTATCAAGGCTCAGAATATGCAGACTGGATGCTGGACTATGCAGTGCATGCACTTCTGTTTGGTTGCCTACATGCAATTATATTGAACTCTTGCACTTTGCTGTGACTTTGCTCGTTTCTTTCCACGCATAAACATGAAACGGTTTTCTCTGTAAATACAAAGTGTGGCACAAAATAGTTCAATGGAATTTCTGCCAGGAGCGGGAGTGTGAAACCATTTACTGAGAATAATCTGAACAACGTTGGAAGATTGAAAAATTCCATTCAAAAATAAAAATTGCGTCGACGCAACGTCGTGTTTCTCTTGACAGCTCTTTGTGTACACATTTAAAAATATCCAGATGCATCCGAACGATCACATTGTGCATTCTACACGCGTCGGCGACTTAAATTAAACATCCTTCATAAGTTCAGCACCATGTCGGCCACAGGCAATGTAAGCCCCAAAACTGATCCACCCTGTACTACCTCAAATAGTTCCTCCAGTACCGAGAACCTTTCCAGGGATGTAAGCAGGCTGTCTCTGTTCTCATCAGCATCCTCGGCATCTCAGGATGAACAATTTAGATGCGAGGGGCATGCCGAGAACAGTTTGCTGTGCATGAGGCACTACCTCCAAGCGGGGAAGTTGTGTGATGTTATTCTATCGGCCGGGAACAATGGAAGAAAAGTGCCTGCACATAGGTAAATATTAACAATGATCAATCTTTTTAAACATTAACATATTGATTTGTCTCGAAAATTGTTATATTTAAACAAAGAACATGGGCTTCCATGTATCTCGATTGTATGCTTCTTGTATCCAGATGGATGATACCCTAGTCGGCGGAGGACCGTCGTGTTGGTCGTCGTATGGCTTTGTATCTGATGCTGTATGTACAAACTCCAGTCCATCCACAGCGAGAATATCAGTTTTCTCCACGCGGCACGCTTCCCTCAACCTTTCCCTTGACTATAAGTTGCACTAGTCAGTATTTTGAGTTTCGTAGTTTTCTGTTCCTTTCCTGTAGTTAATTTCTTCACTGGTTACTCTATCAATCTGTGGCATTATCTAAATGTGCAATAAGTCCTTATTTCAAAAGCTTTAAGTTTTCCAAGCTTTCAGAGTTTTCTGAATACACTATATGTTTTGTAACTTAACTGTTGAATCGCCATGCTTCTGCCATTGTTCACCATTTATGTGACACCCTGTATTTCTCTTGTTAATATGGGCTAATTTTCAGGCTGGTTTTGTCAGCTGCCAGCGAGTACTTTGCGGCAATGTTTACGGGGAATTTACGTGAGTCAGAGGAACATGAAGTGGTGCTTGGTGACATAAATGGTGATGTCCTCCAAGCAGTCGTCAACTACTGCTACACCGGCACAATTGAGATTAGGGAGGATAACGTGGAAACATTGCTTTCCACAGCTTGTCTCATGCAACTTTCTGAGGTGGTGGAAGCTTGTTCACGATTTCTTGTGAACCAGCTGCATCCAAGCAATTGTCTGGGCATCGCCGTTTTTGCCGAACATCAAAACTGCAGCAGTTTACTGTTGGAAGCCAATTCGTATACTAGCAAAAATTTCATGCAGGTACAGATATTTTATTAATTAGTATACTAAAGTTTTTTAGTCTCCATTTAAGTTGGTTAAGTAGTGATTTTTGTTTTGACAAAAATAAAGCAACACTGTCAATTGCTTCAGGTTAGCAAAAGCAAAAAAAAAACAGTCTAAATTACAGTCTCACCCTAAAAGGATCACGCGTTATTAAAGTAACTTGTAAATTAATTACGTAAAACACACTTTGTGGCATTAGTGCCAACCACCGCAATGTTTAAATAATCTCATTGGTTACTGAGATAATGAGGAAAAACTAATTTAAATTGAAAAAAAATGTAAATAATAAATTGTTCACGATGTTACCTGTAACATCCAAATGCTATGTTTTATTGAAAAGGTTATACAACATTAAACCATTATTCTAGGTTATTAAGAACCAAGAGTTTCTTCAACTTTCGTTAGAACAAATGATAAATTTATTATCAAACGATGATCTCAATGTACCGTCAGAGCAGCATATATTCCATGCCCTGATGAGTTGGATCCAATACGATCCGGCCGATCGTAAGCAACATGTGGCAAAATTGCTGGCCCTTGTGAAACTGCCGCTTCTCACTCCCTCCTTCTTAGTTGATCAGGTGGAGTGCCTCGTTGGCTCGGATCTCGCATGCCAGAAATTGATAATGGAGGCACTGAAATGGCATTTATTGCCGGAGAGGCGGCCGCAAATGGTTTCATGGAGGACGAGACCACGCAAAGCCACGTTGGGCAGGTTACTTGTTGTCGGTGGCATGGATAAAAATAAAGGGCCGATTACAATAGAGACTTATGATCCTAGGAGCAATTGTTGGACTGTGGCTCATAATATGAGTGGACGGAGGTTGCAGTTTGGCATAGCTTTACTGGGCGATAAGTAAGTACTCTAATACGTAAGTAAGTCTAAAACCTGTTCAACAAATATCATCTGTTATCAACTGAATTATCTATGACTACAAGGTCTTTGTTGGTCATTTCTCGTACAAGATTTACGCAGTGTTTATGACAATAATAATAATGGTAACCATGTACACCTACAGTGGCTCAATTCCATAAGTCGAAGATTGCGGATTTTCTATTAATTAAACTCCTTAGATTGCTCGTAGTTGGAGGCCGAGATGGTCTGAAAACACTCAACACCATGGAATGTTTAGACATGGACACAGGAACATGGGTTCAACTGTCCCCAATGAATACCCACAGACATGGGCTTGGTGTGGCCGTTTTAGGAGGCCCAATTTATGCCGTTGGTGGTCATGACGGCTGGAGTTACTTAAATACTGTCGAGAGGTAAAATAGTTAATAATAGTTTCTTCTTGTGGGAATATCCAAATGTTGTTGAATTATTAATTTACAGTAGTGACGATTGAGCACAGTTTAACTTTTGCCCGATTTGCATTCTTCTTGCACTAACGCCACTATTATTTTTTTTAAACTGCAATTTGCTAAAAATTCATTGTGGACCAAGCATTACTTAAAAACTATTGATCCATTATACATATTCCAAAGGCAACAAGGACCTGGTGTATATTTATTGGCACCCAGTTCTAAAGTACTTCAATAAATTTTTCAGATATGACCCAGTGTCACGTTCTTGGAATTATGTGGCTCCTATGCAATGTCAGCGATGTTCCGCTGGAGTGGCTGTTCTAGGAGGGAAACTGTACGCTGTTGGAGGCCGTGATGGCACTTCCTGTCTGAGATCGGTGGAGTGCTTCGATCCCCATACCAATAAGTGGACTGAGTGTGCTTCGATGACAAGAAGACGCAGTGGTGTTGGTGTTGCCGTAGCAAATGGTTTCCTGTATGCGATGGGTGGCCAAGATGCTCCTGCAAACAATCCGGCAGCTTCTAGATTCGATTGTGTTGAAAGATACGATGCAAGTAAGTAAGATGCAGTGTATGATTAAAAATATACAGGGTGTAACTGAATTGCTTGGCCAAACTTCACGAACGTAACAAAACTGAAAGAGTTCCGATAACCATTAAACCGTTTCACAGTGCTGTTTCTACTTGTTTCGAAATAATTTTATAAGATGTACATTGTATATGTGATTTTTTAGGCACTGACACATGGACTATAGTCGCGTCCCTTTCAAGTAAACGTGATACCGTCTCGGCATGTCTGTTTGGGGACAAGATTATCGCCATTGGGGGCTACGATGGTAACCACTACTTACGAACTGTAGAGCAGTACGACCCAAACACTAACGAGTGGATAGCACTGGCTCCTCTGATAACTGGCAGAGCAGGTGCCTGTGTCCTACCTCTATCAAACCCGAGGAGCTCGGAATAAATATTGTAGTCCACGTCCGAAAAGCCCCTCTGTGATTTAAATTATGTTCAAATTGTCTTTGGTATCCCACTTGGCTACAAAAATTATTGCTCATAAAACAGTTGCTCAATTCAAAAAGCATTAAAATCATTATCGTAATTGTACCGACCAGTTTTCACGATTAACACTTCCTTTTTTTTATAATGGATTTGCAAGGTCACTTGTGATAATTATTTAATCAACTTTAGCATGATTAAGTTTAGGTTATAAGATGGTTTTATTTTTTAACAAACATTTCTACTTTTATACATCTAGAATATGACATATTAGTCGACTATACATGAAAGGACCAAATTAATACATTACTAAGCATGTATCACACTATTTTAGAATTCCAACTCTACCAAACCTGTATTGAAGTCTGTATTTTATTTTTATTTATTAGTGTAATAAATGTAATGATAAGTTAACTTTCTTCCACATTTACGAAACTTAAACTTAGGTTATCATTCGTACGAAGTCTGTTATTATGGTTGAGATCAGATAAACTTGGGTGCGATGTGTCACTGATATTTGTGTTGTTATCAAACTTTGTTTGGGGACAAAATTATCGCCATTGGTGGCCACATCATGGTTGTCATGATTGTACTAGATTTTTAGGCACAAAGAGTGGAATATAATTTCTTGGCGCATCTGTACATACATGGCATCGCTATGAATGACACCCTAGTTTATCTGATCTGGCTATAACTAGAATTACTGTAGATGTAATTGGAATTACTTTGATCTATGAAACATTGTGATAATCAATTGTTTTGATACCGAAATTACTATTACTTTATACAAATGTTCCTTAAACTCACACGATGGTGAAAACAGCATTTATATCTATTTTTATGCATTAAGATTTTTTTAGGGCTTAAGGTTTACTTACGAGCGAAAATGATACAATATAAGAAAATGTATTTAAAAATAAAGTATGTTTTACATAATTAAATCTGTTTTAATGACTTGATACACTTTTATTTTGAACATGACTTGTAGAACCCATTTAAGAAATTGAAATATGACTGGTATTTCCCAAGTACATAGTCTGACATGGAGAGTGACTTGAATTGGTATATCTACTTTAGCCATATACATAGAGATATCCGAAACAAGTAACACACCAGTGAACCAAAAAGCTGCCTTATACGCATAAAAATGTTACAAGTCTGCTGTGCTATTGAAAAATGTGGCCGCCGGAGGATACTTAACACAGCATTCCAAACATTTTTATTTGGTATCTTAGTTGTGTTCTTTTGTCGAATGGCTCACCTCCTTAGATAGCTGAGTGAGTAATAAAAGAACAATCAATCAAGGCTCTCTGTTTTTCAGGTTAAGCCTACACTATCTATAATTTTTAATTATAAACAGATTGTTTATAGTTCCGCATCGGGAAGGGGGGAGGTGAGCTTGCTAAGCAAATGTGATCAAATGTGAATAACAGAACGCCTACATTTTCCAACTGATCTGAGATTAACTGAGGTTGGCTAAGTAAACTCGATTAAAAACATTACTCTTGTATAGTATTTCAGTTCAATCTATCAAATACTTTTTAGGTTATAGTGTACTTAGACAGTTGCCTACATATGGAAAACTTTGGGCACTGAGTTATCGCTCCCAGTTATTCACACGCCGTCATCTCTCCAATTACATGACATAATACATGTAAGTGTATATTACTAATGCCAAAATTGATAACCTAAAGAAATTTCACAACTCTTATTGTTAAAAAAATATTCTTATATAATATCTGTATAGAGCATTTACTTGACATCTGCACCACAGTCTGTACTGTCAGTGTCAAATAATTTCAAATATTCTTAAATGTGACAGCAAAATATCACTCAAATATGGTGTAGATTCAGACTGTACAGCCATTTAGTTACTAAAATGTAAACGAAAAAAAGTTTGGTTAACGTATGTGCATGGTTATAGTTGCTGTTTGAAAATGATCGAGGTATAAGTAATTTAAATCTTTATAATAAGTATCTACTGACCTTTTCTCTCTACCATTTGAAAGGATTCAAGTTCGTTTTTCTAGTTAATATCCATGTTTTCCATTATTAAAATGTTTGACAAATTCGAAATGTTTGACAAAAATCACAGAATGTTTGCACGAGGTACCAACAGGTTAAAATTAATACCATTTAGTGAAAAATAACAGTGGTGCCAACACACTGCTATTTATATATACATCATTATTTGTATTAAAATAAAGTATTAAAAACACGCGTTTTTATATTTTATACTTATTGTTATTATATTTTGATACTTTGGCAGGCAACCCAAGTAATGGATACGTATGCACATATATTGGCATATGTAGCTCTTCGATGTAGCTATTTTACTTCACTGTTTATGAATTTTACACGCACAATGTCAACAACTTACCGAACTTACCCGAGCAGCGCCACAGGGTTACTCGGTTACGACTCGTTCTCGTCCAGAATTCTTTATCGGTTGTTTTTATCATTAACAGTTTTAAAAAGAAGTATTTTAGATGTAATTATTAACATGTATCTTCACACCGTATCATTGCTCTTCATTGTTCTTGCCGCCCTCACATCTCATGGTTAGTATCTACGAAGTAACGTCCTTTGTTTACATCCTGTTAGTCATCTTTGTAAACCAAATATGTATCTACTAAGCTCAATGTTTAAACAAAAGCTGCATTTATGTTTAACAATGTCAGATAATACCCAAAAATAAACATTTACACATAGTTGAAATAATTTAATAGTTTTAGCGAAAATTGTGAATGCTAAGATAATTAACCGTTCTTTACTCGGAAACTCGATCATTGAGATCTTAAATCCATTCATGTTGCAGCTTCAATCCACGAGAACTTGAAGTACTTTGAGACACTGCACGCTGACCACTTAGAACACAAAATCGTCAAGCGTGGACTGAAAGACAGCAGCCACCCATTTAACAAGATAAATGAAGTGTCTTTTTCGACCCTCGGCCGAAAATTCAGGGTGATCCTGACCCCTAAGCAGGGTGTATTGCATTCAAAGTTTAAGGCTTACGCTGTGGATGGGGAGGGAAAAGAAACCAGTGTACATTTGGGTAAATTTATGTCGAATATTAACCCTAAAAACACCTGCTTATGTGCATTTTGCGAAACTCTTCTAACTGTTGGGATCAGCTTGATATAGGTATAATTACAGATCACAACCAGTTCTACGATGGTCGAGTTTTTGGGGAAGTTAATTCCCATGCGAGCATACACATTGACGATGGTGTAATAACTGGCACAATACACCTACCCGATGAGACGTATCATATTGAGGTAATGTTTATAAAATCACAAATTAATATGTAGTTTGGGATACAATACCATATTTCTGTTGGGTAACTGCTAGGCTGGTAAAGTTAATTCTGGCTGAATAGGATAACACGTGAATAGCCCCTCTGAATTTTTTTTCTATTTACTCTATTGCTTTGTCGTTATATCTTCTTATTGTTGGGGTTTGTGTGTATCAACTCATTACAGTTCATCATTTTGGGTGTTGTTATGAAGTCTCAGTTTACACATTTCTTTCTATCACAGGTCCAACTCAACTGATTGAATATCACAAAATTAACTGGCTTTTAAAGATTTTATTTTTGATTTAAAAGAGTGTGATAACACTATCAGGTGATGCGATTTACATTTTCCAAACGAAATAAACAAAACATAAAATTTTAAGGGCCCACCCAGCTGTGCCATGTTTCCGGCTGACCGCAAATAGAAATAATTATATGCAAATCATTAAATTATTATTATATGAAATGTTATCATGAAATAGTATTCATTTTTCAGCCATCTTGGCGGCACCTCCCTGATGTTGACAATCGCTCAATGATCACCTACAAGTCGTCAGACATAAAGTTCAGTTGGGACTCATTGGATTACGGTCCAGATCATGTTGGCCCCAAAACATGTGGATATGTGAAGGAAGGTATGGAATTGGAAGCTGACGAAGATGAGGAAGGTAGCCCGTGGACAAGTGAAGTTCATAGAGAGAAGCGACAACTCGATCAGTACGAATACACTCCCACAAAAACAAGATGCCCTCTGCTGTTAGTGGCAGATTATCGTTTCTTCCAGGAGATGGGTGGCAGTAACACCAAGACGACAATAAATTATTTGGTAACTATTATTACAGCGGTGACAAATGTGACAAAATTTGTCCAAATACTGTAATGTTCTTAGATTAGTTTAATTGATCGTGTTCATAAAATTTATAACGACACCACATGGCAAGACCGCCAAGAGGTGGACGGTTTCAAAGGCATGGGATTCGTTATTAAAAAAATTGTTGTACATAGCGAGCCGACTCGCGTCAGAGCAGGTGAGGCCCATTACAACATGGTGCGTGAGAAATGGGATGTGCGGAACTTACTAGAGGTGAGCTATAACCTAAGTAATAGATCTAATTATTATTTTACAATTAATTTTTATTTCTCCTATAGTTATTTTCACGACAACAGTTCAACAGTCAATTCTGTTTGGCCCACTTGTTCACACACCAAACCTTCAGACCGAAAGATTCCGTAGTCCTGGGTCTTGCTTATATCGCGTCCTCGCGCCCTTCATCGCATGGAGGCATATGTAGTCCGGGTTGTTACTTACTTTATTTTTTTATTACCCCACCCTATTAATTCGCTTGGTGTCCTGGTCTAACCTGTTGAATCTCTAAAGCTGGTGTTTTTGTCGTTGGTTCACAAATAGGTCTTCAGCAGAGAGTACAGCCACAAAGACTTCTGCCTGGCACACCTCTTTACCGACTTGAAATTCGAAGGCGGCATCCTAGGTCTTGCCTATGTCGGTTCTCCCCGGAGAAACTCCGTGGGCGGCATATGCACGCCAGGTGAAACGATCCGTCTTTGTGTTGTTTCTTAACTGAAATAGTATATTTCCTCATAGACAATGCACTCCTATTTTGTTTGCAATGCCTGATTAGTGAATGGAAGTTATTGTACATTATTGTGTTCATTGATTTGCACCACACATCCCATCTAACATAATAAATTGCTGCTTCCCTTAAGCTTCATTCTGGTACGATATATTATGTATTATGTGAATGCTGCCCTACAATTTTATTTTCTACAACATTCCTCTTGAGATGTGGCAAAATATATTTTATCGGCTTTTTGAATATATAAATCAGTGGTTCTCAGTCTGTTAGTATTCAAGGTATACTCTTAAATATTAATTGTTTTGGTGATCCAACTGATAAGGTTTATTGAAAAGACATTGTGTTAATCAGGAGATTTAAATGTATACAAATGTACAATGTACAAAAATGGCAATTTTTACTATTACCTTGTTAATAATGATTCTTAATGTCTTAACAGAAATACATTCGGTTTCGAAATATTTATTTATTGCATTAAACTAATGTTATTAAAGACAGGGTGTACTCAAACAAGCCTGAGACGAAGGAAAAATTTTGTCGAATGAATACGAATTTGCGAATTTGAATCGTCTCCAGTTTACTATTGATTGAAATCTAGGGATATTGATTGTTTTGCCAATATAAATCAACAGGTGTGCCTTTGAAATGTGAATAGAACATAAGCCCAGTTTCAAATGCATCTCTATAGTGGAATATAAATTGAAAATTTGCCCAACCCGCTGTTATTCATGTCATAATAAACTGAATATATTTTGCCACACAATGCATTTTTACTTTCTCCATATAAGATATATGAAAAGTCAGTAACCAAATCTAAAAAGTGACTTTTATCTCGTTTTACTAACTTCCACAAAGGGAAACTTTTGCATTGTAAAATGAACATTAATGAGGTAATGTTGAAATGTCAATATATGTTATATTTTCATTTTTATCGATTTATGCCTATAATTTATTATTATTATTATTATTACACATATTAATTACATGAATATATTCAAAATGATAAAATCGTAGTATGTCCTAGCAATTGAGAAGAGAAGATATGGAGAAAGTTATGTGCCACCCATATCAGATTTTTGATTAGTTTATATATTGCAACTTGTCAGCCACATATCATTTGTTATTAATTACCATATGTGCTACTTCCAGAAAATTCAATGCAGTGGAATATTAATTGAATATTTTTCAGAGTACTTTAAGAACGGGTACACTTTGTACCTCAATTCTGGATTGAGTTCTAGCCGTAATCATTATGGACAAAGAGTCATTACTCGAGAGGCGGATTTGGTTACTGCACATGAGTTTGGGCACAACTGGGGTTCTGAACATGATCCTGATATACCTGAATGTTCTCCGAGCGCTAGCCAAGGGGGCTCTTACCTTATGTACACATACAGCGTCAGTGGATACGATGTTAACAACAAAGTGAGTAGTTTTGGATACTAGTTTAAAAGTACCCTAATGCATTGAGCCACCCAAAATTCAGACATTATACATTCTATTTTTATAAAGTCTAAATAACAAATATATTAAAAAATACATCATACATTAACTATCACATGTGCCCTAGTAAGTGAAACAAGAAAATTTAATTTTTGTTAGCTATGAATCGAAATAAAGTTAGTTAAATGTTGTTAATTATTTAATAATTTATATTTTATGCATTTATATAGAATATTGCTTGTCGTGCAAAAACCAAGAGAAAACAACCACAACATTTTTTGTAGAGCTTAAAATTGCAAATTCATGCAGGCAGAAGCATAGTTTTCAAACTAACATGTGCCGTGATTTCTTAAAAACATTGATATTCACCTTGCAACTGAGGGTAAAATTTAATCGAGATTAATATGAACAATTGGAAAATCTGAGGTATCCACATAACTGTAAATTAGATTGAAATAAATGACTCTTTCATCTCATGATTATTGTTAAATTTAATATGCACGAGTTTCTCCATTCATAATCATTTATATTTCAGCGTTTCTCACCATGCAGTTTAAGATCAATTAAAAAAGTTCTGTTGGCCAAATCTGGTCGCTGCTTCTCTGAACCAGAAGAAAGTTTCTGCGGCAATTTAAGAGTGGAAGGAGACGAAGAGTGCGATGCGGGGCTTCTAGGAACAGAGGATAACGATGCATGTTGTGATAAAGACTGCAAGCTGCGTAAATCACAAGGAGCCGTGTGCAGGTATAACTTTAATTACATAATGTTTCGTCACCCAGCACATTTAAAATGAAATTTTATAGTGACAAAAATTCACCTTGCTGCCAAAATTGCCAGTACATGCAGAAGGGGGTGAAATGTAGAGAGGCGCAGTATGCGACTTGTGAACAGGAATCCCGGTGCACAGGCACTCAAGCGGAATGCCCCAGAAGTCCTCCGATGCCCGATGGTACTGACTGTCAGGAAAGAGGGAAGTGCAGGAGTGGCAAGTGCACACCTTATTGTGAAACTCAAGGTTTACAGAGCTGCATGTGTGATATAAGTAAGTTCAGAATAAAACCTTACAATATACAAATCTAACGATGTTGATGTATTTTAGTTGAAAATGCTTGCAAGCGTTGTTGCCGTACAAGTATGAATGAAACATGTTTCCCGGTGGAGCCAGCTGATATCCTTCCTGATGGCACACCATGCATTCAAGGATTTTGCAATAAGGTTTAATTTTTTTAGTTAGTTAATTCTTAGTTTACACCTGCACTAATTGGTAGAAGGTGTAATGATAAATATATATATAATTCTTAGTTTCCGTTCAGATAGGTATTTTTAATATGGAAAACAAAAATGCAACATGTATATTATTGTTTGATGCATTACATTTACCTAATCAGTGAAACGTCAACTCTTTGGTTGTAGGGTAATTGCGAGAAGACGATTCAAGATGTTGTGGAGAGATTCTGGGACATAATCGAGGATATAAATATCAACAAGGTGCTGCTGTTCTTACGAGATAACATTGTAGGAACTGTGGTTTTGGTCATGGCCCTAATTTGGATACCTGCAAGTTGTGTTATAAGCTATGTGGACAGAAGGCGAAGGAAAGAGGAGTACAAGCGGAGAGACTGGAGGCGCAAGTCGGACCTCATACATCCTTCGGATCCCAAACGAATAATTCACATCAGAGTGGCCAGGCAAAGGTGCAATCCACCTACACAGATGGCAAGGAATGTGACAGGAGAACAGTGAATAATTTAAATGAGTAATTATAAAATACGGATTCTTTACCATTGCAAGTGAACATAAACGGGTTACCCAAAGAATTAACAGGATATAAAATTATGATTAACCTTTTATGTACTTTTATCAATATTTTTAGAAATAGCTTAATGACTAAGTACTGGAATAAAGTATGACCTACAGTCGTTTTTTTTTTTCTTAAGATCCACCTGATGCTTTAAAAAAAGCACTTGTAACACTAACAGAGTTGCCACTAATATCTTCGAGAAAAATTGTGACATTGGTGGACCTTCAAACCTTTACCTGTCCCTTGCATCACATGTGATACATATGACGTTAGTTTCTAACGTGTGTTTGTAAATGATTGTAGAAAAGGCGGCAAAAGTTAAAGGAAATTTAGGATTTTAATTGCCTTTAAGTTTTTCCATGTCGGTGCTTAGTGTATTTCACCGCAATTTGTCAAAGTTTAATGTCATTTTCGCCAGTAGCGTGCAATCATTGTAAAGTTAATCTAGGTAAGTTATTTCAAGTTAGTTATTTATGAAGGGGAACGGGTCAACAGGGTTTTTTTGTCCAGTGTGGGTCAGTTAAGTTGTTATGTACCGATAATTTTCTCTTTTGTATCTATTTAATTGTCGTTGTTTCGTGGATATTTCATCAGGTATATCATAACAACTTAACTGACCCACACTGAACGAAAAAAACCCCGTTGACCCGTTTCCCTTCTTGGATACAAAGTAACGTCCGTTGCTTCTTGATTCAATTAGTTACTTATGTTAAAATAAGAAATGTTAATTTTCAGAAACAAACAACATTATGTTACACCAATGAATCCTTAGTGATATTTTTGTTGTGTTACCAACGTGTATGTTTGGTTGCCTAAAATACAATCTACACTCATTTACAAACACAATGTATATTATGCTTTGTGTATCACATGACACACTCTTTTAGTTTTAAATACGATAAATGTTCAATCTAAATGTGTTATAGATTATACAGGGTGGCTCACCTATCTCCGCTCGAACCGTTGCTGCTAGACTAATGAAAATTGAGGACAAAATCTGAGTGGAAGTTATTGGACACTTAATGTGCTACTTTTTAAAATTATTTTCGAGTGTAGAGTGTACCATGAATCCAGGACACCAAATTTTGTCTCTTTTTAAATGGACCACCCTGTATATTCTTTCAATTTTAGAATCTGCTTCATGAAGGCTTCACAAATCATTTTTATTTTCAGGTATCAGATGCAATCAGATGCAACGTTGCAAGTTATTCACATTTTAATAAAATTTAACGAAAAATTATGGACGTGGAAAAATATTCAACAATACCTTATTATAAGAGATTAATGAAAGAATCTGCGTATGCAAGTGCTCTAGCAATGTGCACAATACACAATATTTTGTACACATTATTTTGAGTCATGTAGAATACACAGGATGTTCTGAAGCAATCATACAATTTTGCTATTTTCAAATGGCTAAAACTCATTTTTTTTTAAATGGCTAACTCATTTTTTTTTCAAATGGAACACCCAGTATTCTGAGTGATCATCTAATGAGCTATTCAATGGTAGCATATGAACTATAATCTAATAATACTTTTTAATAGGTAAATAACGATTATTCTCAATAAATTATAGTCATTTGAAAATAGCAAAATTCGATCGTTATGTGATACACAAAAATATACGGCTAATACGTGCAAAATGTATGTGGACAAGGGTTAAAAAAAAACACTATCGGTATAACACCATTGAGTAACGAGTATAGGCTGTTCACATTTCAAAGGCCCCCAAGACCACAGTTACCTCAAAAATATACGTGGCAACACTGTCCAGAGGAAAATGAAAAGTTGGGTTAGGTTTGGTCGCCTAATGTCAAAACCATAACGAACCCAAGAAAGTGCCACAGAAAACGGACTTATACTTTAATATTTTCAATGAAAAAAAAAACAGTAAAGCAATTTTTAATTGTTTGTTGAGCAAGTTTTCTTTTCACACAATGGCATTAATTTAAATTTGTGACAGCTAGATCTCATGCGTCAATTTGACAATGAAATTGTTTTAAGTTAATCCACAGACAACTTATATCTAGTTGTTAATTATAGTTAATCTTTAGTTACTCAAATCAACAGGTGGTGCACCTGTTACAATGCAATGAGAAAGCCTATAGGTGTAGTCCTGTACATATACTTTACATCTACCCTTTCAGGGTAATTTTTTTTTTAATATTCTCCAATGTGACTGTAAACTAGCACTAAAATAAGATGTTGGGAAGAGTTCTATTTTTGAATGTGCACGGTAATTGTTGCTGTTTAAATTAAATCTTTTTAATAAGTAACTACTGACCTTTTCTCTTTACCATTTAAGAGGATTCCAGTTAGTTTTTCTTGTTAAGATCCATGTTTTCTATTATTAAAATATAAGACAAATTCACAATGTGTGACAGAATGATTTGCATGAGGTACCAATAGGTAAAAATTAATACCACTTAGTGAAAAATAACAGTGGCGCCAAGTAGATGGATTATAGGAGGTTACTGATTTAAAAAAAAATTATGCTTATCATTTTTTCTCTAAAAATAAAGTATTAAAAACACGCGCTTTTATATTTTATACTTATTATTACTATATTTTGATACTTTGGCGAGCAACCCTAGTAACCAGTAAGCTCATTGGTTGCACAAAAAATCTATTTCAAAATAATTACTCGTACAATATGACAGCTACAACATTGTTTTGACTGTCAATTGCTAACCTAGGAATGCAAAGCCAAATTTTATATTCCTCAAAATTGCAAAAATCCTCTATAAGACGCACCCACTCGACTTTAATTCCGCGTATATGTAGCTATTTCACAGTTCACTTCACTGTTTATGAATTTTGCATGCAAAATGTTAACAACTTACCGAACTAACTCGAGCAGCCTCGGTGTTATGACATCATGACTTTGATCATGACTCGGTTATGACTGGTAATTACTGGTTGAACTGGTATTATTCGTTCTTTTGACTCGTTCTCATCCCGAATTCATTATCGTTGGTTGTTTTTATCATGATCAGTTTTAAAAAGAAGTATTTTAGATGTTATTATTAACATGTGTCTTCACACCGTATCGTTGCTCTTCATTGTTCTTGCCGCTCTCACATGTCATGGTTAGTATCTACGAAGTATCGTTCTTTGTTAAGATCCTGTTAGTCATCTTTGTAAACCAAACATCTAGCGAGATTATTTTTAAATAAAAGCTGCATTAATGTTTTACAATGTCAGACAATACATAGCCAAAAGTAAACATTTACACATTATCAATAGTAGCTTAACGAACTAGTGTATTAATAACTGCTAGTAATAATCGAGATAATTTCGAGATGGTAGGGATTATTAATCGCTTATTAATACACGAGATAGTTACAATACTTTTCAATCGAAATCAAAGCTTATAATTTATTTATTTGTCTGATTTTTGTTTATAAAAATCCATACTACAATGTAAAGAGGCCGTACGCCGTAACCTTTTCACGCACACACATATGC
The DNA here is from genome assembly GCA_951805005.1 of Othius punctulatus. Taxonomy (NCBI): domain Eukaryota; kingdom Metazoa; phylum Arthropoda; class Insecta; order Coleoptera; family Staphylinidae; genus Othius; species Othius punctulatus. The sequence continues at coordinate 43,569,700 of OX638145.1, read as the reverse complement.
AAACAAAGAAACAACACAAACATATAACCATAAAACAAAACTTATAAACATACAAAAACAAACATATAAACAAATACAAACAAACAAACAAATATACAAAGATACACACATGCAAACAAGTATACAAACATACACACAGGCAAACAAATATACAAACATACATACACATACAAACAAATATACAACACAAACCTACAAACACACAAATATGCAAACACACACACATACAAATATCACCAGTCAAACCAATGTTATCATTAATGTGTGCATATCGTTTACATTAATAAACGATTTTGTAAACTCATAAACACCCGGTCGATGGAAAATAATTTACTAGATTTAGCAAAAATTGGTGATACGAAGCTCATTAACCGTTGTTTACTCGGCAGCACATTGAGATCTTTAATTTATTGATGTTGCAGCTTCAATTCACGAGAACTTGAAGTACTTTGAGATACTGCACGCTGACCACCTGGAACACAAAATCGTCAAGCGTGGACTAAAAGACAGCACCCACCCGTTTAACAAAATAAACGAAGTGTCTTTTTCGACGCTTGGCCGAAAATTCAGGGTGATCCTGACCCCTAAGCAGGGTGTATTGCATTCAAACTTCAAAGCATACGCTGTGGATGGGGAGGGAAAAGAAACCAGTGTGCATTTGGGTAAATTTATGTAATTGATTTGAATATTTTGAATAAATACATAACAAAAGAAAACACCTGCTTATGTGCATTTTGGGAAACTCTTCTGTCTGTTGGGATCCGCTTGATATAGTCATTATTACAGATCACAACCAGTTCTACGATGGTCGAGTTTTTGGAGAAGTTAATTCCCATGCGAGCATACATATTGACGATGGTGTAATAACTGGCACGATATACTTACCTGATGAGACATATCATATTGAGGTAATGTTTACAAAACCACAAATTAATATGTACTTTTGGATGCAATACCACTTTCAATATTTCTGTTGGGCAATTACGTTGCTCGAGGCTGGTAAAGCTAATGCTGCCGGAATAGACTAACACACATGGATGACCCCACTGAAAGTGTTTTCTATTTACGAGCCCTTAAAAACTACTTATTGGCACAAAATCAAATTCATTTATAAATCAGTTATTTGACAATTTATTTATTTTTTCTGATATTTTTAACGCACTCTACCGCTTAAGCCCAATCCAGTTAATATACAGATCAGTGGTGGCAACTAAATATTGGGACATGGCATGAATTTTTATTTCTTAAATGGATATTTTTAATGTAGTCCCAGTTTACACGTCTTTTTCAAGGTTCAAGGTTCAAAGTCAACTGATCGAATGATAACATACAAAATTAAATGACAATTTTTTAAAATTTTAAATGAGTGACAACAGGGTGATGACATTTACATTTTCCAAACAAAATAAACAAATTATTTTATTTTAACGGTTCTCCGTAAATAGTAATCAGGAAATGCAAATAAAAAAATATGCAAATAATTAAATGGTCATTATATGAAATAGTATATCATTTTTCAGCCATCTTGGCGCCACCTCCCAGATGTTGACTATCGCTCTATGATCACCTACAAGTCGTCAGACATAAAGTTCAGTTGGGACTCGTTGGATAACGGTTCAGATCATGTCCTCCCTAAAACATGTGGATATGTCAAGGAAGGTATGGAATTGGAAGCTGACGAAGATGAGGAAGGTAGCCCGTGGACAAGTGAGGTCCACAGAGAGAAGCGACAAATCGATCAGTACACTCCCACACAAACAAGGTGCCCTCTGCTGTTAGTGGCAGATTACCGTTTCTTCCAGGAGATGGGCGGCAGTAACACCAAGATGACGATCAATTATTTGGTAACTATTATTTCAGCGGTGACAAATGTGACAAAATTTGTCCAAATACTGTACTGTTCTTAGATTGGTTTAATTGATCGTGTCCATAAAATTTATAACGAAACCACATGGCAATATAGTCAAGAGGCGGATGGTTTCAAAGGCATGGGATTCGTTATTAAAAAGATTGTTGTCCATAGCGAGCCGACTCGTGTCAGAGCAGGTGAGGTCCATTACAACATGGTGCGCGAGAAATGGGATGTGCAGAACTTACTAGAGGTGAGCAATAAGCTGTGTAATAGATCTAATTATTATTTTACCATTAATTTTCTCCTAGTCTGGTCTAACATGTTGAATCTCTAATGCTGGTGTTTTTGTTGGTTTACAAATAGGTCTTCAGCAGAGAGTACAGCCACAAATACTTCTGCCTGGCACACCTCTTTACTAACTTGGAATTCGAAGTCGGCATCCTAGGTCTTGCCTATCTCAGTTCTCCTCGGAGAAACTCTGTCGGCGGCATATGCACGCCAGGTGAAACGATCCTTCTTAGTGTTTTTTTGTTAACTGTAATAGTATATTTCCTCATAGACAATGTACTTCTATTTTGTTTGCAATGCCTGAACAATGAATGGAAATTATTGTATTGTGTTCATTGATTTGCACCACACATCCGGTCTAATATAACAAATTGCTTCCCTTAAGCTTCATTCTGTTATGATTTATTACGTATTATGTGAATGCTGTCCTACAATTATGTAGCTACAATTTTATTTTCTACAACATTCCTCTGGAGATGTGGCAAAATATATTTCATTGGCTTTTTGAATATATAAATCAGTGGTTCTCAGTCTATCTGTATTCAAGGTTTATTGAAAGATAAAGTTTATTGAAAAGACAAAAAAAGATTCACGCAATAATCGTGTTAATCAGGAGATTTTAATGTATTCAAAGTTGTTACTAAAAAGTGGTTGTAAACAGATTAAAAAGCTCTACCGAAATAAAAAATAAAAAATGTAGGTTGTCATTTCAATTAAAAAAAACATGAATGACGTCATAACTTTTAAAATTTTGTTTTATTAAATCGGAAAAAAATATTTTCATATGCGCAGTAATTTGCATCGCTATCTCCCTTTAAGAATTTTTCTCTCATACACATTAACGGAGTTACCGAATTTATCCGCTACTTAATTTCCACACTGTATAGGTATATGACAATAGGTGCTTTCCTTTTAGACAGAATCTCAGCTCATTTTAAGATATAACCCCTCCCTTTTTTTTATGTTTGCGAGATAATGGTTTCAAGAGATATGCCCAAAAAGTTATGTGGGAAATTTGCAATCGTTGTAAGATAGTTTGATAGTTAAAGGTTTCTAATTTTCACATAACAAGCAATGCCAATTTGAATTTGACAGTTCTTACTCACTTCATACTCTGTTAACTTGTGATAGGAAAGCACCTTATATAAGTTTTCTCAAACGTTATTTCAACTTTTTAGCATATTTAAAAAAAATTATTATGAAAATCCATTGACCGGGCAATTTACGGATTTTGTGTAATTTTTGCTGGTTTTTTGTTGAAGAAGTTTCTATCTTTTCGTGCAATGGCAATAATTTATTTATTTTGTGCCAACTTGAATCGCCTTTAGTTACTATTGATTGAAATCTAAGAATATTTATTGTTTTGCTAACATAAATCAACAGGTGGGCCTTTGAAATGCATCTCTATAGTGGAATAGAAATTGAAAATTTGTTCAACCTGCTGTTATTCATATTATAATAAACTGAATATATTTTGCCACATAATACTATAAATTAAAAGCATGTGGTGTGGGTCATTTAACTGAAAACGGCATTTTTACTTTCTCCATAGATATAGGTATAGAAAAGTAAGGTTTTCGTGTTTTTTTTTAAATTTGATAAACCACCCGGTAACTATTCAAGCCATATGTGAAAAATATTTGTAGCCTGTGTTTTTTCATTTTTTAAAGTCGGTAACCAAATCTAATAACTTTAGTGACTTTTTTCTTGTTTTACTAATTTCCATAAAGGAAAACTTTTGCATTGTAAAATGAACATTAATGAGATTATGTTGAAATGTCAATATATGTTATATTTTCATCTTTATCGAGTTATGCCTACAATTTCTTATTACACATATTAATTACACGAATATTATTAAAAATGATAAAATCATAGTATGTAATAGCAATTGAGAAGATTGCAGTTAATATTAATTTCAATATAAATTTTTCATATAAATGAATGTATGGAGAAAGTTATGTGCCACCCACATTAGATTTTTAATTAGTTCACTTATTGCAAATTGCCAGGCACATATCATTTGCTATTAATTACCATATGTGTTGCTTCCAGAAAATTCAGTTCAGTGGAAAATTAATTCAACATTTTTCAGAATACTTTAAGAATGGGTACACTTTGTACCTCAATTCTGGATTGAGTTCTAGCCGCAATCATTATGGACGAGTCATTACTCGAGAGGCGGATTTGGTTACTGCACGTGAGTTTGGGCATAACTGGGGTTCTGAACTTGATCCTAATATACCTGAATGTTCTCCAAACGCGAGCCAAGGGGGCTCTTACCTTATGTACACATACAGCGTCAGCGGATATGATGTTAACAACAAAGTGAGTAGTTTTGGATAAATATACCCTAATACATTGAGCCACCGAAAATACAGGCCTTATACAGCATAAAGCAACTCTTAAGGTGAGCCCCTGTGGGGACAGTTGGGGACAGTATTTAAAATACATTGAGCGGGTTACATCTTCAGTATTGAAAAGTATGTGGATCCATCTTGAATTATGACGTAATGGGACTATCTTTATGCACTCTCAAGTGTAGGGTAATAAATCCTTTTTGTTTTAATGAATTTTCAGTGTTCCTTGTATTTTGGTAACAGCTGAACCCAACATGCTTGTAGGCCCATTAGGTAAATAATAACTTGAGTGGTCTACGATTTACGACGTGCGAGAGACATCATCCCATATAGGCTACAGATAATATTCAAAAAAAGAATTTTGCACAGTTGTTTGTTATTCGTGTAGCAAAGCGAACATGTCCTCAAATTCACTAGTTCTTGCAAGTGCTGCATTCACTGTTTTGTACAATTTGATAAAAATAAAGGAAAATACACGTATCAGAAGAATCTGGATGTCCAAGCTGGATCGAAACAGAAATGATAATTTTTCCGATATATCACCCGATTTAAAATTATCCAGCTGACAGTTTAAAAACTTTTTTCGATTGTGTTCGAGTGATTTTGTTGACAAATTAACAGTACGAGCGAGCATTGTCGTGTTTTGGATACAATTATTGCATACAATGAACAACAAATTTCCCAAAAACCCATACCGATCCTCATAAATCTCCAGGTTTACAATGGAACCCTTATTTGTCAAAAAACGGCTATCAACGCTAGGGGGGCTGTTTATGACGTATTGGAATTGAAGCCTCTAGCTTATTTTGTGAAGACACCAGGCGAAGATATTTTTATCACAACAAGTGTATTAATAGAAAATATACAAGTTAAATTACCACGAAATTTAATTTAATAACTTTACATAAAATATCTAAATAGGTAAATTAAATAACTAAATTATAATATTGTATCGCATAAATTAATTTGCAGTGTACTGTAAATAAACAAGGCTGATAAATTTGGGCCCCACAGAGATAAATCAGGGTATTTATTGATGTGTTGACAGATATATTACGGAACTCCCAATTCCATTGAGATATTGTGACATTAACGGTGTTGCGAACACTTATCTTGTATGCAAGAGGTCTACACCGATTCAGAATGTTTGTAAACGTTTTGTCTGGCTGCACATTTAGAATGCTGAAAGTTATTTCTATTTTAATAAAGCCTACTATGATATAACAACAAATAAATTGAATAATACATCATACGTTAATTATAACATGTGCCTTAGTAGGTGAAACAAGAAGCTTTTTTTTTAAAAAATGTTGTTAGCTTTGAATCAAAGAAAAATACAAATTTATTTCAATAAAACGGAATTTATATAGAATATCGCTTGTAGTGCAAAAACCAAGAGAGGTAGAAAAATAGCACACCATTTTTTTTTGTGAAACAAAATTGTGAATAAAAAAATATTGAATATAAAGAATATTCAAGCATTCAGAAACCTACTTTTCAACTATCGTGTGCTGTGATATCTTAAAAAAAGAGCACTTATTGATATTCGCCTTGCAACTACCACTTAAAATTAATCGAGATTTACTACGGACAATTGAAAATTTTAAGGTATCCACATAAACTGTAAATTAGATTAAAATAAATGACTTTTTCATCTCCTGATTATTGTTAAACTTAATATGCACCAGCTTCTTCATTCATACTAATTTATATTTTATTTCAGTGTTTCTCACCTTGCAGTTTAAGATCAATAGGAAAAGTTCTGTTGGCTAAATCTGGTCGCTGCTTCTCTGAACCGGAGAAAAGTTTCTGTGGCAATTTAAGAGTGGAAGGAGATGAAGAGTGCGATGCAGGGCTTCTAGGAACAGAGGATAACGATGCATGTTGTGATGAAGACTGCAAGCTGCGTAGATCACAAGGAGCTGTGTGCAGGTACAACTTAAATTACATAATGGTTCTTCACCCAGCCAATTTTATATGAAATTTTTTAGCGACAAAAATTCACCTTGCTGCCAAAACTGCCAGTACATGCAGAAGGGGGTGAAATGTAGAGAGGCGCCGTATGCGACTTGTGAGCAGGAATCCCGGTGCACAGGCACCCAAGCGGAATGCCCCAGAACTCTGATGCCCGATGGTACTGGCTGTCAGGAAAAAGGGAAGTGCAGGAGTGGCAAGTGCACATCTTATTGCGAAACTCAAGGTTTGCAAAGCTGCATGTGTGATATAAGTAAGTTCAGAATCAAACCTTATAATATACAAATCTACCGATGTTGATGTGTTTTAGTTGAAAATGCTTGCAAGCGTTGTTGTCTTACGAGCATGAATAAAACATGTTTGCCGGTGGAGCGAGCTGATATCCTTCCTGATGGCACACCATGCATTCAAGGATTTTGTAATAAGGTTCGATTTTTTAGTTAGTTAAATCTTCATTTCCGTTCACATAGGTATTACCAATATGGAAAACAAAAATGTTACATGTACATCGTTGTTTGATCCATTACATTTACCTTAATCAGTAGAACGTCAACTCTTTGGTTGTAGGGTAACTGCGAGAAGTTTGGATTCACGAGTCAAGATTTCGAGGAAAAGAGGGCCGGAGAGGGCCGAAAGGTCTTTGGAGCCCTGATGCAAAACATAATTGCCGCCCTATTTTTTATTTTTAGGTTTTATTGAACCATACACACATTCATGACAGTAACAAATACTTCACTTATTTTATTTTTTCTCCTTTTACAGTGCTAAATTTAGTTATAATTTTAGAAATATTTAATGTCAATTTAATGTTGAAAATAAAAATATTTCCCACAAGAGTTAGAATTTTCTTAAAATTCGTTCAAAAAACATGACCAACTTTACTGAACTTCAAAAATCATTAAAGAAATCCATAAAGTTCATATATATATATATACAGGGTGTAACAGAAATACGTGTGTTAATTTTAAACATTTGTATAACTCGTTATATAAAACATTTTTTCTATATGGTTTCTTTCAAAATTTGCAGGTTTTTTAAATATTTTTTTGCCCCCTAATTTTGACCGAACGAGCCGTTCTCAGGTACTGTCACTATAATTGTCAAGTGAAGTTTATTTCAAAATGCCAAATTTTTCTAATAAAGAATTAACAGATAATGTGTTGGTATATGGCCGAGCTTTTGGAAATGCCGCAGAAGCCCGAAGATTGTACAGTGCATAATATCTTAAATGTGTTTTGATTAACAAGCAATGATGTACCTTTATGACACCGTTGCCATCACAACAAAATATTTTATCGCTGCACACCTTTAACCATAGGCGGGTACGCGTTTTAGTAGATAAACTAGAACATATTTTAAATCAGTTTAACGTTGCTTTTTGAAAAAAAAAACATATAGAAAAAATGTTTTATTTTACGAGTTCTACCAATGCTTAAAATTAACACACGTATTTCTGTTACACCCTGTATAGTCTGTTCCATTTTTATTTTTAACTAAGTTGGCTCTGTTAGAGTGACAGTATTGTTAGCCAATGTAAAAAGTCAGTAGACTTTAAAAAATATTTATTATACAGGGTCCTGCAACAGTGCGTCGGGCTTTCCTAGCGCCTTTCCCGTGAGAGGTAGAAAAAAATGTATCGTACAAAAAGTTATTAGTTTAAAAATCTTTATGCTGTAAAATTATTTTCAAACATACAGGGTGTCCCAATTTTGCGGAATAACAAAATCAAACATTTTTTAAATAGAACACCCTGTATTTATTCAAGTTTTCTGATGACATTTTTCAACCTCTACAATCTTGTCTATTTAGTTTTGGATTATGTTACAGTGTTACCAATTTACATTTTTTTTTTTCAAAATATGCAAGCAAGCTCAACTTTAAAAAGTCGCAACGACCTCATTTTTTTAAGGTAAGAATAAGTTTTAGCAATAATCGCAGTATGGTTAATAGGCAAGCTTTTTGTAATGAAAAATTTGAATTTAGTAATACCAAAAAAATGCCAAACTTTGCAAATTTCAAAGCGGTATAACCATTTTTTTTTAAATGGAATGCCCCCCATTTTGTCATTATTCGGTAGGTCTTTTTCTTCTCTTATTTTTTAATTTGATGGTGCATATCTTATGTCTGAACCCTATGGTTGTTGAGATATTCAATATTTTTCACAAAAGTAACCATTTAATTACATTTCGATGCACTGAAGTAGGTCATTCAAAGGTGTTTCCAGAAAAATAATTCCAATTTAAAGTTGCAATGCGTAGGTTAAAGTTGCAATGCGCAATGCGTATATTCTACCAAAAAAAAAAAAAAAAACAATTTTTTTAACAAATTTAAATTTAAAATGTTGCACAAAAGATATAAAAACTCGCTCCTTTCCACACATTCCATTCAATTCCGCGCACACGCACAACCCGGCACGCAATTCCATAAGATTGCCCACTTCCCATGTGACTCGTTTAATAAAATATTCATTATACTACATTTTTTGTTTATCTTAGTTTCAAATAATTGATTAATTCTATATCTTTAAATAATTTTTTGTTTTGGCGCCCTCTTGTGTTAGCGCCCTGATGTTTAGCATACTTTTCTTACAGCCTTCCCCCGACCCTGGTGGAGATTCTGGGACATAATCGAGGATATAATACCAAAAAGGTGCTGCTGTTCCTACGAGATATTGTAGGAACTGTGGTTATAAGTTATGTGGACCGAAGGGTAAGGACAGAGTAGTACAAGCACAGGGACTGGAGGTGCAAGTTGACCTCATGACCCTCCATACTTGTACCACTTAGCCACACACAATTAATGTTAGTTAATAATTATAATTAGTTGAAAAGAAATTTTTCAGAATAACACTTGAAAACTAATATTTCTGCAAAAATCTGAATATCCAAAATGTTCATGATCACAACACTTTCTTATTAAGTAACCAATCACATTGAAAGGTCAAATTACATAAAAAGTTGGTGTTAGAATTAATTTCAATATCAATTACCAAATGAATTAATATATAAAGAAAAATTAAGTACAAATATACATTGTATATTAAGGAATTTGCTTTAAATACAATACAAAAACATAAATTTAATATTTTGTGATACATAGAAAAAATAAGAAATTAGCTACTTAAAACATACATTAGGTTCCTTATATAAATAGTAAAAATAGTAGAGAGAAAAGTTTGATCACTTAAACGAGTGGATAACTTGCTTGTGTAGCAACTCCACAGTTATTGTCCCTGTTTCTGGCCATCTTCACATACCCGGCATCACCCCAGGAACTACCCCAAGAATTTTTAACAATCCAATAATCCTGTCCGTCCTCGCTTGTACCATAACCAACTAGAAGAACTCCATGATCCAGTGCCTCAGAGCTGCACTGAGGATCATAATACACTCCCTCAGAATACAATTGGAATGACTCATGGCTAGCGTCAATTGCAATCGAAATGGGGCCTACGGTGGCAACTGCGGCCATCAACTTTTCTTCGTCACCAGACGGAATATCTACAAACCCACGATCAGTTGCTCCAGAATTTCTGGGACTGTAGCGACACTTGTCATCTTCTGCTTCATAGGGGTAGGAATCTTCAGTATCAAGGCCGTGATTGTCCTTAATGTATTTGAACGCATTGTCCATCAGACCACCATTACAGCCATTGTTTCCGTACTTTGTTGAGCAATCTATAAGGTTCTGTTCACTGAGAGAAACCAATTTTCCTGTTTTGCGGAAGTGCTGACCTTCAAGGGCACCAGTCTAAAATCATCAAAAACATGTATACATGTAACAAAAATATTTCCACACTAATAATTGGGATTTTAATCAGAATTGTCGGAATATTATTCTCTCAACGATCGTTTCAGTTTATTGAAAAGCAGTTTGTTGGGCCCAAGTATGATCAGCTCTTTTTTAAAGATTCACCACTTGTTTTATGTTGGTCAAAACAAAAATCACTACATATTGAAGCCAAACTTTAACCAAAATTTGTTGAGTTTTGTTTCTTAACTAATCTTAATGAAGTATGTGCACACTAATATTGTTCTGTATGAATTTTTTTCCCAATAGCGTATTTGCCATTTGTACTATTTATTCAGAGTTTCCAATACATACCGCACTAAAGCTCCAGCAGGATCCACAGTGGCCCTGATCCTTAACAGGTGTGACTGCGTCCTGATCTCTCCAGTCGACGCTGTCTGGCAACTTTACATTAGCTGGGCTGATGAAAGTAATCGCTTCTTCCACATTGTTGTAGACCTGCTCACCATTCTCTTTGACACCAGTGCGGTTGAAGCCATTTACAGTGTGGATGAACTCATGATGCAACATATCTGCCCATTTGTTCACCTTCAATTTGTACGAGACCAGGCCTAGCTCATAGAGCTGATTATGTTTGGCCACCTTATGCGCGTTCTCCATATAAATCTTCATGCGGAATCTTTCCTCAGTTTCGCTGGCATACTTCTTTTTGTGTGCCAACTGGAAAATACATATGTTGAAATATTGTCCATTGATGTCATATAAATACAAGAAAATCATAGAGTCTATTTGGTTTTTATTGTCAAATACCTCTCAAGTTAACAATAGAGAAAAATTTGGAATAGGAATTTTGAAGGGTATGGTACACCCAAGTAGTCCTAAACATCAACATGACGTTTCTCCACAATGCTATAATTTTGAATATATAGGTGATTTACATTAAAACGGTGGCACATTTACGTACTCTTGTAGATCGGTCCAATCAACTGTTCTCATAGATGTTTGTTGTGCTACAGTGTGCGATTCGTATCAAATTCGTCGACTTCTGCTGTTTATCATACAGTTATCAATCTCGTGGTTATGGTTTAACATCAATAATGGCAAAATATAAAAGGGTTTGCACTGTATTCGGCTCCTATTGCAACAAAAATTTGCTCAGGCAAGAACTAGATATATATGGTTATACAGAGTATTGAAAGAACAAGCAATCTGGAAAAATGGGTTCAAGAGCACATCAATAATGGCAAAATATAAAAGGGTTTGCACTGTATTCGGCTCCTATTGCAACAAAAATTTGCTCAGGCAAGAACTAGATATATATGGTTATACAGAGTATTGAAAGAACAAGCAATCTGGAAAAATGGGTTCAAGAGCACTGTTAATGCGGATTGTAAGTTTCCAATCAAGATCTGGTAAGGTTTAAGAAAACTTTCAATTCATCATTGATGCAAACTATGTCATTGAATTGATAGTGCCATGTGATCCGATAATTAGCTTATCAAGTTATTGAAAGTTATTTGTGGAAATAAGTTAGTTTACCCTAAAAAATTGGGAAGTCATTATGAACGATGACGCCAGTTTTAAATTTATAGTAATTTATTTTAAAATATTATCATTTTTGAATCAAAAATGCAGTAGTGGAATAATGATATACTAAACATAATCCGTCAACAAACTGATAATGTATATGATTACAAACTTTTAAAATGTACTATCAAAGAAACCCAATATTAGCAAATAATATTTCTTGGTATCAAAATCATAACACCAAAGGTCAAAGAATAAATGCCAATTATATGATAAGGAAGTGAAATAAGTTGCTACAGAGATTTTAGAGTACGAATACACACGTCACCAAAACATCAACTGGCTGATATAATTAGAGCTGGCGTAGCATGCAATCAACATGTTTTTTCCACTCACAACTAGAATCATTCAAGGTTAATGAAAATATTTATTGCATACAAAAATTTGTAGCAGAATAAATATATATTTTTTTATTTTCTTTTCTTAATACTTAGAACTTCTGGAATAAATTAACATGAGTTTACAAAGAGAAAATACGTAATGCGTCATAAACAGTAAAAAGGCCGCAAAAACAATATTTCCACAACAAAATAATTCAGCAGGTTAGGTTACTTCTTATTAAATATGAGCATTCTCTCTAGTCGCAATAGATCAAGCTTAAAAGAATAAATTGAAGGTATTTTTAAGATAATGGCATTGAACAGAATTAACCTTCAGTGTCTATAATTATTAGTTGGGTATTTCCAAAGCAATGATGCAATTAATTATATAATTGCTTTATAATAAAAGGCTAATCAACTATTATGTGTTATGAACTTTGATGTACTGTTGATATCAAGACATTGTATTCTAACTTAAGACAATATTATTTTATTATTTATTTATTCTAGGTTTTCAATTAATCATCGTATTTGCATACCTTGAACGATCCCCATTGTTCAGCGACAAGATCGAAGAAGGAAACTGCTTGTGCAACACTGCACAAAGCAGCTAGTAAGATGTAGAGCTTCATTCCCTCCGTTTATCTGCAACAAGCAGTAGGTATATATACACAAGTAAAGTAATAGGCGGAAAGATCTCCGGTTGCTAGCCTAACAAAGATTTTTTGCACATATTCCGGAATACTCCGGAACAACAATGACGCCACTACAAACTGAATTTTTCAGGAGAGACGAAAAAGGATTGTTAATTAGTGAGTTTTGAAGAAGTGAATACATTTTATTTGTAATAATTTTAATGTAAAATAGTAACATTAAAATGATTACCAATAAAATGTATTCACTTCTTAATTACTCCATAATTAACAATAGTTTTTCGTCTTTCCTGAAAAAAATCATCGGTTTGCAGTTGGGTCATTGTTGTTCTGAAATGGCGATATACTCTGTTCACATATCAAAGATCCATTTACCTCGTAACTATATGTGGCTAGCTGACTACGAGAAAATGGAAAATTGGGTTAGGTTTTCTTGTCTAATGTCAAAACCATAACAACTTTAATTCCATAAAGTGCGAGAGAAGACAGAAACTTTAATAGTCTCAGTGAAGAAAATCAGTAAACCAATTTATAATTTTTTATTAAGCAAGGCTTTCTTTTTCGTGAAATGGCATCAATTTAAATTTTTTGATAATGGCCACTCATACATCAATTTAACAATTAAATGGTAAAAAGTTTTGTTTAACCAATATTCCTTTTTTACATGTCGGATGTCTAGAAAAGACCATATGATAATCATGTTGGTTTCTTGGATTTTATTTTCTTCAGTTGGTACTATTCAGAGGCGGTTGGGTAATTTCAACGGGGTCAAATAACATAACCATCAAATATTGGGAATCAAATAAAAACAGGATTGAAGAGAATATCTCCATGATCTGTTTCGGTTATGAGTTGCACTCTTAAAATGGGCCATTAGGATGTAAGCTATCTTGTTCTGGTGTAAACATTTTGGGATAGTCTAGAAGACGGTTTTTTATAATGCATCGGCATGCATTGACGGCCAAACTGCTAAAACGTCAGTCTTGACGTAATTGGAAACTTCAGAGTGCTAGCAACATAATTTGCGTACATGTTTTCGAGACACCAAGTATAACCCTGTACTTTTAGTCATACACAGTTTTTCGTGGAACATATCCACTGTGTAAATCTAATGAGGGATGGGTGTATATTCGATTCTTTAAATACTGTCGTGTCACAAAGGAAACATGTAAAAATAAGTTTTTCTTTGTTTTGTTGTACCAATGACAACACAATAAACTAATATCATGAAATGGACTTTGAATCTATGTCATGCACTAGATAACAAAATTCTCTAATCTAATCATTTGAAAACATGCAGAAATAAGCAACAAAGAAAATTTGAATCTGCAAAATTTTTGCTGATGTAAATGTTCAAGATACGATAACATGCAAACCAGGCGCAATAAAAAAAATTGGCACAAACAAAGGAAACGCGTGAACTAACTATTTAAAATCGTAATAACTATTTCAAGGCGAATAACGTTGTAGTACTTACATGTTAAGTAATCTATTGATTGTGTGCTTTTTCACTCTGTCGTATTAAAACTGGAACTGGATTTGGTCGAACTGCATGCGAGATCGACGGTTGGACTTTATCTGAGCGAGCTCTTTGCTGAGTTTGGGCCGTTTGAGCTTCCTTGTCCGTTTGTTTTTGTGTTCATTCCTTGAAAATCATATGACCGTGGCGTGGTGAGTCACAATCCCCACCATACGTCCGTTTGATTGTCTACAAACTGCAGACTCAATTCAATCACTAATTCGCACCAGTGGCGTACTGTATACGAATGTACAAAATGTCTAATGTGCTATCTACTTGTATAATTACATGTACTAAAATATCAGTTCTCAACTCGAAATTATTCCACTTTATAAAAAAATAATATTTTCAAACCTTGATATCATTGATATAATCAAAAATTTCAAAATGAATAGTTTTTCTCCTGTCATGCAAATATATAGGGTGTCCCACAATAGGATGTACTTTACTTAAGTACGTGTTACTGACTCTATTTAAGTCGAAAACTTGAAATTAACATATTGGCGCTTTCGGGACAATTTCTCCTACAGCCCATTTGTTTTATGACGTGTGTAACCATTAGGAACATTTCATAACTGCGATTAGCTGAATAGTCTATTTTGCTTTGACCTTTCTTTACACATTTAATACATTTACACATTTAATATTTACATATTTATAGAAGAATTACAGATATTATTTGAAACTTATAAATAAGTAGAATACCGAGTACCGATACTGAGTTTGGAAGAACAAAAGAAATCGTGTTAATTGTGGGTGACAACTATAAAGCGCACCGGGAAGCAGCTAAAATGTTCAAAATGTTCAATAACAGTCATCTAGGCAAAAATGTACACAAATACTACAGCAATGAAATTTTTGAAAAAAAATCAAAAGCTATGGAGAAATATATTCAGTAACAAACGTCGCTGCAAGTGATGAAACAGCTTTAAATGTAATCTTATCTACAATAGAACATCCTAAATATTCGCTGCGTAAAAGGGCATCATTGTTTCCTATCATTCTACTTCAAATTCGAATGTTTTAATTTATTTTTTCAGAAAGCAAAAGTTTTATAGAGCGCATTTTTTCTGAATAATATACAGATGAATTATAAATAGAAAACGGGAAATTTCAAAAACATTGCCCGTGTTTTTTCACTTTTGTCATAGTTTGAAACTGTTTTTTAGAAATAGGTTAGAATTATTTGACGGTATATAACTACATGATTGCGCTGCTATTTCGGTTCAATGGTGCATTGTAAAAGTTAGTGTAAATTATTAGACTTTTTTTGGTACTGGTACTGGCCACTAGACAATTAATTGGCAAATACTTATAACCAAATTTACGTTAGGAAAAAAAATATTTCCCGTTTTTACTTAATTCAGCTGGTACGTCGCGTCCAAAAAAAGTGGGACAAATTTTGAGTGAATTTGTCCCAAATTAAGCTGTGTAATCAAGTTATTCCTCTCTGCAAAGAAAAATCAAGTAACATGTTATTGTCATTGTGACATACCTACATGTCATGTAACTTAATAAATCGCCATATTTTGGAATGGCCCCTTAAGTTAGTGCTTTTAATAAAGCAAGAATAATAGAGAAATTGAAAATGGATGGTCTATCAGGCAAGTTACATTTTTGTTTTGACATCTTCAGCTAAACCAGCTTCACACTAGGCAAATAACTGTTCCACTTTTTTATGGCCGCGACCGTACTTTCTTGAGCAAAATTCATATTTTCTGACAAACTCTGCACATGACTAAAAAAAAAAGACATCTGATGGTTGCATTTTAAGTTTTGGACCATGCAGAACTTTTTAAAGGAATACATTTTTTTATATGATACTAATAATAAAGTTTTCCATATGCCGCCAACTTAAGTAGACACACTGTATCGTTGTGAATGTATTTGCACTTGGCCCAGTGATAAGGTAATATTGATATTGCTTGTTGTTATCCCCTAACAACATTTCATGGTATATTATCATGCATTGTCGTTCACATTTAGTACATTGGAGTACTTATTAAGCGTTTAATTGTGGACCTAATGATGCTATTATTGATTTTATAAATATAAATACTCTTTATCAACAATCAATTAATGTCAATCTTTATGATGTTCACTTTAAGATTGTAATGACGTATATTGCTGCACTAGTGCGGTAAACTTTGCCGCAATAATTTAAGCTACACGATTACATATGAGAAAATATGAGAAGTTGCAACTATTACCTACAAATAAAAAGATATAGACGTTTCAGAGTTGTTTTTATGCGATGTTTTCCTTATTATTTTTCCACTTTCTCTCTACTTTTTTGCTTTTTACAGTATAATAACGTGATTTAGAAGATGTATTAGAAAATTAATTAAATGTTCAAAAACAAATTCTACTTGCAAGGTTTGTATATTTTTAATAAATTTTCCCTAATTTCCATAAATCTTCTGTAATTTCAATAAATTCTACCATTCTACCAACTACCAACTCAAACCAAAATTCTACCAACCTAAATTTGCTAGCGTTATATTATGATACAGGTAAAAGTATATCCGGCCCGCCCAGAATTAACAAAATTCCTGTGGTCTTCTGCCAAAAAAGGGGGAATTCTGAATTACTACATAATCTTCACCTCAAATGCAGGAACTTTAAAAATTAAATTATATCTATTAGGTATAATATGAATCAGCCTTTTCAATCAGTCATTTATGTGGATAGTTAGGCAGTAGAATCACAGTAGAATACCTAAATTGTTACATTAACTTTTGTTTTACGGTATTTTGATCCGGCTTGATTAATTGAAATGGGAAGGTGTAATAAAAGTTGTTAAGTTTTGTATTTCGAAAACCTTTGAGTGTCGGACCTGGGTTTATTAGAATTTGTGTTTTCTTTTGATCTCTACCATCACTGTCAAAGCGTGTAAAGTTTTATATTAACACCCTGAATATCAAATATATTTTAAAAGGGCGACTTCAAGTTTGATTACTAATCTATACAACAGATGGCTCATGAAGTACTGGAATAATAAATGAATTCTTAGTATCTGAAAACATCCGCTAGAGCAGATTTGGTTAATTCTGCATTTGCCAGGTAGGTCGCGCAGCTTCACGCAGAACGGTAACGATATACAGTCGATGTATTTCGTTAGTACTCGTTACATGGTTGCATGGTTACAGTGTTGTAGTTGTTGGTACGGCCTTGTTTTTTTGTTGGCGTATCAAGTTTCCACCTGTAACATGGGTCGAGCACGCTCGAGTAAAAATAAGTCAAACCACCCAAAAAGAGGCCAAAATTCAGCATATATCATATATATATATATATATATATATATATATATATATATATATATATATATATATATATATATATATATATATATATATATATATATATATATATATATATATATATATATATATATCAACTTTTGATATAATCGTTACATTTTTTCTTACGACAGTCCGTAAACTAAGTTTTTACGTACTGTTCACAGTGCGTAAAGTGATACTTTTTAGAACAAGCTTCTGATATTTTAAATACATTCTGGACGCTTTGTTGCTTTGATTGTATGTTTTGAAAATTTTCAATCTCCACAAAACTTTTTGGCAGTTTCTTGAACCCCATTGAAACTTATCATACACTTCCTGACAAAATTAAGGGACCACTAGTAAAATATAAAATAAATTTAAAACATGATAACGAAATTTAATGAATCAAATAAATATATAAATCCAAGTGTTTCCTCACAGTTTAGTTGACTTAAGAGCTATTAAAATTAACAAACTATACTTTTACTTACTTGTAGAAGTAGAAGAAACATAAAGCACGCTTTATTAATTAAATATGTTAAAAATGTGAGTCAACAATTATAGCTTTTTGTTGATTTTTCGTTTCCTAGCAGATACTGTCCTGATATTGTTAATTGTTTCATAGCATACTATTTGAATAGTGCTTAATAAACGTCAATTTATGACAAGTGCAAAATCTATTCAAAAGAACTTGTAATTTGGAAAAGTTATTTCAAGTTTATTTGGTGGTCCCTTAATTTTGTCCGGAAGTGTATTTTATTGAAAATGCTGAAATTTTTGCTTATTTATTTATACGTTGTGTTCATTACTTTGATAATATGATTAAGTTTTCTGGAACTATAAAATTTTCCGGTTATCCATTAAGTTTATGATATTTACTATAATGTTCACAATTTCAAAACCTTCTCATTCTTTTGATATTTTGATTATTTTTTGAATATGTATTAAATCTATCTAAATATTCAGGTTTATTTATATTACAATACCATTACAATTACAATTTGCTAAAAATAGTTGAAATATTTTTTAATTTAATATTGCCAAATATAAAAATAAACTGTTTCAATTTTAGTTTTTTTTAAATTTTGATAATCATTTATTAACTGTATCAGATTTTCGTGTGCGTTGTGCCCATTTTTGAAAATTTACTGAATTTCAGAAATTAATCTTGCAGAGCTTTTATAGAATTTTTTAAAACATTTAAACAATTAAATTCTCGTCAATTCTTCGTAAATTGACACATTTGTTAGTTTAAATAAGCTTCTGATATTTTGAATAACATTCTGGACGTTTTGTTGCTCTAATTGCATGTTTTGAAAATATCCACAAAACTTTTTTTCAGGTTCTTCAACCCCATTGAAACTCATCATATTTAATAATAATAATTATTATTATTATAATAATAATAATAATAATAATAATTTATTAGTGCTAGTACAGAAATGTTTACACAGGTCAAAAAAATACACTTAAACACATACAAACTGTAAAATATGAAATATATAATATAAAGCAAGGACTGATGCTAACAAACAGCAATATACAAATATCGAACCGTAAAAAAACAGCATACATTTGATTGAAAATTTTGAATATATATAATATATGATATGAACATATTATATATATATATTATAATTATTTTTTGAATCAGTATTAAGAAATTAGGAACAACGTAATAACAACGTAACAACATCCAATGAATTAAAAAAAAAAAACTTTCGGCGGCTTTCATCACTATCACCACTCCTGCTTGATTACGAGTTATATATGTCATCGTGGGTAGTAAAACGGCAACATCGGCGTTTTGTCAGTGAATACACACGACGTCTTTTGTGGTGAAGTGGTGAACTAATGGCAATTATATATTTGCAGCAATCTGTAAGTTTACTAGTTTGTCATCAGAAATAAGACGTATTGAAGAAGATACTTTTTTGGGATTGATGTACAAGAAAATAATGCAGTTTTCAAGTAGGTTTCATATTCCCAGTCATTAAAAATATATTCCTTTAGTACCTAATACCACTTTTAAAGCAATACTGTATGTCTACAGCAAGTATTTTATGATGATCCACACTGCCAATTTCGAAATTAAATTCATAAAGACATTTATTTCATCAAATAAATTTATGTTAAAAACTACGTAATAATAAATCATTTAATATTCCCGTAACTAAATTCTTAATATGTTACCGAATTCCATGAACATCAATCCCAAACATTTACCTGTTGGCGCCATCTATTGGTTGTTAACTATGTAGTCGCCCTTTTAAGAAATTATTGAAATTTATTTTAACTATGAATCTCACACGATACTACACATTCTCACTGGACCATCGATGACTCTATGAAATTCGCCACTGATGCAATTGATAATCTGTAATAAAGTTTGGTGTAATTATGCCTTACAAATTATTTAACTTCAAGCCACTTGGGTAGCATACTTTGAACAGCATTTAGTGGCGAAAATGGCGACTCAGTTTGATGTCAGCTCGGAAGAAATCAAGAAAATCCAGGAGAAAGCAAAGCGGAGGGCCACCCTACGTGCTGAGTTTCTCAAGCAGTCCACCAACCCCTTCCGTCATGGGACTGGCGAAGGAGGCACTGTGGTAAGTGCCCCAATCTTGCAGGATAGGTTGGCATTTTTTAACCTACAAATGATTATGACATAACACTGGTGTTTTCAATAGAGATCTCAGGGGCCACTTTTTGCAGTGACTGTTGAAAATATGCACGTATTGCTAAATGGCTGGACCTCATGGTTCATCACTATGTCATTTAAGTAGCTGGTAATCCAGCGAATTAACTTTAAAATGTCGTTTAGGCATGACAATTATATATGTTGATAGATAATACCGAGCGTTTATGACTTAACATAAGTATTGGCATAGAGTATTGGTAACATAGAGTATTGGCTCCACAGAGTTGAAGGTTGAATTTTACTTGCCAAATGTACAAAATACGCTATGATGACCTTTTTTGAGAAAAATTGCACTTCGGGAACTCCATAAATCGGGAATATGTTGTCTCTTACACTAGACGTGATTTGAGGGGGAGCAGTCCCAAGCTTATATTGTCAGGTACCTCAGTCATCTCGGGTGGTATGTAGAACATTCCTTCCTGGTCGCTTTCACTTTCCATTTCACTGTTATCCCTTTCAATAAATACTTTGCAAATAGCAGACCGATGACAGAAAGTGAGATATGACCCAAAATACACTCGCGGTAAAAATTAACGCATATTTTTAATTTTTTGCAACATTTATGTAGTTTTTATTCTCCAGTGTATTATAATGAAGTGTGCTACGTAGTATTTTATAATCATTTAACTTACATAAGATACCAGATTAGGTGATGATTTTTGAAAATAATGTAATTGTAGTTATAAGATTTAGTGAAAAAAACAACAATAATATCAACATAACATTATTTTAAGATAAAATGAAGATGGATTAGTATTTAGTATTTCCTCCTCGAGCTCTGATGACAGCTTGCATTCTTCTGAAGAAGCTCCCAAAAAGATATCTAATGATTTCTTGCAAAATACGATTCCATTATTCTTGAGTTGCTATTCACAATTCTGCAATTGAGTTAGGAACTGGATGTCTACCCCTTATTTGACATTTTAGCATGCCTCTAGATTAGGTTTTTTATAAGCTTTAAAATGAGGGATCGCACTGTGGGGTTTGCCATTTGCCAGTAGGGGAGGCTACGGAGGACGGGGTAACACAAGCAGGGTACAAAGTGGTAACTAATTTGTTTTACCAACATAAAAAAGTTTCACCCTAAATTGATCACTCGGTAGACGTAACATGTAATAATGGTGTTTTTCTTAACTACCAATAGGCATATCCAATAACTCATATTTGGAAGTGTTCAAAATTATGGAATGGAATGTTTATTTATTTATTTATTTTCTGTAACTACTGTGACTAACTAAATTAAAAAGGGTGATTATAAATATTACAAGTCTGTTACAGTTTAACAAGAGGGTTATACGATTTTATTCAATTTCACAAAAATTTTGTAGGTCACTACTCGACAATTGGGTAGCTGGCAATTGTGGCGATGCCGCAGTGATTCTTGGCGTCCCTTGCGATTTTAATATACCCTTCCATGCCCCAGTTAGGGCCGTATGAGTTCTTCACCAGCCAATATTTCTTGCCGTCGGGCTCAGCACCGTAGCCAACTATTAAGACGGCGTGGTTCATGCTGCCCATGTCGCTCTTGCAAGCTGGGTCATGGTAAACTCCATCTGAGTAAAACTGGAATGATTCTGGGCTAGCATCAATGGCAGCCGAGACGGGACCAACAGTGGCGACAGCAATCTTGAGCGCTGCTTCGTCACCTTCAGGAATTGTCACGAACCCTGAAATGGTGCAAGTATAACAATTAAAGTGTGGCCATTGTTTATAACAATGTATGCCTGATCACCATTACCATGATGAAGGAGTATACCTATTTGATAATAAAATTACCTCCGCTTTTGCCAGCTGAAGTGTCGCTCTTGTATCTGCAGTTTCCATTCTTAGCCTCAAACGGATATAATTCTTCAGAGTTTACTCCTGCATTGTCCTTGATGTATTGGAAGGCTGGGTCCATGAGGCCGCCTTGGCATCCGTCATTCCCATAATCTTTTGTGCAGTCTATCAGGTTTTGGACACTCAGATCTTTAAGAGAACCACTCTTGCGGAAGAATTGTCCCTCCAATGCACCAGCCTGGTAGTAATACAGAATAATATTGTGAGGTATAGCAATGCAGCCATCATCTGAGGGGTGTCATTATAACCGATGTGTAACGAGAATCCTAAAGGTCAATATATTTTGAATTATATTTTATTTTATTTATGGTGTTAAAATATGTTTTCCTCCAAAAAAAAAGAAGATTTTCAGTAGTGCTACTGAAAGATTCTCTCATAGTTATTGAATTTTAAAGATACGAACGGAACCAGTTTTTTTTTTTTAAACAAAGATTTTTAGTACTACTACTGACAGATTCACTTCTAGTTTTCATTTTTTAATGCAATGAAAACTTTTGAATCTAAGATTTTAACAGAGAAATAGTTTTTAAGGTCCGTTAAGACCATATTTGAAGAATATCTGTGTTTATAGAGGTATGTCTGTAACCACCTTTTGGTGGACATACTAAGTAATAAGATGCTCACGTTATTTAAATAAAATCTAAATCAAAAATTCTTAGAGCAAAATTTAGATTTTAAAGTCCAACAGGGCTCAGATGGTTTCAACCATACGTTTCATGATAATACGAGCAAGTAATAATTAACAAGAACCCTCAATGTCATTAATTTCGCATAAGGCACATTGTAGCACTTGTATTTGAAATAGTTTTACCAGAAATAAAGCCAGCTTTTTCCCCCCTTCACATGAAATATATAGTTTCATCGCCTCATTGAAGCAGTATTATTCATCTACTTACCGCACTGAATGCATAACATCCGGCGCATGAGTTCTGGAATTTGATAGGGGTAACAGCCCCGTGCTCCCTCCAGTCAAATGATTCGGGTATTTTCTCATTTGCTGGCGGCTTAAAGGCGGCCGGTTTTTCTGTGGGACGTACGTTATCTCCCTTCTTGGCTTTATTAAAGCCATTGAACTGTGAATGGAATTCGTCATGAAGTAGGTCTGAGAAGTCGTTCAGTTTCTGACCAAACGGCAGCTTTCCTGTGAATTCCTTTACGCGGTTTATATTCTTGATGAAAATATCTTTCCGCAGGGTCTCTTCGGCTACCGAGCTGTACGTTTTATGAAGATTATCCTTGAAAAGTTTGGAGAATAAAATTATTAATCTAATTTTCATCAATCAGGTTCATTGCAATGTGTAAACATTGATTATAAGGTCTTTAGGTGGTGTTTATGATATTATATATCATTGACGTAATCCTACAACCTACACTGCACGAAACTTTTTAGTGAGGAATTGTCGCAGGTGACAGATTGCTGCTTGCAGAGTTAACAATGAAATGTGACCTAAATTAGACTCGCAAGGTTTTAGAATAAAGGTGACAACATGAATTCTTACTTTGAAGAAACCCCAGGATTTATCAAAGTACCCGTTAAGAGCTGATGAAGCTCCTTCCAATGCGGGTCCAAAATCATTCAGTTTTTCGAGGAATGCTTCGTTTCTCACTAGAGGGGTGTTCGAAGGTGTTACTTTAGATGCTGTATCCTTTGCAAAGTCTTTTGCTTGTGATAGGACTTTCCCTGGGTTACCAAGCCCAAAGAGTTGCCCATTTGCCAAAGCTATGCAGCCCAGTACAATCAAAATCTTCATGATTGTTTATTGTGTCCCTGTAAGCAAGCAATACTTTAATATCATTGTCAAAAAACCAGTATGTTTTCAGAAACGATTACTTTTTGAAATAGACATTCTGGTATTTATTCATATACATGCAAATTCAGTTTTGTTGTATAGCCACTTTAGGTGGGATTCTCTTCTAATTATAATAAATATGTGTATCGTTCGCATAGTGCGCCGAGTTTTCCCGTGGTATATGACATCCACGAAGATGTTATGATATTTTTCCACAGTAAAATTTAATTACTGGTTCCTGGAATACTGTTATAATAAATCTAATTGGCCGAAAACTTGCTAATTTATCGAGATGACCAGATTTACCAGGTTTTTATAATCTTTTATTATCATAGCTAACGCTCGCTAATGGCCATAATCAAGTGTCATATAAACTGAGTAATGTATTTACTTTATTCGCAATTCTTCAGCAAAAACAAATATATGTTAATTTAATAACTACAATGCGTTATTAGAAGTGATTCATCTACGGTTGTGATTATAACATTTATTTATTATCTGCGCTAATTATTAACATGATGTAATTTCTTTTAGCATGAAGGTCGTATTTGATGAAATTCTTTGAGAAACTGAGGTTGTTTGCATAGGCAAATCAACCATTTCTTGTTCTTACATTTGGGAGTAGTAAAAAAACACGTTAATAAATCCATTAGTTGTCGAAACCTAAAACAAAATAATTAGCATATTGTATGTCGTAATTTGATAAACTGTATTATTACTGTCGGTGGTTCAAAACCTGAAGTTACGTAAATTTATTACTAAAGCCAATGACGATGTGGTAATTGAGCATGTGTTGTTTTTATATATTACTTAGTATTTGCATTGATCGTTTCAATGAGAAATTGCCAATTATTACACGGCATTCAAGATATGTAATCAGTTGTTAGTTTGTGGATTTATTCATTGCCACGGTTTAATTAGTACTATGCGCTATTTTTATTTATAATTGTTCATGCTTGTGATTCCCATGTTTTCTTTAAGATTGCAAAAATGCGCAATATAAGAACATCTGCAAAAACATCAACGAAAATAATTATTTATGATTACGAAAATGGATCCCACAAAGTTTTTTCTACGACAACTATTATGAAAAACAGCTAACATTTGATGCAAAATACTATCGTTTTTTTAATTGGTGAGCGAATGAAATGTGTGTAAAACTTATTATACGCACAGTTGATGTTTTTTATGCACATGTAATTATTTTACGCACTTGTGTTAAAAAGTGTCATATTGATAGTAAGAAAGAAGTACAGAAATAAAACAGGTTACTACGTTTTTATTACTTTATATTTCGTTAAACACGACCACAATTCTGCCATTCTCAAGCGATTGGAGATACAAGATATTCTTTTATCTTGAATTACTTGAGAATGGCCTAATTGTGGTACAAGATATTCTTGTATCTTGAATCATTGAGAATGACCTAATTGTGGTCGAAACTGCAGTCGTGTTTAACGAAAAATAAAGTGATAAAAAACGTAGTAACGTGTTTAATTTCTGTATCATTAAGATTAATTATCACATACTAATTGCTTCTTTCATTAACTTTATAAAAAGTATCATTTTACGCACTGTGAATAAAGCGTAAAAATTTAGTTTACGCACTGTCGTAAAAAATAAAATGAACACGCCGTGCTAATACAACGGATTTTCGAACGCTTATGTTAAAAATAGATTATGATGGAGGTATGTGGTAACAAAAGATATTTCAAAATTACAATATTTTTTATATAGGTATGTATTTTTGAAAAGTAAACTAGTATTTCAAATATCTTCATTTAATAATTTGAAATGTAAAAGCAATACATAAATGTGAACTTGTAAAATTACTATTCGTGTTCGAGCATTTTTTGCTCGATTGCGTAGGTCGCAAAAGCCCCATTATTTAACAATAACATATAACTGCTCTAAATGTGTTTATCTGCTAGAATACAATGACAACATTATGAATATCAAATTGAATATTATAATGACATACTTTATCGGACGAAGTACAATAATGAATTCAATATGTTACTCAGTACCGTGATATTGCAAAATTAAAGCCTCGTACATGATCGCGATTTACAGGTAAAAACGAATAAATCACATTTCTCATTTATTGATCTACGTTTTGTATCACTCTGCAAACCTTCATCTAATTTTAAATTTTTACACATCGTGTTAAACTAGCAAAAATAATTTATTTTTGATTAGTTATATTAAACATTCAAACTTTTGTTTGTAAATAAGTAATTTGTTACTACAGAAGCACCAAAACTGCTATTTGATATTTTATCTCAAGCTCTATATTCATTAATTTACTAAAGCAGACAAAATGTTATAGAAATTTGGACATAAAAAACTTAATTAATTATACTACCAGTCGTAAAGATTACTAGATACGTCGCCATAACGATTACAAAGAATACAACTCTTATAACCTAAACAAGTATTATCCCACTAAAATACAATATTTGGTCAATCAATCACATTTATACAATCGTTAAATAAACTAATTATACGTCTAATAATCGAATTCATGTCAAATCTATAACGATACATATTGAATAGTGGCAAATATATAATTATGTAAATACAAATGTTTATGTATGCTAATGGCAAGGTATTCAAAAGGTTTAATAAACTTACACTGTTATTTTCATTATAGGACAAGGCTTAAATTAAATTTTAGCGTAACTGGTATTTAAAAATTAACTCTTACATTTACGTTAATATTTATCACTTACCTCTGCAACTTTGAAGATACAAATGCTGCGAAATCAAGAAGCGCAATTTATTTAATATACCTTTCCACTCGCCACTGCAGACGTTTTAAGTGATGGAAAACATCCATGGCCATCTTCGAATAAATGTTAATTGAGGCGTTTTTCCGGTTGTACGTCTTCATGATGAGTGCTAGTAAGTTATTAGTTAATTGATTTAAAATGTATTGAAAAAGGCGTTGCATAATAACAAAGTCCGGGTTAAAATCAAACAGAAATATTTCAAATACCAAGCACCAAAATACATGTTTTTTTTTTTTTCAAATCATCCATCTTATGTTCAAATGAAATCAATAAAACGCATTCTCGAAAGTTATAATGAGTCCAAATTTATATGTGTTAACCTGCTAAAAATTGTCTGTGGATCTTGACATTTTCATTTACCTGTAATCTTCATTTACCTGTTTTTATAATGATCTTAACACCTTGAAACCTAGAACATGTTATTTATATTGACTGCCAGAACATTAATTCAATTGCAGAAAATATAATGAAAATACCAAATTGTGCAATTAGAAATTCTATAAAAATTTAAAAAGTTTTCTAGAATTTTCCAAATTTTCTAAAAATTGCATAAGTAATTTTCTAATAGAACTAATAAAGTCAATGAAATCATAATAACAAAATAAAAAAATAGCAGGAATTGTATACAAATTGCACAAAACTTGGCGAACTTGAAACTAGAAACCCTTTTTTTTTTTTACAAATACTAGAATGGTCGAAATGTGGTCGAACGAGATATATAGAATATATAAGATAAGAAATTTGCAGAAAATTGAATCTTAAAAACAAAATATACCATAACATATTTCAAAAATTACAGAAATTGGGAAAAAGTATGGAAAATTTCTCGAATATGCTACTTATATAGAAAAAATTAGTCCAATAAATTATAAATTTAATGCTCCAATCTACCGAAATACGTAATAATATTCAAGTTTTAAGAATTTTATAAATATTTTATACTTCGTCAAAAGCTTGGGAAAGTTACAAAATTGCAAACATATGGAGGTTTAACGAAAATATCCTAAATTTAAACCAAAATATCAAAAGACTTAATAATTTTGGTTTTCAAAATCAAAATATCAAAAATATCCGAAGGAACAAAAACTGCGACCTTTACATTAACCAATATTAAAAATATCAATTTTATTGTTTTAAAGATAAATCTGTAAAAACGGTTTCTAAATATTCCTCAACTTTCCAGGAATCTGCATGAAAGTTACAAATCTGCAGAAATTAATTAAAATACATATAATTAAACACTTATACCTTAATACCCTTTCAATTTTTGGAAAATTTTCAAGCAAAGGAGATGTCGACTACCTATAAAAAAAATCATGTAGACAATTTTTTTAAATACCAAAAAGAAAATAACTCTACTATTCAAAGAAATCAACAATTATAAAATGTCTCTGTATTATTTTACTTTATTAAGTAAATGCAGTGCCATCTTTTAACAAAATACTAAGCTATTTTTTAACATTACTAAGTGCACCGCTTTTAAGCTCATAAAAAAAACATTTAGACAACAAATTCACAAGAAAATAATTACGAAAAATTACTAATATCTCAAGAATTTTTTAATATTTTCATCTGGATAATTGATACTGCAAACACGCTCTGCCTATTTTTTTAATTCCTTGTATTTTGAAAAAAAAATCAGTAAATTGTGTCTACAAGTTTTTAAAAATCCTTCTATTTTTTTAAATTTCTGTTGCCAATATTTAAGGGGTTTTTTTTTTAAGAATGAGCTTGCCAATTTAAATATAAATTGCTCGAAATATCTGAAGAATTTCATCATCAGTTCGTAGCAAATGTCTTGATATATTTTAACATTACTGTATTCACCTTTTGTACATTTAAAAAAAAAATCTCTAATCACTACATTTTTTTAGAAACTTGTGTTCATTTTTGAGAGATTAAAAAAAATCTGAGTTGCGTATTTTTGAAAAAAAAAATCCTAGTAATGTGTAGTTGTATTTAACAGTTTTTCAATAATTTGTGTCGGTTTTGAAAGTCGTGTACAATTTTTTAGAAATTCGTGTTGCATTTTTTTTTAAATTAAAGGAAATAACTCGACAACATAAATAAAAATCGCTAGGCATATATTTTAAGAAATTTTTGAAACATTTCTGGTATATCTTTTAAAGATTACCATACAAGACATTTTTTAAATAACATAATCAAGTGTATTGCGTATCAAAAAACGTTAGCATTAATGTGTATTTTACTTGACAGCGTCAGATTTGATTGTCAGATGCATTTATGACATTCAAATGTGATGCTGTCAAGTAACATACACGTTAATGCTAACGTTTTTTATATGCAATACACCTGAATATCTCAACAGGGTGTTTCTAAATTGGTCGTTGATTTGTAGAAAAGATGTATCAATTTTCTTTAACCAAAAACTGTAAATCTACAATAACCTGATATTTGTTGGAGTAATTTTAATGTCTTTTGCGGAATATTTCTTAGCATTAGAAAAATATTTCGATAGTATATGTGAAAGTATTGATACTTCCATTCCAATGTGAAGTATTTCTATTTCCATGAACTATGATTATATTACACAGTTTGAATTGCTATTTTTGTTTTCAGTTTGATCCAGCCATACAGCGCTTCGGTGCGATGAAAGTAAGCACGTTCGAGCACTTCAAGGCAAATGCAAAGAACACCCGCATTGGCATTCTAGTTCTAGTCATCCCAATGGCCACCTACGGATACATGTTAAAATCATCGCGAGACAATCTGGAGGCCAAGTACAGAAGCGGTGAAGTAGCCTACAAGGATCGTTCCTTCAAGTTCATCTAAAGTGCTATTATTTGGTCACACTCGAGATGGCGTGTACATAGATTTAAAGACGACATTATATGGTAGAATAAATATCTAGTTATTTATTTGTTAATTGTTAAGAGATATATGATGTCCATGATTTCCCTTATTCCTTGTTAACACCAAGATATAATCGTCGGTATGTTTTGCTAACTTTCAACTAAATTAATATTAATGTACTGTCGTCTTAACCAAGCTGCATATTTTAAGACGGGTTATTCATACCCTATTGAGTAGTCGTATACAAAATGGAATTTAAAAGTAAATTTAAGGACTGCCCTTTGAAAAGTCAATCGCGCAAAATAGTGAACAAGCTTGTGGAATTCACAAAACTGAAGCGCGATGCAGGGGAATTTCTTGTGCCCACAAAGAAGGTTGAGGAGAGGGTTGGCAGGTATTTCCGAGCGTACTGTATGGAAATTTGTTGACGAGTGAATACGTAAAATTTTATAATGCAATATAATGAATAATGATAAAATTTATAATTCAGGTCAAATCACTTATTTTTCATCCCCTCTTAAGAACTGAAAGTTGAAAATAATAGTGGTTGACATATAGACTAGTTTGATAAAGGCGTTGAAAAAAATTATATTAAATACTTCAGAGATGGAAGATTGTGCCAACATTTAGAATTATTTTAAACAAATTTGAAGCAGCTTCAGGTTTTGCTAAGTGCAAAGCAAGTCTTTCGTCCTGTAATAAGAAAATTTGGATTTGGTTGAGGGCAAAAACAAAACCATTTTTTTTAGTTTTAATGGAACTGCACATTTTTGCGTTCAATAAGAATTTATCTCAGCAATGGGTCCTATTGTTTATATAGACGAAACATATATCAATTCATCACATAGTAATCTGATTGCATGGATTGATGATTCCAGTAGTGGATTATGCCGGCCAGTGTCGAAAGGTCTGCACCTTATTACTGGCCCAGGTTGCGAACTTGGGTTCATTCCTGGCTCCTAAAACTGGTTAGGTTAGCAACACCAGCAAAAATCACAGATCCCACACATAGTCCTATAAATAGAATTGATAAGTTTTAAAATATTTGAGAGAATTGGTGGACATTGGTTTATTCACATAATTGATTTTACATAGTTTCAGTTACAGAATGTTGTAACATTGTAACTCTTTGTATACATTTGGAATGCTTAAAATTAAATAATAAATAATCGAAAATTATCGCTCCTCCAACTGCTTGTCCCGTGCAACAACCGTCTCATCGAACTTCACCATATAAGTCGTTCCTTTATGCCAATGAGCCGTCACCTTTGCGGACTATAAACAAGAACAAACAGTTAAATTGTGACACACTATAATGATTACTATAATGTGCATACATTCGAATACCGAATACCAGAGGCAGTTAACACAATTTTAGGGCTCTCTGGACTGATAAGTAATGAATGATGACACACATAGCATAAATAAATGTTTGTGTTGGCTTGATGTGACTTGCATGTACAAGTAACAGAATTTATGATATCTCTGCAGATATGATATATCTATATATATATATGGACTGGTTACATCCAGTTCGGGGTTAGCTACAAAGCTGTGGTATTAATCACCAAAATTCGCCTAAATTGTTAATGATTATGTTGCGACTACATCACAATATTGTTGTGGTCAGCTTATCATTATAAAGCGAATTGTCAGTAGGAACTGAGTACTAATCACAAACAGATTAATGGTTCAAGAAAGAAAATACATATCAATGTCACAGTTTTGATATTTACATTGCCTTTGTGTTCAATGGTAAACACATCTATTAAGATAAACAATAACTTTAATAACAAAAACAAATATTTTTATTATCAATTAAATAGCGACACAATGTGAAAAAGACAAAAGGTTAATTTTGGCAAGTAACCAAAAGGCATTTTATCGCATTTTGCATATTGTGTATGAAAACAATACAAATTGCTACCAATGTTATTTTTTCCTTTGAATCAATTGTTGATAATAATTATTTAACCCGTGCATGTATATCATTATTTTCTAATGTAAACAAAACACACGCATCCATGCACCCTAACGAGCTTTAGCCGCTGCAAGTCGCAGAATTAAAATCGGCTGAGATTAGGTAAATTTACCTTTCCGTACCCGCTTTGTATTACCGCTTTGTATTACTTTGCGGAGCACGTATCAAAAATACCGTTATGGCTAAAAATGTTAGTTACGAGCTCCTGCGTTGACGCCGTGGATACTTATTTGATCAGTTTCCTGACACGTGTTTCGGCTTATTCGGCCATATGACATACTTTAAATACTTACGAAGCCTGTTCCGACTAGTACAGCTTCAACTATTCCAGCAACAAACACAGCACAGTTCAGGCTGCCCTTGTCACGGGGCACCGAAATAAATTTGTTGACCAATGGCTCCTTTTCCATCAGATAATACGTGTTTTCGTCGTCATTCGAACGCTCCAGTTTATCCGCCTCCTTACCGAATAGTGCCTTAAAATTGAAGAGGTAACTTCTGACACGCATTAGCACACTAATTACTCACCTTCCATAAAGTGGACTTTACAAAGAGCAGTATATTGAGCAGTTTAATCTCCCGCTTGGCATTGCGTTCACGCACAAAGTATAAATCAATTATTTTAGACCCTACATTGCACCCCAGACTGTGTAATCTACAAAAAGTGAAATCACTTTCTCAGATGTATTAATTATAGGGCAATTGCCTGCACGAAACTTAGAGACGGTATAGTTTAGACAGTCCAAAGTTTGCTTCAAGCAAAAGGATTATGTGGGAAAACTGCAGAAATGCGGACCCAAAGATTGAACCAGAGGGGACACTCACTCCCCAATGCATGACACAGACATTGCATATAAAATGTATCTGCGATTGTTATTAATGTTTATTATTTTGATTTGGTGTTTTGTACCATAATAAGTTAAGCAAATTTCTACAAATTATATAAATACCGTCAATGATAATATCAAATTTACAGACAACAGTACAGAGAAACAGTAAACCAACCCTTTACGAGAACTTTTTTCAAGTAAATTACTCAATTTACATGCTATTACTAAGCGCCGAGAAATGATGGTACTTCTATAAAAATTATAGATATTCCTTTGAGCATCGTATTTAAATAATCAGTTGTGAAACCAAACTTAATTTCATATAGTTGTATTTACCTTGCTTGTAGTTCAGGAACTGTGGTGCTTTTATTCTGAGAGTACTGCACCACCTCCGAGAAGAGCAAGGCGAAGCAACTCAAGGATACCTCACCCTTTCCCTTGCTCAGAGGTTTGTCCAATATGCTCACTTTCGACCTGTTATTCATACTCATTTTCTGCAGAGTTTAACAAATGTATTATTTCATTATTTTGACTTTTTAAGTATCTAACCTAATATTAATTTTGTGACAGCTGAAAGTTGTTGTGTTCAGAGTAGCCACAATGAAAAATCCAAATGTACCAAGTTTAGATCTAGATATGTACCATATCGATTCAAAAAGTACTAAATTCGATATTGTATTCCTTATTCTTTTTGAGTTTTTATTTTTAAGGCCATCAGATGAATATACCTGTAGTCATCAAAGCAAATAAAACTATTTCATTTCAAATATTAGTTTAAATGATAAAGATATATAAAATAAACAAGTAACAATTAAATATATAGTCTGTTTTTTTTTAAAGATCCACCATCGCAATTTCTATTGTAAGCATTAGTGGCCTCCGATAATGTCATAAGTGTTTCTCGAAACGAGGTTACGGTTCAATATGTAGTGGTTTTCGTACTGATTATTTATTTGACTGTTCTGTTTATTGCATTTTTTAACTGGATTCCCACTAATGCATCTACATTGATAAACGTTATGTAACGATAAAATGTGAAACACCATATGTGATTCATGAAGAACATTACTAAACATCACTAATATTATAATTCCCCAAGTATAATTTTGATAAAACTCGATGAATAACTTACCTTTTTGGATCTTTAAACAAGAGAAACCTATTTTTAATGCCATTCCCATATCATGATGCGCGAATTCCCACTTAAAATACTCCAAAATTGCGCTACTGGGTGTAGTTATCTCCAAGATTCTGACAAATTGATTGGCACTACTACAATGCATAGCCTAACGTAACCCAACGTATCCCAAAAGGGCCGCAATAATGTTGTAATAAAAGGGCACTGAAGGGCTACACTATGAAATTTTCATTCTCTAGTTTGTAGAATGTAAAGTAGCAGATAAAAGGCAAGTAATCTCATGTAGTACATTGTTAAGCAATTGTAATGCAAAGATTCAACAATACCCACAAGTTTCCCAAGCCGATCGCTATTCGTTTCAATAGTACTTCTGATTACAAGTCTTGATCTGTTAATATATAATAGTAACTATTAGGCTTATTATTTATTTAAATACATCTCAACCATAACTTGTAAGAAGTAGGTTTTGATTTGGCTATTCAAAATATTGGAATCCAGGAGAAACAAAAACAATAAATAACTGAAGCATTCTTCCACTTGGTATTCACTTATGACAATTTTACAGCCCAAACTCCTTTACAGGATAGTTGTTCTTGAACTTATCAACGTGAGTCTTCATTTCGTTCATCTGATCGCTGAAAAAAAAAAAAATCACATGTAAGCCCTTGAATAATGGTAGTCAGTATATGAAAACATACCACGTGATTTTTAAAGCGGTTTAAATTTTAAAAATTTTATGGTATTTTTTTTAAATGGCGTTGATTACAATTGCCAATGACCGTCATTACTAAGATTTTTCCAGATACATCTACATTTTTCTAATAATAAATTATTTCAAATTCCTAATTATGCAACAAGTTGGGAATTTGTAAACAGGAGGGAGGGAGGTTGTAAACTCACATAAGATGTTTTGGCATATTCTTGTATACATCCTTAAACAGCTCCATCTTATCTGGTTTTGGACGTTTTTCAGCTGCCGCAAAACTAGACATTACATTCTTTTTGGCTTCTGCTATCCACGCTTTCTCCTTCTCTTCATTCCAGAGCCCCTTTGTTTCCATGTGCATTCGAAGCTTATCAATTGGGGAATGATGCTGTGACCACTGCTCTACTTCTTCCTTTGGGCGATACGCTGTACTGTCATCAGATGTTGAATGGTGACTTACTCTAAAATTATATTAATAATAAAGTGATTCGCAGCAGAAACCCATGTTATTAATTTTTCAGTTTTATTAAGATTATTATCAATTACTAGATATCCTTTATTTCATACCTGTATGTTAAAGCTTCTATTATAACAGGCTTATTCTCTTTCAATGCGTACTGCTTTGCCTTCTTAGTGACATTGTAAACTGCAAACACATCGTTTCCATCTACTCGTAACGTGTTGATCCCATACCCGGGTCCTCTTGAGGCAATACCATCACCCCTGTATTGCTGGTTTGAGGGTGTTGAAATTGCGTACCCATTATTTCGACAGAAAAATATCACAGGACACTCGAGAGTAGCGGCGAAGTTGAAAGCGGCGTGCGCATCACCCTCGGAAGATGCACCCTCTCCAAAGTAACAGATTACCACTTTGTTTTCGCCTTTCAGAGCATACGCAGCTCCAACGGCCTGTGGCATTTGAGTGCTCAACGGACTGGAAATGGTAACAAAGTTTAATTTCTTGCTGCCGTAGTGTACTGGCATCTGACGACCTTTACCTAAAAAGAAATTTATATGCATTACCAATAATTATTTCTCTAGTCACTTTTTACACCAATGAGATTACTCAATTTACAAGTACCTGACGGTATAGTTGATTTTGCCAATTGATAAAGGGACAAAATGCTATAAAGATAAATGCATCTAACACAAATAAAAAAAAAAAATGACGCGTATTCTTGCCCACGATATAAGCCATTCTTCTGGGGAATGTGTCAATTCCCTAGATTCATCGCCTTTTTCATTGTAACTTTAATGATGTCAAATGAATCGAACAGTTGGATCACACTACATGGTTCTCCAAAACCCATGTATTTGTAATTAATTTTACGTAATTCTTACCAGGATCGTCTATATTCCCATAACACTGATTCATAAAGTCCATCAAACTGAAGCCCCTCCAAACCAGCACCCCTGCCTCACGATATTGTCCATATACCACATCTTCTATATCCAAAGCTGCTGCACTACCGATATGTGTCGCTTCTTCCCCAAAGTTGGTCATATAGAAGGAAATGCGTCCCTGCCTCTGCGATTCGTACAAAATTTTGTCCATAACATTTAGAAGAGTCATATCCTTGTACATCTTCTCGATGGTTTCCGAACTGAGTTTTGGGTCATCCGAAGCATGCAAAATATTGCCACCCTTGTCCATTACTCGGTAAGTTGGAATTGATGAGTATGTTTGTGGTGTGAGAAACTCCATTTTTTCTGTCCATGATGTTTTGGCACCGGGGAACGAGGGCTCACTTGAAAACTTCTAAACACAAGTAAAACCACTGATTTGGCGCAACCAAACTGACATTCAAGAGATCAACTTGGATAATTGAATGAACAGCTGTAGATTGTAAATAACTTTTGGTAAACTTACATGGACGTAAATTCTGTTATTAACTTGCTTGAACAGCCTAGAGAAACTTTTACTAAGTGCCATTTTATAAATAGAAGCAGCACAGCATATGGAATTTTAACCAATTTTAATACTCTAACATAGTTGACCTCGAAGTTATCAATTGAGCTATTTACATTAAGATATGTAGATATAATAATGTAATATTTTCATTCTATTTATAGTAATCATTTAGTAAGAATCGGTGCTGTGTAGTTCAAATTACATTCTTGGATTCCTAAAATTGAGAAAATTACCGAAATAAGTTTAAAATGTTGTATAGGAATGTAATTTTAGTTCAATGCTAATTTTAAATGTTTGTGTTAGTATGCACATATTTCTGTTTTCAAAATCGTTTCACCCATCTAAATATTATAAAAAGATAGACATTATTGGTCAATAATATTCAATTAATCCTACTCCACAATAGGATTGTAAATACATGGAATATGCACATGGTGTAGCATATATCTGTTTTGGCAACCATTTAAGCACGTATGAATTTTACCAAATATTACTATAAATTTTTTACTATAAAAAAATATATAGGGGATGTTATGTAGTAAAAATAGTATAAATATTTTTTTTCTATTGTGCGTTTATAATGCAGCCATTAAAGCAGCCAAATGAGTGCCTTTATCGCTCCATTGAAATGCTTCAACAGGCAAGTCAAATTTTGTTTTTCGAAATTAGTTGTTTTGTAAAAAATAATTTCTATTGTCAGGCAGAGTGTTGGTACCTCTGTTATTTGTTACTAAATGATATTAATTTTAACCTGTTGGTACCTCTTCAAAATCATTTCCTGTCAAACAGTGTCGATATGTCGATACTTGTCAAACATTTCGAATTTGTCTAATATTTTAATAGCTAAATAAAACACAAGTTGTTTAAGTTTCACAGATTTATTGCTACTAACTGCAACAATTGTTTCGCCCCACCATAGTGTTTTATTTACCTATTTTACTATGGAGTTTCATCACGTATCTACCTCATCAATCCAAATATTTTATTAATGGAAAACATGCGGAGATTAGCAAAGAAGCGGAACATAATACTCTTAAATGGTAGACAGAAAAGGTCACTAGTTACTTATTAAAAAGATTTAAAATACTTATGCCTCGATCATTTTCAAACAGCAACCATGACGATGCACATACAATAACCCGACGATGCCCTGCAATAAAAGTTTTTTTCCATGACATTTTAGTAACTAAATTGCAGTACAGTCTGAATTAACATCATATTTTAGTGCTATTGGAGCTTAACAGTGCAGATGGTCAAGTAATGGACTACAGGAACCGATGCAAAATTCGAAATCTGCATGCAATTTCCAGCCGAATCCAAAATGTTGATTTTTTTGAAAATTATTCAATTTTTTTAAATTTTCTGTGATATGACGAGGCATTATTAAAGTGAGATGTATTTAAAACATTAGTCACTTATGACATATTCGCAGACCTATGTTACTTCATGGATAAATTAAATAAATGTGTGCGACATTTTTTATGGCCACCAGTGGCATCCTAAAAATGAAAGGAGTCTGGAATTTGTGAATATTGATTAATAATTTTGCACACGATTAATTACCACTAATATATGTTACTTAAATATTGGATTTCATTTTGCCCTTTTGGGGACAGCATCTTAAAATATTATTGCGGTGAAAGGTTTCAACTTCGCTTAGGTTTAAAACGGCTATTTGGTTTGCAAGGTTGCCAATTATTACGTACTACACAGTGTTGCTGTTTGGAGTAGCGTGTGCTACTTTCACATCTGCAAACGATCGGAGCATATTAAAAATTAAAATTAAATTAAAATGTTAGCTTTCAACCAATCCGTTGCAATTGTATGCAAGAGAGCCGTGTTGGCCGCGATTTGTTTTCATTTTCATGTACGGACTTGAGTCCAGCGCTTAGGTCAACGGAATGGTACTGCAGCAAATTTATTTTTTCTCAAATCCACTGATTTTTAAATAATACAATTATATGTTATACATACAGATGCTAAGAGTTGTGTAGAGCAGATTTTTAATTATTTGAGGTACACATTCTCCACGTGTTTGCGGTTTTTGTGTGTTAAATTTGAACTTCCCGCGTGAGAGCGAGGTGATGATTGGCTCGCGTTGCTGGGCGTCGTATGCCGCATCAACAGTGCCATCTGTGTCGTGCGGCCCGTAGCTTTGGGAGGATGTGCCGCAATCCCAGCTACCTTCACTATACTCTCTGTTTACCGCTCCCCTCTTGGTATGTCATGACCGTGTATTCCTACTGTAGTTGTTAATTAGGATAGTTCTTAACGTTTAGATATAATATAATTTTAAGTTTAGTGTAAGGAATTAAAGTAGTAATGGAAGAATATGAATATGGGTACGTATAGCGATCGTTTTAATAGAATAATAAATGAATTTGGCATATGACAGCGGTGGCGCCTAAATCACTCGCATTTCTCGTAATCTGACGGAAGTCGGCAAGCTGCCATTGTAGTTTGGTAGCTTTTGTACGTCGTGTCTGTTGTCGGCAATAATAAATTGTGATTCCGGGCTGTGGGCCTATTATGCGAATGTTGCGAATTCCACAGCAAGAGATGGACGATGATGAGAAAGGGTATTTATTTATTTATTCAGCGGCCGTTTGGGTTTTCGGTTGTTTTGCGTTTTTTTTTAGGTCACATCGTGTTCAATTTTTCAATCCTCGTGAAAGCACCGAACGGGCCGTGAACGTCACGAACCCAACAAATAGCTTATTTTTAACTTTTCTCTCGCGTTTAGTCTCCCGAATCCAAATCCTAACGTTTTCAAAATGGATTGACAGTGTAACCGGCTAGCGTTCACCGACCCCAAGCGGGTTAGCTGTTAGCGGTCAAGGAACAGAGAACTTATGCCCGACCGATGAGTCCATCTCAATCCACGAGACCCCCGCTTTCCACTAAACTTTGCAATATCCCCAAACGAATAATTATGCTCATGAAATATATATCAAAAATGTCCTCATGCTAGTTTATTATCTTTAATCAAATCTGTTTCTGCTGGTCATAAATAAATACCCCCTCAATGGCGCTCTGCAGTGCAATGGAAAGGTAGCATTCAAGTTTTTTTTTTTTTTTTAGAAAACTTTTCGTTGGAGGACTGTCCTGGGAGACTTCTCAGGATAACCTAAGCAGATACTTTCAACGTTATGGTGAGGTAATAGATTGCGTTGTTATGAAAAATGCAGAGTCGGGACGGTCCAGAGGATTCGGGTTTGTCACATTTGCCGATCCCACAAATGTGTCCGTCGTATTGCAGAATGGCCCACATACATTGGATGGGAGGTGAGTTGCATAAAATGCTGCATTTGGTGTATGTGTACAATTTCTATTGGCAAGTGGTTTTAGATGGGAAATTTGCTCGTTGCATTGTATTGTGAGAATTACTAGGAGTAATTTACTTTAAAAAAGTTAAATCAGGTCATGGAGTATTTATTTAGTGCTGCTTAGTTTTATGAGGGGCTTCAAGGTTTCACATTCAAAATCGTTATATCGACTATGTTATTTGCAATTTTACAACATGTACACCCAATATTTGACATTGAACATGGTTGTTTGTTTCAATATATAAGTTAGTTGGGCCGTGTTTAGCGCCATTTTTACTTGAGCTCCTTCGTTATTTTTAACAGAATTGAATTTTATGATAACAAAGGTTAAATGCTGTTGATGTTCACTGTCAGTTTCGGTCGCCAATGTTGGACAGGTGGGATACATGCCAACACCTTACGGTTTGTGTGACGGCAGCGGAGCCATGTTTGTTTCAGATTTTGCGCCGCCGAAGTAGGCCTTCCTCTGTGGCACGAGTTTGCGTGAATCCTCTCATAAGGATCATTTGTCGAAATCACATATTAACAATGCAACAAAAGATTTTAACTTCAAGTTAAATCATTACCAAAATCAAATGTTAAGTTCCTGTCAACTGATTTAGGGATTTTTACGTTAGCCAACAAAAAAAATGTAATTTTGACAAGTTGGGTGTTTTCTAAATACACTACTCTAAGAATTATCGCATATTTTTAATTTTTTTGTTTTTGCCTTTAAAAAAACATAATCAAATAGCAAAAAAACATAGCAAAAATTAATAATATTTTTTTTTGGAATGTGATAATTGTTTTGACTTGTGTATATGTTAGAATACTAATATATACACCATAGATATATACATTCCATCCTCAATAGTGTTTGTGTGACGAGGAAAAGGTGAGTATTTATTACTCGTTACTGTATACAATTTGTGTCACAATTCATTACTGTTCACAATCTATTCTCTCCAAAGTTGGTTGTGTTAGGGTGACATTTGTGTTGGTAGCTTGAAAAATAATTAGGCCCGATGCTACAGTTGCTGGTTAGAACGATTTAGTAGGCGATTAACTTGAATCGGCTGTTTTCAGTCCTTCGATTGACGGTCCGCGCTAACCGGCTACTAATGTTCCGCTTTAATTGTAAGAGGTTCAAATATGCACGGATAGTACTCACCAACCAGCCACTAATTTGTAGCACCTGCGCATTTGAGTGTTTTCATGACTTAACCTCTTTAGTGCCATATTTCGTTGAGCACTCCTGCACTCCAAGGGCATTTTTTATAAAGTCATGGCCAACTATGGTTTCCATTAGAAAAAACTCAACTTTGTGTCGTAACTCAAAAATTATAGCTTAAATAAAATAATTGGTTAGACTTTATTATTAAGCACATAATTTCGTACAACTTTTTCCTTTACACAATTTTTCTAAAGTCAATAATAACAGATCCATAGGCACCGAACAAAATAACAGAAAATATATTTTTTCGAGATATCTAATTGGCCATGCAATTTTTCCAAAAAACAAAAAGCTCATGAATTGAGCTCGTAAAACTGCAATTCTTTCCCCATTTAATCATCGCTCTATCTTCGCTGGTTTCCGAGATCTCCATACTAAACATCCGAAAAAACTCACCCTGTATATATATATGTCATGGCCATTGTATAAACTCATCAGTAAAATGCCATTAAAAAATCGTTTAGGGTTATTTTTGTTCATTTACAAGTTTTAAACCACGAGCATCCATAATAGGAAATTCTGGACATACGATTCCTGAAAGAATGTCATGTAAACTATCATATATAATACAATGAGTGGAATCATGAGTATCGATTATCGCATGAGTTGGGACACGAAACATGTTGTCAAATATTAATTCCACGAGTCTGAAAGACGAGTGGAATTATTTGACAACATGTTGAGTGCATCAACCAATGCGATTATCAATAGTTACGATTCCAAGTGTTGTATTCGTCAGATTATATCATGAATGAAAAATCTAAATGTGACATTTCAGTTGACAGCATAGCACACCCGATGTGCAGAGGACCAAGTGTGTTTATCACTTATTAGTCATTCCAGTTCTGATTATCAGCTATTAGGCGGTCGCTAGGATAGGGAAGAAAAGCATTATGAGTGATATAATCATAAAAATCACCCGTTTTGAACAACGGGCGGAAATTATACAAGCACATGGGTGCGTAGATCGTATACTTACTACTTACAATGTATAATATGCAAACAAATATATTCGACTTGGGCATGGTGAAAAAAACATAATTTTTATCAAACAATTTAAGGCGCATAATTTTATGATTATATAATATATACTAACAATATATAAATATATATATATATATATATATATATATATATATATATATATATATATATACAGGGTGTCTACGCTAAACCGTTCGTTCAAAGTTTACGGGGTTGCCGTTGTACTAAAAATTTCAAAAAAATCCTTGTCACACGGTTGAATCAGTTATCCTCATGTGAAATATTTTCAACTTTCTATCACTTCCGGTTCTTCCGGAAGTAGCACCAAATTTCTTATTTTAAATGGAACACCCCATATATTATTATATTTTTGACTTCCTCGCTTAAATTGGAACATAATTTGTAAGAACGTATGTACACTTATCTCTTATAGTTTTTAAGAAAAGAAAAAAAAAATTCTAAAATTTTGACCTCTAAAAGGTAGCCTGAAATCTGTCTATAACTCCTCTTAGGAATAAGATAAAATTATGAGTGAAATTTCTAATTGTACCTAGATTGGAAACTGTCAATTTTGATAATAAGTGTTTATAAAATGTCAATATCTAAGTGCCCCCTTAAATATCTCGTAATTCAATTTTTTTAAATGGAATGACCCATTTTTTATTACATAGCACGATTGGGAGAAAAATTTACTACAAGAAAGTATAATACAACCATACTCCTAAAGCAAGTATTTTTTGAATTATTTCGAAGATTAATTTTTCGTCGCATTTCTGCAGGGTATAATTTCGCATGTCACAACTGCACTTTAATAGGCATGGGATATGCTTTTGTTCTGTCGCTATTGTAATGCAAACTGTCAAATAATAAAACCACTTAGAATAAAGTATCACAGAAATCAAAATCAACAAAATGAATCATTACACAAATCAGCAAGTTATCCATTTATTCTTTATACATGGCAACTGCGATAGAATTGAAAAGAAAACATTTTTTTTCTTGAAAACTAAAAGAGATAAGTGTACATACGTTCTTACAAAATATGTTCCAATTTAAGCGAGGAAGTCAAAAATATAATAATATATGGGATGTTGTATTTAAAATAAGAAAGTTGGTGCTACTTCCGGTGGAACCGGAAGTGATAGAAAGTTGAAAATATTTAACATGAGGATAACTGATTCAACCGTGCGACGAGGATTTTTTTGAAATTTTTAGTACAACGGCAACCCCGTAAACTTT
Organism: Othius punctulatus; assembly: GCA_951805005.1. Taxonomy (NCBI): domain Eukaryota; kingdom Metazoa; phylum Arthropoda; class Insecta; order Coleoptera; family Staphylinidae; genus Othius; species Othius punctulatus. The sequence continues at coordinate 43,526,849 of OX638145.1, read as the reverse complement.
TAACGAACGGTTTAGCGTAGACACCCTGTATATATATATATATACATATATATTAACAATTTATGTGAAGGCATTTTGTAATACATATAGTTAATTGTAAAAAAAAGTAGACAAACAGTTTCCTGAATGTTTTTCTTTCTCAAAATGTTATTGTATAAATGTAGTTTTTCATAACCCTCTTTTCTTTTAAATTTGACAATATTTCAAAGTTAATATTCAGTTTAAAACTTTTATAAGTTACGTATTAAAATGCCTCTTCTACATGACTAAATCAAAGCTATAAATTATTCAAGAACAGTGTTTGTGGGTACAATTTTGGCTCACCTGTTCACCAAATACAAAAAATGTCAGCTGTTTAACTGTAATTAATGACACTGACACTTACGTGTTTTTTTTTCTTTTCAATAAACTGTAGGCGATTTACATCAAGGCGGCAGCGCCACGGTGGCGCATTTAGGTACTGGCCATGGTGGGTATTTGACGCTTCCAGTTAAATGTGTTGTGCTAAAGTGTGCGATTCGTATCAAATTCGTCGACTTCTGCAGTTTATCGTACAGTTATCAATGTGGTGGTTATGGTTTAACATCAACAATGGCAAAATATAAAAAGGTTTGCATCGTATTCCTCCAACGCTGACAGCAACAAATATCTTGACGTCAGTTCGCATCGATTCCCGCCTGCAGGCAAAATGAACGTGACATATGTAACGAAGCTGGCAAACACCGAGCTGATGGATATACAAAGAGCTTCTTCTTCTTCTTAGGGTGCCGTCTTCAACGAAGGTTGGCGACCATCATGACAATCTGGATCTTATTTACTGCTGCTTTAAATAGTTGGTTCGAGGTACATCCGAACCAATCACGGAGGTTACGCAGCCACGATATTCTCCTCCTCCCAACGCTCCTCTTCCCAGTTATTTTCCCCTGGATTATGAGGTGCAAAAGCTTGTACCGTGCACCTCTCATAACATGGCCAAGGTACTCGAGTTTCCTGGTTTTAATTGTTGTTAATATCTCTTTTTCCTTTCCCATTCTTCGCAGTACTTCCTCATTAGTAACTCTCTGGGTCCATGATATTTTTAGGATTCTGCGGTATATCCACATCTCAAATGCTTCAATTTTGTCGCTTAGGCGTTGTTTGAGCGTAGAGGCCTCTATGCCATATAAAAGTACGGAGAAAATATAGCATCGTACCATTCTAATCTTTAGAGAGTTACTAAGGTATTTACTGCAGAAGAACCGTTTCATTTTAATGAATGTGCTGCGGGCTTGTTCAATTCTGCACCTTATTTCTAGTTCAAAGTCATTGTTGTCATTGACCCATGTACCCAGATATTTGTATTTATGAACTCTTTCGATGTTGTGGTGATTGACCGTTAGTTGTGTGTTGTTGTTTGTTGCGTTTTTGCTGATTAACATAAATTTGGTCTTATTAATGTTCATTTTAAGTCCGTAGCGTTCACTGACCTCTTGGACGTGTTCCGTAATTCTACGTAGGTCTTCTATATTACTAGCCAGCAACACGGTATCATCGGCGTATCGGATGTTATTTATGGGAGTACCATTCACTATAATACCTGTTGACTCATCTTCCAGGGCTTCCTGCATTATTATCTCTGAGTACAGGTTAAAGAGAATTGGGGATAGAACACACCCCTGTCGAACGCCTCGATTAATTGGAATATTTTCAGATGTTTCTCCTTCAATGTTAATGGTGGCCGTTTGGTTGTAGTAAAGAAACTCTAGTACTCGTAAGTCTCGGCTGTCCGTTCCGTTCTTATGTAACATTTGAATCAATTTTTCGTGTCGTACTTTGTCAAAAGCCTTTTCGTAATCGACAAAACATGCGTAAACATCCTGATTGACATCAAGACAGCGCTTATACAAAGAGCATGGAAGCTCAAATTAAGAATGGGCATGAAAAAGCATGCACAGTCGTGTTCATTAAAGTGTTTACATATGTATTCCAAGCATTTTCTTCCTGAAAACTATTTTCGAATGAGAGAAGGTTTGCATTTTCTCTTGAAAATACCAAGGTGCGTATCCATCGTATACATTGCAGTATTCATCGTACAGTTATAATGCGCGTATCAATCGACGAACTGGATACGAATCGCACACCTTTTACCTGCAGCCGGGAATCGGTGGAAACTAGCGTAGAATACGGTACAAACCCTTTATATTTTGCCATTGTTGATGTTAAACCATAACCACCAGATTGATAACTGTACGATAAACGGCAGAAGTCGACGAATTTGATACAAATCGCACACTTTAGCACAAGAAACACATAGGAACACATGACTGGAAGCGTCAAATACCCCCCATGGCTAGTACGCAAATGCGCCACCGTGGCGCTGCCGCCTTGATGTAAATCGCCTATATGTTGATGACGATTTTATTCGTCATAGTCACTTAAGAGGTTAATATGAGGTGATGTTTTAACATTTTAGGTTATTTCAGATTACCTTGAATTTGTAGAATTAATTCACTCGCTTCAAAATGTTATATTTTCAAAATCTCTTATCTATCGTCACCATCATACAATGTACTTATGACAGAGGCTAATGAAATAATAATAACCTATACTAACACAAAAAGATCAAGAGCTCTCCGAAATAAACCGAATACAATAATACAACAATACCCCAAATACCTACAAGAACATATCAAAATATAAAATGAAACATGAAACGTAAAACTCGTGGAAATAAAGCAGCAAATTACAATCCAACAAATAATACATATATAATATACATAATAATATATGATACACAATAAAAAAAAATCAAATATATATATATATATATAGATACATAATAACATCAAAGCATTGAAATATTAAAACATTGGCTTTATCGAAGTAAATAGGCATTGTATATGTAAAAATCATTCGCGGATAACACAATATATTCTTCAGGTAGACTTGTTATATAATTTTTTTTCTCTGATAATCTAAGACGTCATTACAACAAAAGGCCTGGGGCGCGTGATCAAAAATACCAAGCGTCACATAGTGATCATGTTTTGCCACTATTTTGAGCCTTTACTGTGATTCTTTTTTTTTTTTTTTTTTTAACATAACTCTTGTTATTAAATAGACATCCTCGTTATCAAGCACCACATCTTTACTTCTTATTAATTTACTTATATCTTGGCCTATTTTTAATTTGAGTTTCTATGGTGTTTGCACATCTATAAGATTGTTTATATGATTTGTCTTTATTTTACCAGGAACCGGCCACTGGTGCAAAGTAAGGTTTTTTTATGCTAGTGTTGCAACTGAAAATTGTACAAACATTTTTTAAATTTTGACATTGTTCTTAAAAAAACTATGCCCTGCTTACATAATTATAGGCAACAATTGGCTAGTAAGCTCTTCTTATGCAGGCATTTATACAAATTCAATAAATAGTCCAGTCAGCATAAGTTGGCGATGTCTGGCACAACCGGAACGTGTACTTTGTGCCTGCTCGTTCATATTCAAACGATCCATTAGCGTAGACTGGTGATTGACGTGACACACAGCCTGGTAGGACTACTGCGAGTAGACTAGATGCCACAACAATGCAAATTTTAATATTTTCAATAATCTACTTGACAATACATAGTCATTAAAATAAATTAACCTTTACACCTACAGTTATGCCGAAGATATTACAGAACTTGGAACTTCTCCGAATGAGTCTCCACGACATGACACTATGGTACACTATTTAAGCACTGTTTTCCTGGCACCAATTACTTGCAAAATTCACTAGTACAATAAAGGAGGTGTCGTCATCACATGACATTCATTTACGATCATGTACATATCATCGTCCTGGTGGAACAATGAAGCAACTGCAAAATAAATATTTCAGGACAGACGCAAAACGATTGTTAATTATTGAGTTTTAATGAAGTGTATACATTATATTAGTAATGATTTAAAGTGAAATGTCACAATGGATACATGTCATTATCAATAACATGTATTCACTTCCTTAAAACTCAGTAATTAACAACCATTTTTCCTCTCTTCACCAAAAATTCATTTAGCAGTTGCGTCATTGTTCCACCGGATATGTCATGCGATATGTCATTTTTTATGATAAAATCAAGTCATCATCAAATGAGTCAATCATCACTAGATTAGAATGACAAGTATATCTGTGCATCTTATCTTAATTGAAACACTAATGATATGGTTGAGATATTTTGAAAAACAAAATTTGTTACAAATTAAATTTATTACACATTATGCTCCCAAAAAATTTGATAGTTTTCAAAATATTTGCAAAACACCGAAAACCCTATCCAATTACTATCCAATCCAATTATCCTATTCTTTAACTACGTAAATGAAAGCAAAAGAGTAAGACATTTCATTACATGGTTAACTAATTCTCATATACTTAAAAAGGCTCATGAATTGGATAAAATTTTGAAATTAAAATTTATCAAAACAAAATCTAGTTTTTAAATAGTTTTGAAAAATAATCGAAATAAGAAAATGGTTTGCTCTTATTATACTTATGTTTTTATAAATGGTTTCATAAATGTTTATTAAAAAAACAATTTAAGAAACATAACTTTGTGATTAAATCTACTTCCCAACTTAATTTAATCATTTTATTCATAATAATATGGAGAAAGTCATTGCGGCCCACAATCAGATTTTTTTCCCATGATAGCTTTCTCTGTACCAGACAGGATCTTGCAGATTTAGAGATTTCACTTTTGAAAATGCATTAGATTTGCGTACCAGAAGTCAAAAAGACATGTCAAACAGACCACACTGGTAAAATCTGTGGCCTGCTGTACTAAATGCATAAAAGTTCCATATTTTTAGATGAATTATTAGTTCTATAGTCTGTCCAATTTCAAGACGAAGTTAATATGAAAATGTTCATGTGAACGGCGACAATTTCCAGGGCTAATTCTACACAACAAAGGTCCAACAGTAGTGTAGCGTTTGCAGTAACAAAATTCACTTGACCAATCGGCATAACCAATCGTATGCTTGTGTAGAACCGTTCACTAGCCGATCACGCAAGTAACAGTGTTTGTATAAGATTCGGCTTGAAATTGGACGGAGTATAGTACCTATGAAATTTGTCAAAGTTCGTTTCGACGTTTAGCAAAATTTCTGAACTTATTCTTACTAATGCAAGCAAGTCGCCTGTTAGGCCGAGGCTGATTAACTCATGTTTTCAGCTGATGTTTTATGTGTGAAAAATCTCAGAAATTGGGAAGAAAATATATTTTTGTATGACCCGCCCAAAGTTAATCCTGCATCATTTCCCCCAGTAGGGATTTTGAGTTTGACATGCCTGGCTTAAAACCTAGAAATGTAGTTTAAGAAAAAAATCAATAAGTTCGATAATTAATAAGTTAGTTAATTTTTAAAACGAAATTATAATTTTTGACATTTCCAGGAAAACATGATGTCCTAGCGACATAGATGACATAATATCTATTCAATTAAAAAAAAGAAAAACTGATGAATTTTACTGTTCTATAAAACTTACAAAATAGAAATAGAATTACTATCCTCGATAGCCCGCAACGACTAGGCTCCTGCTTCCATGATCACACCAAAAAAAACTACGATCACTGCTGAGTGACCGCGTGTTCGGAATCACACTAATTAATTACTATAGCTGGGTTAGTGATTTCAATCACAAACCTGTTTCGTTTCTTTTCAGTAGCTCCGTGTGCAAACGGGCTTACTGCTTCTGGTTTTTAAAGAAGAAATTTTTCAAGTTTGTTGTATTGTTATACAGCAGTCCAATGCAAACAATAGCCCCGGAAAATATGTGATGTAGGTCTTAAAATTCAAAGGAGCTGGAACATTCAGCCAATATAAATTCAACGTATATTCTACTCAGCACATTCAGTTTGGTATTTGTATAAATGTCAGATTGATAGATTGTTTTCACAGGGACTTTGTTTGCATAGAAGTAATCTGATTTGACATACATAACAAGTTTATTAAATATTCTGTTTTGTAAACTTTGATCAGGAAATGCAATGTAAACATTCAAACGATCTAATTTAGGCAATAACAATGACCTACTTTATAATTATGTAAATATAAACATATACCTTGGATCTTCTCGTAGATTTTCGTACCACATATCAAAGAAAACTATCAGCTTTGCACTCATTTTCAACTTTAATATTCCTCATATTCGGTGATTTGGGAGTTTCCCACTGCACCGATTGTCTCTTTCTTTCCTAATCGTACTGAAAAAATCCAATTATCACGTGTGATGGATGACCTTTCCAGCAAATCAAATTCCACTGCAAGTCGTTTCAGCTAACAATCATTGCTCTTAATACACTTTTCAATTAGAGAGTTTTTATATATTACAATATATATCTGTCACCGTATCAGTCAAAATGACATAGTTTTGAAAAGTATGCCGCCATCTATTGGAAAATGCCCGAAAAATTTTAGAGGCCTTTAGGGCCTCTAAATCTCATTTACCGCTCGCAATTAACATTGCTTGTTGTGCATTAACTTGCAACCCATCGACTTGTAATAATTCCTTTCTATATAATAAGGTTATATTTTGGCTTAGCAAGACGTGATCTATTATTATTATTAAAAAAATATTATTGCAGGACTATTGATCCGAAGCCCTGCAACCCCAGGACATTACAGAAACCCAAGAAGGGTGGTGGGTATCCAAAAGTATTCTTGGGTGGTCTTCCATCCAACGTTACGGAGACAGATCTGAGAACATTCTTCACTCGATTTGGCAAAGTAATGGAGGTTGTCATCATGTACGACCAAGAGAAGAAAAAGTCTAGAGGTAGTGGCTCGATCAAACTCGTTTGCAGTGACTAACAAACTGAATTTCTTGCAGGCTTTGGTTTCCTTTCTTTTGAGGACGAAGATGCAGTGGACAGATGCGTGTCAGAGCATTTTGTCAATCTAAACGGCAAACAGGTACGTAGCTTGTTTTACACCAGTAGCAGTTCCATCTCATTGTTTACTTCCAGGTGGAAATTAAAAAGGCGGAGCCCCGTGACGGGTCTGGTGGAGCAAAGATGAACGATCCCGGATCGGCATGGGGACCACCTCAGGCTCCCCTGGGCATGATGCAAGGGCCAAATGGTCAAATGGGGGGACCGCCGATGAATTTGGGCGCTCCGATGGGACCCAGCATGATGCAAAGCTACCAGGGTTGGGGCACGTCACCGCAGCAGCAGAGCTATGCTGGATACGGGACTCCAAGCGGGCCGGGTTCGTACCAGGGATGGGGTGCGCCCCCGGCCCCTCAGGGTCCTCCTCCTCAGTGGGGCAACAATTACGCAGGACCGCCGCAGCAGCAGGGCTACGGTTCATACGGTAAGTGTTGGCTTTTATCTGTGGCAACAAGTTTATCGGTGGAATAAATGAAAGACAATGGTATTGTTGCAGGTCCGGGCACGGGAAGTGGGGCGGCCAGCTGGAACAGTTGGAATATGCCCCAGAATAACCAGTCTACTGGTCCTTCAGGTACGTTTTATAATGATATTTCCTTTATAATTCGGAGTTAATCATAGTCCCATGTGTGCTGACAGGGTATATTGCAGGAGATATGTATTCCCGTCAGCAATCTGGGCCTGGAGGACCCGCGACTCCAAATGCACCTCCAAATTCCAACACCAATTCAAAACCTGCGTCCGACTACTCCAACTATGGTGGATATGGTTCTTACTCGGCCGATGGAGGGTATGGGGCACCTCCACGTTCGTATGGAAGTGATGCAGGATCTCAAGTTGGAGGTTACACATCGCAACCACCCAACGCAGGTGCTAAACATTTCAATGATTTTAAAGAGTGGCCCAGTTCTTGACAACCTTTTGATAATACCGTCAGCAGTGTCACTCCCACTCAGATCCCGCAGGAGAACTGTGTTCCTCAGAATGTGCGTGTCTACCTAAAGACGTACTATGAGGAACGCAGTTGCCCTGCGGAAGGGCCGGTGGGGATCACACTGAAGCATGTCGGTAATATAAGTAATGTGGGTGTATGTTGTAACAGTTGGAAACGTATTGGCTTGATAGACATGAAGAGAGGAGCCGGCCTGGTCACTACCAATTACTCTGATTAGACAGACATAATGGCGTCCCGTCTGTTGCTTTCCTGACTGTACCATAGTCTCTAGTCCGCTGTCCGCACCCATGGCACGGACACACGACTTCACACATGTCATCAATTATACAAACACTACAGACAGACAGAAGTGTTGACTATTTTTAAGCACCGCTCAACTTGTTAAGATATATAAAAATACAACCTAGTGTAAAGTAATTTGAAATTTACCTCATAATAACTTATTAAATTTTCACCGGAGCATCTGCTTGGGGACAGTAGTTCAGTCCCTTTTAATAATCATCCTGTCCACACCCATAAACCTACAAAGTCCCGCCCAAATCCCCCCAACACCTAACAACTTACTATAATATAAATATATACATAAATATATTTACAATGTGATTCATAATTTTAGTTATGTAAGTATCTAAGTTGCTAATGCATTTACATTTTACAATAATTAATTTAAAGAATTTATGTAAGTTCATCCTGCTCTAGTCTAATGTTTCCACTTATTTTGTGAAATTTAAGTAATTTAAAAAAGTCCTTGTACATAGATATCTATATAAGTGTTTGTATTTTTATCTAAGTTAATTAAATTTATATACTTTAAAAAGGGAACCCGCAAACCGACACCCGCAGATGCTCTGAACTTTCATTTTAAGGGTAACAATACAAATTTTTAAATATTTGTTTGTAAGTTGTAAGGCCACTATTTTTAGAGAATTATTTCAACCATCGTAAATTACTTATTAGTGCACACACCCACAAGTAAGTAGTTTTTGCTAGGGACTATTTATAAAAGAACTGACTATTTCTATCGCTGTCCTGTCTGCCCGTTTATTGTACCTTGGAAATCTGGTATTTTTATTATGGATTTTAATAGCAATTTTTTCCTTTTAAATAGTTAATTGATTAAGTTTTATGTTTTGGTTGCAGTTGTTTATTACGATATGCGTACGCCTTAAATTATGATCGGAGAGGAAAGTGTTAGGTCAGATGAAGGACTGACTTTTATACTATTATAATATTATTTTAAAATAAATATTTAAACGCACTTGTTCAGTTTAAGATTGTAAATGGTTTTAAACTGTAATTTTATTTATACTATTTTTATTAGAAATTAATCGATAAAATTATTTATTATTATCCATTACTGATAATATTTTCTCTGTTCCAGCTTAATTTTGACTTGACAAATGTTATCTAGTGTAAGGTTACTACATAAATATAGTTATGGGGTTGTGATCTAGAAGCAGCTAAAATTTTAATATTAGACTTAACGTATTGTAACGTGACCTAACACTAGTTTACTTACTAGCTAGTTATACTTAGGCTGGGGCGCAATACATTGGTAAATATAAGATAATTAGAGTAGTGACTTATTATATATGATATATGTCATGGTGATTTATATTAATTAGAAATATTCTGTCTGTCTGAACATCATGTGTCTATCTAATCAATGGGTAATTGGGGTTTTTTTGTTTGTTTCTTTCATTGTCATAATTATATAAATACATTTTAAATTCTTGTCTGACAATCTACATTGAGCAATGTTTGATTCATAGTACATTAAGATAACTTGTTTTCTAGTTTTAATTGTACAATATTCCTCGGTTGCATAGACCAATTTTACTGGTTATTAAAACAAAACTTTTTGAATATTAATATTTAACTTTAATAATATAAATATATATATGATTATATTGAAAATGAATCAGTAATTAAAGAAATCACAAAACACTTGCACACAATGCAAAAACGCAAGCAAGTTTGTGCTACTTGGGGTGTAACAACAACAACAATTTTATCGTGCTGTATTTAATTATTAATTGTAAAAACTTAATCATTTATCCACCTGGTTATTCCGAAGTTAATGAAATCTGCACTGCGCTGTTGCAGTGCTGCCTTATTTCTATCGTAGATAATTATATATACATAGAGTTAATAATTAGCATTTGCGAGAATGTCTCGTTTTCAAGTAGTCGCACTCGTCCGTTGATACAATTCAACTTACAAAGTAAATATCCTCACGTTGTTTGTACACTAGAGAAAAGAAGATGAATTCACCACTACTATATTCTGTGACGGTAGAAAAGAACATTTCGTTCCAATTTCTTCGTTTAGTTTAATGTTCATTTGATTTTCTTAAATGCAGTCTGTATTCTTTTTCCAAAGTGGTTACAAGTTGGGGTTGATAAAATAATTATTAGTAATTACCACAGATAGAGAAAGGATTTAATTATCGCGTCTTGTAGATATTTTTCAATATTTCAATGATTAATAAACGATTGTCCTTACACACGCATATATTTATATACATTTATATATAATTATTTAAAAGAATAGTTGTAACTTAGACTTAATACACTAATAACAAAATGATGAACTACAAATTAATATAGATTATTTATAAACTGTATTTTCTATTACAATATTGCTGATATAGTTAATTGAATTGTTAGTATTATAATTAAATAGTGAAGTAAAATTTAGAACAATTTGACTGATGTACAGTAACATACAGGATAAGTTTTAAATTAAAGAAATTATACAATAATGAAAACTACTTTATATGATTAGGGCCTTTAACATAGTGCAATTCACTTGTGGTTTTTTAATAAATATGGAAAATAAGCTAGTTATCCGTTACGTAAGGAGGCACCCTGATAATATCACTATATACATATATTTTTAAATTAATTAAATTAGTGACCTATTTGTTGCTCAAAGATATTATGCTGTATTAAGTTAAGTATAAATGACGTTGCTATGACTATAACAGTGCTAATTAAACTGAATTTGTATATTTAATATATGAGTGTGATTTAGGTATTGTAAATTTGTTTTAATTGTAAGTTAAATGAAATAGTGGTATCCACTGATGATGATGATGACGATGAACATGTTAACTATTGGAATTTATGTCTAGTTAAGTAATCTGTTACTTAAATATAACTGTCCCCCTCTAACTTCCTCGTAGCCTTACCACCTGTATTTATATAGCTTGTTAGTGGGTCACCTGGCGGGACCATCACTTTCTTAGATATAGTTCTTAGGTGTCTCTTGACTAATATGTCCCCTGCCGGGCAGACCTCGCGTACCATTATTATATATATTATTATTACAGTACATTGATATAATAATAATATAAAGCATTAACACATCTTATAGTATTTGTCAAGGTTCGAGGTCTACTTTAGTGTAATTGTTATTAAAATATATAATAAATATATATATATAATAATAATAAATGATAAGAGACCTGGTTTTCAAAGTAATGTTTTTTTAAGGAGTTTATAAATATTAGTGCATTTTGGGGTAGTTAACTTAAATATATTTAGCGTGAATTATGATGTCTATTAATTAGTAATAACAGAATACTTACAAAACATGTACCTATCATTATCTATAAAAGTTTCTGATAATGATTAAAGTATGATATAAAAAAAACATCTTGCTGTATTTTAATGTTTATTTAATCATTTTTCTTCTCTTTTTCACTCCGTCTCAGACTAAACACTGACCATTACATGCCCCCCGTTTAACCTAACATCGCTTCCTTTGATTCCACAGCCACAAACAAGAGTCCAGATCCTGAGGTCCTATTGTATAGAACTATGGTGAAGGGTAAATGTTCAAATTTGAATAGTTCATCTCTCGTAGGTGATTACCCTGCGGCTGGCGGAGACTCGTACTCAGGAGGACCACAGCGCGGTTCCAGTTATAACGCAAACCAACAACAATACCATCCGTACAAACGATAATCAAGAGAAATCATTCCGTACTAACACAAAACATGATGAAATTTATATTTTATACAGAATAACGACTACATATTTTGTAAACGTCTGTGCCAGATAAATTTTCTGTACGCCAATACATATGTTCACATTAAAGTATATACCAAAGTTGAGTTTTAGGTATAGTTATATGCTACTGTAGATTGTTCATTGTTCTTACGTTATTATAAATTAGTTCTCTCCGTGACTTTGCTATTAGTTTCTTGCAAATATATTACGATTAATGATTTTTTTCTTTTTGTATAGACATTGTTTTAACTTCTCGGCCAACAGTAATGAATGACCCATATATGTTAAGTTGTCAATTGATATTAAGAAATAAAACTGTCTCCACCCACTAGCTTCATAATGTTAAACACTAACAAACGGAAAATAATGTACAAAGTGACGCTATGTTAAGTATAATTTCTAGGTATGGACTCCGAATATTCCTTTGAATGGTCCCACGATCTCCAATGATAACACTAATAACCGGACGGGTCAGACCATTACATTATGTTGTCTATGAAAACATCCTAATGTTGTATCAGATAAATACCTGTTTCTAGTAAAACAATTGTTTATGTACAAATAAAATATGTGTGTATATAAAATCATTACATGTATTGTAAAAGGAACATTTTGAGTTTGTACTTGAAACATTTTATTTAAGAGTTTTATTTCATCCACTTCTTTCTGTTTACACTCACCTTTAATCTCAAATTCTGTTGCATAATATTTATTGCAGCAAAACTAACTTTATCAAAAGGGAAGCTGTTTTGCAAGTGACACCCCAAGTAATAATTTTAATAATTTAAAAAAAATATTAATACAGATATTGGTATTAAAGTGGCTAAAATCAATATATAATGATTTTAGATTAGAAATTTTTATTCTAGTTTGTGATGAGAGGTTGGGATCATCTAAACTAGTACTGCAAATACGTTTTTAAAATAGAACTGTTCAAAAGCTATGAAGAAAAAGTTAAATTAAATGTTCAAAGAACATTACGAGGGTTATAATGATTTAAAAATTATTTAAAGAAAACGTTCATGTAGACAGCACATAACTGTTGTGTTCCATTGAAGCGCCTGAGTACCTCGTTGGCCTTAAATGGGAATATAATAGGAGAAATATTTTTATATAAATATGGGAAACATCAAATTGGAGAGCAAACACATAATTTTTTTAATATTCAACACTAGGTTTATTGTTAAATTTAAAGGTATATTAACCTATATATTAGGTATATTTAAAAATTTAACTGTATTTGAGGTAATGAGGATCTCAATACAAGAAAAACAAATGGTGACAAAATTTTTAGATTTATAACAAGAGTATTTTTGATAACTAAATTGACGTGCCCATGGATTTTTTTTAAATATTTTTAGTTTATGAAATAATGTATTCAAGACTTTGCACACCTTGTATATTTAAACATCTTATTGCATTTGTACTCTTTCACGTTACTAGTCATAATTATTATAAATCAAAACTTCTATTGTTTTAGTGATTTGTAATATAATGCTAGAACCACGAGCGTAACCAGTTGATATTCCATCGGGCTGGATCATCTTCGACTCCAGGAAAACAGAGGTAGTTTTCTAATCTTAAGATGTTTTACATGATTTCTGTTAGAAAAATGGAGGCATGTTATTCTTTTAGCAGAAATAAATCACAGGCCTGTGGTGTCTCAACAATTAAAAATGATCCCTAAATTTGCTGCTGCTGAATAAAAAATCAGTTTTTGTGTAATTAACTACTGCATTTATTAAATTGTATATTAAACCGACCCACATTTTTTACTTGCAAGACTTATTTCACATGTAGATAATTATACCTGGAGATTTTCATGTATTTTCTACAATAATTGGAATAATTAAAACTCAAGATTTCAGTGTGTGCTATCTGTACAATAGCAATTGGGAATATTAAATAAATTATTACTCAGAGTGAAAAATTTAATAATCGTTGATATAAACGGGCCTTAATAGTTGTTAACAAATTCTTATATCAAATGACAATTGTATACCTAGGGACCCAATCTAGAGCCATGTAAACTTAATGATACTAATGGGTTTGTAGTATGACATATGTGTACTAACAGCAATGTAGGAAACGTTAGAAAATTAAATTTTTGATATGAACGGAATGCAAAAACTAGACGTATTAACTAATGTTTATAAACGGAATGAAGTAATTCGCACTGCTTCAAAAGATAGACACATACATTAGATTTTATGGTTATGATTAAAAAATCAGGAATCTAATTTCGAAATTTACATAAAATCTTTGTGATGAGCAACTGTTCATTATTACAACTCGTCGTGCCTATCTTCAGCACGCTCCTCTTGTCCTTCATGACAGGCGGCTGGTGTCGAGAACTCAAATAGATATTCGCACCTATTCGGTTCCGATACCGACAGCAGTTTGTTTTCACTACTGCAACTAATTTTAACAGTGGTAGAGCGCTGAGGTCCATTCCAGCAAGACTGACCCCTGTCGTATAACATGGTTTCGTACAAGCTGTCCTCAGGGCCCACCCATTTCGCCCAAGTGCCCAGTCTTGTATCCATTGACCCAGACTTGGCCTGTTGCGTCGCCTTGTCGAATGGACACAGCCTGTAGATGTACTCGTAATCCATGTAATCGAAACAGTTTCCGACCAGGGCGGCGAAAGACTCATCAGGACCAAAATCTTTCTGCAAATATTCTTCAATGTTGCCTATTTCGGTTTGAATATTGCGGACCGATTGCTCTGCATCTGTGAATTCCTTTCGTGCTCTCGTGGCTTTGTTCACCAAGTCCTGGGTCTCCTCATCATACACAACTTCTGTCACAGCTTCTTCCTGGGTTTCGCCCTCTTGTTGCTGCTCATCCTCTTCCTCATCAAGCTCTTCTTCTTCAGCTTCAGGTGCAGCTTCATCATCTGCAGTTGTACCTGTAAAAGTGGCAAAATTATTATAATAGAGTACAAACATTCTATTAAAAATTCTTACTTTCTTCATATTCCTCTTCATCATCTTTCGTGTCCAGTGGGACCTCCTCCACGTTTCCTTCCCCTGCAGGTGGTTTGAATAATCCCGAGTCCATCATTAGGAAAGGCTTTATTCTGGGCCAGGCTTCTGTAATGAAAGTTTCCAAATCGAGAGACTCTTTCTCATTAAGGAAATATTTAGCTTCATCCTCAGAAACTGTAAAGGAAGTTTAATTAAATAATAACCATAATAGCAATACTTTTACTGTGTAAAATTTAAAATATTTATAATGAATAGTGAATTTTACTCCACGAGTTATGATTAAAAGTGTCCAATAAATTCTACCTTCTCCGTTCCTATCCCTATCAAAGGTCTGCCTTGTTTGGAGTTCCGTTACTTCGATTGATCCGTCCGCATTACTGTCGAATTTAGCAAAAGTATCTGTAGCTTCAACCCGTGAATTGGCAGACTCAATTTCTTCCCTCTTTCTCTTATTCTCATCTTCGATCTTTCTGTACTGCTCCAAAGCCGCAGACTCCAGCTCCTCTATGTCAGTCTTAATATCCCGCTTCTCTTTAAGCAACATTTCGGCTTCCTCCTTCTGCTTCTGAAGCTGCACTAATTTTTCCTTCTGTTCTTGCTTCAGCAGCGTGCCCTTCTCACCGAGCTCAATTTTTATCTCCTTGCCAGCCCTGAGGAGTTCGGCACGCTTTTGAGACTCCTCCCGGGCACTCCTGCCCAGCTCTTTGCAGTTATTGGCGCATTTACTACTGACATACTCGTCGGAGCCATCGCAGCAATCACACACCCCATCGTTAACTCGAGAAGAGGCTATGTTGAGCGGCTTATGGCCAGCGTTAGTGCAGTGAAATGTACCGTGGGGACAGGCTGCGGTGCCAGGTTCGTCGCTAGCGTCCGGGCAATCGCAGTAATCATCATTAACTTGAACGAACGGTATGAATAGGCTGTTGTCTAAGCATGCAAAATCTACTGATGGGTTGTATAAAGGGGCCCTGGATAAAGATACCCCTCTGGGTCGGGGTACTTCGGACGTGGATATCTCGCATACTATTATAGTAAAAAACAGGAAACTATTTGATAGTTTCATATTTCCCATGACACCTTCTTTCTAATCAACTTGCCGGCTCGACAGCTGTCTGGGACTGAACTGATAATAGCTGCACACCCTGCACACGTCAGTAACACTCATCAGTGAGGTCGTGGCGCCATTTATATATCATATTATTTATTGTAATTCAAACCTGGCATGTGTTACTGATATGCTCTTTGATTAAATAAGTATGTTGCAAAATAAATTCAAATTATTATGTCCACATTGCAGAAACCAGAATAAATATTTCTCGGATATACATGTTGACTATTTGAACATTTTATATTGGCAACATTGGCCTGACTCGTCGAATGGTTTTCGGTTCATATACAGAGTGGTCTAGAATAGTTGTGTTCAATTAGAAGTAGTGGGATTCCAATTCGTGACATTCGTGTTGAATCCAAAATATCCTTCTCGCCAGTAGTGACATTTATATTTGCGATTACAGTAGAGCAAAGCTGTAGTGTTGTCGCAAACTGAGAAGGACGCATGGGCGGAGCTTAGCACTAACTGATATGAATTTTTGTGAAGTATAGGTGTGAAGTTGGTATGATGTAAACACAAATATGAAGTAAACAAGTTAACTCTAACCGTGAAATTTAATTTGCAAGTTTTTCTGTTTAATTGTGTTGTTACCATGTTTAAAGAGTATTTGTTACTGAGACACAAAGATAGGCTTCTAAATATTCTACAAGATAAAGAGGAGAACAAACAGTTCAGTCTTGACATTAAGTAAGTTCACAAAATATTCTGTGCTGTAATTTTCTGATAAATTACTGCACACTTTTAATTTATACACAAGATCAATTAAGCTACATTCACAACCATGAATTAGTAATTAACGCCGCAATGTATAATGTATAAGCCTGGTATAAGGAAATAGACAAAGTAGTTCACAACGATCAAATTAGCACTTAACGTGAAATTAGAAGCTTGCAAGGTACTATGCATGTAGGTCATGCATTAATATTCGCTGTGAAAATGAACGCATCTACAATAAGTGCGAATGTGCGGAATCAGCTTTTCTATTCAAAGCCAACAAATAGCGGAGCAAAACAAACTTGAAAACAATATCCCAGCTTTGAGACACAACAGCACAACAGAGGAGAAGTAACAAAATGAAATTGGCTGAATATAAAGTGAACAACAAAACACGAAATTATGAAATTAATGGTAATTGGGTACTCTGTACCTTACTTTAAATGTGAAAAGCACCAGGAGAGGATTTCTAAAATTCTTCACACAAAATTGACCCTATTTTGAATGATCATTTTTTCAAATTTATAGTTGTGAATGTAGCTTATGATCAAGTAATAGTATATTACATAATGAGAGTTGTAAGAAGCATATTATGCACGAAGAGAAAGTTTCCGCAACGAGCCGTGAAGTGGCGAGTTACTTAATTTCTCGAGTACTTAATTGCCTTATAGCTCAAGTTGTGTACGCTATTTTTTCTACCCCCAGTCGTAAACTTGAAGAATAACCCTTCCTTTAATAAAAGTCCGTAACATGAGATCAAAGTCACTAAAGTTACTACATTCAAATGCTTACGTTAATTTTTTTATCTTTGGTGAGGAAATATCTTAAACGGTGTATAACGGTATATAAAATTCATGTTGCTTCTTGTATCTTACACACTTTCCAGTTTTGTAGCGTTATTCGAGGAGGATCCGGCTTTGGGCAATTTAATTTTAAGTAATCCTGAAGAGATTCTGAAAACTTGTGATGAAACAATCTTGGAAGTACAACAAATGTTAATCAATAATGTTGAGTGTGATTATTCATTGATACCAAAACAGAACATTCACTCTCGAATTTATGGTCTCCCAAGTTGCCCTGAATTACACAAAGTTATATTTCCCAAGAATGAAGATTTGGGACTTTTTTTGCAAGTTTCTGGTAAGTTTTCACAAATCTTTCTGTTGTGTAAAAGTCTTAAAATGTAAAACTCTGGGTGGTATTTTGCATAATTATTAATGAATTTTATGAAAAATGTACATTTTTTACATTATTATCCATTAGGAATATCTCATAAGTGTGATTTGTATAGCCCGTTTTTTTAATATGATTAACCATTAGGAATATTTCATTAGTACGACTGGTACTGACTAGTTCAATTTACTTTGACCTTTTTGGGGGATTAGTAATATAGATTTAAATTAGACATTTATTGAGAGCAAAATTTCAATTTTATTGTTGCTTTTTCAGTTAACTTTGCTTACCTTAAAATAGTTATGTGTATACCAAGGCCACGAAATCATTCTTTAATGTACCAAGAGAACAATTGTCGTATAGGCCACCATGTGGTTGAGGCAAGACAATCTCGAGGCTGTTAATGAATTTCGCAGACAAGGTATACTCAACATTTTTTGTGCAACCAAATATTTGTAATTATAAAAATATTAACGCTTTTGTTTCCAAATGGAAAATAAAATAAATAAAATTATTGTGCCAAAAATAAATGTGGCATCTCTGTGGAAATGGACAGTGAAAGCTTTGCTTAAGTTAGTTTTTGTAACTGGAACAGCCACTTTCACGGTCATTGCTAATAGTAACAGCCGCAAAAATGGATTTTGCAAACTGTTTTGCTTATGTAAACTGAACACTTCACATACGGTTCAACAAAAGTTTAATTTCTTGCAGATTTTAAAAAGTGATACTCCATTGTATTGCAAATTACGTAAGCTTTCAAATTAACTCTATCTAAACCCCTTCTCCATTTAAAATTGAGTTTACCTCCCTTGCGGAAAGAGGGCTAAAAAATGAATATTATTTATTTACCAAAAGTTGACGCCCTTTAATTAAAAATTGATGTATTTCAGGGATTTCATTAAAAAAAAATATACTTAAAATTATTTGTAGATATTTAGGGGGTTTCCTTTTTCCCTGGATACCTTGTATGTTAATTAAACAAGTAATAATTTAGTGTGTTAGTATTAGTATCTAGGTTTAAATTACTTTGGTACAAAATGAATTTGTTTTATTTAAATTCAGGAACAGTTGTAAGGATGACTGCAGTGAAAATGTTGGAGCACATAAGAGACTACATGTGCACTAAGTGCAGGTATAAGATGGCTGTGGAAGGAAAATTTGAACAGAAGTACACAATATTTCCCCCTAAACGCTGTGCAAACCCAGAATTCTGCAAAAGCACCAACATAATAGTGAACAGCACATTGGACGGCGAGCATTGCAGAGATTATCAAGAAGTAAAGATACAGGTTGGTAATTGATATTTTTTTTAAGTGTTACTTATGTGTTTATTCCCCAGGAACAAGTGTCTAAGCTCGAAATTGGGTCTATGCCTAATACTATGTGGATTACGTTAGAGGATGATTTGGTTGATGTTTGCAAGCCTGGTGATAGCGTGACCATATGGTATAGTTCATATTTGTATTCAGATTCTTCATAATATATTTATTTACGATATAAGTGGGATATAGACACTATTAACGCACATATTATCTTGGAGAAGGTATCTTTAACAACTGGCAACCGCCAAACCATCGAACATTTGAACGGTTGCACGGAAATTTGTGTGAAACAGGTCACCAAACTGTATACTAGTTAATACCTGATTGCCTACTTATTCTTCTAGTACTCCTCTTCTTCTTCCCCTGCATATCCGTTAATGGATGTTTGCGATCACACATTTCATCTGTTCCTGATCTCTCACAGTGTGGAGTAATACTTGTATGGACATTTGGCCAGTCTATTGAAGTTATAGTACTCATCGATGGATTTTGCTGGACTGCGTCAATAATGTCAGTGTTATTGTTCCATATTATTTCTTCTATACCTATTTCACACAAATTTCGGTGCAACCGTTTAAATGTTTGGTGGTCAGGCTGTTGACAGTGAGGACGCCTCTTCCGATATTCTACCACAGCTGCACGACATTCCCTTTACGATAGCCATATACAAAATGCATTTCTGTATATTCACATGCAGAAAAAAGCTATATATCATTACCACTCTTAGAAAACAAATTAGCATTTATTAGAATCATTTCACACGCTTAAGTTTCGACCATACCTTTTGTATTACCCTGTATATGTTTGTATAATAACTGCACTAAACAATATTCTAATAATTAACCAAAAGCAGTCTAATATTGTGAATAGATTAGTGCCTACAGTAATAGCATATACACATCAGATATTGATAAGTGCTTATAGGTATATTGATAAGTGCCAAAGTATTGCTGCTACTGGCGCCGCAATACTTTGAACATCGAATTTACTATCCAGACCTTCAGATATCGGATTCTGACTTGTAGATTCGCAATATATCTACAACACTAGTAACAATACATTATAATAACTTTCAGTGGCGTTGTGAAAAGACGATGGAAGTCGCCAGCAGTGGGAAGGAAGTTGGATGTCGATTTGGTTCTAAAGACAAATCATATCCAAGTGAATAACGATACAAGTTCTACAATTTCAATCACTTCCGACATGAAGGACCAATTTGATTCATTCTGGGAGAATCATAAAAACTATCCGTTGCATGGAAGAGACTTAATTCTACGTTCATTCTGTCCACAGGTATAGTTCAAGATATATTGAATAGACCACAAACCTATATGGTAAAATATACCGGGTGTTCATTTAAAAACTAGCCAGTCCCAATAACTTTTGATTGGTTTAAAAAAAAACATGTCGATTGATTTTTGTAGGGGAAGTTTAAAGTCGTCAAATACATTTTAAGTATTACCCCCTCCTTCCTAGTCACACCCACTTTGAAATTTCAAATGGGAAGGTTATACCTCGTTTTAAAGCTTAAAAAATCTAATGTAGAGGGCAGTTTAAAAAAAAAGCATTTGTCCATACGTTTTGGAAAACAAAAATAAATGAGCAAATTTCAAAACAATTTATATTGAATGAATGTAAGTTCCTTTCATTGAAATAAGTAAACAAGTCGAAGCAGTTTTCAAGAGCTCTCGCCCTTGATTCTTACTCTGGCTCTCAATAAATCGTAGTATGTTCAATAGGTATTTAAAACGGGCAAGTATTTTTCAGATATATGGAATGTATGTTGTGAAATTAGCTGTTGCAACTATTTTGGCTGGTGGCAGTACATTTCATAAGAACAAAGATACAGGCATCAGGACGAGGACAGAACCACACCTTTTATTAGTTGGTGATCCAGGCACGGGGAAATCACAAATGTTACGTTACGCGGCAAAAATTATTCCACGCTCCATTTTAACAACAGGCGTTGGGTCCACCTCGGCGGGTTTAACAGTTGCTGCTGTTATGGTAATGTATAGATAGTGACATTTAAAGATTATCCGTAGAAATTGCTTTTTTTTTTGGTAAATTGTGACAGTTGGTTTTTTTACCTTTGTCATAATTAGTAATCACATAGTGGCGACGTTTTACATCTAATTACATTAAGTGTTTCAATGTTATCACCTGCTATTCTTGACGAAATTTCAGCGATTTTGAGTATTGTAGGAAGATGGGGAGTGGCAGTTGGAAGGTGGAGCTTTAGTGTTGGCTGATGGAGGAATTTGTTGCATAGATGAATTCAACTCTATGAAAGAGCACGATCGAACAAGTATACATGAAGCCATGGAACAGCAGACCATCAGTGTTGCAAAGGTGCAGGGAACGAATAATCAAATAAATGGGGTGTGTAACATTATCAACTTTTAGGCTAGTATCGTTTGCAAGCTCAGCACACGGTGCTCAATACTGGCGGCAACTAATCCTAAAGGGCCACTGAACCCAAGCAACCCACTTTCAATGAACGTCGCCCTGGCAAGTCCCTTGTTAAGCAGATTTGATTTAATATTGTTTTTAAAAGATGAAGTAAATGCTGTCTGGGACGAGAAGGTTGCCGACTACATCTTGCGTGGCTACAAAAGGAAGTCCAAATTTTTTGATGATAAGTATACCATTTGGTCTATGGAAATGTTACAGGTATGCTATAATTTTTTCCATCATTTATTTGCCAAAATTTCGAGAAAATATTTGTATACAGGGTGAGTCAATAGGACGGACAGGCTCGATTACACCTACACAGTTAATAACATCGAAATGAACCAAACGGCACTGCAAACTAGAGGCAAAAGTGCAGTTTGTAAAATTATTTTGCCATATACAGGGTGTTCCATTTTTGCAGAGCAGCCTTCAACCTAGTTTTTTTAAATGGCACCCCCTGTATAAATTTACATATTTGAATTTGCCCTTTTTTGGGCTTTATAAATCCGATTAGATTTTGCAATTCGCTTTAACCTTTCAGAAGTTGTTTATGTTTTTCTAAAATTTAATGCATTTCCAGGCACTTATTAAAAAAATCGCAGGGCACTTGTTTTCTAAGATATCGGGTTGGGTCTTTGCCAGATCCTAAACAACTGTCTGGGGTATCTTCTGGCGGCAAGATCGTCGATTTTCATTGTGGCATCACTTTGCTGTGGGACATTAATTTTGGTAAAATTTGAAGGTCCATAACTTGATTTTTTTAAATGGCACACCGTATATTTCATTACTTACTCGAATTCAGCATCTCATTTTACATCTGGTTTGCCCCTTATATTTTTTCTTAAAAGTTCATAGTTAGAGAAATAATTTGGATTTTCTGAAAAATAAACCCAGATTTCATCGATATAAACTTAACGTGCATTGAATATCAATTGTTTCTGTCATGTCAACGTCAAAGTGACATTTGTTCATGATCGGGTGTACGAAGTAGAAGTTACTACCAGGGAAAATATGCAGGAAAGAATTAGAGAGGTTTTCTGTAGCATTGATTATGCCACATTAGAAACCGTGAATGATTCATTTATAAAAAGGATTGACGAATGTGTTGCACAAGAGGGCCCATTTTGAACAATTTTTATAATATTATAATTATTGTAAAGTTAAAAGTTATGTTTGTTTTGTTGTAACGTTATAGTTTAATTCAAATGTTTTTGCTATTGATTTGTTGTCTCAATAGATTCTGATCACCAGCAATGGTTTGCGCTGTCACCGTGTACATAAACCATATCCACCATTTCATTATCAGAAAAATTCATTAAGATAATGCGCTAAGAAAAATAAAACGTGTCGTACAATAAATGTCACTTTGACGTTGGCATGACAGAATTAAGTGATTTTCATGGCACGCTAAGTTTATATTGATGAGATCTGTGTGAATTTTTAAGAAAATCAGAATGATCTCTCAACTTTCAACTTTCAAGAAAAACATATAAGGGGCAAAAAAGATGTAAACTGAAACCCTGAATAGGACTAAGTACTGAAATATAGCGTGTGCCATTTAAAAAAAATCAAGTTATGGCACTTCAAAGTTTACCAAAGTAAATATGTGACAGCAAGGTGATGCCACAATGCAGATAGGCGGTCTTGCCGAAAGAAGATACCTCAGTCAGTTGTTTCGGCTCAGGCAAAGTCCCAACTTGATATCCCAGAAACCAAGTGCCCGGCGATTTTTTTAATAAGTACCTGAAAACGCATTAATTTTTAGAAAATGTGAACAACTTCTGAACGGTTAAAGCGAATTGCAAAATCTAAACAGATTTATAAAACCCAACAAAGGGCAAATTCAAATATGTAAATTTATATGGGGGTGCCATTTAAAAAAACTAGGTCGAAGGCTGCCCTTCAAAAATGGAACACCCTGTATATGGCAAAATAATTTTACAGACTGCACTTTGACCTTCCGTTTGCAGTGTATTTTGGTTCATTTCGATATCATTAACGGTGTAGGTGTAATCAAGCCTGCCCGTCCTATTGACTCACCCTGTATAACTTTGTGGCAGGTTACCGTTAATAGCCTAAATATTTTCAAATTATCTAAAGCTGCACTGCTTTTGGATATGTTTTACAATAGACCAGAAAATTGTAAAGTCATGTAATATAGGGAACGCAAATGGCCCAATGAATTATTTTTCTTTTCAGGATATTTCTATCCATTCCGAACATTATTTTAAAAACAATTCAATAATTGTTGTAATTGTAATAATAGCACGTAAAAGCAACAGATCACAAGAAAATAAGGCCGGTTAATCATAACCTATAACGTGTGAATATGGTACGAAGCTATTTTGGGTGGCATAAATCCGTGTAGTTATGACTTTTCTGGTCTGTTAGCTTTTATTTTATTTTAGTATATAGGCTTTTATTTTTAGGCATATTTTTTACTAATAAAGAAACTAAATCCCACACTTACGCCAAAATCGAAACAAGTACTGGGTGCATATTATCAATTGCAAAGAAAGGCAGCTACAAGAGATAAAGCCAGAACTACAGTTCGCCTTTTGGATAGTCTTGTAAGGTAATTTTTAGATTAAAAAGTTTATAAAAGTAAAAAAAGTAAGTAGTAAAAAATCACAACTAAATGATTGGGCTGATTTAGAACCTAATCTTAAACCACGGCATATTTTATGTAATTGAATGAGACACATTAACCCTATTTCACAAAAAACATTTAATAATAAAATGCACATTTCAGGCGCGGTGAATTATACATACATATAAAGCGCTAGAATAGTTTTGAAGTACCTACTTATAAGTTACTGAAGATGGTCGCACCGCGTCCGAAATGTGCATTTAATTAATAAATGATTTTGTGAAAAAGGGTTAGTGTGTGTCATTCAATTGTTTCTCGTTTCACAAGCTCAAAGTAAAACTAATATTTTATGTAGATCATATCGATTACTTGAATAGGTTTCTCGTGTATTAAATTACCACTTTCATTATACAATTCTTTTGCAAATGTGTAGTTAAAACATCACTCAGTATAACTGTTGAAAGAATTCCTCTGTAATGATAAAAATAATATTAATTAATTTCAATTTAGGCTATCTCAAGCTCATGCACGCCTAATGTGCCACAAGGAAGTTGAAATAATGGATGCTGTTACTGCAATATCACTGGTAGAAGTTTCAATGCAAGGTGATGCTTGCATGTTATTGTTGGACTTTGATGCACACACAGATTTTCTGGACGATTCTATGGAGAGTTATGAAAAATTAGTTCATGTTGTGTTGGAGAAACTGGAATTGTATGAGGTGCTTGAGTCAGAGATTGCAATGTTGCGTTCACACGAAATTGATGCTAATGGTTTGCAATCTGAAGACCAAAGAGATAGGAAGAAGAATACTGGTGCCATCAACGTTGAAGTAGAGAAGCAGAGAAATATAATTAATGTCACTGTATCTCAAATAGCCAAATCTGTTGGGAATGCAACCAGTTCCAAAGTTGAGATTGAGCATAGCAGAAACGTGCAAATAAGTGCAGGAGGGAATAATAACACATCGAACTTGCAAACAGTGGACACCTTGAGAAAATGTATTTTCAATAGACCAAGTGACGATATAATTGAAAATTGTACCACTTTTAAAGAACAAATTACAAAAAGCAAGTCTTCAAATGAACAACTAGCGTTTGAGAAAGTTGATCTCATATCTAGTACGCAATTTCCAGTATCTAACAATGAAGAAACTGAGAAGAAACGAAAGTTTGTGGATGATGCTGATGACTATGAATTAATCAATTTAATCCCAAGTGGGATAAATTCTCATGATATTAACGAAGCTTTTGATTATATTGAGGAAATTTCAATCCCACAAAATGAAGCAATTGATGAAGTGAATGAAACAAATACAAAATTCATTAAAGAAAGTGTAAAAAGTGATCTTGCATTCAGAAAATATAACTCTTCAAGTTTAAAGGTGCACAAATCCACTAAAAGCAACATTTCATTTAATAAAACTGACAGTGGTAACTTTTCAATTGATTCACAGACAATAAATATCTTTGAGTGTCAAAATGATGATTTTAGTGAGCTAGAGTTGGACATATAATATGTGTATCTTTTTCAAGTTCATGAGATCGACTATACCAATCTATTTTTTATGTTTTGTAGCAGACTGCATTGTAAAATATGTTTGTTAAAATTATTTAAAAAAAAACATTGGTATATTTTCATTTGTACTTTTCTTGCTCGAGGGGAAGTGTTTTATCCATAATCAGCTGAATTGCACTGCATTTCTCAGGATAGAATATCTACACTTTATAGGAATAGAAGACTTCTTTCTAAGATATTAGGGTTTAAATAAAGGCACCAAAATTCGTAATTTTTTGTTTTCATATGGTATCTAAATACAACTATGGTCTGTTTTTATTTAAAGATCTACTACCTGTTGCTTTATATTGGTCAACACAAAAATCATTAAATATTGAACCACAACCTAGTTTTCGAGAAACACTAATGACTAACAGAGTTGCCACTAATACTTTTATAAGGGCTCGGGCAGTATTATTAACTAACTAATCTTGTTATCGTTACTTGTTTTCAGTGCATAGTTAAGGATCTGCTTCCCTGAAAATGTGTTAATCAGACATCAGACATGTTCTTTCCTGAGTGACTTCCTCCAGGGTTTAACACTTTCACTGCCCATTAAATACTTGGGACATTACGCTGTGCCACCTTTTCGTTTTTATTTTTCGAAATTGTTTGAAGCTCATAATTGACATGTAAAAATTTAAAAAAGTAATTTTTGCAAAAACGCGTTGGGGCACACATCACGAAAATATATCATATGCCCACAACGCACCCCTCGCACGTTTTTGTTTTACTTGCTATATTTGAAAGTCTTATTGTGGTAAAAATGTTATTTATATATAAACAATTTTAAAGTAAAAATTAAAAAAAAAAACAAAAATAATTTATTTATTATAAAGTAATGTATGTTGCACTTTAATGCGAAACTCTGGTCTAAACTAGAAACTATTTTCTTCTAAATGAAATTATAGGGTGAAAATAATTTATATTGTTTGTTATTTTGCATTTTATGGGGGTAGCAAGCCGAGAATAGTACAGCTCGTCCTAATCATAAAAAAACATATGCAGTTAGGGACAGTAATAAACTTATGGAATTTTGCATGAATTTATTATCCAAAACATCTGTAGTTGCGAGAAGAAATGCCTTTTGATGAGGGTATAATAAAATTGAAACACAAAGTACCCTTGAGTTCTAATAAAGTATAAATACACTGATTGGTAAAATTAGTTATACAATTTATTATTGTTCAAAATATACTGTGATTACAGTAATATTTGCCATAATACTTTTGGGCTGTTAAATGCCCTCATATTTAAAAAAAAAAAAATGTCAAACTTGAAACCGACACTAATTTCTATTCCTACAATGTGTATTTCTTGTGCCCACCTAAATATAAAAGCATATCCGATAGATCCGACGAAATAAAACATTTCATACCATGAACCCGCCTGGCACATTGTGGGCACTCGACGAAGAGAGACGTCAACGCACCTGGCGCGTTGCTGGCATTGAATGTGTTAACATATCTGCGTACCTTACATATTCGTCCAAAGCCCGTTCTTATTCAAAACATTCAAAACCAACGTAGACTATTTAATGATTTGGTACTCACACATTACAGTAACTTGTGCTTCCCCCAATCTCATAAATATTTAAAACCTCGTGGGAACTTATTATTCATGACTTGGCCTTTTTAATATAGAGCAGGTTTTAAACTGGCAAGAAATTAACTAAATATTCATGGGGAGATTTTACTTGAGAGTTCTTAGAGTTAGTATTCAAACATGACCTATGTAAGGGTATTTTGCAGTTTTTGCACTACAAAATTTTAATTGTAGGTCCATTATCCAAATGATTTGCTAAAAAATACATACAGGGTGTCCCAGGAAAAGGTAACACTAACAATGAAAATAATTTTTTTACCAAGTCCCTGAAACGCGAAGTTTTAATTCAAGGGGACAACTTTTGACAGTCAAATGATCTTCAATGGTTTATTGTTTTCACTAATCGACGTATAAACCGTCCTAAAATATCTGCAGAAATAAGAAATATTCAATTCATCGCTGTGCAAATTGGAGGACTTAGAAGGACGAAGGATCGAAAATTCCTTACCGAACACATATAAAAATGCATCGAGTACATTTCTGCAGATTTAATTTTGTCATATACAGGACATATTTTATTCAAGGACAGGTCATGATTACAAAGAAACAATGTTCTTAAGGTATTTATTTTTAAATATGGGGCAAAAGCTTATTACATGATTTAGATCTAATAAAAACCGGTGTAAACCAACAGCGTAAAATCACATTTAAAGAGATGTTTGTATTGGTTTATAAACAATTTCGAGTACATTTAAACCTATGATATACAACAATTCATCACTAAGAGTCAATTACCATGTCAAATGCTTCAATATTTAAAAATTAATATAATAAATACGATAATAATGGCAAATATATAAAATTCTACAAGATCATAATTGTCCTCGATATGATATTTTCAACACAGTAACGGACTGCTCTACTTACTTCCTAACACCTAATTATCCATAGAAAATAATAATGCTAGAAAAAAACAATTAAGTTCTGTGGCAGCATGAAGTCAATAAATGCCCAGTCATGTAAATGTGGACCGGTTTTTGTTTTGAGGAAATAAAAACCCACAGATAAAACGCCCTACCAGTAAACAGACCGGAGTGTTTTCGGAAATGCTCTTTTCCAAATAGATTCTTTTTCGTAAACACAACACAAGGTGTGGAGTGAAAACTAGTCTAAGGGGAACCGAACCTTTCACTCGACAACATTGCAGCGGCCCCAGGCTGAAGCGCGGTTTGACTAAAAATATACACTGGCACGCACTCCAGGAATCTCAGGTAACAGGGCCACTGTGGTCTGCAATGGGGGGCAGGCAACAATCCATCCACAGTGTGCGCACGGTTCAGAGCGCCGTCACAGAAGGAACTAGGGGACTTGATGTTACAAATAAGGGATTCTTAAGGAGGAAGTTCTTAACATTAGGACACACGAAGTTGATGTCAATTCAGTACCAACTCCTTCGGAGTCTCCCAGGTGAACCCATCCCTTCCAAAGTGACCATAAGCACTCGTTTGCTGGTAGATGGGCTGACGCAGTTTCAACTCCCTGAGAACAGAAACAATCTCTAACATCATGCCTTCCATAACCAAGCAATGCATATTATTCAAACAAATCGTCAGAAACTATCTTACATCATAGACAATCAAGAGTAGCAAATACATAAAATACATCATTCTTAAAGTTACGAATGTTATGTTTACAGGTCAGCGCTTCAAAACATGAGTTTAACTTACTTTACAATTTTTCCTGGTCTCAGATCAAAATTCTTCTTGACAATGTTGAGGAGTTCGGTCTGGGACAATTTTGAGGTTCCGTAGTCGAAGACTGTGATTGAGAGAGGCTCAGCTACACCGATGGCGTAGGCAACTTGCACCAAGCAGCGCCGGCAAAGTCCAGCTTTGACAAGAGATTTTGCAACCCATCGGGCAGCATACGCCGCAGATCTATCTACCTTCGTGAAGTCTTTTCCAGAAAAGGCTCCCCCACCGTGAGCACCCCACCCTCCATAAGTATCCACAATGATTTTGCGTCCAGTGACACCAGCATCACTCTAAACATAAAACAAATGCCAAATTAGAACAACCAGGGTGCACATGTCAAGAGATTCAAGGGATTATGTGATCAGTGATTTTTTTTACATCATTGCCAATCAAGAGTAGCAAATACTTCGGTTAACATCATGCATAAGATATACAGATTGCCCCAGATAAAGGTTCCAACTTTAGGTAAAATTAGATACAGAAACAGAACATTTCTTATATGCAATGTCAATTTGATTTTTAATGTCTGAAATCTCAGAAGAATGCATTTAATGAATTTTTGTAAACTTCAATATGAAATTAGCCAACAGATAAAATGGCTGCAATACAAGATCGGCAAAATTGGATGCATGTACACAGAAGGCAATCCCCAACTGGAAATTCCATTTTAAAATAGATGAAGAAATTTAAAAGCTTGATTAAAAAACTCGAGGCCTAGGAAGAAAATTTCAACATCTACCATCGAAATTCGAATTGATTGCCTTGTTCTATGCAAAGTCCGAAACTAAATCAGTACACAAAAAACTACAAAACATTGGTCATTCAACTGACTTTCTGTATTTATTAAGTGTTACAATGCTGAATTGTCTACCAATTTTATACAATAATTTTTTTATAAACTTAAAATAAATACAAAGTCGGACAAAACATGACTGCACAGTTTCACAGCTTTTCACACTAGAAATGCGACTTACTTGTGGTCCACCAATGATGAACAATCCACATGGATTTATGTGAACAACAGTCTTCTCATCGAGGTATTTATTTGGAATAACATGTTCAATGACTTTGGTCTGCACTTCCCGCCTGAGTTCGTCCAACTCGATTTTCTCACTGTGCTGCATCGACACAACAACAGTATGAACCCTCAATGGTATGCACGCACCATGGTGATATTTGTACTCGCATGTCACCTAAACAAAACATATATAATTTCCAAAACAGTTATAACTCGAGGTCACATTGCTAAACTATGATTGCCTTTGTAGTTTAAGCTAATGCCATGATGAGGTCTAGTGCCCGCCATTCGTTAACAATACTATTGTGTTAATGTTAAAACGACTTTAATCATTTAAAACTAAAACGCCATTGCTTTACTCGAATAAACTTTTTGCTAAGATTCTATTTTAGATCAGTTTACATCCGTAAATCAAAGCAATGTATAAATATGTAATTAATGAAACAAAAATTAACCTAAAAGTTACTATCTATAAAGTAAGTTATAAACAGTAAAATTTAAATGCAGTTTGCGTTTAGGTATATTTGTTACGTGCTAACTTTTAGCTGGCTGGGCACTGTAAATAAAATATTATATTTTAATGTAAGGTAATCATTGCCCTAAGCCATCAAAGAAGGATAGCTTGGAACGCCATAGTTACTTATTAATCTAGCACCGTATTGGAACACTCAATGCAAATGATGAATCGCAAGAATGTGGACATTGTTTGGTGCATATTTCAAACATGGTTGGACATGATTTTATCACATACCTGCGTTTTGGAATCTGGCCTTGCCCACCAGAAATCACCGGATCTCCTGAGATCCGCTATTCTGTGGTTCAATCTGTGGGCGAGGACAACTGTCAATGGCATACATTCTTCTGTCTCATCTGTTGCATATCCAAACATCAAACCCTACAATGTAAATGTTCATGGGGGATTATTGTTGGTCAGCGGCTTGTGCATTGTAGAGGCATGCAGTTATTAATAAAAAAGCTTTCATTTGATGTGAATAAGTTATTAATTTGTTCGTCAGCCAGTACAAGAGAATGATCAGAGATATTTACAACCTTAGCTGCGGTGATAACCTCTGATAATGTATGCAAAAGTGTTGCTTGCCATGGATACATTATGAAATTTAGTACTGATAAAACTCACAATGTCTTCATTACATCACATTCTAATAAAAACAAAATGTAATGTATGCATCTCTATAAATATCCAATTTGCACAATGGAATAATAAAGAAATAATGTTCTAGATTATTTAGTACGCTTACACATATCGTCGGTCAAACCAGGGAAATTAAAAAAATGTAAATTAAAGGAGACCACTTCAAAGTAATAATATTACCCATCGCCAATTGCACTAACTTCTCAGAATGTTATTACAGGAATCTCAAATAAATCTGCAATTAAATTTTATCTACTAAAAAGAATAACCACAGGCTAATATGTGGCACAAATACATGTTTTTTTGTTTAAAAGGGGAGTGACTCTGTTTTCTGGTTTCACCGGAGATATTGTAAAATAATAAGTTATTTGAGGACATATACTAGCTAGTTCTTAAATTATGACAATTTTTAAATCAAATCTAATCAGCATCATTTTGAAAATAAGCAGTGGAAATTAATATTATTAAGTATGAGGGAAGCATATAATTGCCACCTTTTGGTGAAATAAATTACTATAGAGAAATCATGTTCAAATATACATTTCTATTCAATATGAAATTAATATTATTTTAATGTTAATAGGTCTTAAATTGAAACCAAATGTTATTGATAACGAAAGCAAAACTGTTGCAATGAATTTATGTTCATATGTAGTAGAGTGCAAGCTCACGATATGGTATACTTTTTAAATTGTTTTAGTTGTTTAACTAAGTATGTATCCACCGACCTATAGTTCGCTGTATTAAATGTGATCAAAATGGGTGCAAAAAAGGTTCTAATGCCATGTTTATTTAGAACATTTTGCAAGCTAAATTTATAAATTTTCCTGTTAAGACATGGCATTTATTCACAGCGACGCATTAAGAAAATGGTTCCACAAATTTCTTTAAAAACTATACTGATAAATATTACTCATATTTTTAATTGCAAAACTATGCTAAATATTTTAATTTTAACAACCGAATATATTTTTACGATCACCAGTTATGTTTATTCATGAAAAACAATAAGGTGACAAATATATAAATTCTACAATAGACAATTTACACTTAAAGGAACGTTCTCACCAATCAAGTTTAATTGATTGATTGTAGTTGATCAACAAAAGTTGAATGAAAACTATGGCGAGATCCGTTACAATAGAGTCGATCAATTTTAAACTAGAGGTTTCATTCAACTTTTGTTGATCGGCTACAATCAATCAATTAATCTTGAGCCGAGAGAATTGACTATTTTTTTTTATCCGATCAGCATGAAATTGTCCAAAAAAGGTACATTTTATATATAAAATTATCTTGTTATTGGTTAGTCCTTTCTCGAGTACATTCATGAGTATATTTTTAGTTTCGAAATTTGTACATATTATTGGTAGTTTCAGGAGGGTGGCATGTTAAGCACCCTATATACTGCGACAACTAACACCCCTGAGGGTGCAAGTAAGGCGCGCGACCGAGAGATGAAGAGAATCGGTTCACCGCAGTAGAATTGTTAAGACGCGATGTGTTGAAATCGACAAATAAGTTTAAATTTAATTGCACCTATGCCTAATGTAGTCCTACCATGGGTTAAGCGTTGTATTCTTGCTTACATAACACCCTGTATACTGTGTGTTTGAGATAAGGGGCGACCATAGGGATTTAACATTTATGCGATATGCTGCTCACCAGTTTAACCCACAGAAAATGTTTTGGTATCACTGAAATTTAATTAAATAATTTTTATCATTTATGCATGAAATGTACTGATTTAAAGTGTTTTATGTTTTTAAATATAGGTTGCCATTAAGTTTTAAAACAATAAACAATTGCAGTTCAATTAATTTATTATGTGCTGACATGCTGAAGTAGATTACTATTTTTTATAGTCAATATGAATAATTCGCAAACGAAAGGAAATCATGGCAACTTACATTTAAAAACATTGCTTTATTTTAGATCAATATTCACTCAATATTCAATCAAAAATCACGAAAATAATTTAATATTTAAATGTTAGATGCGCAATAATTTTCTCGTTCATTGATGCCGAAACATTTTCTGTGGGATAAACTTTCAAGCAGGAATTGGCAAAAATGTTAAATCCCTATGTTCGCCCCTTGCACACATGGTATATACATTTTTATTACAAAAGCAAAAACACATTTTTTTTTTGCATATTTAGAGCAATAGAATATTTGGGACACTAAGATTTAAAATCATTGCCTTAAAATATCTCTGAAAAATACGTGGATTAGATTTTGTTTAATGAAATGGGAAATATTTGACAAATGTATAAGTTCATTTTCTTCACTTTCTGCCTTAATTGGTGTAACAAGTTAAACACTGGAAAAGTTAAATAGAAAAACTTGTGAACAAAATTATAAAATCATTAATATTTGAATATTGGAGAATAAATTTCATTCTTAGTATTTTAATTACAATTTGTGAAAATCTAATTACCTTGGGGTTAAATTTTGTAATTAAAAGTTTTACAGATTTAAACAAGGTTTGTTGACTATACATTAAAATATTTCAGTAATATTTCTTAACAATAATATCAGCACAAAATGTAATTGATGCAACTCAAAACTTTTACAACACAAAGATTTTAATGTATGAATATAAGATTTTATACAAGCTGTTATTTTATAGTAATGTAAGGTGATAATTGCCCTAAGCCATCAAAGAAGTATAGCCTGGAACGCCATAGTCACCTATTAATTTAGCACTGTATTGGAACACTCAAGCAAATGATGGATCACAAGAATGTGGACATTGTTTAGTGCATAGCTTGCAAAGATCTCAATATTCTCAATTTAACATAATATTGTAACATGTTTTGAACAATTTTCATTGACCGTCACGTAAATAAAAAAACAGGCAGAATATGACTGATAAGTTCATAGTTGTTCACAAACCACGCAAGCGGCTAGTGGGGCAAAACCAGTAATAAAAAAATTTAAAAAAAAAAAAAACATCTAGAGTAGAAAATGCTATTTTCCTACTATATTGCAGTTATATTAGGTATTAGAGAACTTTTAAGTTAAATTTAATTTAAAACGAACCGTCACTGTCACAGTGCAAATTACTGAAATTAATGTTTGTAAGGTTGTTTCTATAGAAATGAATGCATGCTTCCATTTCAATTTACATATCTTTTTTCTAGATCTAAATTACAACTTCCACATATAGGAGTTCAAAAATTTCATTGAAGGTATTTTGTCTGATTAGGCAACGTTGCCAAAAATCGGCGAGTCAGTTTCGTTTTCAGATCGACAGAATGTTTAAAGAGATAATATAAATTTTGCAATCGTGTTACAATTTGTATAGTTCTCACTGTTTACCCAATTTACCATGTGATACTGTGACAAGTTCCAATAATTTTGTTTTTAACTGAATCGTTTCTTTCAGAAAACCACCAACAGTATTTTTTATGGAATCAGAACGCATATTTTTCTGCATCATCCCTTCAACTGCCACTCCGTTTTGTGGGAAATTTAATTACAATATAATAAATATGAAAGATAGTTTTTACTTCGTTTCCCGAAAATTTGAATAAGGTTGAATAAGGATATAAATCTGGTTTCTGCAATACATGATTCGACTAGGGTGAAGTTTAATTTAGTGCAATATCGGCAACTATTTTTTATAGTACAATATTCTGTTATTTTATTAACAATTATAGGCAAAAAATTAATAAAAACAATAGCGTCACAATTTCCTAAAAAAATTAAAAAAAAAAAAAAAAAAAAATGCAGTTTTATAGTGCTTTTAACTAATTATGTCAGATCAATCACAATAAGTTTTGCTTGTTCCGCTGAATAAATTTCTTGCTCAATGCGCATTCAGAGTAAATATTGTTATAAACTGTGGTCTAGCCAGGAACTGGCCTGAAACATATACGGTGTGCCTTGCTTCTTGCCAGTGAGTATTGAAAACTTGTAAGGATTCAGTAAAGAATCAGTTGGACAAATTTGTACATTCTAAAGTTAACTTTAAAAGCAGTCTCAAGTGGTTTTCACTTATAATCTCCAAGAAAAAGAAACTCTCATTAAGTTAACTGGCTATTGCATAATTAATCGAGTGTGCTTGTGAAAACAAAGCAATACTTTAATACAAAGCAGTACGTAGTAGTAATAAATTAAAAACGGTACAAGAAAGATGCAGACAGCTTAGCTAGAACAAGAAAAATAAGTCCTTCACCGACACCATGGATTGAGAGATTAGAGAAATTCTGTGAAGCAAGAAGAGTGAAAGCAAATTGAGTGTAGAGAACAAAGTAGAGTATTAAGGATCGTGGCAAATTCACCTGGTCACCGGCTCCAACCTCCTCTTCATTTCTGTTCTCGTGAACACCTGCTGCAATGTTGGGAGACTGCTGGTCCAAAGCCAGCATTACACTGCAAGTCTTGTAATCAAACCCTGCGGCGCAAAACAGGCTCGCATTACATTTACGGTCGGACACAATTGAGTCACGGTACAAACTGACGAATTATGTATCAGTGTGTTAGAGCATCATTGTTAATGAAAACAAGAGGCATGTTAATATAGAAAAAAAAATTACAAACGTATGTTATAAGCTGCAGCATAGAAGCAATAGTAAACATGCAAAAACCCGATGTTTTAAAAAGCCATGAACCCCAATGATTATAACCAATAATGTGTGGAGTATACCTGGTCACCCGCCCCGATATCATTTTCCTCCCTATTTTCGTGTACTCCGTCCGCAATGTTGGGCGATTGTTGTTCTATGGCGACCAGCAGATTGAGCGTGCGCCAGTCGAATCCTAATTTAATTACAATTTTCATTCAATACGTTCGTTTCACGTTTCATGGTAAATGACATCGGGATCGTAGTTTTGTTCAATTTTGTACCGAACTTAAAGTACCCATCACCTCATAAATGATGGATATATTGAAACCAATACAGTTCAAATTAACTGCCCGTAAATAAACAAAACGGTTATTGCAAGCGATAAGATACTTATAAGAACAAAAGAAACGAATAAGAAGTTATAGAAAACTGTACAAAGCAGTGTTAGGACAGTGTTTACCTTTTGAAGAGTCATCATAGCCAATGTGCTTGACTGTCTCCCTGACGACTTTCTGGTAGTCTACGTTGGCTTTGGATGTGATTTCACCGCAAAGTAGGATCATTCCGGTTTTTGTGACAGTTTCTGCAAGATTGATATTATGGTAACTCGGGCATCGAGGAGATGGCATATAACTTACCACAGGCAACCTTAGCATTTGGGTCCTGTTGCAGATGGGCATCTAGGATAGCGTCGCTTATTTGGTCGCACATTTTGTCTGCAAAACGGGTTTGAATTACGACTAATGTTTGGGTTCATAATGTTATTTGGCATAGAACAGTTATAGCCGGCGTAATATCGTTTATAATTAGAAGTGCGGAGATGTTTGAATTGGTGATATAAGGAGTCTATGCAGGCAAACAATGCCATGCTTGCAGCAGCGCACCGAACACGAGCACGTGTCTGCTTTGAACCAGTTGCCGATGTTTGCCAACTATAATTAGGTATATATCGATACATGTCCGAGATGCGTTCCCGGACGTTTGTACGGCCCAGATTTTAAATGGGCACAGGACATAACCCCGATATGCCTAGGCAGGACGAAAATAAATAAAGGACACATGGTGGCAAGAGAACACATGCACGTAACCGGCCGCCATGTTGCCATAACAAGATGCCGTCTCGACGCCGAACGCGCAAATCACTAAGTTACCTGGATGTCCCTCTCCTACGGACTCTGAGGTGAAGAGGAAGTTGGAACCATCCTCCATATCGTAGGCCATGTGGCCGTTGGGGTAGCCGTTCGTTACGGTTTGTGGCATTCTGAACCCTGCCTGCACAACACTCAAGAACTCCACACGATCGTGTCGGTTACTGTGGAAAAGAGACTCCGCGCTCGTCGGCAAACGCTTTTATAAGAATGATGTGATCACGTGACAAAGCCTTGGCTCTCTATTGGTTCGTGGAGACGATCGACGGCTGCTCAGTGGCGGGAAGTCTGAAACAACCAATGAAAATTAGGCGCTGCAATTCAAAAAAAATTGAGCGTGACGATTTACAACTTTACAACGGTTCATTAATTCTTGGATTATTTTTGACATACCAATCAATCAACCAGCATTGAAGGACCTTTTGGTACATTTTGTCATATCATGCATCAATAATATTGCTTGCAATTATGACAAGCACGTGTGGCGCAATGATTTAATGATTCCTACTCAGTAATCTTAGTTCAAGTGATGCCCGGTGTGCAGGGCAATATTAAATTTGTTTACTTGCTTAAACCACGCGTTTTTAACATGAGTAACCACATTTAGTGACTTTTTTCTTGTGTTATTAACTTTCCAGTGAGGCAAACTTGTGCATTGTAAATAGGGTTATTAATGAGGTTATGTTGAAATGTCAAAGTTACAAATAATAGTTGTTAATGTTGAAAATACCTTGTGAATATGTTGTTTCGAATCTTGTCTAATAGTTTTGCAACTATGCTTGTTCATTACCCCAGAAAGATTGGCCGTATTGAGTTAATTGAAAAAAGGGTCGATAAAATTTAAAGTTTGCTGTGAATAAATGTCTATTTTAAATCTGTATTACCAATCTCAAAGAAAGGTAAAAGCAAAATAAACTACTTAATACCAATCGCGCCTATGAAATATTCCTGCTTTATACAGGGTGTTCCAGTTATCGTGCTCAACATAACGATCTCGTAAACGGTAAGCGAGTTGAGTAAATTAGACCAAATAATACTGAGGCGAAAATGGTCTGGCCGCCATTGGTGAAAATAGCTATTTGTATTACAAGGGAGCAAAGTGCATTATTTTTTTTCACGGATTTTTTCCAATCTAAGGGAGAAATCTAAGGGAGGAAATGGCACTTTGCTCCCGAGTAATACATATGATTTTTTCTACGACCTTTCACAGTGTTTTGCATAAATATTATATTTCTCTGGCATGACACTTAAAAAACCAAATGTCAAAATATAATATTTAGAATATTGTTAAGAAATCAAAGTAATGTACGAAAAATAGTACGAGGCTTATGTTGCACGTTGAATGGATTACGACTACAGTTGTGGTCCGGTTGAATAAAATACGTAATGTATTGAATACGATTATTAAACCGGGTGCGTGGTTCGTAGGAGATTATGTTGAATATTTTGAGCTGACTAAAATAAATGTGAATACATTCTTTGCAACGGGGTATGTAGCTTTTTAAGGTTTCGTCTTTCGGGGAATCTTTTTGTAGTTCTGGCGTGTTAAGTATAAGTACCACAATTAGCCGGCCTTAGCTGGCCGCATTTTTACTATACCGCGCGTTTTTTTTATCGCTGAACATAGACTATGTTCAGTTTTAAAACGACAGTATCAATTGCAACCAGTTATGCAACCAAAATTACATACACGTGCAACTTGATCATTTGAAATGTCAAAACTATTGTCAGAAAATGTATTCAATGCAAGAAAGTGTTTAAATAGGGAACTTTCACAAATGAGTTACTATTTCGGGATTAACAGTTGATGATTCCTATTTGAACAGGAATGATGGGATTGGTGTCTCAGGATATTTTTTTATAATTTTAACGTATATTTACGTAACGTATAAAACGTCAAAATTGTTGGCGGAAAATGTATTCAACGCAAGAAAGTATTTAAATTTTCTTCATCAGTACCTTCTTCAGCATAGCATAACATGTTTAATTTCATTTCTTCCGTCAAAACGTGACATCTTGTAGTTAATTTATGATGACTACCGGAGATGCATTATCTACTTTTAAATTTGGCGATTATATTACTAATTGTTCCGATTGATGGTATTGGTCTCTCAGGGTAATGCACAGAAAATAAATCGCGCACAGTCCGTATACTAATGCCACATTGTTACCAGTGCTCTGTATTTGTGCACTGGTACAGATGCACTGCCCAGATTGTACCTTTTCTTGCGTTGAATACATTTTCTGTCTACAGTTTTGACGTTTTATTAAATGGGTTATGAATTTGCCATTTTTTTAAAAAATAATTGAGTTACCCACGCTAGTAAATTTGGTTGCATACATTAAATTTTAGCGTAAGATTGATACTGTCGTTTTAAAACTGAACATATTCTATGTTCAGAGATAAAAAAAACGCGCGGTATAGGTCCGGTTTCTGCATTGCTTTGTTACAGCGTATTAAGAAATACAATTTGTTCAAATTTAACCAATTTATTTGTAAACTGACATACCGTCAAATATTTCGAACCTATTTCTAAAGAAGTTAAAAAAATTCTTATGTTTATTGACATTTCACTTTTTTTTTAGTTTAGCTGTATATCTTCTTGGATTTATTGCAAGAGTTATAACAATAAATCACTGTTTTAAATAACAAATATTTGTGGAAACAAACAAAAATTTCAAGCAAGAAAATGTCAACCTTACAACCCTAATATAAAAAAAAGTTCATTGACACCTAATCTTTATGTAGCCCCTTTGGAATATATCTATGATGTCAAATCGTGTGAACGTGGCGGCAATAAAATATATATGTTGGTTAATTTACCTCGCGGAAAACGTAAAAAAAATGGTACTGCTGCAATTGACAAAATTCGGTCTCTCAGGATAATGCACAGAAAATAAATCGCGCACAGTCCGTAATACATTTTATGTCTACAGTTTTGACGTTTTATTAAATACGTTATGAATTTGTCATTTTATTTAAACAATCGAGTTACACATGCTAGTAAATTTGGTTGCATATACGTTGAATTTTAGCATACATTTGATCCCGTCGTTTTAAAACTGAACATACCCTATGTTCACAGATTAAAAAAAAACGCGCGGTATAATACAATAATGGGTGATATTAATAATTGTTACATTTATTATTTCTCGTTTATCTAATTGCAAAAAAAATGATAACATTTTTTTATGGTACTGTAAAGTAAACAATTAATTGACAAATACTTAAATAGTATATTAGGCAACGAGCGTTTATTGATGGTTATTAAGACATGAGTATGGGAATTACAAAACGAGCCTTGGAGAGTTTCGTAACGAATACGTCTTAATAACCATTAAATGCGAGTTGCATACACTATTTTTTCTGCGACAAAGCATGCAAAGTGGTAATAGTCAAAATTTATCAAAAGTATTTTTTACAACACAATAATTTTAATATATTTAACAGTATGTTTTCTACGGCACAGCATAAACATTAATAATAAATATTTAGCATCTGGGGCGTCTGTAACAAATTGCTGGATTTCGTTGGCCGCAAACGTTTTAGATTTTTTAGGTTTATATCCTTCAGATTTTCTTTTTAATAACGCATGTAATTTGGGATATTTGGATACCCAAAAATAACAGTTGCAACATTATTTGCGTGCGATATGTATAATTATGAAGATTACTTCTTTCTGTCAACATTTCAAAGATTACTGTAAAAACTTCAATTATTACTGTCAAAATTACAATTCTATGTTTTTTAATAATACTATAAAAACGTAATGATTACTGTTAAAGTTTTAATATCACCGAACCTTTTAAACGTTACTTAAAATATATGATTTTTTTATGAAATTTTAATTATTATGACTTTTAAATGTAAAAAAATCTTAAAAAAGTTTAAAATCTCTTAATATTTGAAGGTGAACTGTCAAAATATGATCACATGATCAATAAAATATGAGTGGGAAAAAAATTTGCAAATAATATCTATTATTGACGGTAGAAAATTTATAAAATCGTAAAAAAGACAGTGTCAAGATTATTACTGATTGGTTTTAATATCGTTGTCAATATTTTAATAATTACTACAAAAATTTCAATCAATGTTTTTAATTTCAGTTTATTTTAGATATATCTATTAAAAATAATTTATTTATGTCTGCATGACTGTCAAAGTTTATTTTATTTCTATCACAATTTTTACATTTTGATTAT
The DNA here is from genome assembly GCA_951805005.1 of Othius punctulatus. NCBI lineage: Eukaryota > Metazoa > Arthropoda > Insecta > Coleoptera > Staphylinidae > Othius > Othius punctulatus. The sequence continues at coordinate 43,485,650 of OX638145.1, read as the reverse complement.
TACAATCTAATTTTCATTTATTTCTGTCACAATAAAATTTTTATTCTCGGTAACTTCAAAGACTGATGGAAAATTTTGAATCATTACTATAAATTTTCTGTTTTCTGTACCAAAATTTCGAAGAATACCATCAATCATTTAATTATTACTATTGAAATTTGAATAATTGGTGTTAATGTCAGTAAATTTTAGTAGTTATAAATAAATATTAATAATTATTATTCGTGTTTTAAACGAATACTGTTTTCCAATATTGCTGTTTTACTGTTTTCGAAAACGAATGCTTTTTCTGGAGAATGTAGCGGAAAATTTTGGTGCGCTGCATAATATCATGCAGGAGATATTCAGTTAAAAATGTTTTGCAAAGACTTGATCAGCATATAAGATGAAAAGCTCGAGTAGATGTTAACCAAGAGACGGTAGGTAGGCAAAGCACAGCAAAAACTGCCGAAGCTGAGGAAGCTGTTTTGCAAGCCGTTGAAGATAATACTAACACCAGCATTCGAGGAATTGGATGAACTTTAAATGTAAATTACAGCGTCATTTAGTGTATTCTAAAATCAGAAGCTTACTACCACTTCCATTATACAAAAGTGCAATCTCTTTAAGAAGATGATTTCTCTCTTTATGTCAAGTCGTTGAATGCAAGATGTAATTGATTTGAATTAAAACTTTAATCAAAAGCAGTTGTGGACAGATGAATTTAACTTCGCTCGTGATGGCATATATAATATGCATAACCATAATTATTTTACATATAAAACCCCCCTGTTGGTCTGTGGGACCAAAATGCGTAGATTTCAAAATTGAATATTGTGTCCATAAAGTTGGAGAATTCAATTTTTTGATAATCCATTAAAATAAACAAGTAAGCCGTTTTCGGAAAAGCTGCTGACCTTATTTGTGTTTCTCCAATCCATAAAATGAGACTAAAATAAAAAGTTTTTAATGATTTAACTGGCAATAACTTGTTTGTGGCTCTTGTGGCCTGCTCCACAATGTCCGGTGGGGTTACATTTTCCATATCACTATCACTATTCGACATGTTTAATGATTTTATTTAAAAAAAGCAACAATTTATCAAGAATGAATCACCATTTCCCCATGCACAGCTGTCAAAACGAATTCATTTTATATCTGTCATTGTCATGGCTTTTTAGATAAACTTGTATCTTAATGAAACATTGGTATCTAAATGACTATCATTTAGGTACAGGTAGCGAATGTTTAATATATCAATTAAAGTTTAGGAGTAGGAAAACCAAATTTACATTAGGAAAAATTTCATTTCCCGTTTTTATGAATTCAGCTGTACCTGCCTATTAAAAAAAATCGCCAAAAAACGTAAAAGCTTTGGCTAGTTGCAGAACTCGGTGAAAATATTAGTGATAGACTAACTAATAGAGAAGACTAACTCATAGAGAAGATGAATATTTAAGGCAAATGCACTATTTACATTGTATGCACGTGAATGGAATTGTCGAACCATAATTTCTCATTCTATATTGCAATATCGCTATAAATTGATCACAACAATGAAATATATAAATATTATTATATACAGAGTCTAGTAGTCTCTATAGTAGTAAATATTATTATATACAGAGTCTCGAGTCTAGTAATATTGGTAGCATAGAATAATGTATAGAAATAATAAAGAATGGAATGCAATCAAAGCAATGGACAGAACAGGTTGCTCGACTCCTAAGAAATTAATCACAATTAAATCAGCTGGTAAAGTTATGGCATCAGAATTCTGGGACTTTCAGCAATTTCCCATTCTCAAAATTTTTCTAGGTGGGCATAGATTTTCTACGGACGAAAAGTGCGCAGTTGACTCTCATTTTGCAGACCTTAAAGAAACGACCTTCCACGATGGAACCAAAGCTTTAGAGCATCGGTGGATGAAGTGAATTGAACCTTCAAGAGATTATCATGAAAATTATAATTATTTTGAAAACGTAAAACCACTCTTAATGTATTTTCAATGTCATACATTGGATGGCTAAACAATTAACATCTCACCTTCGTAAATTGTATTTTCTAATTTCAAACATTTTTTGTTAACCATTTTTTTAACAACTTTTTGAGATTGAGTCCGGAAAAGACACATTGTACAGACTTACATGTACTGGTATAATAGCTATTTTTGGGAGCATGTACAAATACAAAAACAAGTTTTTCGAGAATAGATCGTGATCGATGTCAACAACAACTCGCGGCAAAGAGATTTTCATGGAAAAATTTCAACTTTGCATTGTCACCTGCAATCGCAATATGTTTCATTCCATGTCAAATGCTGGAAAAATGTAATATGTAAGTAAATGTAATATGTTGTAAGTGAACGTCTAATCAACATGGAAGTTGTAAATGGCTTGCTCAGTGCGTTCCTGATCAAGAATATTTTAAAACGTCAGATTATTATGTGCAACTTTATAACTTGATGGAAAGAAAGCCTACTTATCACTACTTATCGTTCGTCAATAAAATATGTTAAATATCAGAAATGCGCACGTGAAATCTCATATCTATTTCGTTGTTGCAGTGGACGCAATATAGTCTATCATACTTGCAATAATTTGCCATGATATTATATTATGCAATTAGCATACGACCGACAACCAGATCTAATTGCTCGTTAATCCAGATTTTATCGACCTCCAGGCTTTGTTTGCTTACGAAAGCAGTTACATATCAGCCGAGACGTATGCATGTTGGTGAGGATTCTAATTGGTACATTTTTAATTGCGTGACTTTGATGATAATCGTTCGGATGTGCTCCATCATTAGAATTAATTGCTGACCGCACTCAAATTTATCAGTCATTGTTTATTTTGCTGGCTCCTTATCGACAATAAAACGAATTCCTATACTATTCATATACATTTGAAAACAATAGAAGCATTAATTTATTCCTTAGCTGTATTACCTTAGCTACTTAATTTCAATGTATCAGATCCACTAGCAAACTAAAAAGTATATGATTTAATCTGACAAATGTAAATATGTTTGACATAAAAATGAATTGCCAACATGCATAAGCCTAGTCAGATTATAGTTATTTATGTTACAAGTACGCTAAATAGGTGTTTATGGACGCGGCCGGAAGATTAAATGGCGAGGCGTTAGCCGAGCCATTTAACCGGCCAAGTCCATAAAGACCATTAGCGTACGTGTAACATACAACTTTTTTTTTAATTTGTACACATATTGATTTGAAAATAATATTGAAATATGTTATTTCCAACCATAACAACAGTGTTGTTGTTGACAAATTAAATTTGACAAAATGTCAGATATCGAAGATAATATCGAAGAAGATTATGATTTGCCACCAGAAGTTATCGAGCAAGCTGCACAAGCACAAAGTCGATTGATGCCCGTGAAGTCGGCTGCCATTTACGAAAAAACGTATAAGTTGTTTTGCGATTGGCGCAACAAAATGTCTGTTCGAAAAACTTCGGAACAAGTCCTTATGGCTTACTTAAATGAGAAATCGAAACAAGTCAAACCATCTAGTCTTTGGTCATATTTTTCAATGTTGAAGAAAGTGCTAAAAGTAAAGGAAAAAGTGGATATTAGTAAGTAAGTTCTAATATTGCTATGTATAAATTCAATACTAGATTTGTATAAATTGTTAGATATGCTAGTGCTCAAGAATTTTTGAAAAATATTTCCCGAGGTTACCGACCTAAAAAGTCAAAGGTATTATCTAAAGAAAATGTCATGGCATTTTTGAAAGAGGCTGATGATTTCCATTTTTTATTTGCAAAGGTAGGTAAACTGTATTTCTGCTAGACAATGCTACACTCAACGAGTGTAGCGGAAGGATATATTGAGGAATCGGAGTACCAGAAAATGGAAATTGCAAAGAAAATTACAAATTCGGCGAATAAAACTGCTGATGACATTCCATCTACATCATCTGGAATCGTCTCTAATAGCAATGAACAAACGATTATGAATGATATATGTGACGACGGAAGAATTACGCTTAGTGGACACTTTAATAAATGTACGTTTAATTTCAGTATTGTAAAGAAAGATAAATAATTTGTATGTGTTTAGATTATTATTATTAACTAAATAATAATTAATTCGCAATCTCGTTCTTCTAGTTATATCGTCCTCTCGTATCTCATTCTCTCTATCTCGTTAAACAGAAAAGTCCGCTGTGGCGGTTTTTAACGTCCGTTGCTATAAAACAAAAAATTTAACGTCCGTTGCTATAAAATATTGTAGCATTGCACATAAACGGTTGTTTAGATTGTTTGTTATAACGACGTTAATGACGTCTTTATGAATACAAATTAAAAAAATTAATTTACATTATTAAATTTGGGTTGCAAATATCAATTAAGCTTTAGTTTTAGTCTCAGTACACAATTTTTTATGTAAATCAAATGTACTGTGAAATTTAAGAAGTACCTATCATACTTTAAATTGTTGTAGGTCTTAAGACCCATCCTGAGTTGAATTGTTTTTAAGTTTTGAAGTGTATGCACTGTAAGGTGGTTTTCTGATGTGTAATCATCATGTGTAATTTATAAAAAAAAACGTAAAATTATTATTTAATGTTAATGATGACATCTGGTGTGATGTAATATGATGTGAAAATTATTAAAAATAATTTTGCCATCAATTTTCTTTTCTGTCTAGCCAAGTATAAGTTAATTAAGCAAATTTTGATTATCATCTGTGACTATTCGTTATATGTATAATACGCAACTATTAATAACTAAGAGTTATAAAAAAAAAACCCAATCTCATTATCTACGTAATGTTGTTTCCAACAGAAGCAATTAAAACTTTGAATAAAATATGTGTTTATATTTATCATACATTAGAAAGAATTAATAAAAACAAAAATATAAGTGTAAAACACTTATTTTCAAAATTTTACTTATTTGTCATTGCACTATTTTTGAATTATGCGTATACACAAATGTAACAGGCATACACATGCAAACCTACACTTTCGCACTTTCATATGTTTCTGTGGCATCTTGAATTCAACAATTTTCATGATAATAATATAATAGAGTACCATATAATTTTGTATGGATTACTGAGGATCAATAAAGATGGTACGTTTATCAGAAACATAATGCATAGTTGTTGTCTGTAGTTAATAGACAATAATTTGAGCATTTTTTGGGATGAACGAGTATTGTTACGTTTTGCTACTAATAAAGTAGTTCGTTTAATTTTTGTGTGAAACAAACGAGCTTTTGTTCTTATGCTACTTTGTTCTAGTTTCAATCAATCTTTGTTCATCATCAAAATTTCGATGGGTTCTGTTTCTGTTAAACCTACCATAATTATTGAGACACATTTTCTAGTACAGTTTAATTTACAACCTTATTTGTGACTATAACTGACATAAGTAAATCGCATTTGTTTGACTTGTATCATTTGTTTTCCAAGAGTCTTTGATTTTTCTAATTTTTGTCATCGGCCAATAAACTCAATTGTCCTGGAAATGTTTGTTATGCAACTTCATGGTATTATCAGGTAATCGCGAAGAGAAACACAATGGTAATAAATTTGTTAATAGAAAAATGTAGGTTGTCACTTAAAAAAGTGTCGATGATGTCACTGCCAAAATGTGTGGCTTCACAAGAAAAAAATGAAAATCGTCAAATTGTGGTAAATAATTTAATATCAAACTTTTGTTCAAAACTTTTGTTTCTAGAAATAATAATAAAAGTTCTACTTTTTACTAACCAAGTATAAATAAAATATCATTTCCGTAGCAAGTCAAAATTATAATGCGTTGGCTTTAATGTGTATGCCATAAAGTAACTAATAATCGTTTTCCAATGAAAAATATACGATTGGCTACAATTTTAAAAGGATTTTTTTCAAACCATCACAGTGCGCAATTGAAAAACCCGGCTTATTACATGCCTATTTTCTATTCAGTCACGCTCCTAGATTGTTTCGCACAACTAACAAGGATATACTTTCAAAAGCTTACCTTAAAAGTATTGCGGCTGTAGCTCCAAACACTGCGTGTTCCTGAAGAAAATATTTACCTACTTCGGGTTATTCACTTCACCAGTTTTCTGAACAGCTCTAACATGGACAACTGATCACGTTCGGAATGCCAAGGAAACTGTAGCGCGCTTTAACAGCGTGCGACTCTTATCAGCTTCTCCCACTCTCTGCATTCCGAGTGATTAACTGCACGAAAAATTGAATTTTTGATAACGGAAGCTGCGTTCTGAACCATCGACGTTGTGTACTGGAATTGGGGATTTCCACGAGGTAGGTTTTTTTAGAGTTAATTTATTTTAAGTGAATTGTGCAGTGTAGTGTACAGCGATTTTAATTATTTAAAAATACGTGAGAATTTACGTTAAAAAGTTATATATTTAAGTAAACTAATAATTCCACTACCTTTGACGGATGATTTTGATGGAACATTTTTAGAAAAAAAGTATCTGCAATAGAAAATCAGTCTATTCAAAATAAAAGATTAAAAATAAATTAAAGTTAGTGCTCAAAGTGGTAGTCATTTGTAGCAGACAATGTACCAATCCTTGCATAAATCCTTGTTAAACATTTTGCACGAATTCCGGTGTTGTACTGCAAAGTTGAATTTTTAATGCTATACAGAGTGTTCATAAAGTATGGAATAAATTCATTATTTTAGAAATTAAAAATATTATGGAAGAAATCCTTGGAAATGTCGATTTATAAATTTGAAAATATACATTTTGTTATAAATTTATAGTTTTTTAAGTTTAGTACTTTATATAAGACAAGTTTTTGAGTTATGACGTCATTGACTTTTTTTAAATGGCGACCCTTATATATTATAATTTTATTTGATAGACATTTTTTTTCTGGATGTAAAGGTACACATTTTTTTTGTACCTTACACAACGAAAATTTCGTACAAATAGCAAGTGAAAGTTAGAAATGTATCTATAAAATCCATCTATTCCGGAAAATCGGAAGAAGAAATTGGCAGGTGAGGGCCTATTAAGTTTGAAAATAGCAAAATTCGATCGTTGTTTCAGAACACCCTGTGTATTCAACGTGACTCAAAATATTGTGTACGTTTTGAAAGATTTCTTAGGTACTTGCATACACAGATTCTTTCATTGGTCTCTTATAATAAGGTTTTGTTGATTTTTTTTCACGACCATGATTTTTCGTTAAATTTTATTAAAATGTGAATAACTTGGCAACATTGCATCTGATCTCAACAATAAAAAGTATTTGTGAAGCCCACATAAAGTAGATTCTAAAAATGAAATAATGTATAGGGCGATTAATTAAAAAAATATACCAAATTTTGTGTCCAGGATTTATGGTACACTCTGTATACTCGAAAATAATTATAAAAGGTAGCACATCAAGTGTCCTATAACTTCCAATCAAATGTTTTCCTAAATTTTCATTAGTCTAACAGCAATGGTCCGAGCGAGGATAGGTGGGCCACCCTGTATTTGAGAAAATTTTGATTGTTCTAAAAATTGAAAATTAACGTAGGTTTTGGTTAAGCCAATGTATGTTACGATTTTTTGCTAAAATAATGTGGGGAGCAACTAATTGAAAATTTCAAGAAATACATTGTAGTCACTTGGATGCATCTTCCATGGCACTGCCCTGTATATGGAGTGTGTTTTTAAAAGTTTTAATTGTCAATGAGATTACAGTTGCTTCAGAGATTGTTCCCATACGTAGTTGATACCGAATGAAGATAAATAGTCCATCGTGCTGTATTATTGGTCAATAAAATATAACAGATTTATGGCAATGTATGTAAGTTTTATTTAATTTTATGAAATGACGCAATAATTGTGAGTCTTAGAAATCGCTTGGCTTAAATACCAATAATGACGTCGTGTTGTCAGAAAATATTTATCGGTGGACTTTGGTTCTATATCTCAGTATAGTACGTCGCTTTTACATTTAACGTGATTCGTCTTCAAATCGATAATCTGGTAAGAACATAAATCAGCAAAAATAATTAGTCTGATATTTGATCATCTTATTTAGGCTTTAAGGCTTAAATCATAGCAAAATGATTTACAATAGCTTAAAAGTAATGTCTTATTATTCACTATATTAATTGTCTACTCAATAGGTACAATGGATGCATTTAAAAACATTGATAATATATTTTCTTCAGCGGTTTCATGGTGGTAAAAATGTTTTGGCTTGCGAAATTCTTAAATGTGGGGTAGAAATTTTTAAATATTTGTGTGAAAACACATTTAATTAAAATTGGCAATTTTAAATATTCAAGAACTAATGAATACACTAAAATGAGTTAATAAATAATAGTAGATTATACAGGGTAGTCACTTTTACGACGCCAACCATTACGATCTATAAAACGGAAATATATACATAGTTGGTCAAATCGGATAAAAGTTTCTCATTTTTGTGCCTTTCAATATACTGAAACGAAATCCGGGATATCTGTACAGTTCCTGAAATATCGCTGAAAAACTGAAAAAGTGCACTTTGCTTTTCCTTTTATAACTTTTTTAATTTTGAAGGAAACTTTACAAAACTTGGCACACTTACATTTTTCGACGTGAGCTTTCTGATGACAGTGCCAAACATTTTCTGCGCAAACTAGATGCCCAAATTTGCATAGTCAACTTTTGATTTTATTATGGCCGCAATATTTGACTTTTATAGCACTCAAAATAGCGAAAAATTCCGATTACTACCATGTATAACGCATGGGTAATCTGATATTATTTTCCACCAAAAATCGATGATTTAAATATTTGTTGCAAACATCAAACTGCTGTGAACTGCTCTAAAAATCAACTTGCCATGGAATAATACAAAGGAAATAACTTCTGAGTAATTTTATTGTGTATAAAGTGCAGAAAAGAAGATAATATCTTTGATTAGTAAAAATGGCAATATATTATCCTTAACATGAAAAAATTGACATGTACAATCTCTATGTAAGGAATTACAGAAATGCGACAGTCACATCTAGAATTTATTGTGAATTGTATACCGAAAGAAGACAGCCAGATACAACAACTTTTCAGCATTTCTGGAATCTTATAAGATGTCAGATTACTGATGTGTTATACATGGTAGAAATAATTTTTTTAATGCTAGTAAAATTCAATATGACGGCCATAAGAAAATCAAAAGTTGAGTATAAAAATTTGGGCATCTAGTTGGCGCAGAAAATATTTGGCACTGCCATCAGAAAGCTCACGTCGAATAATGTAACATTGCCAAGGTTCGTAAAATTTCCTCCAATAGTAAAACAGTTATAAAAGAAAAAGGAAAGTGCACTTTTCGGTTTTTCAGCGATATTTCAGGAACGTGCAAGATATCCCGGATTTATTTTCAGAATATTAAAAGGCATGAAAACAAGACACTTTTCTCCCATTTGAGCAGCTCTGTATATATTTTCGTTTAATAGATCCTAATGGTGGGCGTCGTAAAACTGACCACCCTGTATACCAAGGTTGTGAAGAATACTATTATAGTCGAGGTGTATTGTATCGCGAGGAACGTAGCGCCGAGGATATAAAACCCGAGGCTATAATAACCTTCACAACCATGGCGTATATAATATTTTTATCTGTACTGCAACAACAATAATTTAAAATTACCAGCTAATTTTTTTCATCTCATGAATCAAAATTTGACATTGACATTTTCAACGTATATAGTGGAAATGAATGCTGGACAAGAAATGAGATGTGTACCACCCGAAATGCGAGAGATAACACAAAAGGTAACTGGTAACCTCCTACCACAGAAATCTAAAGAGTCATAAGTTTTGAAAATTCATTTGACATTTCCATTGGTATAAAATGAAAAATAATTTAGCACTAATCATAGAAATCAACAATGCTTTTTCATACATAGCATAATGATGTGCTAGGTGGCTAGCAGTGAAAAAAAATGCCCTGTGTAAAAAAATAATTTCTGTGGTAAAGGACACGATAAATAATAACATGCTTCTCCGATCATTTCACCCATAAAAAAAAAATCTCTAAAAGTTTTGTTGTATCGTAAGCATTTCTTTCGCCAGTGGGTTGCGAGAAAGTAGAAATATGAATAAAAACTTGAGGGGACATTGTTTTTTTGCACGATTAAAAGTTTAGAAAGCTGTAACACAATGGTTTAAAGACAATGAAAATTTTACTTTTCTTTATTGCACTCAAAAAGGATGAAGTGCATGGAACTGAATTGAGATTCTATTGAAAGTGATTTCTGTATATTAATATTAAATTAAAATATTGTAGTTTCATAGGACAACTATAGACTTGTTTGGACCTTTTGAGTTTCGTCAGTCAATGCTATCGTGAAATAAATCTCCTGCTATGGCGAAGCATTTTACCTACCTGAGGACGATATCTCCACAGAAATTGTTTTATTGAGGTGTCATTATAAGCTTCTTTCTTATATTATTTATTTGACCTCAACGTCTTCATGTAAACTTGAGATGATTATTTGGGAAGAGCATTATAATATATGATTAGAACATTCCTTTTAGATGCAACATGGTAATACTTAATCAGAATTTAATTATGAACTCCAAATTAAGAAGCACAAATTATAGCTTACTGCCATTGTTTTACATCCCGAAAAGGTATAAATTACATCATTTTCGTATATACTTCACGTTGTTATACCTACAAATACATACATTGATGTGCACCTTAATACCGAATTAACTAGTTATTAATAACTCATTTATCTGTAAATGTTGCACCATATTGAGCATAACACTATTGGCTTTCTATGTCAATGCCTTATAACGATAACGATTTTTACTCTGAAATGCACGAATAACCTACAGTTGAGAGATTTGTGTGAGACTATTGGTGCCCTCGGCTCTCGGGTGAAGGTTAAAACTAGTTGTAAAATTAGTTTCAGTATCTTCGCAATCATATTTAGGATAATAATATTATAGAGTTGTCTTTTTAAAATACTACCATAACTAACTATTAAAAAAACCATGCAGTTACCCCATCGTGGTGCGGTGAAATATTTATCAGGAAGTAAGCAGAATGATGATGAAGTTGTTAGTGAATAACAATTTTGTTTGATTTAGGGCATCGATTACGAGATCATTGACCCTTACTGTTCGCTATAGTAGCATCTTTCATAAAAACAATTATACAATTTTATATAACATAGAACCTCTTTCACATGTTATAATTAGCACATCATTCTAATTATGCACTAACGCCATTTCATTCATGTATATAATGGTGTATTGATATATTCTTAACCTACTGTAGAAACTATATGATTTCAAAACTAAAAATATTTTATTATTCAATCTCATTCCAAGTTCCTTTGCCACTTTTTTAGCGCAGTTTTCTTAGTGGAGATCACTCCACTAACAAAACTGCTTTCTCTCTTTCTCTGTTTATTGTTTTACCCTCATCAAGGTAATCTGTTATTAGCATCCCACGACTATCAAAAAACACTGAGGCAAGAACGTTCTGGCAAATTTCACTTTTTTTTGAAACATCACTTTTTTGTGAAACATTTTGTGAAACATTCAATACACTGTTGTTTGATTTGTGGGTCGTAGAAATGAAAATCTCATCCCTAGTAACAATACGGTTTAAGAAGTTAGGATCTTCTTCAAAACTAGCACATAATAAGCACGATGCTTCCAGCATTGCTCGTTTCTGATCAATGTTCAAGCATTTAGGGATTCATTTTGCAGAAATTTGTTTCATAACTAAATCGGCGGACAAAATACGATGGAAGTATTCACATGAAATATTGAAGGTCTCGGCTATACGTTTAAGTCCAATTCATCGGTCTGATAATATCATGCCATAAACTGCTATGATATTATCAGGAGTGGACACAGAAATCGGTCGTCCTGGACTCTTCTCATCAGCAATGGAAAATTGATTTTAAAACTTGCATCTCATTTTTTCACGGTTTATGAAGCACATTGATCACCAATAGTGTTTAACATATCTTTGTGAATCTGCTTTCTGAGTCAATCAAATACATTTAAGAGATTCTATTGCTTTAGGACCTCTAATGAAAAAAAAAAACTTTTAAGAGAGATTCTTCTTCATCGGAATCTTCTGATGTGTCTACTGAATCTTAATTTGTCCTTTGAGCACATCATACGATATTAAGGGTGGACAAGTTCATCAGTTGCTAACTTGAAAGATGGCCTACCTGATATTTGAAATGAGATGATAACTATATATCCAAATATTCAGAGTAGCTATAAAGTAATACTCAGTTGTTGCAGTGTTTAAAGTAAAGTTCACTACCTTATAAAAACATATAAGAATAATTCAGAAAATATTTAAAGTTTTCATTGTGTTTATCTTATTTACACAACTATTTCCACAATCCTCGCTTTTTAAAACTAGAATTTTGAAGTTTATCGCCTTGGCCCAAATATGTCCAACTCACCTGTATAAATAAAGCAGAGAAAAATATTAAGAAATATCGATACCTGAAATCAACGCCGAGATAACGCAAACTTTGTTGTGATATAATCGCATATATTAATACTAGATTTAAACATTTCAATTTGCTTCAATATTGTAGGTTAATACAATAAAACTCGCAACTGCAAACCAATATTATTGTAGCTAATTCATGAGTCTTAATGTAACGCAAAATTAATAATCAATACAACACATTTAACGTGATCTCAATGTTACTTTTATATATCGATATATTTATATTTTTGTCATCCCTATTCAAGACCATTTCAAAATTTCAAAAAACATTCGCGGGTTGATGAATGTGAACTGAGAAATATTTTCGGTAAAATAATAAATTTAAAAAGAAGTAAAATATTTTATACCAAATGTTTATAAAGAAAAATAACCAGCACCTCCTATTTTAATTAACCTTGTAAATTTTTGAAAATTATCAAAATTACTAGATTTATTAGAATAAAATATTTAAATTTTCTTTTAAAGTATATTCCAATGTAAATAAGCAATTTACATGCAGGATTATCAGTATGTATTGCGCACACCAAAATTTATCGACATACAAATTGAATTTGGCAGTGATAAGAATATCCGTAAAAAAAGCAAAATTATGCTAACTGGCACGATTGCTAGTGGAAATAATGAAAATTGTACCCGATAAGGGCATATAGCAACATCTTAATGATAACATTAAACGTGACTTCGACCCAATTTTTTGGGTATTTTTGTCGTAATTTAAAGTACGAAGAAAATCGTGTTTTTTTTTGTTCACGATTACAGCAATGTTTTAGGTAGTTAATATATAGGGTGTGTCGTATTGTAGGACTATTTCAAAATAATTTTTTTAATAATTACTGAAATCACGAAAATTGTATCTGATAAGGGCATATAGCAACATCTTAATGATAACTTTAAACGTGACTTCGACCCAATTTTTTGGGTATTTTTGTCGCAATTTAAAGTACAAAGAAAATCGTGTTTGTATTGATTACGATTACAGCAGTGTTTTAGGTAGCTAATATATAGGGTGTGTCGTATTGTAGGACTATTTGAAAAATAAGATTATAATAATTACTGGAATAATAGTTATTTATGCACCAAGGTTCAGAATATTATAGTGTCCGAATTATCAACTAGTAACGCTATATATATATATATATATACATACAAAAACCAACAACACACAACCGGCCCGATAACCAGAAGCCGCGCCAGAAAGGAGGTATAAAAGGACACAGCAATCAACTATTTTCAGTTAACTTAATCCGGAGCTACGCTGGCTGAACCTAAAAGATTCAAACCTTCGGGTTTCATTTAAATGCTCATATCTGAATGCTGAACATTTCTGATGATCAATATGATACGGCAGGTCATGGTGAACAACCGGTACTCATTATTGATTCATGGACGCCTTCTGGTGTCCTGAGTACGGAGAGGTTTTAGTCGGTAGGAATCCGACACTACCCCTATAAGGGGTGTCTTTCAGAAGATTTCCTCCCCTCAACAAAAAAAAAAAAATCTTCAGTTCTCTCCTAACGCTCGAGAAGAGTATATATATATATATATATATATATATATATATATATATATATATATATATATATATATATATATATGGCCTTAACATCTCCTAGCGGAGTATTAGCCGCTCATTTCCTGGAGCTCTTTTGATCCTTTTTTTGCATATTACACATGTCCACATCTTCTATTTTTCATTCGTAAGTTCTTGTGTATTTTTGTTTCTTGTACTATTTTCTTCCATTCCTTTCTCTCTTGCACCTTCTTCTTCCATTCTGTAACTTTCATTATTCGCATATCTTCGTGTATTTGGTCCTGCCATCTTATCTTCGGCCTTCCTCTTGATCTGCTGAGTGGTGGTTTCCAGCTCGTGATTTTCTTCAATATGGGGTCTTAGATCCTTTGTATATGACCATACCAGCTGAGCCTCCGTGCTTTTATGAATTTTACTATGTCTTCCTCTTCTAGAATGCTTTTTAAGTAACGCTATACAGGATTTTATGTTTCGAGAAAAATGCAGAATTAGTTTTAATTTGTAATAATTATGATTCCAGTAACGCGTAAGAGTAAACCTTGGGGTTGTGAAGGACTATGTTATAATTCAGGGACGCGGGCATAATGGAGTTGTTTATATACTTCATATACAACAAATTACAGGTAGGTGAAATATGAGGAATTATTTTAAGCGAATAAATACTTGACTTCTTTTGCTGTGATAACTTTGAATAATATGGATAAAAATATATCGGCTTTTTCGTTGTGATAGTATTCATTACTAATTATATTATGGATATAGACCAACGTGAAATATGCCTGTAATCAACTATGCACTTGTTTATGTCTGCGATTTATTATACGCAGATTACTTGATACCTATATTTTAATCATAACTACTGATATATGAAAATTCTTCAATTGTCTTGATTTCTTGATCTTCAATAATAACAAAAATTTAAAAAAATAGAAAATGTTTTTCACAGTGTGCTGTAAACCATCAACTTCATTATTCCTTTTACTGTAGATACTAATACTTTTAGAAACTTATTAAAACTATGTATTAAAATAAATATTTAGTAATATAATATACTTTATATATAATATTATATATTAATAATATATAGTATTATGAGAGACACGGTAATTAATATTGTTTTATTTCTAACAAGCTCTCTTCAGGGGCACTCACTATGATAAGGCTTAAATCAAGTAACACAAAATACATATTTGTATACAATATTTAGTTGTAATTAACCGATTAGTTCTCCAACAGTAAATACCAATCCAAGTCTGTATGCAATAAAATTATTTATTTAGAAAATTATTTATCCTATATAATTTTAATTCCATTTCTGTCAAAATCTTAGCTTAGGAGCTGGTGGTCAAATAGGTCATAGCATTACCAAACACTTGTAGATAGCAAATTTATCAGCCCGTGTAGTTGAACCTCGATTTTTCCCGAACAATTTCGGGATTGTGCAAGAATGAGTCGATTTGCACACGGAACCTTATCGCACATTCAACAGCTATCTGTGTGGTAGACAATATCTTTTTCGATCGTTGATACCATTTAAAACTAATATTTTGCAGTGATATATTTCCCATTGTTGTAAAGATTATAATACTTAATTATGTACCAAATGTATTATGTTGCTGATGTGAAGATGTGCCCAATGGGCATTGGGCTAAGAGTTTGTAAATCGGCCGAGCACATTTTTTTTAGAGGTTCCTGAAAATGTTCTGAAAACCGCAATTTATTACAAACGTAAAATTTCAGCTCTATAATTAAATTCTTAAGCCAGTATTTTCCTACACAATATTCTATAATTTCTCTGATTTTTCGGATACTTGACAAAACGCGTTTCACTACAATTCTGCAACTTCGGAAAATATTATTATTTAATTTCTAAAATTGCAATAACCAATCTTTTAGATTTTCCTGAATGTTGAATAAACATCTGTAGTTGCAAAATAAAATCAGTCGTAAAATTTTTGGCGTGCAATTTTCTGAACTATTAGGTTAGAACAATTAGAATTTGTGGTAAGTTATAATATAAAAAAAAATACAAATAAATATACAATGTATTTTGGATTATGGTTAATTATAAATAAAACACATTACTTTGTAGTATCACATAACTTGTTTGATACACAGTTTGATAATGACTACTTAAGTAGTCGAAACTAGTAACAAATCTATAAATAATTTTATGTGATACTAACAAAGAAATGTGTTTTATTTATAAATATGCAGGGTGTTAAAAGTTATCGCTCCACCATTGCTGACTCAGTTATTATTCAACTTGAATATAAACTTTTTTTTAATGGAATACCTTATACATTGTTACACATTTTTAAAGATATTTTAATTGTGATAAAAAATGATTCAGACACTATAACCCTAAAGTTATAATTACACAAGTAATACTTGCTTAAACTTTATGAGGAATCAATAATTTATCGAATTAATACACCTACACAAAACACGTCAATAGTATGAAATAAAATATGTCATGCGGCCGTGAAGTGCGTATTAGAATACTCATTTCAAAATTCCGGACTCGCCTCCTTCGTCGGTTCGTCCGTAAACTTTTCATTCGTACTGTAATACGTAACTTCCCAGCCTAATAACATAAATAACTATTATTGCACTGTTAATTACTCTGATAAAGTCATGTGATAGCCACATCAGACTTTGCAAAGTGTGCTCATAATACAGAACAATGGATCTCTACTCTCCAAAATAGCACTACATTCGATGTTCGAGGATTTTTATGTGGTAAAAATGTCCATCTCGATCTCATGAAAAATCTTTGGGCCATCACGAATCTATAATTTAAAATATATTTAAATAAACATTTCGTGGTATGTTTGTGGCCTGACAAGTATGCAGGTGTGAATTGATACCAATAAAAATAAAAGTAATCACATTTGGGTATTTTAAATAATACCTACAAAAAAAGGCCAAACGAAGAAAATAAAATAAAATTAATTATCTAGCATTAGTGGCGATATTTTAATTTGTGTAGTGAAAACCCAGAAGTGTATCGCTTAGTTCTTCCCCGCCTTCAAAACCCAATCTTAAGTGTTGACATATGCCGCTGTGGATGTTGTAAGAAACAGTGTATCATGAGAAATAAGAGCGAAAAAATATTGACAACCTTCGTATGACGTTGGTGATTAGCGCCAGATAACTCAAACATAACATCGCACTTTATCGTCATATTCTCAACTTTTTTGACCAGTAGCTCGTTTAATTAATTCAAAATGCTCCGAATAGCGAATAACAAGTGCAGAAGATAACCGAGTTATGTAACTATGCGATCGTTACCAGAGGAATGAATGGATAACAGTTGATAAGCGCGTCATCTGAACATCATCCGATTGAAGCTAGGTCCGAATTGGTATTTTGAAAATAATTTAACATATTGACAAAGAATTTGATATTATTTGTGTTAGTGGGACATTTTCATTTATTTTGAAGGCATTCAAAAATACGAACAAATGTTGCTTTTCGGAACTTGCGCAATTAATATTAATATTAAGTAATAAAAATACTATTTACTGCTTAAAATTAAAATCGCAATAATAATAAGTAATGTAACCATTATTTTTGATGATTTTCTTGCATTTTGAAATACAGTTATCCAATATTGAAGATGTGGCTATTGAGAAGTAGGATTTTTGCTATCAAATATTCAATTGCTCAATATGCAATTCATATATTCTGTTACATAATAAAGTAGTTACTTGGGCAGTTTATTTATTTTTTCAATGAAGGTTTTGTTGTAAAAGTGTGCTACAGTCGAGTCCATGTGATTACTTAAAAAACTAATACTTCACCTATAATTACTTCGACTACATTACTTCAACTAGCAATTATTTCAACTGCAATTACTTCAACACAGAATTGATTCGACTCGAAAATACTTTTAGCTAATGCAAATCAAGATGGTTGCATTTCTTATTTGTAGCATTCCATTGGATTTATCCATATTTTGTGTCTTAGTCAGGGGATCTAATTATCTGACTTCCAGAATGTGTTAGTTCATTTAGCGTTAACCAGGGTGCACCACTAGGAGGCGAACTAACTTTACACCCCAAGAAGCCAATTAATAGGTAAGACTTGATTGTTTTTATCAATTGAGAAAATTTTAATTTCCGTAAAAAGGTGGTGTTACTTTTCTCGAACAGTTTTATGTATGGCTATTTGTGTACAGATGTATTCTTCTTTCATATTATCTATACGAGATTGTTGGTTAGCTCATTACTTAAGCTTCGTTCTTGTTTCAGGAAACTATAAAAAAATCAAATTTAGTGGATCTACTGATGAGGTAGCTTTGATGTTAGCAGCTAATTTTTGGCCGCCATCAAACCGTGCCACAAAATGTATAAATTTTTACTTAAACCGATCAAATGCTCATATACAACAACACTCATATACAACAACAACATATCTTCTAACTTTTATTCTGCGGCATTTCCACTTCAAACTATGATGTTGAAAAGAGTTAACCTCTAATATTTATTTTTTCAAGCAAAATTTACGCGCCTTGCCTAACAAAGCTCGTGAATATAGTAAGTATTATTGTTCTCTTTGAAATGTAGCTATATGAAGGTATAAGAGAATATACAATTATTATTCTGCAGTCCCTAGATTATTTAGCGATCTGATCGTAATTAAGAAGCTACGATACATACTAATCTGAAATCGTTTCAAACTGGCCAGTCTTCTGTAACAATGCTATTGAAGTTATCAACTCAGTTTCACTTTTACCTTACAATCAAAATCATCGAAATTGCTCATTAATCTGCCAATGTATAGCGAATTGCATGACACCTCAACCTCATATTATTTAGACTTCAGAAACATCTTATTTAGACTTTTAGACTTCAGAAACACTTTGTAGGACATGCTTTCTTTCAAATGGAAGTTTCAATTGAATATTGAGTGATTTGTTGATTAGTTCTACCTGGTCTTATCATTCTGCATAAATTTAATCGAAACTAAAAAAAAAACGTAGAAGATATCAGGCACCTTGGTTCAATTTTCATTGAATTGAATTAATTTAGACTAATAAATGTAAGCATGTATCTATTTCTTTTGAAACGACTAACAATTAAAACAGTTTTTCGATATCCAACAAACTTGAAGCAGATCAAATTAGCATGTGAACTCTGGCATTATAAGTAATTTAAAAAAAATGGGCCCCTGCAACTTTCAAGAACTAAATTGTTCTTAGAGTCTTGGAGAGTCAAGCAGTTGCAGATATATTAGTTGATTATGTGTGACCCTTTTATTCTACAATCAATAATCTCATAATACAATCTAATTTACGGATTGTAGTTGATCAACAAATGTTGAATAAAAATTATAGTTTAAAGTTGATCAACTATATTGAAACAAAGGTTCTCACTATAGTTTTCATTCAACTCATTCAACTAAAGTTTATTAATTTTACTTGATTCGTGAGAACACGCCTTTAGTCGACCATAGAGACAATACTAATTGTATTCTAAATATTTCTATTCTATTTTTGAAGAAGTTATTTAGTTTTATCATTTTACAACAAACGTTTTCATAGATCGTAAGAATTCATATTAAAAGAAGATCATGTTTGGAATGTATTATATTTACTAGTAGTCAGTATCGACGAATACTGTGTTTCGATTATATAAATTTAGCGCCTGCAATATAACATTTGTTGTATGTTTGAAGTTGATAAATGGCGATACCGCAAATAAATAAATAATATTAAAAATGTCAATACTTATTATTAGTTATTATTATGTTTCAAGATTGCCCATTTAATTCGAATTAATATAAATGTCTTATTTACGATAAGTAATTTATAACAACAGATTAAGATAGCTCGCAATAATAACGAATTATTTTATGTCCAGAGGTTATCATATAGTGATAATATGGTGATCTGAATTTAATTTATTAATAACCACTGGGGTTTTCAATGACATTTGATTTGCGTAAATTTCTAGGTAAGTTGTTAAAATATGAACCCAATACAGAAATTTGAAGAATCTAGAAGATAGAATTTTAGGAAATTGAAATACGATTATACAAATATGTTTAAATGCGCTACAATATTTGATGGACCGTGCAAATCTAAGTGTGGGTGTTTTCATGTGTATAATGAGAACCGTGTATACTTTATGTAGCCCATTTTATTGTAAACAAGGTAATTATTAGCTATTTATGCACCAAGAGCGTTACCACGATGATTAAGCCCAGAGAACGATGAAATCCAGCCCGAGGGTTTTAGCCCGAGAGATGGATATCATTCGACGTTAAAAGAAATCCATGGGAAAGAAATAAAAAGTCAACTGAGAAAAACGAATAGACATCAATCTTTTAAAAAACAAAAACACCAAACAGCAAGTATAATGCGATATTCAAGCAAACCTAAGAAAAATTGAGGGAACCGGAACCAAACCAGAACTCGATAGTGAGACACATTGGATCAAATTTAAAAAAAAACCTTTGTTAAAACTAGCGAAAAAAGAAAAATCGCAGAAGCAAATCGAATGGATGACATTTTAGCGCTTGTAGATACAAGAAGAGAGCTTAAGAATAAAGAAAAATATCGATACAAACAAGTCAAGATCATGATAAAGTATAAGATTCGCAAAGCAAAGCAGCAATGGCTCGAGGACAAATGTAAGGAAATTGGAGTTTTAGAAACTAAATATGAGTTATTTTATATGCACAAGAAGGTAAAGCAGCTCAGTGGAAGTAAAAGCAGAAGACACGCGTAAGACCAACAGGGAAATATTATTGTCGATATAAGGGAAAAACTGTAAACATGGCAGGAATATATAGCAGAATTGTTTGAGGATTATAGAAAAAAAACTTGCTTTAAAAACTTACAAGAGAGACAGGTCCAAGAATAACCGAAGAGGATTTATGCCATCAAATCATCGAAAACAAAAAATGTATAGACCAGATGAGATACCATGAGCTACTGTAGTTAATGCAAGAAGAACTCTTTCCTAAATTATGATATTTGTGCACTCGTTCTATGACGTTATTATGAATGTAAATATTAATCAAAAACAAAATATGTATCGACCAGATGAGATACCATGAGCTACTGTAGTTAATGCAAGAAGAACTCTTTCCTAAATTATGATATTTGTGCACTCGTTCTATGATGTTATTAAGAATGTAAATATTACCATTTATTCTTTGCGTCTTTGAGATAAGCATGAATTGCATTTCTTGTTTGACTTATTTCGCTTTGTTTAGAATTTGTTGTAAATCTTCTAGAGTTTCCGCTGTTAACACCAAATCGTCGGCATATCAATATTGTTGACAGGTTTTCCATTAATTATTATTCCTATCTCTTCTTCTTCTAACACTGTTTTCATGATCTCTTCAGACTAGATGTTTAACAATAACGGCGACAGCAGACAGCCTAACTCGTCTTCTAAATTTGGATCTCATTGGTTTCAGCACCTTCAATACGAATTATTGCTCTTTAACTATAGCAAAGACTCGATATGATTCGTACATCTCGTGTATCCAGTCCTTAGTATTTCAATAAGTTTGTCCTGCCTGACACTATCAAAAGCCTTGTTATAATAAATGTAGCAAGCAAAGATATCCTGGTTTACGAAATTCTAGGCTATGAATAAGAGCTACGAAGCTACAGCCATGAATAAAATGTGGCAATAAAATGTGGAAATGTGGCTTTCCCGAAGAATACTGAAGATCTCTTGGACAACACGAATTACCAATGAAGAAGTCTTGCGGCGAGTAGGTAAAGGTCGCGAACTTTTGACCACAATAAAAAGAAGAATAGTTGCATAACTAGGATATATCATACGAAACCAGAAGTATGATATCCTTCAACTCATCATAGAAGGCAAGAGTGAAGGAAAACGAGGAATAGGAAGGAAAATATGTCGTGGTTCAGAAACATAAGGCAATGGACTGGACTAAATTCTATCGGTAGTTTGGTTGATACCCTCAGAAACCGTCAAGAAATGCACCACATTATCGGAAAAATCCATCAATGGATAAATGCACCAAAAGAAGAAGATACACAAATTTTGATTATTTGTCTATGGTGGAGGTGCCGGGCCAAGAAATTTTCGTTGCAAGTTGTGCAAGGTAGACAATCAAATTTGAGTTCAGAAACGTAGCGTAATACATGGGGGGGGGGGGGTGTAATATGGGGGGGGGGACAAAAAAGTTAAGAACCACTGGTTTAGATTAATTATTTAAGTTTTGTTTTGCTTAATGATCAACAGTGCTCACAAATTGTGCGCATTACTACTTTAAAAGTATAGTCTTAGTTTTCTATGATAGGTGTTATAGTTTTGTACGTTTGGTAGACCTTAATGCTTCAATGATAGGCAGATTAGTAAGTCTTGTAGTGGATCATGTAGTACTTTAATTGGAAAGAGTTTGATGCCTCATTTAGAAATGCGAGTTTTGGGCAGAACAGGTCTCCATTATTTGTTTGGCTTGTTGGGGTAAGGAAATTTGTTAAATTGAGCCTGTTTACAGCAGTTGGTCAGCTTTTTGCCTTAAGGCTGATTCATAGATTACTTATGCGACCCAACGCTACGCTATGACCATGCTATCGTTATAACCATTTTCAATAGAGTATTGACGCTGTTGAAAATGCCCATAGCGATAGCATTGTCACAGCATAGCGTAAGAAAACTATGAATGGGCCTTTAGCCAGTTAGCACTCTCTTATCTTCTGTTTACTAATACAGGGTCCGGCAGTGAAACCTGACGGTTCTTGAAATGGAATAATTCAATGAATATTTAAAATATTTTGTTATAATTTTTTTTATTTAAAAAGGAAAGAATGGTAGATTAAGATGTATACCAAACAAATAATCGAAAAAGCATTATTTTCTCTGCACTGCTGCATTTTTGTTATCTGTGGGGACTTACCTCCAGGGAAAAGTGTGCTTTGATAAGTCTAGAAATTTGGCAGAACTGCGAGGTAATATTCAGCGGGAAATGCGTGCGATCCCACGCCAAACCTTGGAAAAAGTGATGAATAACTTTGCTATCTCTAGACTTGAGCAGTGCAGAGAAAATGGAGGTCATCATTTGAGTGATGTTATTTTTGCTTCATAATGCTTTTTAATTTTTTTTGTATACATCTTAAACTTCAATTCTTTCTTTTTTAATAAAAAAAATATATAACAAAATATTTGGAATATTAATCGAATTATACCAGTTCAAAAACCGTCAGGTTTTACTGCCGGACTCTGTATTATATCTATGTTCTATGCTGCTTGACAGTTTCCTGTAAAATCGATTTATATATTGTGATGAATTATGTGATCAAGTGAATTGTGATGAATAAATTCCATTCATTGAGTTTGAGCATGTCTTCAGCAGCTGGGAAGCTGGCCAGTTCCTTGGCCAGTTCACAGTTTCTTATCTTCTTTTTATAAATGTTATATCTATGTTCTATGCTGTTTGAGAGTTTTATGTAAATACAACCATATTTTGTGATGAGTGAAGTTTTTGCTTCCAGTTATCAACTACGTAATGTGAAGTTCTATTCATTAAATTTAATTATATGTATATAACTGGTAGAAAGATAATTCATATTTTAAAACAGACTTTTTTTAATGGTGGCATTATAAACAGTTTGTTATGGTTACCAAAACCGTGCATAAACGTGCGTTTATGGCACGTACGTGCTATAAACATTGCCATGGAAATGTCAAATTTAACACTGACACTGACAACTGTCAACCCCATCATTTATTAATTGTAATATGAAATTCACAATTTTGGTTGTTTGAAAATATTATTCCATGTTCTGCCGTAGCACTTGATACACACGGTTCTTCACTGCTACTTCCTGCAATGCCATTGACAATCCTTTTCGCAATTTGAATTTTACTATGTGTGGACTCTTCGACATAGCTGGCAGCAACACTCATAGATTTCCATCCTCCTGCGTCCATCACTGTTGTCAAATTTGCTCCAGTATTAGCAATTACTGTTGCCGAAGACCGTCGGAATGAATGACCAGTATACTTGCTAGGATCTTCCAATTTCAAATATTTTGCTATCAGTTTAGGGAAGTTACCGCAAGTGTTGATACCAACTGGTTCGTTGATACACTTTCCATTTCGATATGTTAGTAATAGCTAATTCAAGGATGTCTTCGGACGTATGGCCGTGTATTTTTTAATCAAGTCCACGTACGCAATGTCTCCTGCGAATTGAATTATTGCAAATTTCCTTGGTTTGTCGGTTTTTGTTTCTCTAATATGAACAACTAAATTTGGACCTTCCTCCACTACATCTGAAGTACATAAATTATAGAGTTCAGAACGCCTGCAAGCTCCAAATATTCCCAGAGTTGCAGCAAACTTGCGAAAAATAAAAATGAACAGCTTATGATAAAAATTTAGAGGCAATATACCTTCAATAACAGGAAACTTTCATCGTCAGCCTCGGTAAAAAATTTCCGCAAGTCATCTTCTGAAAACACATATGACTTTTTAGTCACTTCACCCTTCTTTTTCTGCTTTAAAAAAGCCTGTACTTTTGCAAATTTTGAAATGTCAATACCATGTTTGATTTTTACAACAGACATAATCTTTGAGTGTATACACCACAACGATGAAGATTTATAAATTTCTGACTGCAAAATAAAAACTAATAGAAATTGAACGAAAAGGTAAGAAAAAATAATACCAATTGCGACATATACGCCAAAATCGAAGTTTCGTCGATATTGGTGACATCATGAGCAACCATCCAACTGTTGAACTTGTTATACTCCTTCAAATAACTTTCACTCGATTTCTTAGGTAATAAGGAAGATTCTGCCGCAGCAGCAATCTCAAAAATACTCGCTTCCATTTCTGACATTAGGATATTTTGTAAACATCAATTGTATTTTCCATGGCTACTAAACAATTTGTCATATTATTTAAAATGACGAATCAGAATTTAATGTTATTTCTTCTAGTTATTTCCAAATTTATAATGCCACCATTAAAAAAAATAGCGTATAATACTCGTGCATATAGGTTTATTGCACTTGGGTCGTTACGAGCACTCGGCTGCGCCTCGTGCTCGCGAAACCCGACCCTCGTGCAATAAACTCCTGCATATGCACTCGTATTATAATATACTATTATAAAATTATAAAATTTTAAAAACACATAGCTTGACAAATCAGCTTGGCTGGACATTTGGTTTATTCAGTAAGAAAAAATAACATTTACAGGGCAATGCTAACCAGCCATTACAATACTTACAGCTTCCAAAGTGAGGCGGCTTAAGATGCTCAGTGCATATTTCTAGAGCCTTAATTGATGGAATTAGTAAGTTTGGGAATTGGGAAGTAGGTATATGAAATATACACATGAATTTTGGTTATTTACTGTGACATTTACTGTGACATTTACTGTAAAACAATGTTATAAATAAAGTTCATGACAGATTCAAGTGAACACCGAAAATATTATGCACATTTCATGAATACGAGCACGCTTTTGAAGAGAGAAGCTTACTTCACTTACTACATTAGAGTGTACATTTGTGGGTGTAAATGTAATACAAGTTTGAAATAATAATAATTACAATGATCGCACAATGACAAGGTTTAAAAGGTATTGTATTTTAAAGGCACTCCTATTCCAAAGTCTTATACACGGGGTTAAATATCAAAGGAACACAGTCGTCGTTATTTTTAAACTCTTTTCTCGTATAAATATTAATTTGTTACTGGTGTGTTAATAAAAGATCCTTAACTAACGCTAAAAAACGTAACGCTCAACAAATATAATATCTATATAATATATTCCAACCATCCAACACAATTTACGCCAGCGCCGAGGCTCTGTCGCGATAAAAATGAGGATATGTCTAACAAAGTAGCAGGTCAATATTCCAAACATAGTTGACTTTGCTCTATAACTGGAAGAACATTTTTTTAATGATATTTCAACTACCTATTTGTAGTACATACAACAATGAGATTATAAATGTTTATGTATACTTGACTTCTATTACCTCCTCTGGTTATAAATATAACTTATCTAAATGTATGCATGGTTAGTAGATGGTTTATCTCTAGGTGTTTACATAATCCCGGACGTTTCCACGTGTCATTTGGTATGTAACATTTTCAAGATGACTTAATTATTTGGCTAGTGACTAGACGCTTAGAACCTAAAATCATATTTTACATATCTCTAGAAGCACATTATCATCAGCAAAGGTATCTATCCACCTAGTAAATCATCGAAAGAAATATTACATTTAAGAGACTCCGGACCAAGCATTGGCCCAGACGGCAATGGATTTCTTTATGTTAGCTACGCTGTAACTCGTGTGCTTCTTCTTCGACCTCCCGTTCCTCCATTCGTCGTGAGCGCTTCAAAATACCACTCACATGGCATTGCAGATATTGTCAGATATTGTCAAAGCGGCGAATTTCAATGTATACAAAATTGATGGAAAATCGTCGCTCGACAGCTATAAATGTTATAGCCGACGTTTAGACTAAATACACGGGAGGTGGTCTTGGCTATATGCGCTCGACGTAGTTACCAGGGAAGGTGCCAAAAGCCCCCGTGCGCTCGCTGGAGCCGACATACCAACCATCGTCGCATTTCTCCAGGACGTATACGGTGTCGCCTTCCAGGAGCTCCAATTCATCCTCGTTCTGAGGTCGATACTTGTACAAAGCACGATAACTAGAATAAGAAACACAAATTCAAAAATTCATATATTAAAATTTAAGAAGTACTGCAATTACAAGTAAGTACCGTTTTGATATTCCGCCGATTCAGTGCTGCGGTGGGTATTCCGCGCATGCACGCTGTGTACCTGCATCTATTGGCAAGGCTGAAACGTCATTACGGCAACAATTGTCCGTGATTACGTGTATTAGCAAGCATTTAAAATCTCAACGCCGATTGTGAAGTTCGGTCTGTTATTCGTTTTCTGAGTGCAAAAGGCTTAACAGCGATCGATATTAATCGTGAGATCTGTGCAGTTTACGAAGAAAACATTATGAGCGATGGAATGGTTAGAAAGTGGGTTCGAGCATTCAAAGATGGCCGCACAAATGTGCATGATGACGAACGGAGTGGGCGACCTTAAGTCATTACAGACGATTTGGTGCAGAAAGTTGACCAAAAAGTGAGAGATAATGTTCCATCGCTCATAATGTTTTGAAGAAGTAGTGAAAAACCTAAATTTGTTTTGTTTAGAGGCCATCATGAAAGGCAGAGAGTACAAATCGTGGAAACTGTTTAGAAGAAGTTTTTGAAGTTTGAAAAAAAAATTGAACCATTTTTACAAAGTTATGATCTTTCCCAGAATTATGTCTAGATGATGTGTATCTACATGTAGATATCTAGATTTAGAGCAGCGGTGAATAAGGTAAGAATAGGTATGATGGTGTCCAACCTCCGGTAGGAGAAGAACTGCAATAAGAAGACGTGTATCTAAATAAAGTTGTAGGCAGTACCGCTAATTGCTTATTAAATATGTATGTATAATAAACTATACAGCATATGCATACGTTTCTATACATAGAAACGTGAAGAGAATCACAATTTTATGAGTTTTGTTACAAGATATGCGAAATACTTTTATAATCATTCTGAAAAACATATCTATTATAAAGAATGCATTTCTATTTCTGATTGTTTCTCATATTAATATAATTGTTATCTTCAGTAAAACATCATTCTTCCTTAATAAAATTATTCATTATTATTTGCAACCAGTTTCAGCTGATCTTTCAGCCATCTTCAGGCAAAATTGTTGAATATTAAGAGCGACAGTATTTCCCGGGGGTATTATACATAAGTGTTCACAAAATTTGTAATGCCTAACTGGATAAGAGTGTGTCGTCCTTGACGACAATAACCTCAAGGATCATATTTCACCCAAAATTTCCACAGAACCAGTGAGAAGCAAATGCCAGTCTGCAAAATTTCGAATAGAATTGACATGGAATGGTTATATCGATAAATATAAAACTCAACTGAATGATCAAATTCTTACTGCATTTATCAAATTTGATCCTAAATGTTAACATAACTTGTCAGAATGCAAAGGAGGTTTGATGATTTTACCTGAATTTCACAAATTTTGATGGCAAATGTTATATTTTGTATTAGTTTAAGGACACATCATATTTCACCTAAGATTTCAATAGAACTAGTGAGAAACAAACGCCAGTCTAAAAAATATAATTGATAATTCGAACATATAAATCGTTATTATAAGATTTGAGGCTAATATGACTGGACTATCAACGATATTAACAATTTAAAGTGAACTTTTCAAAAGTGAATTTTCTTTTGTTAACATTGGTTATGGAATGGTATTCATAATTTTGGGTTTTTGAGTTTTGATAGTTTTGTATAATGATTTTTAATATTAAACATCTCAAATTTGATCTGAATTTTACCATATTTGGTTTGAATATTGCAAGTTTGATGTAAACCTGCTAAATTTGGGCTGTCTTTGTTTCGAAAACACTCAAATTAATGGTCGAATTTGAAAAGTTTTCAATTTTAACGAATTACGTCTTTTAAACTGTAATTTTCAAATTTTAACAATAAAGAAAGAAGAGAAATGTAAAAAAAATGGTCGACAATAATGGTAAGGGGTATAATGTTATAAGGGTATAAGGCTAAGGGTAAGTGGTAAGGTGGAAACTGAAATTTTATAAGAATTGGCCATATTTCAAGACAATTTATAGCTTTTAACTGTAATTTACCAATTTATTCAAATTTTTTCGCTGCTATTTCTAAATTTTAACAAAATTTATGAAATTTTGTTGGCAGGTGGTAAATTCCATCGGTAATTTTAACAGAAACTCACAATTTCTATTGTCTGTTGTCACGTCCAATGTTAACAATGATAATTATAAGATTTAATATGAATTATCAAATTCTGACTGCAGTCATCAAATTTTATCCTAAATGTTAACATAATACGACAGAATTGAAACGATTTTACGATTTCATCTGACGATTTTTTAAGTTTTTTAGTTTCAATTTTACGATGTTACATGAGATTCACAAATTTGGGATACAAATCTTAAATTTTGACTCTCAATACTTTGAATGATTTTAAGCGCAGATACTTATAACATTTTATCTAAAATTACAACAGAACTAGTGAAAAGTAAAGTTCATTTTTAAATTTTAAATTTATATTTTTCAGACTGGCGCTGAATTTAATTGACAATTCGAATATTAGAAGAATTTAAAGAATCGATTTTTTTAATATTTTGTTTATTACTCACCAATTTGGTCAATAAATGTAAAATTTTGACAGCGATTCTTAAATTTTAACAACTGAAATTTGATCTGAATTTTCCATTTTTATTCTGAATTTTTAAAAGTTGGGCTGTGGTTGTGTGGGTCAAAAATCCATATTAGTGATCAAATTTGAAAATCAATTTTAACGATTTACTAGTTTTCATCTATAATTTTTACATTGACTGAATGGAGTGACCACATTTGTTATGTTTGGCATTAACCTATAAATAAAACATTACAGCACCTAAAGTTTCTATACGTCAGAATTCAATCGATTTTACGACTCGTCATATATTGTTTTTCTTCTTTCCATTTCGTTACTTAATCTGTCAATTATTCTAAGTGTTGATTCTGAAAATTTCTCTGCCAATCAATTCTACTTCTTCTGCTCTGGTTTTCCAGACTTAATTTTTCGTTTTTATTTTTCCAGTTCGTTTCATCTTCAAACTAAGTTACTTTCGCTGTCATTAGTGCTCAATTATCTTAAATGTTAAATTTTCTTCTTATACCTTGCAGGTACTCTGATAAAGATACGTACAATACTTATACGGTTGATAGATCGATCTCAGACTATTGTAGCTAAATACTTGATACATTAAATCGAGATAACATATTTCCCCATAAAATTGACAAAACAGAGGTTTCTAATCTTTGAAGTTGAAGGAGGTAGCTGGATGCTTCACTTTTTCTAGTTTCCATTTTTCGTTCGTCATTTATTTATTTATATGTATATTTATTCCTTATTGTGACTTACGCCTTTGAATTTTTTTCAAAAATTTGTCGCCCCTGGAATTTGCCACCCCCCTAAATCCGCCATTAGAGACATTAACGTTTACACTGTTCGCTCGTTATGTATCTATTTCAACCTTTTATGTAATAAATAACTATTATTAAGTTAATTAACTGTTTCAAAAAAGCTGAAGAACAATCTAAAGCGGGAAAACGAAAAAAAAACAACTTACGGTATTGGCTCTGATTGCGTCTCGATGTGGAGCGCCTGGTCCAAGGGGTTCTTCTTGAGGGAGCCATAGTTGCTACCACCGCCGGTAATCTGCACGGGCTTGGCTCTGTAGCTCATGCCTAGGTCCTGGGTGGGAAAAGTAGGCACGTAGTTGTGCGATCCCATAGACTCTTTGCCACTTGCGGAACCGTTCAATAACATCGAGTGAGCTGCGGGGGAGGCTACAGGCTTCGCGGGGGCCGTTGGGGGAGCCTCGCTGGGGTCCATAAGGATCTCCACGTAGGACATGGGGAAGATTCCCTTGCGGCCCCCAATCTTTCCCTCGAACCAGTTATCGTCAACTCTGCGCGTGACAACAACGAGCTCTCCCTTAGCAAGGGAAAGCTCCAGGTGGGTCTGGGCTATGAAGTTGTACTTTGCCCTCGCCTGACCTTCGTGCGGTTTCCGTGGCGTAGATTTGATTCCATCGTATGGAACAATCTGCAATACGAAATAAACGATTGCAAAGTTAATACGAGGCATGTTTTTTAAGTAAGTATCGTTTTGATATTAAAAAAATACTTTCTTAACAATTTTATTTTGACATGAAAGCTTGGACTTTAAGGCACTTTTCTACATCATTTCAACCCCTATTAATACACTTATTGTATCATGCGATCAGTTTCTGAGTTTCATCTTCTTAGAATGGCACGCTTGATTTGATAACACTGGTAAACATAATTTCAACTTTGTCATGCCACATGGATTTTTAAGACATTGTTTACTTTAATAGGTGGTTGGCAACAAACAAGAAAATTTGTTAGCCAAGAATTTTATTCTCTTAAGTTATTTAAAATATTTAAAAAAATAATGACCTGAACCAAAAATGTAAAAAAGTTTTATGATGGAGTTACGATCTAAGATCTCCTAGCAAATTTACCTCCTGGTTTATCTTTTTTGATTTTCCAACATTAATGTGCCAATATCTTTGGGTTCCATTTGCCCTGATTACGTTTTTCCATCTTAGAAATGTCCTGATGGAACCTTTCTTCGTGCTCATCGCTCACAACGCCCAAATTTTCAGAAAAAAAACAGGTGTGACCCTAACCAATTAATCTTGAGTGACATGTTGCAACCCAATGCTTGATTGGCCAACAATAGCTCACTGGCCAACTCTCACTCTTATGGTCACCCAAAAAATTTTCAACAACATTCTTTCCATGCTGGTTTTTCTAAATCGCCCAATTTTTCATCGAATACCGTATCTTTTATTAACTCCCTGATTTGAGGTCCTACGAAAATACCCTCTTTAATCTGTGCATCACTTATTTTGGGGAATTTTTCTTTTAGATACAAAAATCCACTCCTATTGCGATTCATTGCCTTCACACAATTTTTGATCAGGCCTAATTTGATATGCAATGGTGGAAGAAGTACTTTGGATGGCTCCAAAAGGGGCAAACACATCACAGTTTTTTGCTCAGGAATTAGGGATGCACGCGTAGGCCATATTTTCTTATGATAGTGGTTTGTTTTGCCTCGACTCTCCCATTCGCATAAAATGCAGCAGAATTTAGTATAACCCAGCTGAAGACCGAGTAATAGGGTAACAACTTTTATATCGCCAGAGATTTTGGAAGAATATGTACTGTACTTGTACAGTACAGTACATATTCATGTACTGAATAGTACTGTAATAACTTCAAGTTTACAAGATTTTTTCATATTAGCAGTATGGGCCAGAGGTACAGAGGGAAGTATATTTCCGTTATGCATTAATACTGCTTTTAGACTTATTTTAGAAGTCAATGTATAAACGCCTCTGCGACGGATCAACATCGATAATCCAATTTATATCATTACAATTAACCAAGTCCCAGTCTTGAGAAAAATATGATCTGAAGTGTTGATCACGATTTCGAAAATAGCTGATTTTAGTTTCATGATGTAGCAAATTCCATCCTTTTAATCGAGATCCTAAGAGTTTTGACTGATGTTTTGACTATTTTAAATCGCGAACCAAATCGTTTACGTCTTCTTGAGTTATCAGGTGTGGCTTGGTTAGAATTTCTTTAAACTTAGAGTAATCGTCCTCATCAACACATTGGCTTGAATTGAGGATTGTGTATCGCCAATATCAGCGTGTGCAGATGCAACTGGTATAGGCAAATTTTCACTATGAGGGACTGGTCTTATGGCTGAAAGTATGATCTGAAGTGTTGATCACGATTTCGAAAATAGCTGATTTTAGTTTCATGATGTAGCAAATTCCATCCTTTTAATCGAGATCCTAATAGATTTGACTGATGTTTTGACTATTTTAAATCGCGAAGCAAATCGTTTACGTCTTCTTGAGTTATCAGGTGTGGCTTGGTTAGAATTTCTTTAAACTTAGAGTAATCGTCCTCATCAACACATTGGCTTGAAGTGGAGGATTGTGTATCGCCAATATCTGCGTATGCTGATGCAACTGGTCAGGGGCGCGCCTGACGGGCGTGCAACGCGTGCGGCGCACGCGGGCGGCCAAGTTTGGGGGCGGCCGTTTGCCGTTGTGCTCAGCAGTGCCTCAAACCAAATACAGTGGATGCCCACACTTCAGTCAGTTCTACAAAAAATATTTAAAACTAAATAGTTGCAACTTACAACCTTTTCATTTATTTAGTATAACGGAAAGAAAAACTAAACATATCCAGCGTATTGAGAAGCAGAAAGATAGCAATAAATGAATTCCCGACGAAATTATTAATCTAATTGGACAAAAAATTAAATGTGCTATATTGGATTTCCTCAGAAAGTCAAGATATGTTTCCATTATATTAGATTATACACCGGATTTAAGCCATGTAGAATAGATTACTGTTATCGTACGATTTGTACTCTTAGATGAGAAAAGGGTAGAAGTAAGAGAACATTTTCTTGGATTCAGTCCAACAACAAAAAGTACAGGAGAAAGTATATCTGAATTTCTCTTAGAAGAATTATCGAATTTGAAATTAAATATTTTTGATATGAGGTAGCAAGGCTATGATAATGGTGCAGATATGCGAGGAAAGCACAATGAATTACAAAAACAAAAATTAAACATAAACCCTCGTGCTGTTTTGTGCCACGTTCAGCACATAGTTTAAATCTGGTCGTAAATGATTCAGCTAATATTTCACATGAAACTGTATTTTTTTATCTTGTTCAAGAATTGTACGTTTTTTTTTCTGGAAGTACACAAAGATGGATAGTTCTTAAAAAATATGTAGGAAAGTTAAATTTAAAACCACTAAGTGATACTCGATGGTCCTGTAGAATCGATGCCATAAAGCCTTTACGATATCAAATTGTACAAGTGTACGAAGCTTAATACAAAATTTATGTAGATAAAACTAAAGACTTTAAAACTGTACATATGGCGCATTCATTGCTATTAAAGATATCGAGTTTCAAATATGTTTATGCTCAATTGTGATTTGGCATCAAATTTTATTTGAAATCAACGTAGTCATTTTTCAAAACCCAAAACTAAATGTAAGATCCTCTTTGACGTATTTAACAACTTTGACAAACCATTTAAAGAAATATCGTACCGATAAAAGTTTTGAAGACATTATTGTTGCAGTTAACACTTTAGCTATGGAATAGGAAGGTTGAATGTAATTTCCCTACAGTGGAAAATATAAGAGTAAAGCGAACACCCAAAATTTTTGAGCATCAATCTGCGGATGAGCCAATTTTAGATCCAAAAACAAATTTTAAAGTAAATTTTTATTTTTGTGTATTGAATCAAGCTTTATCATCTATCAAGACCAGATTTGAAACACTTGTGTATTACAACGATTTATTTGGCATAATGACCAATATTAATAGCATTTTGAATGAAATGTTGTTAAAATCTTGCAAGAATTTGCAAATTAAACTATGAGATGAGCAAAGAAAAGAGTCTGACATTGATGGGATAGACATCTTTCAAGAAATTTTATCCTTGAAAAACCATTTACCATCAAAAGATGTCACAGAACCACTAAGAATTCTTGAATACATATTGGAAAATGATCTGCAGGCAACGTTCCAGAATATATTTATTTCTATAAGAATTTTGTTAACATTGCCAGTATCCGTAGCATCTCGTGAGCGATATTTTTCGAAAATAAACATTATAAAAAAATACTTACGATCTACAATGTCACAAGAAAGTTAGTAAATTTATCAATGATATCTATTGGACATGAGATATTGGATCAGCTAGTCATGCACGATTTAATATCAGAATTTGCTCTGCGCAAAGCGCGAAACAAATTTTTTGTAGTTTTTTGCTTGTAGATTTTTCAATATTCTTCCTATATTGTGATTAGTGATAAAAATGTAATTTATTATTTGTAATATATTCTGAATAAATGTTAGTATCATTGCGAAAAAATGTATTTTATATTATTATTATTATTATTCCCCGACCTGTCTTTAGAATGGATAGCTACTCTGTGTAGGGCGGCCAAAATACTATTGCACACGGGCGGCCAACTACCTAGGCGCGGCCCTGCAACTGGTATAGGCAAGATTTCACTATGAGGGACTGGTCTTATGGCTGAAAGTTTAATCTGAAGTGTTGATCACGATTTCGAAAATAGCTGATTTTAGTTTCATGATGTAGCAAATTCCATCCTTTTAATCGAGATCCTAATAGTTTTGACTGATGTTTTGACTATTTTAAATCGCGAACCAAATCGTTTACGCCTTCTTGAGTTATCAAGTGTGGCTTGGTTAGAATTTCTTTAAACTTAGAGTAATCGTCCTCATCAACACATTGGCTTGAAGTGGAGGATTGTGTATCGCCAATATCAGCGTGTGCAGATGCAACTGGTATAGGCAAATTTTCACTATGAGGGACTGGTCTTATGGCTGAAAGTATGATCTGAAGTAGTAGTGAGGCAACAAGAGTTCGGGGTCAATTTCCCCATAAGAAATACATGGGCCGATTTCTCGCAACTTTTCGCCATTTTGTTTTTGTACAACGGGCTGCCTATGGGCCAAGAGGACTTGTTGACGGTATGTGGGGTTGCCTATGTGTAGTTTTGGCAGCGCACCAATTTTGAATTATGCTGAGTTGATTGTGTACGTTGGGTTACCTACATGTGAGCGAATTAATCGTAGATATATTAAAACTATTCTTCATTTGATATTGAAATAATCAGAGTGTATTGACGAGCCATGGGAGACAAGCGTACTGTTGATACGAAAAAATTACAGCGGCACCTGACCAGATACCAAGCGAGAAAAAGGTGAATCCCCTCGACTCTCGCTAGGTCGGGAGACGACCAACGCCAGACAGGACCGTGGTTGAGTAGAGCCTGCAAGGGGACAGCGTCGCTCCCAGACCATCTTGTCATGCTGAATTACGCGCTAAATTTGAATTAAGCCATCATCATGCAATCTGCTATCATCTGTTGACTCTATGCGTTTTAACACCAGACAACATTTTGTAATGAAGGCTTCACCTATAAAGATATCGGTTTTCCTGTAATTGATTAAAATGGGGTAATTAAAGAAGAAGTTGCATATCTAAAGTATTTATTTATAACAATACATAATAATACAATACAATACATTACATAATAAAAAAAGTGAAAACTATACATTTTATATAATCAAAGTTCTTTATATAAATTTGATTAAAATCCTATACATTCTAATAGATACTTATAATTTTATATTTAAACAATATGTTACATATATAAAATATTTATTTATAAAAATACATAATTATAATAACACACAATAAAAAGTGAAAACTCTATATTTAATAAAATCAAAGCTATTCGCATAAATTTGCTTAAAATCCTATATATATATATATATATATATATATATATATATATATATATATATATATGTTAATAAATATTTACTATTTAACATTTAATAAAACAAAGATATTAATGTACCCATCCTCACAACATTTAGATGCTCGCGTGGAATGCATTATCATCATCATCCATGATACCATAGTATCCCCACGGTAATGTGTCAATATTATTAGCGCAGATTCGACGTTTATCATCATAAGGACTTAAAGATGTTTTAGGTTGTCTGATGCTGTAGACTTGATGGTTAAATGATCTAATAGAATTTTGTGCGTGTTCCATCTCTATGTTATTAAAGAGGCAATCTAGATAATCCTCAAAAGAAATGTGATTTTTAACAACATAGCTCTTAACACCTTTCGCCTTTTTCGTATCTTTTTCTCCGGCCACCCTGCATGCATACATTTTGGCCCGGAGACCCACGAATTCTTCCATAATAGCACCTTTGTTTTCATCCTTCATCAGACCCGGGATCTTCTTATTCATTAGTGGAATACCATATGCATTATTAGGAGCATATTCAGAAGTATCAAATTTATGCAAGTCCTTTTTTATGTCTGCGTATACATCTTCAGTCTCTATATCATATATTAGCGAATCTGTATCCGTATAGCAAAGAGTGCACTTAGACCCATATTTATCTTTCATATAGCTATAGTGGAAGTCATACAACAGTGTTTTAGATATATCTAAGATGGCCATACCAACGTATATAGGTTTATTGAAAACAGCTTCGGTTTTAAGTAGCTCAATCAGAACAAGCTCTTCGTTAATTATCTTCTGAGAATGGAAATTTGGTTTAGATATCAGTGCTTCGGCTCCATAACGACCATCCCATTTTGTTACCACCGATATATTACGCCGATTGCGAACATTTTCCATCGTCTTGCCGAAAACTGCATTATTCATTAATTTAAAAAATACCTTCTCAAATTCATTATTTGCTGCCTGCCGGAGCGTTGTGTTTAAATCAATGTATTTACGTAGCCAGGGTTGTTGGGAAAATTGGAGAACCCTATGGATTTTGGTAACTATGAGTCCTTCGGCCACGTATTGCTTCAGGTTACGATAATGAACAACGTATTTTTCCTTATCGAAAAGTGTGGCAAGCATCTTTTGCTGCTTAGAGCCCGGAGGAGTTCCTTTATTAGGAGCCATGGGGAGATCTTTATGCCTATCATGGATGGCCTCAGGATACTCCAGGTCAACCTCTAGAATGTATCCAATTGGGCTGTCGTCCGACCGATTATAGTTAAATTTGGAGATATTGCCCTCCACCCATTTCAAATCGCCGGTAGGGAGATATTGGGACATTGCCCATGCATACATCGCGTTAATGTCGTAATACGTAAGAAATTTAGATATTTTGCTCGAGTCATAATTTTTAATATACTTGTTGTTGGCCTTGGCGTGTCTCTTGGAGCATTGTGTTAACCCTCCACGAACCCCCTTTTCTACGAACATCAGAATGTCTACATCTTCTATAAGATCTAGTTCAATTTGTGTCATGTGTAACATTGCATCCCAGCTCAGTCCCGGAGCCGTATAATAATGAGCAGGGTCAAGTTTGTAAGCATTTAGACATATATCTCTGAAGGCCTCAAAGACTTCAGCAAGCAATAATATATCGACTTTGAGGTATAGATCTGTATATTCTCCCAGTGTTTTGATTCCGAATTCTTCCCACACTCTTTGCGCATGTTTATATTCTTTATCTGAAATGTCGCTCTGGCATAATGTTGAATAGAACTCCTTGTGGGATGGTAATCGAGTTTCTTCCATGCACGCCCAGCTTTTCATGTAATCGTAGGGATATACACCTTTTCTTGTTAGTAATTGTATTTGTTCTTCGCTGCATTCGGTAAATTCATTCTTGATTATAGGATGCTGGTTCAAATAAGAGCTTAACTTCTCCAAAGATTCCGGCATAAATCTAATTGAATCTATAAACTTGAATTTTAAACCGCTTTGGGGAGCAGTCTTTATCATAGAGATAAAATTCTCTTGGTTATTAGGAATCAGCTTAAGAGCCCCATCTGTTTTCAATGCAATGTCTTTTAATAAAAAATGTAAATCATAACCGCTTAGGTTATGGAAGATTACAGGGATAGTTTTGCTGTCCTGGTAATTCAGGTTGCATTTTTCATGTGCAGCTCCTCTAAATTTGCCCGTCAAGTGGCAATGATCCCTAACTCGATCGTCTCCCAACAGTTTCTCGCAGATATGACATACAGAAGCATGCCTGAATAATATTCCTTCTTCTTCATTTAGTTCATTCATGGGAATAGGACATAAATATACCGTTTCCATCTCTTCCGCCAACTGCCGTAATTCATCTGCAAACCACTTTGCACATTCAGGTCCTCTGTATTTTCGGTGAAAGCTGAGATTGTCATCGTATGAACACTTAAAATAGTACCCGATTGCACAGGCTTCATGCTCTTGGGTTTTTGAACTTTGTAACCCGCTCGCTTTTTTCACTCCAAATTTGCCATTGATGGGTTTTAATAGAGATTCAATGTCTCCGTATATGACGAAAGGACATCTCTCTTTGTTTTTATGGTTTGTGAACGTTATCTTTCCGCCCGGCAATACTACCTTATACTCGTTCTGTTTTTGACATTCCTCAATGTGCAGGGCCAGCTTGCCCTGAGTCCTAAAATAGTGCAGGCATCGGTCGCAAAAGAACTTCTGCCCATTCTCTTTGCTCAGCTGGGATGAGAGCAGCCTGGAGAGGTTTTTAATCCATACGTAATGGAATATTATTGGATGTTCTAGTGTTTTCTCTTCACCGTCCTCTATGTACTCGTTTTGAATCAACAACAAATTTACATGACGGTTTCTTTTCATGGGGGTTAGGCGGGAGGGGGAGACTGAAAACTTTGCCTTCTTCTTAGTGAGAATGTAAACATTCGCGGATATATCATTCATTTGTTCAAATTTTGCGATCTGCTCGCGAGTGACGGGAAATGTCATGCCGTCTAGTTTTAAGATCTCGGAGTAATGCGGGTACGAAGACGTCCTCGTTGGATTTTCGCCGTGTCCTCTTGGGTGTAGGGCTGATGTAACTGCCCATGCGAAGCAGGCCTCATCATCGTTCCGCACATTGACGCAGGCTTGTTTACGTGCAATTATCTCGGGGAGTTTGACGTAAGATGATCCAAGTTGAGGTGTGTATTTATTTATGGCCACGGTCAAATTTACAACACAATGTAATGCCCATCCAGAATCTCGTTCTTGAAATTCTTCCAGCATTTCCATAAGTTTTATTAAAACGTTCTCGGCATACCATTCTGATAAATTAGTATCTCTATTAACAACACCAAACTTCGTGTTGAGGTACTTGATCTCTTCGATTTGTTCATCGACTCCCGACTTGATAAATATTCCACAAAACACGACGTTGGTTTTCAGAAAATGTTCCGTCTTTAATGCATTTGATATACGACGCGTAAATAACGGACCGCAATCTTCTAGAAATTCCATCGGATCCTTGTGGGCCAAGTTAGTAATAACACCGGTGCGTATTCTTCCACCAAAAATTGACTTTGCGTCCTCCCACCTTACACGGTTCTTCGACCAAGATTTATTGTTAGGACGAGTCATCTTGTATGCACCTCCGCGAACCGCTATTGCTTTTAGTATCGTTCTGCTCCCCATCAATCTGCCAACAGTAGCAAGCAGACGATGCTTTACTCCAGAACTTACACCGTTCTTGCAGGCATCATTTAGAATCTTTATGTTCTTGGAGCACAACTTGATCCAATTATTCAGCTCCATAGGATCGCGAACTCCTGTCTTCATAAACACCG
Source organism: Othius punctulatus (assembly GCA_951805005.1). Classification (NCBI taxonomy): domain Eukaryota; kingdom Metazoa; phylum Arthropoda; class Insecta; order Coleoptera; family Staphylinidae; genus Othius; species Othius punctulatus. The sequence continues at coordinate 43,445,797 of OX638145.1, read as the reverse complement.
CGACAGTATTTGCGAAAGTTTCTGCGCTTTTCACAGACATTCTCGATAATTTCCGCTGAAGCAAGAAGAAGTTGGTGAATACTACGAAGAGTGATATGCTCTGGGCAAGATAAGCGCACTGAATGATGATTTGTTGAGAGGCTCGTCTTTTATAGCATCGGGGGTGCAAACTTCGACGTTTTAGCGTTTCTGAAAGTGTGAAATTGTTAAATTATTTAGATCCAGCCTATGATATAAGGTTTTGCATTCATTATTTTAAAATTCGAAGAATACATTTAAAATATGAGAGCTCGTTTGAAATTCTAATATTAGTCATGAAAATTTCATTATTTGTAGAAATTGCTCATTATATAATTTCACAAATCTCAATTGAAAAACTGGTACATGATTTTATTATATAATAATTCACACAATTGTAACTACCTTTTTTTTTTTTTTTTTTTTTTTTTTTTTTTGAGGAGAGGAAATCTTCTGAAAGACACCCCTTATAGGGGTAGTGTCGGATTCCTACCGACTAAAACCTCTCCGTACTCAGGACACCAGAAGGCGTCCATGAATCAATAATGAGGTACCGGTTGTTCACCATGACCTGCCGTATCATATTGATCATCAGAAATGTTCAGCATTCAGATATGAGCATTTAAATGAAACCCGAAGGTTTGAATCTTTTAGGTTCAGCCAGCGTAGCTCCGGATTAAGTTAATAACCCCTTACTGGTCTTTTGAAAATGCTAACTGGCAGTCAGCAGGACTCAAGTATGTGCTTCGGCGTGCGGTGCTTTATCCATGGGTTATCTGTGTCATATTGACCCAAACCCTGGATAAGTCCATTCGCGCTAGCTTCTGCTTTGCTGTAGAAACCGTGAGTCTGCTGGCAAACAAACTCTTGGATCTGAGGCAAATTGAAGTCGTCATGCAATATACTGTTCCTTACCAAGTAGTGACAACCAGTAAAGGCTCTCAGACACTTGTTCTGGAACACTTGCAGACGCGCCACCTGTACGTCATTATATGCCCATGCTGGACAGGCATATGTCAGTATAGGCCGCAGGAAGCTCGTATACAGTAATCGCTTACCGTTGTACGAGAGCCTCGAATTCTCATTGATCAGGGGATACAGCTTGGAGAATTGACCCCATGCCTTTCCTATGACCCGAGAAGTGTGGCTTCTGAAATTGAGTCGCCGATCAAGGATGACCCCCAAATACTTGACCTCAGTTTTCCAGGGTATGACTTCGTTATGAAGCATTAAAGTGCCTGGCTGGGCAGGCCTTCTCCTGGTAAACAGGGCCGCTTCGGACTTTTTTACATTCACTTTGATACGCCACATGTCATAGTAGCTCTCAAGTTCATGCAGTTGCGCTTGCAACTTCCTCAGAATGATTGGTACAGACCGGGAAGTTACGAAGTAAGCTGTGTCGTCAGCGTAGAGTGCAACCTTCTGCTCTCTCGGTACATCATTGATGTACAGTGAGAAGAGCGTTGGGCCGATCACGCTGCCTTGTGGCACACCGGCTTCGATATTTCTGGTAGAGGAGGACTCACACTCCGAGTAAACATAGAACTTCCTGTCCATCAGATACGAGTAAATGATGTGGATGTAAACATCCGGAAATCCCATGTAGATCAGTTTGTATATGAGACCCTCATGCCATACTTTGTCGAATGCTTTTTCAATGTCCAAAAACACTGCACCTGTGTGCTGGTTATCATTGAAGCCGCGCGTTATGCTTTCCGATAACCTGGTTAGCTGCTGAGTAGTGCTGTGTTCCTGCCGAAACCCAAACTGCTCGGGGATCAGAATATCACGCTGTGATATCGTCTCCGTTAGGCGATTGAGAAGTGTTCTCTCGAACATCTTACTCAGGCCCGAGAGCAGGCTAATGGGTCGGTAGCTGGAAGTAAGCTTCAGCGGCTTTTTAGGCTTCGGGATTGCGATAACCTTTGCCGTTTTCCATTGAGATGGAAAGTATCTCAGTGCATATATTCTGTTAAATAGTGATGCAATGAGAACGTGTGCACGCCCCGGTAGATGCTTCAGTGCAATATTACTAATGCCGTCTGCGCCGGGAGCCTTGCGGTTTATCAAGTATTTGATTATCTCACGAACTTCCTTTGGCGAAACCGTCCGGAAGTCCTTAGAGACGGGTCTCGCTAGGTACTCTGCCACAAAATCTGTTACGTAACCGTGAGCATTGTTCTTCGACGGGTTAGGTGTAAACTGTCCCGCCAGAGACGTTGCAAACAGTTCAGATTTTGCTTTTGGCTCGGTGACCATGACGTTTCCATCGAGGAGAGCCGCAATTGGAGCCCTCGCTTTTGTTAACCGCCGGGTACACCTCCACAGGGAGCCACCCTGTGTCGTCATATCCACGGTGGCATCACGCCAGCGCTGATCCCTGTGATCTCGGACTCTCTCCTTGACCTCAGCAGTCAAAGAATTGAGTCGTCTACGGTCAATTGGGCTTCGATACTTCTGCCAAAGCTTCCGTAATCGATTTTTCTCCAGGATTAAATCCCTGATGTCTGCGGGAAGCTCATGAGATGGCAGTTTCCTGCGCATCTCAGTGGCAGAATCCTCGAGACTTGCCTGTATTATTTCTGTGAGTTTGACTACCTCTTGCTCCACAGCATCGCATGAATCACCACTGATAGGGAGTACAATGCGAGCATTGACCCTCTCGCCAAACAATTCCCAGTTGACCTTTGTGTATACCTGCGTGCCGCCTGGGCGGCACCGGTTGATCTCGAGGTCATTAAGCGTCAACAACACTGGGTTGTGATCAGAGTCGAGCTCCGACAGCGACCACACGCTGTGAGCGCTAATGATACCCTCAAGGATCGCTACATCTAAGACGTCCGCACTTCCACAATGGTGAAAGTGGGTGGGTTCTGATGGCGCAATTACAGCCAGGTGATTAGCCGTCGCGTAATTGTGCAGGGTTCTACCTCTAGAGTTTTCAGATCTAGAGTTCCATGCGGCGTGTTTAGCATTGACATCTCCCGCTATTATAGCGGGTGAATGTAGCTTAAGCAAGGCGGTGATGTCGTTTACATCTAGGTGCAAACTTGGACTGTTATACGCTGCAACGAGGAGGGTCTCCTTACCACCAATACTAGCAACAATAGTAGTCGCTTCAACAGTGTTCAGTTGTGGAGTATCCACGTGGTAATGGGGGATGCCCTTCTTTATAAGAATGGCGGTTCCACCCATCCTACCGACTGACCTGTCGTCACGATACGTGATGTAGTTTGGCAGCTTCAGTGACCGTCCTTCGCGCAGGTGTGTTTCGCATAGCAATATAACATCCGCTTTATGTCGTTCTGCTGTGTATCGCAGTTGTGCTTCCTGCCCTTTCACACCATTTGCATTCCAGTAAATAATATTTACTGGTCTGCCAGCATTTGGGGTTTGAGGTCGCACACGACTTGAACTTGTACCACTACAAGCTGTATTGCTAGCCAGACCATTTAGCGTTTCACCGTCTGAGGAACTAATTCCTTTCTTGTTACTAAGCATTGCGACCATGTGTTTATATCGCGAGATTGACAAATGCTAACAATGGATTTAAAATCCATTGTCCGGGTATCCCGGGCACTCCACTACTGCTTGTGTGACCACAATCATTATCTCGAGTGAATTCTCCTCTTGCTTGGCTGCACGCAAGAGAGGGAGGAATTTTGATGCCCATTGACGCATGTCTTTGGGATCCACTCCGCTTTTGAACATACACTCCAGAAGTTGACTCGGATCACTAGCAGCCGTGCAAGTGTCACCTGCTGTCTTATTTTCGGCCAATATGACTTTTGCAGCTTTGGGTTCGGCTGACCCATTTGCATTATCAGGTATCGCAAACGTAACTTCTGTGGTGGGAGACTTTTTGCCAGAAGTCTCCCGTGCCGTCTGATTATTTGCCATTTGCATGGCATTTGCAGCTATTATTTTTGCAGCTTTCTTTACTGACTTATTGTCAGCTTTTGGAGCCTTTGCAGTAGAGCCAACTACAATATTTTTGCCGACTGATGTCTCAGTGGCCGCAATCTTTGTTTGAGGAGTTAGCTTCCTCTTTGCAGACTTATTATCGGCTTTGTGGGCTTTTGCTGCGTTCGCCTGCTTTCTGAGTTTTGGCTCAGTGGCAGACACTTCTGACATGGGAGTTTCTTCCCGTGCTGACTTATTTTCGGCCTTAATGGCGTTTGCAGCGGCGACTTTCGTCGTTTGGGCTGCTGATTTCTCATCAGCCCCAACTTCTGTGCTTGGAGTTGTCAACTCCGGAGCTGGCTTATTGTCGGCTTTGTGGGCCTTTGCAACTCCTGCTTCCCTCGGCTCAGAGTCAACTTCCATAGCGGAAGTATCTTCCGGCACTTTCTTCGACTTTGCGGCTTTAACCTTTTTTGGTTTATCCGCCTTAGTCTTAGAGGTGCCTTTGAGCACACTCACAGGGGCTGTCTTATTATCGGCCTTGTGGGCCTTTGCAACTCCTGCTTTCATCGGCTTAGAGTCCTCCGGCGCTTTCTTTGACTTGACGGTTTTAACCGCGCCGGTCTTAGAGTGGCCTTTGGCTCTCCTTGCCTCTGTTTTGCCCTCTGCCTCTGGAGGCGAGAGGGAGCACGCAGGTTTGGCGGCTTTGGAAGCTTTTGCCGCCTTACCCTTTGCAGACCTCGCGATCTGCCGTGTGGAGGTTTTGGTGGTCGCATCGCGCTTTTTGAGCGATAATGCGACCCGACAGCCCCTGTAACTTGCAGGATGACTTCCCTGACAGTTACAGCAGGAAGCCGGCTCCGTCAGTGGCACGGGACACGACTTAGCATCGTGCTCCGCGCCGCAACGAACGCACCTCCGGCGTGACTTGCAGGCCGCCGATGAGTGACCCCATCGCTGACACCTGAAGCACTGGGCCGGACCTCTACGACCTCTGAAAATCTCCACGTGAATGGAGATGCTGCATAGCGCCTTTAGTTCCCTTAACCTGGTGGCATCGGAGCCTCCAGGTAGGTAAACCAAAAATAGCGGAATTAGCTTTCCGCCAGGCTTAAGCTGAGCGACATGCTTGGGATAAATCCCCGCTCGCTCAAGCCGCTGTTTGACTTGTTCAGGGGCGGTTCTCATGGGTATTCCCCTGATCACCAGCTTAAGATCTTTCTCTTCCTTTAATAAAAAGGAGTGATACTCGATCTCCCTGTCGGTCATTGCCTTTGTGCCAGCGCGGTAGTCCTCGATCGAAGCAAACTTTAATCGAATGCTTTTCCCGACGGACTTCACGCCAAATTCAAGACCCAGCTCGATGAGTATATCGTACAGCCCGAAATACTCTACACCATAAACAAATACCGGAGGTATCTGTTTATGAGTTACCACCCTGAACCCATCGTTGTCCTCCGAGGGGGCCACTTCTGGGTCAGTGCGGCGGCGCTTGCTCTCAGGAGAGCAGGTAAGCTTACTTTCAACGTCCGTGGACATTGTAAGTATGAAGCGTAGTGCAAGGAGGAGAGTAGCCAGCAACGGGTAGGTGTACAGGTGGCGCCACCCCGAAACGGTAGTTCTACTCAAGCTCCGAGAGCACGTCTGTTCAGTTCGAGAGCGCTGACTGAACTGATGTGTAACTACCCGTAAATCACATTATTTTTAAATTCGGAGAATACTTGTAAAGCGTGAGAGAAGCGTATGAACGCCATCTCTTGTTTGAAAATCTAATTATACAATAATATAAAATATGCCATGATGATTCTATTTAAACTTGGTGTAATATCCTGTTAAAGGTTAACAGCCCAGATGGAGGCAGCGAGTTCTGCATCGTTATTATTAAATTCAATTAGTTATAGTCATTGATGACATTTGATGGACAAGAAGCTTGTGCTCATTGTTGTTAATGAATATAAAATCTGAAGAATGGCTTCTGCGGACGGTATATGCTCAACCGTCTTGACATACGTTTACAAGCAGATAATGTTGTGAACAACCAAGTATATTGTTCCTTATTTTCTCCCAATAAGATCGAAAACGGTGAAAAACCGATGAATTTTCCGTGACAATCCGAGAGACGTTTGAAAACAGTCGACGGGATGTTAAACCGCGAGCACGGTAAAAACGATTTGATTTAAATAGTGGAAAATTACCTTAATATTTTCTCTGGCGGTGATTGTACAAACTGAATACAAATATAGCACTATAAACTCTCGTCAACTGTGTAGAACGGAATGAATTAGGCGGAGGTTGAGGGTTGTTTTTATACGATTGGCCCACACGCGTGTACAGACTTGTTCAGACTTGGTTCTACACGCTCGTGCGAAAGGCAGATGAAGAATCACATAAAACGCTTAATTGCATTCTGAGGGCGGGAGCCGGCCAGAATCGGGAGCCGACCAGAGCTCTGAGGGCTTATTTATGTGACTATGACAGTTTTTATACCTATTTGATCTCGACCGCCTCTATACCTCTTTGATCACTGCCGTCGGCGCGGCAAATTTCTTCTCGAAGATGCTTAAATACATTATTGTGGGCACTAATCTCTTTGATATATGACCATAAGACTAACCCTTCTAACCTAGCTTAGAAATTGACATTCAGATTCAGGAATTTTTGCAACACAACGCGAGCGCCGGCGCTTATTGGCGATAAACATCAACTTTCCGTTGTCATAGTTGAGCGAAAAAGACTGGTTTATTTAGTGATTGTGGAAAAAAGGAATTATTTATTATATTATAATATTATACCACTATTTTAAAATACTGGCAAGAACATTGTAATATAATAAATAATTACGAATAAATATATATATATATATATATATATATATATATATATATATATATATATATATATATATATATATGCCAGTATTTTAAAATAGTGGTATAATATTATAATATAATAAATAATTCCTTTTTTCCACAATCACTAAATAAACCAGTCTTTTTCGCTCAACTATGACAACGGAAAGTTGATGTTTATCGCCAATAAGCGCCGGCGCTCGCGTTGTGTTGCAAAAATTCCTGAATCTGAATGTCAATTTCTAAGCTAGGTTAGAAGGGTTAGTCTTATGGTCATATATCAAAGAGATTAGTGCCCACAATAATGTATTTAAGCATCTTCGAGAAGAAATTTGCCGCGCCGACGGCAGTGATCAAAGAGGTATAGAGGCGGTCGAGATCAAATAGGTATAAAAACTGTCATAGTCACATAAATAAGCCCTCAGAGCTCTGGTCGGCTCCCGATTCTGGCCGGCTCCCGCCCTCAGAATGCAATTAAGCGTTTTATGTGATTCTTCATCTGCCTTTCGCACGAGCGTGTAGAACCAAGTCTGAACAAGTCTGTACACGCGTGTGGGCCAATCGTATAAAAACAACCCTCAACCTCCGCCTAATTCATTCCGTTCTACACAGTTGACGAGAGTTTATAGTGCTATATTTGTATTCAGTTTGTACAATCACCGCCAGAGAAAATATTAAGGTAATTTTCCACTATTTAAATCAAATCGTTTTTACCGTGCTCGCGGTTTAACATCCCGTCGACTGTTTTCAAACGTCTCTCGGATTGTCACGGAAAATTCATCGGTTTTTCACCGTTTTCGATCTTATTGGGAGAAAATAAGGAACAATATACTTGGTTGTTCACAACATTATCTGCTTGTAAACGTATGTCAAGACGGTTGAGCATATACCGTCCGCAGAAGCCATTCTTCAGATTTTATATTCATTAACAACAATGAGCACAAGCTTCTTGTCCATCAAATGTCATCAATGACTATAACTAATTGAATTTAATAATAACGATGCAGAACTCGCTGCCTCCATCTGGGCTGTTAACCTTTAACAGGATATTACACCAAGTTTAAATAGAATCATCATGGCATATTTTATATTATTGTATAATTAGATTTTCAAACAAGAGATGGCGTTCATACGCTTCTCTCACGCTTTACAAGTATTCTCCGAATTTAAAAATAATGTGATTTACGGGTAGTTACAATTGTGTGAATTATTATATAATAAAATCATGTACCAGTTTTTCAATTGAGATTTGTGAAATTATATAATGAGCAATTTCTACAAATAATGAAATTTTCATGACTAATATTAGAATTTCAAACGAGCTCTCATATTTTAAATGTATTCTTCGAATTTTAAAATAATGAATGCAAAACCTTATATCATAGGCTGGATCTAAATAATTTAACAATTTCACACTTTCAGAAACGCTAAAACGTCGAAGTTTGCACCCCCGATGCTATAAAAGACGAGCCTCTCAACAAATCATCATTCAGTGCGCTTATCTTGCCCAGAGCATATCACTCTTCGTAGTATTCACCAACTTCTTCTTGCTTCAGCGGAAATTATCGAGAATGTCTGTGAAAAGCGCAGAAACTTTCGCAAATACTGTCGCGGTGTTTATGAAGACAGGAGTTCGCGATCCTATGGAGCTGAATAATTGGATCAAGTTGTGCTCCAAGAACATAAAGATTCTAAATGATGCCTGCAAGAACGGTGTAAGTTCTGGAGTAAAGCATCGTCTGCTTGCTACTGTTGGCAGATTGATGGGGAGCAGAACGATACTAAAAGCAATAGCGGTTCGCGGAGGTGCATACAAGATGACTCGTCCTAACAATAAATCTTGGTCGAAGAACCGTGTAAGGTGGGAGGACGCAAAGTCAATTTTTGGTGGAAGAATACGCACCGGTGTTATTACTAACTTGGCCCACAAGGATCCGATGGAATTTCTAGAAGATTGCGGTCCGTTATTTACGCGTCGTATATCAAATGCATTAAAGACGGAACATTTTCTGAAAACCAACGTCGTGTTTTGTGGAATATTTATCAAGTCGGGAGTCGATGAACAAATCGAAGAGATCAAGTACCTCAACACGAAGTTTGGTGTTGTTAATAGAGATACTAATTTATCAGAATGGTATGCCGAGAACGTTTTAATAAAACTTATGGAAATGCTGGAAGAATTTCAAGAACGAGATTCTGGATGGGCATTACATTGTGTTGTAAATTTGACCGTGGCCATAAATAAATACACACCTCAACTTGGATCATCTTACGTCAAACTCCCCGAGATAATTGCACGTAAACAAGCCTGCGTCAATGTGCGGAACGATGATGAGGCCTGCTTCGCATGGGCAGTTACATCAGCCCTACACCCAAGAGGACACGGCGAAAATCCAACGAGGACGTCTTCGTACCCGCATTACTCCGAGATCTTAAAACTAGACGGCATGACATTTCCCGTCACTCGCGAGCAGATCGCAAAATTTGAACAAATGAATGATATATCCGCGAATGTTTACATTCTCACTAAGAAGAAGGCAAAGTTTTCAGTCTCCCCCTCCCGCCTAACCCCCATGAAAAGAAACCGTCATGTAAATTTGTTGTTGATTCAAAACGAGTACATAGAGGACGGTGAAGAGAAAACACTAGAACATCCAATAATATTCCATTACGTATGGATTAAAAACCTCTCCAGGCTGCTCTCATCCCAGCTGAGCAAAGAGAATGGGCAGAAGTTCTTTTGCGACCGATGCCTGCACTATTTTAGGACTCAGGGCAAGCTGGCCCTGCACATTGAGGAATGTCAAAAACAGAACGAGTATAAGGTAGTATTGCCGGGCGGAAAGATAACGTTCACAAACCATAAAAACAAAGAGAGATGTCCTTTCGTCATATACGGAGACATTGAATCTCTATTAAAACCCATCAATGGCAAATTTGGAGTGAAAAAAGCGAGCGGGTTACAAAGTTCAAAAACCCAAGAGCATGAAGCCTGTGCAATCGGGTACTATTTTAAGTGTTCATACGATGACAATCTCAGCTTTCACCGAAAATACAGAGGACCTGAATGTGCAAAGTGGTTTGCAGATGAATTACGGCAGTTGGCGGAAGAGATGGAAACGGTATATTTATGTCCTATTCCCATGAATGAACTAAATGAAGAAGAAGGAATATTATTCAGGCATGCTTCTGTATGTCATATCTGCGAGAAACTGTTGGGAGACGATCGAGTTAGGGATCATTGCCACTTGACGGGCAAATTTAGAGGAGCTGCACATGAAAAATGCAACCTGAATTACCAGGACAGCAAAACTATCCCTGTAATCTTCCATAACCTAAGCGGTTATGATTTACATTTTTTATTAAAAGACATTGCATTGAAAACAGATGGGGCTCTTAAGCTGATTCCTAATAACCAAGAGAATTTTATCTCTATGATAAAGACTGCTCCCCAAAGCGGTTTAAAATTCAAGTTTATAGATTCAATTAGATTTATGCCGGAATCTTTGGAGAAGTTAAGCTCTTATTTGAACCAGCATCCTATAATCAAGAATGAATTTACCGAATGCAGCGAAGAACAAATACAATTACTAACAAGAAAAGGTGTATATCCCTACGATTACATGAAAAGCTGGGCGTGCATGGAAGAAACTCGATTACCATCCCACAAGGAGTTCTATTCAACATTATGCCAGAGCGACATTTCAGATAAAGAATATAAACATGCGCAAAGAGTGTGGGAAGAATTCGGAATCAAAACACTGGGAGAATATACAGATCTATACCTCAAAGTCGATATATTATTGCTTGCTGAAGTCTTTGAGGCCTTCAGAGATATATGTCTAAATGCTTACAAACTTGACCCTGCTCATTATTATACGGCTCCGGGACTGAGCTGGGATGCAATGTTACACATGACACAAATTGAACTAGATCTTATAGAAGATGTAGACATTCTGATGTTCGTAGAAAAGGGGGTTCGTGGAGGGTTAACACAATGCTCCAAGAGACACGCCAAGGCCAACAACAAGTATATTAAAAATTATGACTCGAGCAAAATATCTAAATTTCTTACGTATTACGACATTAACGCGATGTATGCATGGGCAATGTCCCAATATCTCCCTACCGGCGATTTGAAATGGGTGGAGGGCAATATCTCCAAATTTAACTATAATCGGTCGGACGACAGCCCAATTGGATACATTCTAGAGGTTGACCTGGAGTATATTGAGGCCATCCATGATAGGCATAAAGATCTCCCCATGGCTCCTAATAAAGGAACTCCTCCGGGCTCTAAGCAGCAAAAGATGCTTGCCACACTTTTCGATAAGGAAAAATACGTTGTTCATTATCGTAACCTGAAGCAATACGTGGCCGAAGGACTCATAGTTACCAAAATCCATAGGGTTCTCCAATTTTCCCAACAACCCTGGCTACGTAAATACATTGATTTAAACACAACGCTCCGGCAGGCAGCAAATAATGAATTTGAGAAGGTATTTTTTAAATTAATGAATAATGCAGTTTTCGGCAAGACGATGGAAAATGTTCGCAATCGGCGTAATATATCGGTGGTAACAAAATGGGATGGTCGTTATGGAGCCGAAGCACTGATATCTAAACCAAATTTCCATTCTCAGAAGATAATTAACGAAGAGCTTGTTCTGATTGAGCTACTTAAAACCGAAGCTGTTTTCAATAAACCTATATACGTTGGTATGGCCATCTTAGATATATCTAAAACACTGTTGTATGACTTCCACTATAGCTATATGAAAGATAAATATGGGTCTAAGTGCACTCTTTGCTATACGGATACAGATTCGCTAATATATGATATAGAGACTGAAGATGTATACGCAGACATAAAAAAGGACTTGCATAAATTTGATACTTCTGAATATGCTCCTAATAATGCATATGGTATTCCACTAATGAATAAGAAGATCCCGGGTCTGATGAAGGATGAAAACAAAGGTGCTATTATGGAAGAATTCGTGGGTCTCCGGGCCAAAATGTATGCATGCAGGGTGGCCGGAGAAAAAGATACGAAAAAGGCGAAAGGTGTTAAGAGCTATGTTGTTAAAAATCACATTTCTTTTGAGGATTATCTAGATTGCCTCTTTAATAACATAGAGATGGAACACGCACAAAATTCTATTAGATCATTTAACCATCAAGTCTACAGCATCAGACAACCTAAAACATCTTTAAGTCCTTATGATGATAAACGTCGAATCTGCGCTAATAATATTGACACATTACCGTGGGGATACTATGGTATCATGGATGATGATGATAATGCATTCCACGCGAGCATCTAAATGTTGTGAGGATGGGTACATTAATATCTTTGTTTTATTAAATGTTAAATAGTAAATATTTATTAACATATATATATATATATATATATATATATATATATATATATATATATATATATAGGATTTTAAGCAAATTTATGCGAATAGCTTTGATTTTATTAAATATAGAGTTTTCACTTTTTATTGTGTGTTATTATAATTATGTATTTTTATAAATAAATATTTTATATATGTAACATATTGTTTAAATATAAAATTATAAGTATCTATTAGAATGTATAGGATTTTAATCAAATTTATATAAAGAACTTTGATTATATAAAATGTATAGTTTTCACTTTTTTTATTATGTAATGTATTGTATTGTATTATTATGTATTGTTATAAATAAATACTTTAGATATGCAACTTCTTCTTTAATTACCCCATTTTAATCAATTACAGGAAAACCGATATCTTTATAGGTGAAGCCTTCATTACAAAATGTTGTCTGGTGTTAAAACGCATAGAGTCAACAGATGATAGCAGATTGCATGATGATGGCTTAATTCAAATTTAGCGCGTAATTCAGCATGACAAGATGGTCTGGGAGCGACGCTGTCCCCTTGCAGGCTCTACTCAACCACGGTCCTGTCTGGCGTTGGTCGTCTCCCGACCTAGCGAGAGTCGAGGGGATTCACCTTTTTCTCGCTTGGTATCTGGTCAGGTGCCGCTGTAATTTTTTCGTATCAACAGTACGCTTGTCTCCCATGGCTCGTCAATACACTCTGATTATTTCAATATCAAATGAAGAATAGTTTTAATATATCTACGATTAATTCGCTCACATGTAGGTAACCCAACGTACACAATCAACTCAGCATAATTCAAAATTGGTGCGCTGCCAAAACTACACATAGGCAACCCCACATACCGTCAACAAGTCCTCTTGGCCCATAGGCAGCCCGTTGTACAAAAACAAAATGGCGAAAAGTTGCGAGAAATCGGCCCATGTATTTCTTATGGGGAAATTGACCCCGAACTCTTGTTGCCTCACTACTTGAAGTGTTGATCACGATTTCGAAAATAGCTGATTTTAGTTTCATGATGTAGCAAATTCCATCCTTTTAATCGAGATCCTAAGAGTTTTGACTGATGTTTTGACTATTTTAAATCGCGAACCAAATCGTTTACGTCTTCTTGAGTTATCAGGTGTGGCTTGGTTAGAATTTCTTTAAACTTAGAGTAATCGTCCTCATCAACACATTGGCTTAAAGTGGAAGATTGTGTATCGCCAATATCAGCGTGTGCAGATGCAACTGGTATAGGCAAATTTTCACTATGAGGGACTGGTCTTATGGCTGAAAGTATGATCTGAAGTGTTGATCACGATTTCGAAAATAGCTGATTTTAGTTTCATGATGTAGCAAATTCCATCCTTTTAATCGAGATCCTAAGAGTTTTGACTGATGTTTTGACTATTTTAAATCGCGAACCAAATCGTTTACGTCTTCTTGAGTTATCAGGTGTGGCTTGGTTAGAATTTCTTTAAACTTAGAGTAATCGTCCTCATCAACACATTGGCTTGAAGTGGAGGATTGTGTATCGCCAATATCAGCGTGTGCAGATGCAACTGGTATAGGCAAATTTTCACTATGAGGGACTGGTCTTATGGCTGAAAGTATGATCTGAAGTGTTGATCACGATTTCGAAAATAGCTGATTTTAGTTTCATGATGTAGCAAATTCCATCCTTTTAATCGAGATCCTAATAGTTTTGACTGATGTTTTGACCATTTTAAATCGGGAACCAAATCGTTTACGCCTTCTTGAGTTATCAGGTGTGGCTTGGTTAGAATTTCTTTAAACTTAGAGTAATCGTCCTCATCAACACATTGGCTTGAAGTGGAGGATTGTGTATCGCCAATATCAGCGTGTGCAGATGCAACTGGTATAGGCAAATTTTCACTATGAGGGACTGGTCTTATGGCTGAAAGTATGATCTGAAGTGTTGATCACGATTTCGAAAATAGCTGATTTTAGTTTCATGATGTAGCAAATTCCATCCTTTTAATGGAGATCCTAATAGTTTTGACTGATGTATTGACTATTTTAAAACGCGAACCAAATCGTTTACGTCTTTTTGAGTTGTCAAGTGTGGCTTGGTTAGAATTTCTTCAAACTCAGAGTCATCGTCCTCATCAACACATTGGCTTGAAGTGGAGCATTGTGTATCGCCAATATCAGCGTATGCTGATGCAACTGGTAGAGGCAAATTTTCACTATGAGGGACTGGTCTTATGGCTGAAAGTATGATCTGACGTGTTGATCACGATTTCGAAAATAGCTGATTTTAGTTTCATGATGTAGCAAATTCCATCCTTTTAATGGAGATCCTAATAGCTTTGACTGATGTATTGACTATTTTAAAACGCGAACCAAATCGTTTACGTCTTTTTGAGTTGTCAAGTGTGGCTTGGTTAGAATTTATTCAAACTCAGAGTCATCGTCCTCATCAACACATTGGCTTAAAGTGGAAGATTGTGTATCGCCAATATCAGCGTATGCAGATGCAACTGGTATAGGCAAATTTTCACTATAAGGGACTGGTCTTATGGCTGAAAGTATAATCTGAAGTGTTGGTCACGATTTCGAAAATAGCTGATTTTAGTTTCATGATGTAGCAAATTCCGTCCTTTTAATCGAGAATCTAATAGTTCTGACTGATTTTTAGACAATTTTAAATCGCAAACCAAATCGTTTAGGTCTCCTTCAGTTATCAAGAGTGGCTTGGTTAGAATTTCTTCAAACTCAGAGTCGTGGTCCTCATCAACACATTGGCCTGAAGTGGAGGATTGTGTATCGTCAATCTTAGAGTACGCAGATGCAACTCGTATAGGCAAATTTTCATTATATTTCACATTTTGCACCCTGATTCACAGCTAGAAAATTTTCTGTCAACTTCCCTAACACCATGCACATATGGTTAGCAATTGCTGCTATATAGGTGTCACGGTGGCATAGCCGTCTAAACCAGCGGACAGTATGCGATATAGTGCTCGAGTCCCTGGTTTAAATAACGTAAGGCGAAATTTAAATTCATTTAAAATTATAAGTCCGATTGACATTTCAGTAGTGAATAATGATTATTAATCACTGCTGGTAGCTCTAAACTAACATTTAGAGAAATAAATGTCGTTGTGAAAAAGGATAATTTGTTATTTTTCTTTAAGTGTTAATATTTCACAAGCTCACTGATTATTTTATGTAATTATCACTCAAAAAATAATGTTATATAAAAAAAATGTTACGAGTTTAAAATCATATTCGATATTGTCCTACAAGTATCTTCTGGTAAAGACAGCATCACATTGGTTGCATCTGTAGTGTTCCATTGCTTGAGGTTTAAATTGAAAAGCCTTGGAGTCCGCTAATAATGCCCTCGCATTAAACCAACACGTAAATTGCAGCAGGAAAAGAATCGTTTGTTTGCGGAGGAAATTGCACAACGAGCAATTTGCAGCCACGCGTCATTGAAAACGAAGAATAGCTCTCTTAATGTTTCACAGGATACTTATTTTTTGCGATTATATAATTTTATTTCCTAACCTTCAAAGCGCATTCACATAAATAATATGTTTTGTGTAAATATTTTCGAGAGAAAGTTTTGAATGATTCTTGTCCAATTGTCTCTTTTACTTTCGTTCATATTTTGATCTACAAACTCTAAAATATTTCATATAGTATTCCGTAGAGAGCTGACAATGACGCATCGCTCCATATTGGCGGGTTTCGACACACGTTATATATTTCATTTTACTCTATTACATTTACCATAAGCATGCGAACGAGCATAGAAAACGCGCTTTTTCGAACAGAAGGAGCAAGAGTCATTGTCAGCTCTCGTAGAGGTGCCTATATCTACAAATGCCATAAATCGGTTTTTATTTTGAAGTTTACTGATTGCTTGCAAAGTGACAATATACTGTCTGTTCGATAAAAAGCACCCAATACTTCAGTTCTTATTTAATCATCAATAAACCATATATATTGATAAAACTGATAGTCTTAGCTACAAGTTGGTGAAAAAAAAAATCTTTTTTAAGCACCTTAATTTATATGTTGTGGCGTCATTGACATTTTTTTGCAAAAATGTAAAAAACAGATTTCAGCTGATAGGCCGTTAAATTATAAATTATCTGGAATAAACGATTGATGAAAATAATAATACGTCAAAAAAAGACCACAAACGTTTGTAAAATAAGACGTAATACTAACGCCTTTTTCTATGGCAAACCCAGTCATGGGTTATGGACTATTCTACGTCATGAATAGAGAAACTTACAAGTTCATGCTCAATTCAGCAAAGATATATTAAGTAGCTGTGAACATTTGTTTTCTTGTATCTGTTTAGAGCTTATACTTTTGGCAATTGAGTTGTCTGGTGATATAATATTGCTGAAGTGAATACTTGAGCATATTTGAGAATATTGATTCCTTTTTAGCATAATAAAATTTAGATTAAGTTGGCTGACGCAGTATTGTATTATGGTTGAATTTTGATTGTAGAAGGTAGTTCTAAGACTAACTGCACCGATAAGCAGTTAAGCCGCTAACATATTCTTATTAATGGTTGCAAAATTGATTTTAAATGTATTAAATGAAAATTCTATCGCCAAAACGAGAAGTGACGGCACTAACTTTGGGAAATATTGAGAAATGTTGCCTAATTACCCAATGATTTTTCTAATTAATTTTTCTGAAAAACTGAAAATTTAACGAAAACACGTTTAAACATAATTTTTCAATTATTAACTTTTTATGCTAACGCAAAGCACCCAACACTTAAACGAATGTGTACATCCATAGTATTTAAGGCACTGTACCAATAAAGATTATTATTATTATTATTAATGCTGCGAATCTATGCTATGCCGAAGTTGTGCAGCGGCAAGTGCTTTCAATGGATTCCAATTAGTTTGTGAGCGCAGATAAGTGTAAATGCATTTTTTTTCCTGGGATCAGGAGACTTCATTTCAGCAGCCGCTGAGGCATGCTTCTCTTGGATCATACCCAGCACAATTTAATTAAGCTTGATCAGAATTTCTTCGAAATACAACTTAAATCCGATACTGTTATGCAGATATCATTTATTTGTAGCAATATTCTTAATACGGACATAAAAGTAGTTATGACCCTATTGAAGAGAAATCCAATAAATAATTTAAGGGTTGATAAACATAGATGTTGAAGCTCTATCGAAGCCATTATTTATAATTGCAAAATTTTGAGAAGGTATTTTTGGCAATAGAAGATTTTGATATTCCAATATGATATTGGGCCAAAACATTCTGCAATATTTCTTACAATATTTTCACTCTTAAATTGAGTGTCGAGATTTCAAATGAATAAAAAAAATCTTGTTTTAACAAATGATTAATTAAACAAATTTCAATTCATTTCAGCACATACCTCGACGTAGTTAGCAGGGAAAAGCCCGACCATGGCATTAATCTCTCCCTCGTACCAGTTCTTGTCCACCTGCCGCCTGATGTAGATGACGTCCCCCTTCCTGAAGGTCAACTCCCTGGAGGTCTGGCCGACGAAATTGTAGAGTGCCCTGGCGACAAGCCGCGGCTCTGGAGAACGTGGCCGAGGCTTGACCCTAGGACTCAGTTCCTCCAGGAAGTCGTCGTACCTATTGAGCGGTATCGGCGATTTCTGCGACGGGATGAAGTTGTCCGTATGTCGCCTGCTGTTCATGTCATGTAGTTCCTGGAATGCGAAAGCGGAACGATCCGTTACAGAAGACATATGGGCAATTGAAAAGTGTACCGTAAAAACGGTAGACGCTTAAGTTATATTAAACTGATTGCAAGTTAATACAGTTAGATGTCTTATTAATTTCCAATCTTGACCACTCTTGCGCAATTATTAATTTCAACCACTTGAATTATTGATGATAGTAGTTGTATGCCTGTAAAACTAGTTGATTAATTCTCACTTTGTTCTTAAGTTGTATTTTGCAAATAATTCATAATTCACATATTTTTGAGGCAGCAATCATTCTGATTAAAAAAAATAAAATTGAAGAGTACATCGTACAATGTATTACATTAATACAAAACAATATTTATAACAATTATCATATATCACAAAACAGGTATCTGATATTAACTATTAATTAATAATTCATTAAATATGTAGAAACGTACCAATTTACAACAATGTGTTTTGAAGGCATTTAGAATTCGTCAAGCTATAGACAATAGCAATACTGCATAATATTTCGCAGTTAATTAAAATTATGTTTACAATATACAGTGCTGAACGTGAGATGAAAGCCAGAGCCGCTGTAATATTCAATACACATTGCTCGACAAACAAACAAACACAAAGAAAAAACTGTAAAATAACGAGATTGAAAAGTGTACATGAGGAACTGAGGACTCTACCGGTAGTAAGCTTTGATTTAACGAAAATATAATTTTAAGCTCTACCAAATCTAAGCTGACAGTTACATTATAACGGTCAATTCAGAAAGATATATACTCGATTTTCTCAGTTATATAAAACACTCTTCGCGAAATTTTCAGAAGAATCGTCTTCAAGTATACTGCATAGTGCATATACAGGGTGTATCCTAAAAACGCCGCTGGCCATACCTCCTTTATTTATTAGCCGATTTCAATACAACAAAAACAAAATTAAATGGCTCCACAGGTTCTACAACGGGGCCTTAATTTTCTTTTTATGCAAAATCAACTTTCGTTTTAGCGATAATCAACTTTTTTTTTCAAGTGGTTACATACATTTTCTTAATATTTTTCCGGTTATTCATTATTTTTCTGAATCCAAAGATGTATGACAAGGTGGCTTTGATGGAATATTCGTTACAGAAAAATAATGTTTGTTAACATAAAGTTGCTTTTTTGTAAGTTTATCAAATGTGCCATGGAAAACAAAGTGAACACAAAAAACAGTAAAAGTCATCTAAGGTATACGAGGTGTGGCTATTAAATAACGAGACTGACACTGTAAAATATATTTTTTTAAATTTATTTATATAAATTAGTTATCCCCTTCAATATACACCCCTCCACGTTCCCTACACTTCTCTATACGAATTTTCCACTGATCGAAACAGTGCTGGAAATCTTCATTCGTCAGCTCTTTCATGACGTTTGCCGCTTTTTTTAACTTCTTCAACGCTGTCGAAACATGTCCCTTTTAACGCGGATTTGATCTTGGGGAACAGGTTAAAGTCACACGGAGCCAGGTCAGGTGAATAAGACGGGTGGTCCAACACCGGGATGCTGTGCTTCGCGAGAAATGATTTAACTGACAATGCAGTGTGAGCTGGTGCATTGTGCAATTGATGCAGCACCCATGATTTATTTTTCCATAATTCGGGTCTTTTTTTACGAATTCTTTCTCGCAGCTGAGCAAGGATTTCAAGGTAGTATACCTGATTGATATTTTGACCTTCTGGAACCCAGTGAAGTAATTTTTTCGACGTTTTTGTCTGTTTTTGATGTGACAGGACGACCTAGGCGGGCATCATCTTCAACGTCTTCTCGGCCGTCTTTAAAACGTTTATACCACTCAAAAACACCTGAACGGGATAAACATTCGTTGCCATACACTTTATTTAATAACTCATAAATTTCTTTAGCCTTTTGTCCAAGTTTCATATGGAATTTTATGACAACTCTCTGTTCAATAATATTAGTTAACATTTTTCCGGAAAATTAGAAAAACATAAGTTATGAAAATAAATGCCACGTGCAGACAAATCTATTTACTGGGATGCAGTTTACGGCAGCCGATAAAGGGGGTTTTACACTAAACAATGGTGTGCCGTACAACCTTTTGACATGCACATTTCGTATGTAATCACAACAGTCTCGTTATTTAATAGCCACACCTCGTAGTGTGTCAAATTCTCTTTTTTGTCGGTCCAATTTTCCAACTCAACTGATGGCTAACAATATTAACAATCGATGGACTGACATGTTACAAGTGTATTTCTAAGCAGTACTCCTGTACATGGACCATTTTCTGAACAAAGAAGTCGCAGAGCCTAGAAAATATGCAAGACTTAAAAATTTTTTAAGAAAGAATGGCGCTTTTAAGAAATCGAGGAGAGAGGAACGAATATTTCGAGGAAATGTGGAATTAGATGTACAGTTTGAGCAACTTTTGTAGTTACGTTTGTATTTTCTGATGCATATGTTGCATTATTCTAATAAAATATTACATATTGTTTTCCACGTTGTGTTCGCTTTGTTTTTCACGCCACACTTGAAAAACTATTTCAATTTTTTTTTCTGTAGATTATTTTTTGACGTTTCTCAAAACCAATGATATATTTCGATTTTTGTCATATTGATACTTCTGGACCAATCCCGTCATTATTATACTGGGAATATTCTCTAGAGATTATTATAGTGGGAATAATCTCGGTAGCTAGGTTCACTCTTGTCAATCAAAATATTTGTGAAATTATTAATTTATCAATCATATTAAAGTGTCATACAAAATGAATAAAAGTCGCTTTAGCTGCGTTTCGCATACTGAAATTGATAAAGAAATACTAGAAAGCAAAAAACGTCAAAAAATAATCTAATCAAATATAACTCGAGAGTTCGATAAATTAGAAAATAATTTGACAGATTATGTCTCAAACTTGTTGCCATTTGGCAATAGTCACTCGAGCCCTTCGGGCTCTCGTGACTATTGCCTGGCAACAAGTTTTCGACAATCTGTCAAATTATTTTCAATTTATTCTCACTCTCTTGTTATATTATTACTGAGAATATTACATCAAAGCCAACTTAGTATACATCTTTGGATTCAGAAATATAATCTCTACCAGAAAAAAAAAATATATGTACTCATTTGAAAAAAAAAAGTCGACTATCGCTGAAATGAAAGCTAATTTTGCAAAAAAAAAACAAAATTAGGGCCCCTCTGTAGAATATGTAGAGCCATTTAATCTTGTTTTTGTTTTATTGAAATCGGAAATAAAGGAAATATACAAAATATTTATTAAATAAATTTTCAGAAATTTCAGTGATTAATAATAATCCATACTGGTTAATTCAGAAAGTTATATACACGATATTCTCATTAGAGATCCTAAATTTATCGGCTTTTTCAATTACCGGTAAAATATGATAAGTTTACCGATTTACCGACAATTTAGCGTTTTTTTTAAGTTTTGTAATTGAAAATATAAAAGAGTAAATACTGCAACAAAAAAAACATTTTAAACTCTGTTCCATTTTTATTTTTAACTAAGTTGGCTCTGTTAGGGCGACACTATTGTTGGCCAATGTAAAAAGTCACTAGACTTAAAAAATAGGTTATATTAAAAAAAGAGGGTATATTTTATGACAGTGGCCAATATTTCCATGATATTGAGTATCTGTTGAGTACATAATTTATTTGATATTTTAATTTTACAAAAGCAAATCAGTCAAATCAGTAATTGAAAATATAAAAGAGTAAATACTGCAACAAAAAAAAATTAGACTGTTCCATTTTTATTTTTAACTAAATTGGCTCTGTTAGAGTGACAGTATTGTTGGCCTATGTAAAAAGTCACTAGACTTCAAAAGTTATTATATTATATTAAAAATATAAAATATTAATAATAATAAATAATTATCATAAATTTTAAAAAAAGGTTATGTTTTATGACAGTGGGCAATGTTGGCATCAAATTGAGTATCTGCTGAGTACAGAATTTATTTCCTATTGTTATTTTACAAAAGCAAATCAGTCAAATTATAATACAAAATATAATTTATGATTGGTTTGCTTAAAGTTAACTTATAAAAAAACAGCACCCTTGAATGATTGAAGTAATAATTTAACAAGTTGTTAGAAATCTGACATTTAATATTTTTTTCACTCACAGATCATTTTTGTTGGTGTTCATGTGTAACACTTTATAAAAAGAAACCACAGCCTTCTTAGTTAGAAATAAAAATGGAACAGAGTATACATATTCATACTTAATCGAAAGCTAAATATTTAAAAACATGTAGAAATATACTATGTATTTTGGACACAACTAAAAGGTATATATACAGAGTTGGTAAAATGGGATAAAAGTTTCTCATTTTTGTGCCTTTCAATATACTGAAACGACATCCGAGGAATAATTTTTTTACTTTTGAACGATATTTTTGGAAACTATTTTTCGACATGAGCTTTCAGATGACAGTGAGAACATTTTCTGCTCCAACTAGATGCCCAAAATTTCATACTCAACTTTTGATTTTCTTTTGACCGCAATATTTGATTTTGATAGTATTCAAAAGAGCGAAAAATTCCGATTTCCACCATGTATAACACATGGATAATCTGACATTATTTACCATAAAAAATCGATAATTTAAAAAGAAACGTAAAATTTCCTTCATAAGTAAAACAGTTATAAAGAGAAAAGGAAAGTGCACTTTTTCGGGTTTTCAGCGATATTTCAGGAACTATGCAAGTTATCCTTTTCCCAAGTAACCCAATTATTTTATTTCAAATAATGCCATTCTTATGGCCAATGGTAGTAACTTGATAATTGCCAGACTTACTATCTACAAAATATCCAGAAAATCCAATTTATAATTTTCAGTGTGCATCTTTGATCAGAAATTTAGGTTAAATAGTTAGTGTACATACTGGTCTGGTGGTTGCTATCGTATCATGTGACTACCCTACGGTATAATTTAATTTGAATTAATTAAGTGTTATATCCAGATAAAATAAAATTTACTTAGTAAATCCCTATTTGGATAAGTTATTATACGTGAGATATGTCATAAAGTCACATGAATTTCATTTCATATACCTCAAAGCACCATTTTGCATTTGGCTTCTACTCTGATTGATATTTAATCATGGGACGTTTGCAATGATTGAGTTAACATGAAGCGGAAAACGCGTTAAGCTAAACGGAAAATGATCGATCCGCGATAATGGAAACAGCAGCGCTGCATTTAGTGAAAGCGGCGCAAAAGTTGTCAATTAAAACTAATAGTCAAGCGGAAGCCATTCGGCGTTCAGTGGGAAATGAAAAATTATCCTTCCACTCGGCCAGATTAATGAATAAGGAAGAGGGAACGAAAAATCTATAATTTCGTTGCACCACGCTCGGAAAATAGAAATATAAGAATAATGCCACGTAACGATAATTTATGACTTATTATCGCATCCGTTTAAGCAAACGACCGAAATATAAAAACCGCGAAAAATGCGAAGAAGTGTTGTTTAGTTGAATTTCAACAAATTCGGATAAAATATGAGATTTTATTTTTAAAGCTTAATTTCACTTATTGCACAATTTTGCACTTATTTATATGCTAATAATATGTATTTAAGGTTGATGTCATAAAAAAAGGTCATTTTATGATGAAATAAAATGTCGACCAATATTATGTCATTGGTCATCAATTTTTTTTTCTCGTAGTTTGATTAGTATTTTAATTTTAATAAACAGTGTGATATAAACAAAGAAAAGTGTTTGTTTTATTTAATTTCATCATGTATCATGCAGTAGATGCCTCCAACATTGACCAATCAATACTATAGTATTGACACTTTGTGGAATTTTAATGGCAATTTCCCAAATTTTGGCATAGTGGCAAGATCAGCTTTCTTATTAGCATTTTATTTGTAATTTAACAATTTTTATATTTTCTGCAATTTAATTTGCAATTAAGGAGATTCTGGTTTTGAATGATTAAATTTTGAATAATTTGAATAGTTTTATTGCAAACTTAATATTTCTTTCTTTATCCACGACCTATTTCTAGTGCTATGCTTAATTAAAATGCCTGAAATTTTATTTTTATGATTTTCGGCAAATTTATAAAAAATCGTTGTATTTAACAATGTTGTAGAATCTTGTCATTTTAAACATATTTCAGATATTTGAAGCAATTTTATTACAAGATCTTGTTAAGACATTTTACATTTTTAAAGGCTTTTTACATGATTTATTTTGCATTTCAAGTAATTTCAGATATAATATATGTTTCTTGAGCACGTGAAGGAAATTGTTAATGAAAAATAATCGTGGTACCTTTTCTTCACTATATCTATTTGTGACTAAGTATAGTCACAAATAAATATAGTGAAGAAAAGGTACCACGATTATTTTTCATTAATTTCAGATGCATTTTGAGTAAACTTATTAGTCTTTTTCAATAATTTTGTGTGATGGTAAATACATTTCTCGAGATTTAGTGTCATTGACTTTTCATTAATACCTATTCTATTTGTATTACTAGCAATTTTTATAAAATTACAATTTTGTCCAATTTTATTGGTATTTGATCCAACATTATTGGCGTTTTGAGCAATTCATTATAAATCAGTCCTATATTATTGACATTATGTGGAATTTTAATAGCTATTTCTCACATTTTGGTGGCATATTGAGCCCCCTTATTAGCATTTTATTTGTAATTTAACAATTCTTCCATTTTCTGCAATTTCATTTACAATTGAGAAAGTTTCTATCGCATTTTGAAAATTTTTAACAGTTTTTGCAGCGAAGCGGTATATTTCATAATATTATAGAATCTTTGGCATTTCAAACTTTTCTATGGCATATTTAGCAAACATGTAGCTTATTAGAAATCTTTTTTAATATTTAGTAAGTAGTAGCACATTTAATAGAAAAATCGGTATATTTAATAATATTGTAGAATATCTTTTGGCATTTTAAACTTTTCTATGACTTATTTAGCTAGCTTATTAGAAATCATTTTTAATATTTATTACTTATTCATTGTCATTTTCAGAAATGTTCTATGTATTTTAGTAATCAAATCTTTCTACATTTTTAAACGCATTTTAATTGCATTAATTTACATTTCAAATATTTTCAGCGGCATTTTGAGTAAATTTATTAGTCTTATTGAATAATTTTGTGTGATAGTAAATACATTTCTCGAGATTTAGTAACATTCTGAGTTTTCATTGATAACTATTCTATGTGCATTACTAGATTTTGACGAAATTACTGTTCTGTCAAATTTTATTGGTATTTGACCCAAACTTATTGGAGTTTTCAGCAATTCGTTAGAAATCAGTCCGATATTATTGATATTTTCTGGAATTTTAATGGCAATATCTCACATTTTGGTAGCATATTGAGCTCCCTTATTAGCATTTTATTTGCAATTTAACAATTATTTCTTTTTCTGCAATTTTATTTGCAATTGAGAAAGTTTCTTTGGCATTTTGAAAATTTTTAAGAGTTTTTGCAGCGAAGCGGTATACTTCATAATATTATAGAATATTTGGCATTTCAAACTTTTCTATGGCACATTTAGCAAACATATTTTAGCAAACATTTAGCTCATTAGAAATCTTTATTAATATTTAGTAAGTAGTAACACATTTAATAGAAAAATCGGTATATTTAATAGTAATGTAGAAACTCTTTTGGCATTTCAAACTTTTCTATGACATATTTAGTTAGCTTATTAGAAATTTATATTAATATTTAGTACTTATTAATTGTCATTCCAGAAAATGTTCTATGTATTTTAGTAATCAAAACTTCCAATATTTTTAAACGCATTTCAATTGATGTAATTTACATTTCAAGTATTTTCAGCAGCATTTCGAGTAAATTTATTAGTCTTATTCTATAAATTTGTCCAATTTTGTTAGAAATCTGTGCAATTGTTTTATGGAATTTGGAATTTTAGTTATTTATTTATTTTTATGTTTATTTTAGATATCTTTATTAACATGTAGTACTAACCTATTGTCATTTCCAAGAAATTTTCTAGGTAGTCATATTTCAGTAATACAGATTTTTTTCCATTTACCAATTCATAACGAGATATTACTAAAATATATTTTACGATTTCCGGTCTTGTTTTCTAGTTAAAGATTCTATCAATTCAAAAGTCAAGTACCTTCTTTAATAGTAATTTCTCACATTTTAGTGGCATATTGAGCTCCCTTATTAGCATTTTATTTGCAATTCTACAATTCTTTCATTTTCTGCAATTTCATTTACAATTGAGAAAGTTTTTTTGGCATTTTGAATAATTTTAATAGTTTTTGAAGCAAATCAATATATTGAATCATAATGTAGAATCTTTGGCATTTCAAACTTTGCTATGGCATATTTAGCAAACTTATTAGAAATCTTTATTAATATTTAGTACTTATTCATTGTCATTCTCGGAAATGTCCTATGTATTTTAGTAATCAAAACTTTCAATATTTTTAAACTCATTTTAATTGATTTAATTTACATTTCAAACATGTTTAGCTGCATTTAGAGTAAATTTATTAGTCTTATTCAATAATTTTGTCCAATTTTGTTAGAAATCTGTCTTGAGCAATTGTTTTATGGAATTTGGAATTTTAGTTATTTATTTTTTAATTTTTTTATTTTCGATATCTTTATTAACATAGTAGTACATAGTAGGTTAGTAGTAGTACTAACCTATTGTCCTTTCCAATCAATTTTCTATGTAGTCATATTTCAGTAATCAGTAATAAAGAATTTTTGCATTTACCAATTCGTAACGAGTTGTTTCTAAAACATTTTTTACGATTTTCGGTCTTGTTTTATAGTTCTAGTACCTTCTTGGCGAAAAATAAAAATGCCTCCTTGGAATTCAAATATCTCTTACTAATTTCCGACCATCATCAGTTTCCGAGTAATGACGAATCCACATTATTTAAATGCCAATTCACTATGTTGCCTCTTGATTTTGATTTCCTTCAGCGCCTTTCATAATCTAATTTCATAAGGGCGACCTTTATTCACGGTGTTATTGCGATCATCTTAGTTAGGTTGGGTTGAATTGAGTTAGGCGCCTTTCGCTTTATTGTCTAATTTCATAAGGGCGTGCTTTATTCATAGTGTTATTGCGATCATTTTGAGTTAGGTAGGGTTAAATTGGGTTAGGTTAGGTTAGGTTAGGTTAGGTTAGGTTAGGTTAGGTTAGGTTACAGCAGCAGTGGTGATCTATTTTTCAGAATTTTTGGGAACGTGGATTTATGCAGCAGAAATACACGTTCACATTGACACAATTCGAAATAATCAAAAGCGATAATAACTCAAGCGATCGTCTTGAGTTAGGTTGGGTTAAATTGGGTTAGGCGCCTTTAGCGCCTTTTATAGTCAAATTCATAATGGCGAGCTTTATTCATAGTGTTCTTGCGATCATTTTGAGTTAGGTAGGGTTAAATCGGGTTAGGTTAGGTTAGGTTAGGTTACAGCAGCAGTGGTGATCTATTTTTCAGAATTTTTAGGAACGTGGATTTCTGCAGCCGAAATACACGTTCACATTGACACAATTCGAATTAATGAAGTTTAAAGTAAAATCAAAAGCCAAGATGGCAAAATGGCAGACTGCCCTCTTAGCTTCCTGTTCTCTAGCCAGTCTCCTGCAGTCACTAACGAGTTTTTGGCTGCGAAAGACCTCCGTTGCAGACACAGCACAGCTAAATTAGTGTGTGATTGTAAAAGTGTGTATACCAGTGCAGTCATTCACTCTTTATTGAGATCTGTGGAGGACAATTTCTGTAGAAATTGTAAATGTAGTCTGTAGACTAGTTTAGTTGAGATGTTCTATTTTTCAAGTCCATTTATACAGAGCCTTCAAAAAAGTGTTGTCAACTTTTACCCTCGATTGCTAATAAATCACAGTATTCAAGATGCAAATCAAATATGTTTTGCAATGTTGCTGAAATGGTTTCTAGGATACAAGCAACTAATTTAACTTGATTATTTATTAACTAGATAACTTTTAACTAGATTAACTAGATTAACTAACTAGATTAGACATTTTTCAAATGTCATTATTTGTCATTATTTCGTTGGAACTAGTAAGAAAAGTTGACAACACTTTGTTGAACGCTCTGTATTCGATTTTAGGCGCAGAAATTTGTATTCATTAATTACGAAAGTTGTGTTATACTTCGTACCAAGCCGATTATACCATTGACTTTATAATACTATCCTATGTTCATTTGTAACATTTATCATGTATCATTTGTACTCTTCGAAACGATGTTCTACAGAAGATGCAGAAGTCGTTGCAAGTGTTCTGCCTTATGAGACATTTATAAACAAGCTCAAATCCCTCAGTTCCTCCTTAGAAAAAAATTAGCAAACGAACACGTCAACCACCAACAAAAGCACCCCAATTAAATCCACCAAACGATTAGTGCCAAAGTCTGCAGCCAAATGTTATTTCCTCCTCCAAGGCTTCACGAGGGTCATCGTCTATCTCTACTTACATTATCTGAGTGGCTAACCTGCAGGTATTTCCTCCGCCTCTCCTCCTCGTAGATCTTGCGCATAGCATCTGCCTGCCTTCTGGACAGCTCGTCCTCGCTAAGGATCTCCTTCACCTCCCTTCGAACAGGCGTCCTGTAGTGGATGGTCACCTCGTTCTCCACATATTTTCTAGGAGATTCTGAAACGAATTGACAAATAAATATGTAATCAATGTAAATATATAGAAGATTCAAGTTTTTCCAATTTTGCCAACTTGTACTATTATCATATTGAATTGAAAAATCAAATGAAATTAGATTATAATGAGTGTTCATGGAGGACTCAAGTTAGAAGAGCTTGAACACGTAAAAGGACTATGAATATGACTATGCTTTTTACCTCAAACCTACGCATAGGGAATTGTTAACCACGAACTGACTTATTAATACTGGCAGATTACGACATGATCTCCACCACTCCTTTGAATCGTCGAATCGGTGCACACAAAATGCTTATTCTGTCTTTATTTGCTTACGACTTACGAGTCTATGGATAACTTAATTTGAAATGCACTACATACGGAAGCACTAACGGAAGATTTCATCATAAGATTAGTAAAGAATTGAATTGTGGAGGAGAACATTTTTATAACTATATATACGTCTTATTCGAAAGTATGTATACTAAATAAGTTTACAAAATCGTTTATTAATGTAAACATTAATGAATGATTTGACATTAATAAATGAGTTTGGAATACGCACTGAATAAGCAAAACATGGTTGAGCATTTTACTCGCTACGCTCGCGCGTTAAATATCTCTTTAATTAAGAGGACTTATTAATGCACGTAGTTCGTGAAACTACTATAATGCAATGGCCATATACAGTATAATCCTCGTACGGGCTTGTTAATTTAGATTCCAATGCGATTTGAGTCACGTCTGCACAGTATTGGCAAGGAAATTGTGTGAGTGTATAGTGTCCGGACTAGGCAATTAATGTGCCATTTATGCAGTAATTAAATCGCGAGACTAAGGCGGGACATTGGCCCCAGGTACACATCTGCAATCAATTTGACATAAATCGATTCCGCTTATCTCGCAGTCTCCTCTTCCAATGACAGTCGTCACATATTGCATCAATTACTTACTCATAACTTGTCAATCCCGAAGGCCTAATACTAAACAGAATGATTGGCACACAGCATTAAATTCGCAAAACGATTTTAAATGCATGTACTAAAGCCAGTACTGTCCTAGTTATGTAGAGCAAATGCCAATTTCGTTTATCAGCAAGTTATTATTATTTGATCCTAAACAAATCAACAAAAAATAATTAATTTTCTATCTATAACTACGTAAGTTAGAAGGAATTGTTAACACAAAACAAAATATATAATTTTGACTGCAAATTAATTATGCACAGAGAAAATATGTATTAAAATTTTGTACTTTAGATGTGAAATAAAACAAAATCCAATAAAAAGTACTGAATCATACAGTACAAACTTTAAGTCAATCTATAAAATAAATCATTTACATATTACAAATTGCTGATTTTTTGTTACAGTGAATCGTTATACACTGAAAATATATGTTTATAAATTCAAGTTTTCTACTTGAAATGCAAAATAAGGAAATAACATATGAAATCTCTGAAATTAGTCTTATTCAATAATTTTGCGTAATGGTAAATACATTTCTCGAGATTTAGTGACATATTGAGTTTTCATTGATACCTATTGTATTTGTATTACTAGCAATTTTGACGAAATAACGATTTTGTCCAATTTTATTGGTATTTGACCCAAAATTATTGGCGTTTTGAGCAATTCATTAAAAATCAGTCCTATATTATTCACATTTTGTGGAATTTTAATAGCAATTTCTTACATTTTGGTGGCATATTGAGCTCCCTTATTAGCATTTTATATGTAATTTAACCATTCTTTCATTTTCTGCAATTTTATTTACAATTGAGAATTTTTCTTTGGCATTTTTCATAATTAATAGTTTCTGCAGAAAAGTTAATAGAAAAATCTGTATATTTAATAATGCAGAACATTTTTTGGCATTTCAAACTTTTCTAAGGCATATTTAGCCAGCTTATTAGAAATCTTTTTTAATATTTAGCACTTATTCATTGCCATTTTCAGAAATGTTCTATGTATTTTAGTAATCAAAACTATCTACATTTTTAAACGCATTTTAATTGCATAATTTTGCATTTCACGCAATTTCAGATGCATTTTGAGTAAACAGAATGGTTGGCACTCAGAATTAAATTCGCAAAACGATTTTAAATGCATGTACTAAAGCCACTACTGTCCTAGTTATGTAGAGCAAATACTAATTTCGTTCATCAGCAAGTTATTATTATTTGATTCCAAACAAATAAACGGAAAATAATTAATTTTCTATCTATAACTAAATAAGTTAGAAGGAATTGTTAACACAAAACAAAATATAAAATTTTAACTGCAAATTAATTATGCACAGAGAAAATATGAATCAAAATTTTGTACTTTAGATGAGAAATCCAAAATCCAATAAAAAGTACTCAATTTACACAGTTCTCTTGAATGTCTCCAATACCTTATCATACAGTACAAACTTTGCGAGGATAGGTGGGCCACCCCGAAAATTTCCCGAGCGAGGATAGGTGGGCCACCCTGTATAATCGGAAATGGTTTGATAAATTGGCCGTGTGCAAGAGTGTTTCTTATATTGGCGTGGAATTGAATCCCACTTCCAATTCCATGGTACTTAATTGGAAGAGATTCCAGTCGAATGTGTTTCTTACGAAATGTGTGGTTTGATACAAATTAAAATTTTGCATCAAACCACAGATTCAGTCGAAAACTTAAACATTTATTACAAATAGAAGGAAAACATATTCAGTAGTAGGTATGATAAAAATGCGCAGAAATACTAATTAGGTATTTAAATAATTAAATACTGGCAGATAAATATAAGGAACACTTAACATTCAGCCGATTAACCTACATTTCGTTAAACTAACTTAACTAGCGATCGACACATTAACCATATTTTCTAAACAAATATGCATTTTGTACTAGAAGGCGTAGCAAGGGGTATTTACTATATTTCCTATTGCATAAATATAATAAATTATTATAATAATAATTTATTATTTGTGCAATAATATATCTATTATCAGAATATTAACCAACAGTAATTTGTGAAATCGTTAAAACTGTTAGATACCCGTAAGTATGTAGGTCTTATAGCGAATATAAATGCAAAAAGAGATATATTTTAAAACACATTTGTGATAATATCATAAATATTTATAAATATCATGCATATATTGCCACTTATAAAATTATAATTAGTGATTTTAGGAACATGGATCCCTCTGCAGTAACGCATGTGACAATGCCCCAAGCATCGCCATTCAGTTAGACAATTCTCTAGAGCGAATTTCACTGCTCGTTTTATAATTAACGTACAGCGGCGCCATGAATAATGAAAACTGGGGCCTCATTCGTACATATGCACATTAGTATATGTGTATTGTGGCACTTGTGCCCGACAAAAGCTGCTCCCCCATTTTTTTGCAGGATTTACAGCTTTCAAAATGTCAGCTCTTTTGTATGCGAGGAAAGCCGTTGAAATTCAAGAGCAGCATTTCCATCGAAATAAACCAGAGACTGTGCAAGCTGAAAAGTGGGACAGCTTATGCATCCCGACGATTATAACCGTGAACGGGCGCTCAAAAAATCGAGCAGCAGTTTAATCACATTTTAATTGCACTGAAGTAATTGCGAGGAACCATTGTTAGGCGAAATACAGAACAAATTAAGATTTGTGGCCAAGCATAAAATGGAAATTAGAAGTTGTTCAGTTTATTTTATTTTTCGGCTGATAATAGTTTGTAGCACAATTGCGTTCGTAATACAAAAGCGCTACCGATTTGTTTAGATGTTTACTTGTCTATATAAATAAATTTATATTATTTTTTCAATGAAAATGTAAAGTTTCTTTTAGCACAGAACGATTATAAAAATGTAGTAGATGTAATATACAAATACAGTACAAATGCAAATGCATCTAAACAAACGTTTAGATACATTGAATATAATACATCAGTTTCATAAGAATAAGATCTGATAAATTATGAAGTCAGGCCCTTCCATAAAATATAAATAAAACAAATACCAAATAATATAAAATAAAAAACAAATCCATGTACTAGCATATTAACATGCGAGAAAAGTTATATATACTTTTGAATATCAAATAATTTAAATTTGCTCAATAGCTATACCATTACAGAAGTAGATAGTGCAAGACAATATTCACATTTTCTTAAGAATCAGCGAATGATTTTTGTTTTCAATGTGAAGTTAAATTGTCACGTAAGTATATCGTAAAACTATTGTTTATAACGGTATAATATTTTAATAATTAGATGAAAATAAACGACATAATAAAAGAATTAATTTTATCATTGTGGGAATGATATGATAGAATATCGATGAATTTTTGAGGAATTTGGAAATTATTCGCAAAATCTTTAAAATATTTAAAATTGATCAATTATTATTTCCAGTAAATAGAGTTTGACAAAGTTAGTTTGGGATGATCTTTAACCATTATTGCATTTTCAAATGTCTGTGGGCAGCAAATGCCTTTCTCCATAAATGTAAAAATAAAACACTAGTTATGAGAGTTTCACAAATTTGATTGTACTTTCTCCATACCTTATTAATGTAGTTTGTATGTTTGTATATGAACTTGTTGATATTAATATCAACAGCAATTTCAGTAGAAATTAATGACTCGATTTATTGATACATAATAAAATATGAAAATCAATGTTTGAAACCGTTACTTTGCAATAATTTGTCATTACGATACAAATGAAACACCTTTTTACGTTGTTTACTTCCATAATTAGTAACTCTACAAAAGTTTCAACACTTATCGTGTCACTTTAACGCGATTCTGGTTGCGTTAAAGCAACACTATTTTGAGCATAAAACAAGCAAAACTTATTGAAAAAAAATATTAGGTTGAGTTCCTTTTGATAATATAAAGTCTAGACACAAATTGATGACAATAACTGAATCAACTCAATGAAAATTTTGTAATTTCATATAGAAATGCAACATGAATTGTAATTGCTAATAGAAATGTAACATGAGTTGTACAATCGAAATGATATAATTCTAATAAGAATATTTTGGTATGATGAACTATTTCCAATTTGTAATCAAATTTCGTAATTTGTAATGAAAACTTGCATACAAAATTTGTCATTTGCAACAAAAATTTCTTAAATTCTATGTAATTGTTTAAGTATCCAGAATTTTGTATTTTACATTCAGTTTTACAAATTTCTATTAAAGAATATTAAAAACTTAGTAAGTGATATGCTTTGCGGATAAACCGTTTATAATGTCTAGTGAAAACTTCAGGTTTCAATTAGAAATTAAAATATATAATAAAATTTTTTGTATTTATAATAAGAATTGCATAAAATTTAATGATTTTTTTTTAATTTCTAACCTAAATTTCGTATTTTCAAATAAATTCTGCAATGTTTAATGACTACTTTGTTATTTCATTTGAGAGTAAATATGCGAATAGTATTATTAGTTCATCCATAAATGAAGTTAATAGGGGTTTGGAATTTACAATACAAACTTTGTATTTTCAATAAAAATAATTCAATATTCGTTGTAATTTAGTCATTTTTCATATTTATTTATTGTTGTGTATATTATGTAGCTTTTGCTGTTAATAAATATTATTATTGTTATTTTCCATATAAATTGTATAATTTGAATGAGGATTTTGTGTTAAAATTTCGTAATATAGAGTTAACATTTTTAAGTAAAAATTACAACAAGAAGAAAAGTAATATTCGTTGTAATTTAGTCAGTTTCAAATTTATTTATTGTTGTGTATATTATGTAGCTTCTGCTGTTAATAAATATTATTATTGTTATTTGCCATATAAACTGTATATATGGAATACACAATATTAAATATTTGAATGAGGATTTTGTGATAAAATTTCGTAATATAGAATTAAAATTTGTAAGTAATAATTACAAGAAGCAGAAAAGTAATATTGCTGAAAATTACCTTTTCATTTTTTAATTATAATAATTTTTTTTTTATTTTCATAAAAATTTCTGCAAAAAATTATTTAACAACTTTATTTATTTATTTATCCACGGGAAGACCTCCCTAAGATTTATAAAGAATATGCTTTCATTTTCATAAAATTTTCTACAAATAATATTTAACAACTTTATGAAGAATATGTTCTCGGAATAAAGCCTCTATAATTTTCAACAAAAAATTGGTAGGGTCCAATTAAACTTTTCAATTTATAATGAAGGTTATGGTTGAACCACAACCTGCATAAAATCATTCATAATCATATTCAAATTCATAAAAAAATTCAATGAAAATTTAGGGATTTATAACGAAAATTTAATAATTTACAACTAAATTTACAACTAGATTTTAATCTTAAGGTACGCCTTATTAAATGTTATGCATGGTCGATACTATTCTATGCCATAGAAAAATTAACAATTTTTTAAATTTTTTTATTAAAGTTTTTAATTTATAAGTATCCAGAATTTTGTATTTTCCATTCAGTTTTGCAAATGTCTACTAGAATATTAAAAACTTAGTAAGTGATATGGTTTGCGGATAAACCGTTTATAATTTCTAATAAAAACTTCAGGTTTCAATTAGAAATGAAAATTTATAACAAAAATTTTGGTATTTATAATACCAAATTGAATTGTATTGTATTGTAATAGTATTGTACTGAATTGTAAGAATTGTATAATTTTTAACGAAAATTTTGTAATTTCTAACACAAATTTCGTATATTCAACTAAAGTATGCAATTTTTAATGACTACTTTGTTATTTCATTTGAGAGCAAATATGCGAATAGTATTATTAGTTCATCCATAAATGAGGTTAATAGAGGTTTGGAATTTATAATATGAACTTTGTATTTTCAATTAAAAAAATACAATATTCGTTGTAATTTCGTCATTTTCATATTTATTTATTGTTGTGTATATTATGTAGCTTCTGCTGTTAATAAATATTATTATTGTTATTTTCCATATAAATTGTATAATTTGAATAAAGATTTTGTGTTAAAATTTCGTAATATAGAAATAAAATTGGTAAGTAATAATTACAAGAAGCAGAAAAGTAATATGGCTGAAAATTACCTTTTAATTTTTTAATTATAATAATTTTTTCTTTCAATTTCATAAAAATTTCTGCAAATAACTATTTAACAACTTTATGAAGAATATGCTTTCTGAATAAAGAATAAATTAAAATTTATAATAAAACTTTCGGTATTTATATTAAGAATTGCATAATTTTTAACGAAAATTTTATAATTTCTATCAAAAATTTTGTATTTTCAACTATATTTGGAATTTTTAATGACTACTTTGTTATTTCATTTGAGAGCAAATATGCGAATAGTATTATTAGTTCATCCATAAATAAGGTTAATAGAGGTTTGGAATTTATAAACAAACTTTATATTTTCAATAAAAAAATTGCAATATTCGTTGTAATTTAGTCATTTTTCATATTTATTGATTGTTGTGCATATTATGTAGCTTCTGCTGTTAATAAATATTATTATTGTAATTTTCCATATAAATTGAATAATTTGAATGAGGATTTTGTGTAAAAATTTCGTAATATAGAGTTAAAATTTGTAAGTAATAATTACAAGAAGAAGAAAAGTAATAATGTTGAAAATTACCTTTTCATTTTTTAATTGTAATCAATTTTTTTCATCTTTATAAAATTTTCTGCAAATAACTATTTAACAACTTTATGAAGAATATGCATTCTGAATGAAGCCTATATAATTTTCAACAAAAAAATGGTGGGGTCCAATTAAACTTTTCAATTTATAATGAAGGTTATGGTTATGCCATAACCTGCATAAAATCATTCAGAACCATATTCAAATTCTTAAAAAAAATCAATGAAAATTTAGTGACTTATAACGAAAATTTGGTAACTTACAACTAAATTTTGTAATTTATTACGACCGCTTTGCTATTTACAATACATTTTGGAAGTTTCGATAAAAAATGTATCACCAATAAATATTCGCAATATTTATTATAATTTTGTAATTTTTTGTAAAGGAAAACTAAAGACACTTATGGCCGGTTTTACAATCATGGAACATCCTTGTTCCTGGTTCAATTACCTAGGATACATTTGTTGACACAATTGTATCCTAAGTAATTGTACCAGGAACAAGGCTGTTCCACGATTGTAAAACTGGCCCTAAGTATAAGTTTAGTTACTTAGGCCTAGTTGAACGATCGTGGATCATCCTTGATCGTGGTTCAGTTTCTATGGATACCATTGTACTAACAATTGTATCCAAGGTAACTGAACCATGGTCAAGGATGATCCACGATCGTACAACTGGGATTTAGTAAAAAATTATGTTGAATTTTCGTTTCATACATTGATCTAATTACCAATTTGGTAAATCTGCAGATTTGTGTCGCCGATTGAAGGACGGCGAGTACATTTTTTCGTGGCTTTAAGTAGTGCCGATCCCCCTCGTCAACTAACTCATTTGTGGAGTCCCTTAATTAGTCGTGAGAGTAACTTGTGAGGGAAAAACCCACCCCACTCTTCGACATTGAGAGCTAGCAACCCTCGTCGTTTCTCCCAAGGGATACTCCTGGTTGCCTCCATGCCCTATGTGTGGAAAGTACGTCACAATATAAAAAAATGTGCCTTACATTTCTGTTATTCAACATCTTTAACCCAGTGGTTACCAAACAAACATTCGATTTAATAAAGTATATAATTCTTATTGAGAACTTGTATGCATTTTTCAATAAAATGTTGTAATTTGTAAGGATAATGTAAAAGTTTCCATTTTCACTGAGTTATGAACGATTGTCCGGTTACCAGATACTAGTGAGCATCAGCCCCAGATGTCTACCTAGAACTAGCACACTCCCGGGACATGAACCCCCATAGCGTTAGAGTCCCACAAATAACTACATGCACAGTTACTATGCGTGCGTGCAAGATACTAACGTTCGTGTAATTGCTGGATAATTAGCATAAATATAACATCACAGCGCAGGTATCTATGCCAGCATGTCTACTATTTATGTGAAAGTCCTTAATTTAATATCTCAATTTCGTACCCGCTTCACGGACGACAATACGGTAAGAGAGATACACCGTTCCACGGAAATTTTCACGCTTTACATGTCACTCCATTGATGATTCGCATTCAGCGAGCGTGTCGTGTTCTTTTCCAGCGTGCTCGCAACTGGAATTGCTTATTACCACTCGATGGTAATAAGCCTTCTTCATGCTGCAATGGCACTCCGTTTACCATCAATTTATAATTCCGATAGAAGACTCGAAACTCTGAAAATAACTGCATTCAACAAAAACAATAAACAATTACACTAAACCCAGATAATGCGAACCTTTCGAAAACTGTCATACCATATTCAATTATTCATAAGCACATTAATTGAGTAAATTTATGGTTTCATTGCCAGGGGTAATTTAACAAGTGGTGTTCTCATTATCGATAATGATTTTATAAATACAACGAATTTCAACCCCGACGGCGAAACTGCATTTTCCAAAGTTTGGGGTTGAAATAAGTTGTATTTATTAATCATTATCGATTTTTGAGAACACCACGAATTATAGTTAGGAAGGGATATTTGTTCGTGATATTATCCTGAAAATACATCCGTTGTATTATCAGCATTGTCAGTTATTAATACATGCGTAACTATAGAAACCGCATTGTTATGACGTCAATGTTTTACGTATGAGTTATATACCCATGATAATGTGTAGATACATATTATCTAACCCAGTTAACTTATCATAGCCTGTAATATTCCACTATTGTGCATTAGTATTTACGTAAACATACCAAATTGTTATGTTCTCCACCATACAACATTGTGAATTACATGTTTAATTTTAAAGAGACATGTAAAAACAAGCCATGAGTAAAGGTAGATAATAATATTGAATTCAGTCATTTCATTTTTAATCATCGTTCTATGATTTACCAAATAACTTGATGAGTCTTCTATGAATTAGATCACAAATGCATCGCCATTGCCTCTAATCCACCAGCGGGTGGCTTATGGCGCCAGGGGATGGTCCGAATAGCATACATTTCTTCCTGAAGATGATTGAGGATCCTCGTATGGATCCTCAATCATCTCCTAACCCATCTCCTAACGATATCTTCTCACCCAAAAATATGGTACTTTAATCGAACCAAAATTAATGACAATTTTGGTATATTCAGTCCAAATTTCAAAACTATAAGGCCTAGTTGTACGATCGTGGATCATCCTTGACCATGGTTCAGTTACCTAGGATACAATTGTTAATACAATGGTATCCTTGGAAACTAAACCACGATCAAGGATGACCCACGATCGTATAACTGGGCCTTTGTGAAAAATTCTCATATTATTAAAAAAAAACATCTGTATTGTCCATGTGGCTGGCCACATTTGCCAGGTACTAAATTTCGAGCCAAAAAAATGGCAAAACGAGGCACACTAGTACTCCAAACTGTCAACTGTTCCTAGCCCTGGCCAAAATTATGTAAAGATTAACATTGGACTTAGAATGGAAAATAATTTAAAAGTAATACGCGATTGTTATAAGTTTGGGAAATACTCAATCATGACGTCAAGCAAAGATCTAAAAATATATTGTACTTAAAAGTAATTGTGTTTTCTGTAATTGCTGGCGATAGATTTGAAGACAATCGAATCTTTAATTCATTAATTCATTAAGAAAATCATATGTAAATAAGTTTGAAGAAGCTATTTCCATGTTATTTAACAAATTTTGTTACACAGATGCGACAATAACGTAAAAATTTAAAATTCACACTGTCAAACTCTCTTTTTCTTGCACAGTCGCCTATTTATAATAATCAAGTAGATGCATTAAAATAATTTCAGGAATATGGTGGATAAAACTAAACAAATTTGTTAAAATAATACAAAGCTATTTAACAAATTATAAATAAAACGTAAAATAGGTAAACGCATTATGATTGAGGATCCTCGTATGGATCCTCAATCATCTCCTAACCCATCTCCTAACGACATCTTCTCACCCAATAATATGGTCACTTTAACCGAACCAAAATTAATGACAATTTTGGTATTTTCAGTCAAAATTTCAAAACTATGAGGAGAAAATTCTTACAGAAGATATTATTAAAAAAAATCTGTAATGTCCATGTGGCTGGCCACTTTTGCCAGGTACTACATTTCGAGCCGAAAAAATGGCAAAACGAGGCACTCTAGTACTTGAAACTCTCAACTGTTCCTAGTCCTGGCCAAAATTATGTAAAAAGTAATATTTGGCTGAGGGTGGAAAATAATTTAAGAGGAATACGCGACTGTTGTAAGTTTGGGAAATACTCAATTATGACGTCAAGCAAAGATCTAAAAATATGTTGTACTTAGAAGCAATTGTGTGTTCTGTAATTGCTGGCGATAGATTTGAAGACAATCGAAAATTTAAAAGTGTAATGTTAAAGTTTTTTTTGTATATCCCTTTTTTAAGGACCTGTTCAATAATATGCAATAATTATTCAGCATTAACTAATGCAGTTACTAAATTATCGAATTAATCAAGTTCACATGTATGTTTTGAAACGTACGGAAAGCACTATAACTGTCCCATGATGGCTTGTAACATGCAGGCTTGAAATTAATAAATCTGTGTCACGATTACAACTACTCATATCCAAATTTCGAAAGTTGCTCCAATAATTAAAGACAAAACGCGCAAATAAGTGCATTAAACAATATAATAATCCACAAACTTACGTAAACTATTCCTCACAGCGACACTCATGACCATATCCTTTTATTAATACCCAACTTATGCCAAACTGCTAAGTTCGTGGTGCCAAAACTTCATAAATTAATCGAAACTGATACTACTAAACACGCACAGCGAAGCACAGAATTACATCAATTCCAAGGGACTCTCAGTTCAGCAACAATGCGGATTATCCTGGTTGAATACAACGCGCACATTGTCTTCAGGACATCGGAGAACAATACCAATCAGATATAGTGCGTGCTTGTACTGGCTTGGGCAAGTCGGCCACTTCCATCACCTCCACTTGTCGCCGAACCGTCTGTCCCCGCTCATAGTTTGTAGAAAACGCGTGGAGGAAGATGTAAACGTGCAGACCTTCGTGTGGCAAGAGCAAGTGCACGAGCACACACGTGCAGGAATTACTGCTAATGCACTTAATTAGATGAATCGCCACTGGAACAGGCTGATTGAGCGACCAGCCGAGGTTTCTAACGCTTCTAGCTCAGAGAAAGTCAAGACGACGTTTCGATGTTTGATTTACAAGCGAAAGTTGCACCGCGATTATTTTTTTCCATCCGTGGATCAAAGCTATGTTTAGTTAACAACCATTCCCATAGCAGACTGATGCTCAATTTTTACATTGTGGAATGACCATACAAAAATGTATGACATTTACAGAAAATAAGAGGCTCACCCAATTCGTTTGATGTCTTATAAACAAATATTTTACACTAAATTTTATTTAAAAATTAATTCTTTGAAAATAGATACCTGCAATACATGCGATACACTGAAAATTAAAATTGACAACAAAACGGACGAGGAACGAAAAGAACAACGTTTTCAAGAACGTCAGAATCATTTAAAAATAGCGGAAGAAGCACAGAAAATGAGAAGAGTCGATTTTTCT
Organism: Othius punctulatus; assembly: GCA_951805005.1. Classification (NCBI taxonomy): domain Eukaryota; kingdom Metazoa; phylum Arthropoda; class Insecta; order Coleoptera; family Staphylinidae; genus Othius; species Othius punctulatus. Next base: position 43,404,641 of record OX638145.1, on the reverse strand, counting down.
ATAGCTAAGGAATGTGCAGAACATGAATGTTTAAGTTTTGACCTACAAAAAACGTTTCCTACGAATTCTAACAGGAGTACATAGTGGCAAAGAAAGCCGCGGTTATTTTTACGTTTTGGATATAGGGAGTAGCTGGAAGAAGGGCCCAAGAAATAGGTTCGTGCCTTTTAAAATATATTAAAAGTCACTTGTCAGCAGGAATCATGCATCTAACTCTTTGGTGCGATTCTTGTGAATAACAGAATCGCAACATTAAATTTAATTTATTGCTGAAATCAGTTGCTGAAACCAAGAAATACGTTCGTGCGTTTTAAAACATATTAAAAGTCACTTGCCAGCAGGAATCAAGCATCTAACTCTACGCTGCGATTCTTGCCGATGACAGAATGGCATCATTAAATTGATTTTATTGCTGAAATCAGTTGCTGAAACCAAGAAATAGGTTCGTGCCTTTTAAAACATATTAAAAGTCACTTTCCAGCAGGAATTAAGCATCTAACTCTATGGTGCGATTCTTGCGGATGACAGAGTCGCAACATTAAATTGATTTTATTGCTGAAATCACTTGCTGAAATCAAGAAATAGGTTCGTGCCTTTTAAAACATATTAAAAGTCACTTTCCAGCAGGAATCAAGCATCTAACTCTATGGTGCGATTCTTGCGGATGGCAGAATCGCAACATTAAATTTATTGTATTGCTGAAACCAGTTGCTGAAACCAAGAAATACGTTCGTGCGTTTTAAAACATATTAAAAGTCACTTGCCAGCAGGAATCAAGCATCTAACTCTACGGTGTGATTCTTGCGGATGACAGAATCGCAACATTAAATTGATTTTATTGCTGAAATCAGTTGCTGATACCAAGAAATAGGTTCGTGCCTTTCAAAACACATTAAAATTCACTTGCCAGCAGGAATCAAGCATCTAACTCTTTGGTGCGATTCTTGTGGATGACAGAATCGCAACATTAAATTGATTTTATTGCTGAAATCACTTGCTGAAATCAAGAAATAGGTTCGTGCCTTTTAAAACATATTAAAAGTCACTTTCCAGCAGGAATCAAGCATCTAACTCTATGGTGCGATTCTTGCGGATGGCAGAATCGCAACATTAAATTTATTGTATTGCTGAAACCAGTTGCTGAAGCCAAGAAATACGTTCGTGCGTTTTAAAACATATTAAAAGTCACTTGCCAGCAGGAATCAAGCATCTAACTCTACGGTGTGATTCTTGCGGATGACAGAATCGCAACATTAAATTGATTTTATTGCTGAAATCAGTTGCTGAAACCAAGAAATAGGTTCGTGCCTTTTAAAACATATTAAAAGTCACTTGCCAGCAGGAATCAAGCATCTAACTCTATGGTGCGATTCTTGCCAATGACAGAATCGCTACATAAAATTGATTTTATTGCTGAAATCAGTTGCTGAAACCAAGAAATAGGTTCGTGCCTTTTAAAACATATTAAAAGTCACTTGCCGGCAGGAATCAAGCATCTAACTCTTTGGTGCGATTCTTGTGGATGACAGAATCGTAACATTACATAGATTTTATTGCTGAAAATGTAGAAACAAGTCTTCAAAGTATTTGTGTAAAATATCTTTGTTTTGCACACAGTTTCCTTCCGAACGATACAGATTTTAGCTTGAATCCGCTATTAAACGCCAACAACTATTATACATATATACATACTTGAAGATTTCATAAAAATTATGAAAACGTGTAGGAAAAATGACCTTTGATAGTCACTCAAACGGCTGCAGAAATTTTTTTGGGAGTTACAAATATTGAAAAAAAATGTATATAGCAAAATTACAGATAGCAAGGAAAAAAATAACTGGTTAAAAGTAGGATAAATAAAAAAAAAATGATAAAGAAGCACCATTTATATTAATGATGAAGGAGAATGAATTTTCAAACCCTTACAAAAAAAAATCGATTCTAAAATCCGTTCGTGGGAGAACTTACAAACAAGATATTTTCCAAGACTTGATACCACTGTGGCCAAATGGAAAACCCATCGCAGAAGCAAAATTACAAAACTTATGCGAAATGCTGCACCTAATCCCATCAGATCCAAGATTATTTTATGAAACAAAGTGCCAAAATTATTGAAGATGTCGATGGCCATAATGTTGAAGAATTGGATTTTGAAATTGATGCAGAATAAAAGCCATACATAAATAATGTTTCGTTTGTTGTTATATTTGTATTACTAATTAAATTAAAAAAATAAGTTTGGCATTTTTTTCAAATTTTTTTGATTTTATTATTTTTACAAAGAGCAGAAAGCTACCAACCCTCAAAACAACGCCATATTTAGCACAATTTAATAATAATAATAATCTCTACTACTCCTCCACCTATGGCGTAATTGGTTATTGTCATAATTTGACAGAGAATTCTGACCCAATTTAAATCCTACAGGGAAATGTTTTGCTCAAAATTTTAATTTATTAGTTTTACAACATAATGAAAATATTAAAAAAATAATCTAAAGGTGTCAATAATTTATTATAACAATAAAAACTGTAAAGTCTGATATCTCGTTTTAGTTCTAATGTGGGTTGGTAGCTTTCTGAAATATTTTATAAATCGAAATAGCTTTCATAAATAAATAATGTTTCGTGTGTTGTTAAATTTGTATAACTAATTAATAAAAAAAATAAGTTTGGAATTTATGTTGAAAAATGTTTGATTTTATTTATTTTACAAAGAGCAGAAAGCTATCAACCCTCAAAACACCGCCATATTTAGCACAATTTAATAATAATAATAATAATCCCTACTACTCCTCCACCTACGGCGTAATTGCTTACTGTCATAATTTGACGGAGAATTCTGACCCAATTTAAATCCTACAGGGAAATATTTTGCTTAAAATTTTAATTTGTTAGTTTTAAAACATAATGAAAATATGAAAAATTAATTTTAAGTTAAATAAAAACTGTAAAGTCTGATATCTCGTTTTAGTTCTAATGTGGATCAAATTATAATAGGTTATGAACTATGTGGTTATATTATGTTATGAAGGGATATGCACAATATACACAATATGCACAATATGACGATTTATACGTAAATATATTTATTTATATTATTACTGACTTCAGAAAAAGGCATTTTAAAAAATCACAGGTGTATTGCTAAAATAAGTCGGCTATACATAGGCTTTCTGAGTTTTTTTAAAGTCCCTTAAATACAGTAGATAAGACCCAGCCCTTTGTTTACAAAAAGATTGCCGAATATATGCCATTTTGAGGCCTTTTATACATTTTTTTAAAATCGTCTTGGTTGAACCTTTTTATATGTTTGGATTTTATATGTTGGTTATGGCCTTTTGAGTTTAAATTTACTTGCAAAAACATATTCTGCCATTCGATCATTTAACCCATGTATAAAGAAAAATATAATTACAATAATTAATAATTTAATTAATTATACAATATTACCTGTGCCTAAATAGTTTTATAGTAGTATAATAAGATATTTTATTGCTAAAGTCAGAAATAATGCTAACACCACTTTTAGAATCAGGCCGTTATAAAACAATAAATAGGTCTAATTAAGTCATTGCACCAATTGTATCAATAAATTAAAATTTCATTCTTCAATGGTCAAGTTTTTTGCTCGATATTGTTCCAGGACTATTATCACTATTATGTTTTATTCTATTTGATTGAAATACTGGGTGCTTGTGTTTGCGCTTCGACGACTCTGTAAATTCAGCAGGATATTTTGATCAGGAGTCACACAGAATCGATTACCCGAAGCGGATCGGTTTGATGTTAAATGGACCGTCGCACTTTTACTCGCTTTCCCCTTCTGACAATCCACGCGAATTTGCGACTTGGAAACGGCATACAACTGGCGCACTTTTTCACCTCCGTAACTCCAAAAAAATATATAAGCGGAATCATGCTTCAATCCACAAAATGTTCAAAGAATGTAAGTATCATTAATACTATTATGATCGTAAATAAATTGATTATTACAATATTTAGGCCCAGTTGTACGATAGTGGAGCATCCTTGGCCATGGTCCTGTTACCTAGGATACCTGAACCATGGTCAAGGATGATCAACGATCGTACAACTGTCACCAATGGCAGTACCAACTACCAATGATCCACATAGTGGATCATCCTTGACCATGGTTCAGTTACCTAGGATACCTGAACCATTATCAAGGATGATCAACGATCGTACAACTGCCACCAATGGCAGTACCAACTACCAATGATCCACATAGTGGATCACCCTTGGCCATGGTTCAGTTACCTAAGATACCTGAACCATGATCAAGGATGATCAACGATCGTACAACTGCCACCAATGGCAGTACCAACTACCGATGATCCACATAGTGGATCATCCTTGACCATGGTGCAGTTACTTAAGATACCTGACCATGGTCAACGATGATCAACGATCGTACAACTACCACCAATGGCAGCAACAACTATTAATGATCCACATAGTGGATCATCCTTGACCATGGTGCAGTTACCTAAGATACCTGAACCATGGTCAAGGATGATCAACGATCGTACAACTAGGCCTAAGACTGAAGATTTTAACTGCTGTTCTTGAAACTGAACGAACGAGTGATTTATTGGAATTGCACATTCCAGAAGATTCTCGCTCATTACGAGAATTGAAAATTCCTGGAATAGGCTTCAAGCTTCTCGAAACATAGCCGCATATACTCACAAAACATTTACTACCACTAAGAGATTGACTGCAGAGTAATAGGAAATTAATAAAGCACCATACAGAAATTGCAAAACCCCTACTATTTTCAAACAAATGTGTTCATAATTAGTTCAGACGTGCCTCAATTATACCAATTATCACATTAGAGAAAAACAAATGTGCTACTGCGGAGATCTTACTGTACGAAGTATCAATATGTGTGCCATGTTGTTGGCGATCATTTGAAGGTCGATACAATGATTACGCAACGTGACATTGTGTTGCAATTAAATTTCTCTAAACGCGTGCAATTACATCATGATTTCATTGCAGGTACAAATGTTTACAATAATACGCGCGAAAAAATATGAATTTTAAATGTTCACTTGACGGCACTCATTCGTGTAAAAATTTAGGGCTTTAAAGTTATATGGTTCATAAAGCCGCGTCCACATCTACATGTTATACTGTAGATATAACCATGTAATACAACAAATGTTACACAAATGTCTGAGTTTTGTTATACGAAACGAGTTTCACAACGAGTTATATGTTATCGCTTCGACAGCAGTAAAGATAAAAGAATGTTATAAAACAAGTGGAATCTAAGGTTATATAACACGTCCAAACATGCACTGACAGTGTAACAGACGAATACAAAATAGTTTGTATTATTGTATTATTAATTTTTTCCAATTCGCAATATTAAAATGCTCATAATGTATATTGAATCTCATCGTTAAAACTACACTTTAATCGAATGGGTGAATAAAATATTTACATTTTCACTTTATTCACTATAACCATTGACAACGTGAATAAAGTAAAAAATAGGTAAATTCGCACTATCCTTGAAATTTTCGTTGTCACCTGACAATATAACACTTCACGAAAATTCTTCAATTCTGATAACGAATTGAAAAAAAAACCTTTTAAATTAAATTTAAAAGAAAAAATTAGTATTTTTTTTATAATATCATTTATTTATGAATTATTGATCCATTTTTATGATTATAAGTTTAAATTACCGGTAATCAAGAGATTGATAGTTCAATTTTTAGGAAAAAAATTTATACAAGGTTAATTTTGTATGATACACGTGAATAAAGCAATTTTATTCACTCGAAAACATTATCGCACTCGGTTCGCCTCTTGCGCTAAAGTGTTTTTTCGTGGATAAAATTCGATTTTATTCACTTATACGATAAATAGCTATTTATATTATATAATGCCTTTTAGCATATTAGTATAATGTAGACAACCGAATGAATGTCATACAACAATCGCACACAACAAAGTTATATGACAGGTCATACAACATTGTTACAAGGTGTGGACGCGCCTGAACAGAAAACGGACTCGATGAAAAAGTGAAAAAGAAAAAAAAAGTAAACGCGATTATAATGTATACTTGTTACCTCTCAGCAAATTGTTATGTACCACTAATTGTTTAATTGAGTATTAAACCATTCACTTATTCGCATAATTCATGCAAGAAGCAGCGTTAATTGGACACTGGTATGTTATTAACATTTTAGTTCACAATATTGTTGCGCATTCCTGTTGAAAATCCGCTTGCACACTATTCCGTGCTCTTTAGACTATGGTGTGAAAAAAGTTTTTGCCACAATCATATATTTGTTCTGTATAGACAATAATAAGGAAAGTGCACAGTTCAAATTTAATTCGATTGTTCTAAAAGCGGAAGTTATCACAAATTATTTCAAACGGCGAGATTTGGCTGCGATTCAACAGTTTTAATACATTATTCATGTGGGTATGTTCTCTAACGAGATACACATTTCAAATAAAATTTAATTAACTGCCCGTGTAAACATTTTGAAGGATGAATTAAATACAATTTTCAAATAATAATTAATTTTATTTTTATTTTTAATAATAATTTAAAAAAAATGAAAAATGGTTGGCAATACTGGAAACATTGTTAATAACCATTAAGATGCTTGAGACCTTTATTATGTGGTAATCCATATTGTGGTACCACTTGATAATGACCATCACAGGTTGAAACTTGAGTCGTGTTTTACGGTTTGTGTAAGTATATATGTAGTCCTATATGTGTGTATATATATATATATATATATATATATATATATATATATATATATATATATATAACAATAAATGGTATGGTTAAAACATTATAGTGTTTTATTCTAAAAAAAATAAAATAATTGTTAATAACAGTAGAAACACTCAAAAATGTGTATGAGGGGAGCATTTAAATGCCATCTCGTGGTGAAATGAAATTACTTCATAGACAACAACCAAACTTCACACCATATTTTAATGGAACGTAAAAAATTGTTTAAAATTCTTGCAATTGGAAATGGCAAGGTTTATTATTTTGCACATTGAATAAAACTAAATGCTTCTAATGGTAAAACTGGAGGCACTGATGTATTATGTAATGCTGCTGTTTAGATTAGTAATCAGGCTGCCAGTCCTCTATTGTTGACGTGTATTATACTAGTTAACCATAATTAAATTTTCCCAGGCCCTGTTATAGGTACACATAGTCTATCTTTATTAAACGTCCAAATTGTATAACAGTATCGTGATTTTCCGGTATTATATTACAGACCCAATTCTTTGGAAACATAAAAATTCAGTATCCAAGCTGCAATTTCTAAAATAATGGCCACACATGAATACGGTTGCGATGCATATTATAAAAATGATTCAATGTTGCATTCAAGAGATATAATATAATTTTTCTATTCCCACATTAGTAAGTTGTCAATTATACATGGAGTTCATGGCTAGTAAATCAGTTATAACGTTATAGTGTTATGTAATGAAAGTCACTTTATATACAGGGTGAGCTTTTTCGGATTTTTTTGGGGATCTCGGAAACTAGCGGAGATAGAGGGACGATTAAATGGGGAAATAATTGCAGTTTTACGAGCGCAATTTCATGAACTTATTGTTTTTTGGAAAAATTGCATAGCTAACTAGATATCTCGAAAAAATATATTTTTTGTTAATTTGTTCGGAGCATATTGTTCTGTTATTATTGACTTTAGAAAAAATGTGTAAAGGAAAAAGTTATAGGAAATTATGTGCTTAATAATACAGTCTAACTGATTATTTAATTTAAGCTATAATTTTTGAGTTACGACACAAACTTGTGTTTTTTCTAATGGAAACCATAGTCGGCCATGACTTTATTAAAAAGGCCTCTTTTCAACGATTCTAATGATATATCATATTACATAGGTATTTTTATAAATAATTTAATTATGTTTTTTTTTTCTTTTCAGTTTCGAACTATTCGAAGTAGTTCGCTATAGAAACAATTGATAGATACAAACGACAATTATAGAGGTGGCCGATCTCCCGATCTCTCTGTTTTAGATATTTATTTATGGGGAATGGTTAAAGATAGAGTATATCAAACATCGTACGTCACAGTAGATGACCTTAGAGAAGCTGTACTTACAAGTTACAAGGTTTTGCTAATATTGATGGACGCTCCGTTAGAAAAGCAACAAATTCTGTTTTAAAAAGGTGTGCATTAATCATAATGGTGAACCTTTTGAACATATTTAGTCTTAAATACTTTCCTAACTTTAATTACGTTGTTTTGGTACTACTTTAGTTACGTTCTAATATGCTTGTATTATTCCTCAATTTATCGTCTATCATTCCCTGTTTAGTAGTTTTGTACTTATGTAATTTTGTTTTATCAGAAATAATGTTTATATAAAATTGTAACTCCAACGAAATAAACATTTTACACCAAAATAATAATGTTTATAATTTCGAAATGAAAAGAAAAATTTTAATAACTAACTTGAATTTTATTATTTAACGCGTTGCGCATCTATCAATTGTTTCCATAGCCTACTTCTTGAATAGTTTGAATATGAAAAGTAAAAAATAACGATAATTTAATTATTTATAAAAAAACTATATCAAGTGGTATATCATTAGAATAGTTGAAAAAGCGCCTATTTTATAAAGTCATGGCCAACTATGGTTTCCGTTAGAAAAAACTCAACTTTGTCTCATAACTCAAAAATTATAGCTTTAATAAAATAATCGGTTAGATTGTATTATTAAGCACATAATTACGTACAACTTTTTCCTTTACACATTTTTTCTAAAGTCAATAATAACAGATCCATAGGCACCGAACCAAATATATTTTCGAGATATCAAGTTAGCCATGCAATTTTTTTAAAAAAACAAAAAGCTCATGAAATTCAACACGTAAAACTGCAATTCTTTCCCCATTTAATCGTTCGTCTATCTCCGCTAGTTTCCGAGATCCCCATACTAAACATCCGAAAAAACTCACCCTGTATATATATTAACAATTAGGGGGAAATTATTTGTATGAGCATTGGAAACATAGTGCATTTAGTTTTGAATTGACAAAATAGTCATATGATGGTCAATATCTAATAATGCCATAAGCATCTGACAGAACAAAAATGGATCAATTTGTGAAAAATTTTCATAATTACGACTGGGAGTAGAAAAAATATCGTACATTACTCGAGTTGTAAGGCAATTACTCACTCGAGAAATTAGACACCTTGCCGCTGCGCGACTCGGTACGTAAAATTTCTCTTCGTGCATAATATGCTTTTTGCAACTCTCGTTATGTAATAAACTATTATTAACGTATGAGTAAAATATGGCATAAAACATTCTGTAATAGTATTTTACATTATAAGCTGGGTAAGAGGGTTTGTACTGGCGTTACAAGAGATTGACTGACGAGCCGCAGGAGAGTCTGTCACCTTGTAGAACCAGTAATACATATAATATTCTATGTACGACTCAATTTATATTTTAATGTTCAAACATAATATAATTATAGAAAACAATAGGTGCCTTAATGACATTAATAAAATTCAAATTCAATCGGGGCGTCTTTGCGTTTTGGTTACATTTGGTTACTACCAGTTTGTACGATAAATAACAACCGCCATATTACCATTGAAAATGCTAATATGGCGGTGCCCAGGGACCATAATACGCTATAGGGTCATAAAACCTCGTTTATGTCCGCTTCGCAGGGAAATAATCAAGACATTACAGATAAGTCGTGCATAAATTCAGTTAAACGAGTTAGAGCGTAAAATACACTTTTGTTTTTTATGTTTTTTTTGTTTGTATTTGTTTTGTTTGTTTGTTTGTTTGTTTTGTTTATTTTGATTGTTTTTCGTTAATGGCGGCTAAACCATTCAAATCTTGAAACTTTGATTTTAAAGCTTTTGATTTAGCCTTTGATACAGCTAAATAGGCCTTTTTCTTAAGATTATTTTGTATAATTTAAACAATTCTCTATCTCTTTTCCAAAATCCCAAGTGGATATGTAACACAAGTCATGTAATGGCCACATCAGAATTAATTATTTAAAGTTTAACTCCTAGAAAGGCCGTAGATCAACAATCACAGTGTGTGCATTCGAGTGAAATCATTGGGTATTCTACATTTCTCTTTCAGACTGCGGCGCACCTGCGAATCTCTGCCACTCCGGAGGGCATTCCGGAGAAGAAACTCACTTTTATCCGGTTAGCCTCGGGCTACTACGATATTACTACGACTACTACTACTCTCCTTCACCGCTCAATTAAGAAAGCCAGACACTGTGTGCCATTGACCAGGAGACAGGCGCATATCTCTGTTATAAAAGCAATGCGATTATTGTGCGCTTCTATAAAATATTATCCATTTACTGGACATTTAATGGACATTTTTCTGTCGGCGTCAGATCTTTAGACATATTCTTGAAAGAAAATATCATGCGATTTTGTGGTGATCTTAAGTTATATAAAACATATTTTGAAATCTGAAAGAATGATGTGGATTTTTTGTTGAGTGTGCTCCTTGACTGCCAAAGGATACATAGAAACCAGTATGCAAAATAAAATTCAAACATCAAGAAAAAGGTTTTGTGATGTGAACGAACAAAACATTCCCGAGAATCAGCATTTTGTAGATCTGCAATCCAAGAAAACTTTGCGCGTCAACACAATAACGAATGATTTTCTTTCTATAAGTAGAAGTCAGAACTCTAGAAGCAGAAATCTTTTCATAATTTAACAAATTGTATGATAAATATTAAAAAAAAAAATCTATTGAATAATTGTTCGCTAAAATGATTGTTTCGATTCAGACCGACTTTTGAAAATCGTCGTGGGTGGTCGCACTTCCTATCCAATAATTATTATAATAGTAATACCACCCATAAAATTTACAGTAATCTTTGAAAATTTAACTGTAATGATCAACATTTTACAAAAAAAAAAAAAAATTGGCTGCAACATTTAAAATTCTAAATGTAATGGCTCAAATTTAACTAAACATTGTATAGATGCCTGTAACCTTTGGAATATTTATATAGTTACAACTTTGGCAATAATAATTGTAAGTTTAATAGTAATAATTGAAAATATGACAGTAATCTTAGAAACAGTGTCGGTAATATCTGAAAATTTACTGAAAATTGTAAATTTCCCAGTAAGCTATAACATTTTTATATTACCAGAAATTGGATTAAAAGTTGCCAATTGGGGTGCAAAATTGTATTTGCATGTTTTTACGAAAACACTATTTTAATATATAGTTATATATATATAGTTACATATACTATATCCATGGTATATAGTCTATAAATTATTATTATTAAAATTTCCACACTTATTCAAAATGCAATATTCTATCATAAAATGGAAGCACTTGAGAACACGCCATCTTTACTTTTTCCCGAACTTAACTGAACTGGAAGTTAATTTAAGCGTTAACTGGGATTTTGTACTTAGATGCCAGAATCAGCTTTATCTTCTTTATCAAAACGATGCGTGGAAAACAAAATATGGATATTGATATTTTTGAAGGTTGCGATGGGCTCCCTCTACACCTCTCCATCGGAACATTAAAACATATTGCTTTTAAAATCTCTTGCTCCAAAGCAGATTCCCGAAAATGCTATCGTTGAAATTGCTCTTTTTTACATTTTGGTTCAGTTTATATACAATCTCATATACAAATTTAGTCCATTCGTTTATGTTTCTTGCTAGTACTCTTGCTTCCGTCCAGAAATTTTTGAAATTTTTGAAATTTGAAATTGATTGATATCTATTTGAACTTGATTGGCCTCCATTTGAAATTGATTGGTCTCAATTTAAACTTGATTGGTCTCAATTTGAACTTCAAAAGATATAGTCTTGGTTCTACGATTTTTCTGATTTTTTATCTATAATGCACTCAAATATTTTCAAGACCCTGTTCGTTAGCGTTATCCCTCGATAGTTCGTGCATTCCTTTCTGTCTTCCTTTTTGTAAATAGGTACTATGAGTGCTTCTTGCCATTCTTTTGGAATTTTTTCGCCACTCCATGCTTTGTTGTATATTTCTAGCAGTAGTTCTGTTCTATATGTTCCTATCTTTTTCGTCATTTCTGCGGTGATTTTGTCCGGCCCTGGTGCTTTGCGTTTTTTTTTGTTTCTTAGTACTTCAGTTAGTTATTCTATCGTTATTTGTTCTTCCGATTCCTCCTGTCTTATTGGGTTTTGTTGTGTGATTTCTGTCGTTATTTCCGTTCTTTACAAGAGCTCTTCAAAATATTCCCATCATCTCTCCATAATTTTTCTTCCATGTGTTAACTGTTCACCTTTCTTGTTTTTTATTTGGTTTGAGGTGTATACCTTTTCTTTTCTGTAGGCTTTGAGTACTTTGTAGAAGAGTTGTTTGTTCCCTTTATTCCATTTATTCTCCCAATTATGTCCATGCCTTTCTTACCATTCTTTTGGAATTGTTTCGTCACTCCATGCTTTGTTGTATATTTCTAGCAGTAGTTCTGTTCTCTTTGTTCCCATGTTTTTAATAATTTCTGCGGGGATTTTGTCTGGCCCTGGTGCTTTGAGTTTTTTTGTTCTTTCTTAGTACTACAGTTAGTTCTTCTATCGTTATTTCTTCTTCAGATTCCTCCTTCTTGTTGGGTTTTGTTATGTGATTTCTGTCCTAATTTCTGTCCTTTATAAGAGCTCTTCAAAATGTTCCCTTCATCTCTCTAAATTTTTATTCCATGTGTTAACTGTTCTCCTTTCTTGTTTTTTATCTGGTTTGAGCTGTATAACTTTTTTTTTCTGTGTGCTTTGGTACTTTGTAGAAAAGTTTTTGGTTTTCTTTACTGTCAGTCTCAATTTTTTTCCAAATTCTGTCCCTGCCTCTCTTGCCATTCTTTTGGAATTGTTTCGTCACTCCATGCTTTGTTGAATATTTTTAGCAGTAGTTCTGTTCTCTTTGTTCCCATATTTTTCATTATTTCTGCGGTGATTTTGTCCGGCCCTGATGCTTTGCCGATTTTTTTGGTTTCTTAGTACTTCAGTTAGTTCTTCTATCGTTATTTGTTCTTCCGTTTCTTCCTGTCTTGTTGGCCTTTCTTGTGTGATATCTGTAGTTATTTCTGTTATTTCCAAGAGTTCTTCAAAATAATCCCTTCATCTCTCCATAATTTTTCTTCCATCTGTTAACTGTTCTCCTTTCTTGTTTTTTATCTGGTTTGAGCTGTATACCTTTTCTTTTCTGTGTGCTTTGAGTACTTTGTAGAAGAGTTTTTGGTTTTCTTTACTGCCAGTCTCCATTTTTTCTCCAAATTCTGTGCATGCCTTTCGTTTTGCTTCTATTACTAGTTATTTTGTTTGTATAAACAGACCGAGTGAAGAGAGGCAAGTTAAACACATGTGGGAGGCAAAAGCAAATGGGAAGAGAGTAAGAGGAAGACCACAGGAAACATGGAACGGTACAATAAACAAAACGCTGTAGGAAAAATGGGAAGAGTTGGGAGCAAGCAAAGGAACTAACAGGCAACAGAAAAGAATAGATAAAATTCTATAAAAAATGGAATTACACCTCAACACCCAAAAGGACAAAAGATGGAAAGATTAAGATAGAATGAAAGAATCAGTAGTTATTTTACTCTCGTCCTATTTTCTTTGTATATTTTGTATTTGTTTTGTGTTTCTTGCTTAGGCATTGTTCCCAGGCTGTTTCTTCATTTTTGTTGCGTCTCCGATTTCTCTCGTCCACCATGCTGTTTGTTTCTTTTTCACATTCCTCATTTTGCTCACACCACATATTGTTCTTGTTGCTAGTATGATATGTTTAAGTAAGTCCCACATTTTTTCCGTGTTGCTGTTTTGGTGTTTTTGTTCATATTTTTCAATTTGTTTTTGGATCATTTCTTCGTACTCCTTGCTTTATCGTTCGTTTCTTAGTTTATATGCTTTTATCTGTTCATACTGCGTGTTATCTTCTGGGTTTGCTTTAGTTACTTTTTCTTCATCTTCTGCATGCTTTATTGTTGCTATGACCAGGTAGTGGTCACTCCCAATTTTTGGGCCTCTTCTTACTTAGGTATCAGTTATTGATTTTCTATTTTGCTCGTTGACTAATATGTAATCAGCGATTGATCTTTCATTTCTGCTCTTTACCTGCCTTGTGTATTTATGTATCTCCTTATGTTTAAAGAAGGTGTTCGTTATAATCATGTTTCGTGTTATACAAAAATCGAGTCGCCTTTTTCCATTGCCGTATCTTTTTGCCTCTCCTTGACTACCTATAACTCTATTATCTCTTTGTCCCACTCTGCCGTTGTAGTCTCCCACTATGTAGATTGTTCCTTTGGCCTTGAAATTAATAGAATTTTCTAAAAATCTCGTTTTCTTGTTGTGTTAAATTTTCTCATATTTCAAATTGCACGAATCGTTTTGCTTTTTATTTTTTATTACTAATTTTGCAATTCATTTTGATTTTTCTCGAGATTCGTGCCCTTTCTCAATGTTTATCTGGGGCAAATCCCTTGTGTTTGCCTTACCCTTGTCCCGGCTTTGTATTGCTGCATGCATAAGTAAAAAATGTAATTGGAGGTTTTACTGATTGTTTGGCACTAGAGCACCCACGCAGTCGGCGCCTATATTTCTATATGCTACACGTGTACTAGTATAATAAACTATTTAACATATGCATTATCAATTATTAAAAACTATATAATAAGATGTGTAAGGATTCTACAAACAACGTATAATCGTCTAGGAAGAGCTATTTTTTATATTTACGCAAAGCATCTACTGATTATTTATAGGCAATGTACTGTGGCAAAAAATGCGAAAAGCGTGTTTGCGCCAAATATACTGAGGCCCATGGAACAGTTTAACGTACTTCTGATACAAAAAGTGAATACACTGATCAAAACTATAAGAGTACCTATAATGTCGCCTGATGCATTTGTCACTATAACTGACACTTTAAGTGACATTTGTCACTATATCAAATTATTTGATAAAACGCTTCTGAACGCTATATGTAATTGCATGGCTTAATGGAAGTATTATTTCAGGTAAATTTAAAAATAGCTCATCATACTGACTGTACGGGATGGGTACGTATACCATCGGCAGGCTGGCGATGGTATGTCTGTTTTGGAGGTTCTGCTGCTGCTTGGCCCTCTCTTCTGGGGTCTTCCTGCGTAGACACGCCGCGCTGACTACCATCGTTCGGCCACAATTAACTCAACGAAATATTAGCAGCACAACTCTCATTACGTTTTCTAAATACTACCGAAGGTCAAAAACGCGCAAACTGATAACACCTGTGATAAAACAGTTCCACAAATCGATACTAGATTGATCGCTGCGGCAAATAATGTTTACATTCGCGCCGACACCGGTATTACATGGGGGGCGATATTTGAATGACAATGGACTGGTAATGACACGTTGCTTTAGGACACGTGGGTGTGCCCCAGGTGCGGACGCGCGTGAATGAATCACCTGGAGGAAAGGCCGAGAGGACGAGACGAGGAACCGGCTTCGCTTCCGCCGTCGTCTGCGGACATCGCGAACAGCGGGAGGCAGTCAACAATTAGATCGATACGTGGAGGAGCTCCGTGGAATCGTGGCCCCCGGTTCCCATTTCGTGCTCTCATTTTGTGGGGCATAATCAGAAGACGGATAATTGATTACGGCAGACTATGAATTCGATTTGGTTATTAATAACGATAACATTTCCAAGGAGGCGTGGGAGTTGAGGTTTAAAATCGTTCTTCAGATTAATCTGGTTGACGATAAAATCTCTGATTTAGAACGTTTTACTCTTTCATTAATAGTGGAGTTTTTAGTGCACAGAATGCATCCAATTTTTAAACTGACTGATGTGGAATGAGCGCAGGTTACAAAGCTGAAACGCGCCAGTTCGGAAAGTGACCCAGTTTGGTTGCAGATATTTCACCCCAGCTCAGTTCACTCCTAGCTATTTCTGTGTCGCAAAGTGAGATAGTGAAGAAATGGATATGTGTCTGTACACCCTTTTGCCCTCGACATAAAGTGGTGAGAAAAAAATATCTCGCGAACACTTCCATTTAATCAAGGACCATCAAAGAGAGAGAATAAATTAGAAAATGCAAGCAGCTCAAGGTGCAAGTGGGATATTCTTTTGTGTAAGAGAACTCGGATTTACATTTAAATGGACCAAAAAAATTGTTACGTAAAGTATGTACTTATAAGGTAAGGTAAAGTTATGATGATTTCCAATCTCCGATAGGAGCGGAACTTGAAGAAATACGAAGGTTTGTCAAAAGCAGATGAACCAAGTGGAAGATGTCTGAGATGAGAAAATAATGATGATATTATGCAAACACAAATGTCATTATAAATAAAAAATATTGCGTCAGAAAATATTGTGTCATTTTGAAATCGAATCTAATCTGTTGACCTGTATATATATATATATATATATATATATATATATATATATATATATATATATATATATATATATATATATATATAATCAGTTCCCCAATTACCCATTAGGGTGTAGGGTTTAATTTTGCTCATCTTTTCACAACATCTTTCCATATCTTTCGGTCCTGTACAATTTTTATTGCCTCCTCTTTTGTCGTTCCTCTTCTATTACTTCTTCCCAAGTCTTTCTTGGCTTTCCTCGTTTCTTCTTTCCATGCGTTTTTGCTTCCCATATTATTTTGGTTTGTGCATCCTTCTCCATCCTCTGCATATGACCCCACCATCCTAATTGTCGTCCTTAAATGTAGTCTTCCATACTTTTTATTTGCAGTTTTCTTCTGATGAATTTACTTCTTAGTTTGTCCATTATAGTTACCCCATATACTCTTCTTGAGTACTTCATTTCTACAGCTCTTATTTTCCTCTTTTGCTTTTCATTAACCACCCACGTTTCACTACCAAATGTAAGCACTGGTCTGTAGATTGCCTTGTATACTTTTAACTTTGTGTTTTAGTTTATCTCTTTCTTCCCTGTTATGTATTTACTCAGCGTGAAATACAGTTTCTTTGTACTACTGATTCTGTTGTTTATGTCGGTATCTTGTTTCCCCGACCCATACAGTACTACCCCCAGATATTTATATTGTTTTACTTGCTCTATTTCCGTGTTTTCTACTTTGTTGTCCACTTTTATTTCATTCCCAGATATTGCTATCACTTTTGTCTTGCCCGTATTCATCTTCATTTCATATTTTTCTAGTATTTTATTCCAACTTGCCAGCTTATTTTGTAGGTCTTCTTGGCTATTTGATAGTATAACAGCGTCATCTGCAAAGCTACATTGTTGAATTTGTACTGGACTTAAATTTCTGTATCCTATGTTCACAGGTTTTTTTTCTTTGTTTAGGTCTCTAATTATTTGGTCCATATACACAATAAACAGCAATGGGCTTAAGGCTGCCCCTTGTCTTACACCTTGCTTGGTTACAAACTCTGCTGACATCTTATTTTTGGCAATTATTAAATTCCTAGTTTCATTGTAGATGCTTTGCACCACTCTTATTAGTTTGTTGCTAACTTCCATTTCCTTTAAACCTTCCCATATTCTCTCTCGTGGTACTCTATCGAACGCTTTCTCCATATCCACGTAGGCTATATACATTGTTTTCTGTTTTTCAATGGTTCTGCTTATGATTGTCATTAGTGCGAATATATGGTCGTGGATGCTTTTATTTGGTCTGAAACCGCTCTGCGTTTCTGAGATTTTTGATTCAACTATTTGCCTTATCCTTTTTTCTATAATTTTTTCATACATTTTCGTAATTGTCCCAATTAGTGTGATCCCCTGTAGTTATTACATTCACTCTTATCACCAGTTTTATATATTGGCACTATAGCTCCTATTTCCCACTCTTTTGGCATTTTTCTTCTTTCCAAGCCCTATTCATCAGAGTTTTTAACTTACGTTTCCCTCTCCTCCGATTTTCTTAATCATTTAAGCTGTAATTTTGTCCACACCCGAAGCTTTTCCATCTTTCAAGCCTTCAATCACTTCCTCTATTTCTTCTTCCGTTATTTTATCTTCAGGTTCCGGTCTTTCTTTTCTTGTTGCGTTTTATACTTCACCTTATCTTAGTTCATAATTTTCATATAGTAGTTTCTGGAAGTACCTCTTCCATCTTCCCATTATTTCTTCACCGCTAGTCAGTATTTTTCCCTTTTCATTTTTTATTCTCATATATTCTTCTTTCTTATCATTCGTCAGGTTTTTTAGTGTCTTGAAGAACCTTTTTTTGTTCCCTTTGGCGTTTTCTACCATTTTGCACCTAAATTCCTCCCATGTCTTTTGTTTCTCGTTCATTATCATAACTTTAGTTTTTATTCTTATTCTTATTGTCTTTAGTGCGAATATATGGTCGTGGATGCTTTTATTTGGTCTGAAACCGCTCTGCGTTCCTGAGATTTTTGATTCAACTATTTGCCTTATCCTTTTTTCTATAATTTTTTCATACATTTTCGTAATTTTCCCAATTAGTGTGATCCCCCTGTAGTTATTACATTCACTCTTATCACCCATTTTATATATTGGCATTATCGCTCCTATTTCCCACTCTTTTGGCAATTTTTTTTCTTTCCAAGCCCTATTCATCAGACTTTTTAACTTGCGTTTTCCCTCCGATTTTCTTAATCATTTCAGCTGTGATTTTGTCCACACCCGGAGCTTTTCCATTTTTCAAGCCATCAATCACTTCCTCTATTTCTTCTTCCGTTATTTAATCTTCAGGTTCCTGTCTTTCTTCTCGTGTTGCGTTTTCTACTTCATCTTCTCTTGGTTCATAATTTTCATTGAGTAGTTTCTGGAAGTACCTCTTCCATCTTCCCATTATTTTTTCACCACTAGTCAGTATTTTTCATTTTTCATCTTTTATTCTCATACATTCTTCTTTCTTATTATTCCTCAGGCTTTTTAGTGTCTTGAAGAACATTATTTTGTTCCTTGTTCCCTTGGGCGTTTTCTTCCATTGTGCACAGAAATTCCTCCCATGTCTTTTGTTTCTCGTTCATAATCATTACTTTAGTTTTTATTCTTTCCTTCTTGTACTCTTCATAGCTGCTTTGTGTTCTCTTGTTCAGGTACTTAAGCCATTTTTTTTCTTGTTCTTAATTTGTTCTTTTATTTCCATTGTCCACCAAGATGTTTGTTTTTTGTGTTTACTTTGTTTGTTTACTCCGCATACTCATTTTGCTGCATCTATAATTATTGCTTTCAGAATTTCCCATTTCGCGCCTATGCTTTTCTCTTCTCCTTCTTCCATTTCTTTTATTGCTTTGTTAATTTCTTCCTCATATTTTGCAGCCACTCCTTCCTCTCTTAGTTTATACACTCTAATGACCTCAGTATAAGTCTTTTCCTCTCCCTTCTCCTCTTTTTGGGTCATATTTCTTTGGTCTCTTAGTTTATACGCTCTAATGACCTCAGTATAAGTCTTTTCCTCTCCCTTCTCCTCTTTTTGGGTCATATTTCTTTGGTCAATGTCTGCTATTAATAGATAATGGTCACTTCCTATTTCGGATCCCCTTTTCACTCTTACATCTTTTATTTTTGTTCTATTTTCTCTACTTGTTAATATATAGTCAATTATGGACTTCTCGTTTCTACTGGCTTACTCTCTAGTGAAGTTATGTATTTGTTTATGTTTGAAGAAAGTATTTCAAAGTATCAAAGTATGAAGAAAGTATCCATTATTAGATCATGTTCGAAGCAATACTCAATGATTCTTTCTCCATTACTATTTTTATGCTGTTCTCCATATCTTCCCACTTCTCCATATTTCTCTTCACTCTTTCACTTCCATTAAAGTCTCCCATTATGTAAATTTCGCCTTTCGTCGTTTCTGTTTTTTCTGCTAATTTCTTCCAAAATGCATCTTTCTTTGCTTTTGTTTCATCTTCATTTGGTGCATACACCCCTATTATGGTCTTCCCTACCCTTTCTTCCTTATTTCTTAGAATAATGACTAGCATACTTTCATTTATTGTTTCCCATCCATCTAGCTCTTGCTCACGCTGCCACTCCTGCTGCCACTCTCTGGTCTTCTTCGACTCCACTAAAAATTAAAATGTGGTCATTATCTGTTTTTTGTACTATTTTCCTTTTTTTCTTTGTTTCTGTTATTATTAGCAGGTCTAGCCTGGCTTCTTCAAATTATTTTTCTAGTTCTTTTTCTTTGCCTTGAATACTTCTTACATTCCATGTTCGAATTTTCCATCCCCTTTCTCTGCTTTTACTTTTTTTATTTGAGTTACTTATCTTTTCATTTGTCTGTGCTGGGTACATCATCACTTCATCAGTCCATCTGCTTTGTGCCATCTTCTTCAGTTTTTTTGTATCTGGATTAATTTCTCTGTTTACGCTTCCCATCTATACCATTAGTCATTTATGCTTAATTTCTTGTATACTACCTTTGCTCTATTTCCTTTCATCCTTTCTTCATTTGCTATTTATCTTATTTCATATTGCACTTCGCTTTCCTGATTCGTTAAGTCATCCTGTATGTAGATACGCTGTCCCTTCAGTTTATTCTTGTCTTGCATTATGTCTATTTTGTTATAATATATTATAACAAATATTTTTAAATATTCCTCAAAATAAGGGAGTAATGACGATTTCTCCAAAACAAAAACAAAAATAATAATCACTAAGAACTTTAGCCCCAATTCAAAAATTTGAACTAAGAAAAGTTGTTTGTTCCAATGAGTTCTAACTGCCATTTTCGGGTATCACAACTTAGTATTAACACCCTGTATGTGATATAATACAATATAATACAGAAATAGTATAATGCTTTCAATGAGTTCTAACTGCCATTTTCGGATATTACAACTTAGTATTAACACCCTGTATGTGATATAATACAGTATAATGCAGCAATTATAAATTTTGTCCCATAATATATCAACACCACGTATCGTGCGAAGAAAAACGTAGAAACTTTAATTTTTCAGTGTACTAATTGACAGATTTTAGATCGTGCTTGTAAAACTGACAGTGCATTATCCTTCGACCACTTCCTTCCTTTCGTAAGATACTTCCATTTACCCGGAAATTGACCGTATAGTGATGAAGAGTGTGCCGAAACTGCTCGTACACAAATGCAAGTCCAGCAAATTCAGCACGGAACTACTGTATGCAATCACATGTACCGAGTATTCCCAAACTCCTTCAATATTCTTACCATTACGAAGATATGATTCCACCATAAATGTCTTGTGTTGTTGTAAAACCACCACGTAAAATAAAAAAATAAACATCAACCAATAAACCAAACCAAAACCAATTAAAATCCCCAAAACAATAACAAAGCAAGATACAAGAAAACAAAAACTTCCGAAAAAAATGATTTTATGTGTCTAGTGACTACAAAACTTAGTGGTAAACTTTCAGACACAAGAAAAACAAGATGCACAAAAGACTTAAAATGCAAATGGCACCAGTTGCAGAAGCGACTCTAATTGCTCTAAGTGTCATCGCTACACAAATAATAATAAAAAAAAATTAATTGAACTCGGCGCCTGCTGGGCTATACTTATTTTTGTATGCACGTTATATACAGGGTGTGACTTGAACGACGCAGCATAGCGATTTACATATAAAATTTAAATCATTGAATATTTTCTTCCCGGGTAGATATATTTTTTGTTTTGCAGCTTTTATCTACTAAAATATCAAAGATACAAAAAAAATACATGCAAGAAACTTGTCAAACAAAACATGATCTACAAAATGGCACAAATATTTTTTTGTATTTTTCCTAAGGCTACCCATTTTCCGGAAAAATGTTAAACTTTATTTTTTAATTTAAATGTAATACCCTGTATATTTTTATAATAATACATTATCACAAGTACCACTTTGCATATAATTTATCATTCAACATTTCAAAACTAGTTTAAAACCAGAATTATTATAGTCGACTGCGATATTGTTTCGTTTATTGCAAATACCTGTCACAATAACTTGTTTACATCAGCAAATACTTGCTGATACATCAGCAATAGTATTATATAATAATAATAATAATAGTATCACAAGCCACTTTGCATATAATTTATCATTCAATATTTCAGAACTAGTTTAAAACCAGAATTATTATAGTCGACTGCGATATGGTTTCGTTTATTGCAAATACCTGTCAAACTTGTTTACATCAGCAAATACTTGTCAAATCATACAAATAAGTATTATTAGTATA
The DNA here is from genome assembly GCA_951805005.1 of Othius punctulatus. Lineage (NCBI taxonomy): Eukaryota > Metazoa > Arthropoda > Insecta > Coleoptera > Staphylinidae > Othius > Othius punctulatus. Next base: position 43,382,411 of record OX638145.1, on the reverse strand, counting down.
AACAGCATAGCATATCAATGTTTTCATTGTTTGTGTATTCATTGTTAAGTTTTCTTATTTAAGAACGGACAATTTTACTTAAGACAAGTTTAAATTCTCATGTCCCTGTTTTCTCAATCAATATAATTAACCAGTTTATACAAAGAAGAATTGATGCGAGAACTATTCGTGCGCCCGTCTCCTATGCTGTAATTTATTTCGACATCTCAATCCCTGAGGCATTCCCTAACCCGAAAATAAGACAATAAATTCACCCGGTAAGAATCCGGAGGGTTCTGTTAATGGCCCTAATCCCTGCGTGGAGAGAGATTTATGACCGCGATTCGCGAACTCATAGTATTTCTTATTCAATGCGTTGCAAACAGAAAGCAGAAAGTGTGTCAATGCTCTTACCGATAATTGCTCATATATGTATTTATCTCATTTTTCACAACATTATACTTATACAAGTTTCCCGCGGAAGCACTATTTTAATTACTGAATAAACACTTCATACTTATTTTTCATTTTAATATTTTATTAATGTGGTAAAAACATGCAAAATGTTATATTTTATTTACTACGAATAGGATATTTAATTACTGAATAAACACTTCATACTTATTATCATTAAGATGGTTGAGACCTTTACTTTGTGGTAATCCATATTAAATTCAGAATAAAACGCTACTATGTTTTCACCACACAATTTTTAACCACAAATTGTGTGGTTAAAACATAGTAGTGTTTTATTCTGGACTTCATACTTAATTATCATTTTAATATTTTACTAATGTGATAAAAACATGCAAAATGTTATATTTTTATTAACATTTACTACCAATAGGATATTTAATTACTGAATAAACACTTCATACTTATTTTTCATTTTAATATTTTACCAATGTAAGAAAAACATGCGAAAGGTTATATTTTTATTAAAATTTACTACGAATACGATTAAAAATGCCAAAGTTATGTATTATCTTTGAAAGAAAAGTACGCACAACATTTTCTGATCGCAGAGATTATCTAATCGAATTATACTCGAGGTTTTTTTATGCTCAGAATAAAGTATAATTTTAATACCTCAACTTTGTATTTTAGATTTTTGTTTTAATCAACAAAAAGCAACAAGTGGTACATCTTAAAAAGAAACAGGGCATAGTTATATATGGATATCAACGTAAACACAAAAAATAATGATCCAAATCCCCAACTAACGAAGCAAACCCGATCATGGAAATACTCATCGCATTCGCCCTAGTAATTAATCGATGTAATCGCATGCACCTTGCCAATGTGCTCGACCCGATTAAATGGTTTGTGTGGATTATTAATTAGTAGATGTTCTTTCCGAGTAACTGTTAAACGGTATGAAATATTAACAGAATAATGAATAATCTCGTAATGTCTCCACTGATATCAATGGAAGAAATACATATATACACGTAATAAGAAATTAATTAGACAGAACTTTTATACAATAATTTCACGTCCAATAAATATATCTGCTAACATCAAAGAGACGAATCAAGTTGCTGAAAAGTTTTTTCCAATGCGACTTATCGTCTTCTTTTATTTGAAATGTATTTATATTGCAATCGTTAAAATCATCGAAATGCAAGTTGGTCGTTTGATAATTGCACTCAATTAAATAAAACGTTATATAATTTTTTTAAGGTGTATGTTGTGCTGCCTGCGTCAAAACTTCAAAATCAATACGACAATAGTATATTGTGTGGTTAGTACCGGGCGATCAACAAATCATAAAAGTCCAAAATAATGAAATGTTCAATTCATTATACCGTGCGATCAACAATTATTTAGATAAAAGAAGCCCTTGAGATGTTGTAAGATTGTCTAGTAGGGTACAAGACGTTCATTAAAATCTAGTGGAAGAAATTCATGATAGCGCTGTATTTTGTAAGGATGCATATCCAATAGGGTGGTCCGTATTTTGGAAAAGTCACGATTTTTTTGAGTGCTCCCTCTAAATCAAAAGTAGAGGCCGAAAAAATAATTATGACGCAAAAGAAGTCGAAAATAAAATAATAAACTAAATTTAACATGGGTTTTCCGGTTTTTTTAGGTTAAACCAAACGTTGAGCACTTAATTTCCATCGGTTCAAGATAGAAATTTGGTATCCTTAGGTTTTCGATAACGCTGAATCAAAATATCATGTCGTTGTCGGATTTGGCTCATGACAGCTGTCAAATAAGCGGTCAATAAAAATTCAGTTTTTGATTATTCAAAAAAGGTTTTTTTAAATATTTTATCACAAATCAAGTAAAGGTTCGTCGTAAAAAAAATATTAACGTGTATTTTGCAAAATATCAACTGTCAATTAAGCTGTCAATGAATTTTTAATCGAATTTTTAGTTTTTGTTTTCAATTTGTCAATGGGGAAAGTAGTCTTAATTAAGTGTTTCAATACCGCTAAATCCGAATATAATATCAAAAAGGAGCTTGAACTCATGACAGCTGTCAAAAAAGCTGTCAATAGAAATTCATTTTTTGACAAATAAAATTGAACGAAAGTATACTATATTTGTATTTAAATATTTAAAAAAAACCCAAAAGTTTTAACTATTAACTATTTAAAATTTGTGATTGCTATTGGCCAAATTTATGATGAATTATATAATCTTTAAATAACCCTTGTTTCAGTTGATTTGGAATCTACTTTTTGTCATATTATATTTTTAGCTTTAGGCTCAATTCATGTTAACAATGAGTCGAACAGTAAATATTATAAACCAGGGATTAACTCCGAGTTTGTAAATAAATCGTGCACATACAACCTAAACAAATAAATATTCTCCATGAAAATAGGTATATTACAAAATATCTAGAAATCGTTAATTAATATGGAATACCTCTGAACTCAGTTCGCCCAATACATGAGATTATAAAATACATCATTTGACCAAATATTTGTTTCAAATTAAAATTGGTTTGATGAATAAAACACAACATTCAATTAATGTAACACTTTGCTGATTTCAATACGGTCGATGTGTGCGATACAGTACACACATATGGAGTTACATGCGAAAATCAACATAGCGAGTTTATTAAATCAAGCGGAATATTACGCAAAATTCACATTTTGATGATGAACACCCTATCAAAATAATGCAAGCCGACGTGAATCAAAGCACAATACAGAGGTTGTCAGTAAACAAGAATGACGAAAATAGGGCAGATTTCATTCACGCCCTGTCGGGCGGAAAATTTTCATACTAATGATAACGTTGCGGCGATTTGAATTCTATGATCCATGTTATTTGTTATTTCAGGTATATTTTAATTTCATATATAGGGTGGCCACTCTTACGACGCCCACCATTAGGTTCTATTAAACGGAAATATATACAGAGTTGGTCAAATGGGATAAACGATAAACGATACTGAAACGAAATCCAGGACACCTTGCACAGTTCCTGAAATATCGCTGAAAAACTGAAAAGTTGCACTTTCCTTTTCCTTTTATAACTTTTTTTACTTTTGAAGGAAATTTGACGAACTTGGCACTCTTAGATTTCTGATGACAGTGCCAAACATTTTCTGCGCCAACTAGATGCCCAAATTTCCATAGTCAACTTTTGATTTTCTTATGACTGCAATATTGGATTTTAATAACATTCAAAAGATTGAGAAATTCCGATTTCAACCATGTATAACACATGGGATCTTTCGGAATACGATTCACCATAAATTCTAGATGTGACTGTCGCATTTCTGTATTTTCTTACATAACGATTGTACATGTAAATTTTTTCATGTTGAGGATAATATCTTGCCATTTTTACTTATCAAAGATATTATCTCCTTGTTTGCACATTATACACAATAAAATTACTCAGCAACTCCACAGCAGTTTGATTAGAATTAGCAGTCCATAGCAGTTTGATTTTTGCATTTGCAACACATTTTTAAATTACTGATTTTTGGTGGTAAATAATGTCAGATTACCCATGTGTTATACAGGACTGAAATTGGATATTTTCGCTCTTTTGAATGCCATTAAAATCCAATATTGCGGCCATAAGAACATCAAAGGTTGACTATGAAAATTTGGGCATAATCGTAATGATGGTAGTGCAATAAAAATTAAAGTAATAGCTGGTTGGACAATAGTTTGTCCAATCCTCCTCATAATCATTGAACAATTCTAGTTCCTAGATAAGGAATAGCTGAAACTAGTTAGCGCAGGAAATGTTTGGCACTGTCATCAGAAAGGTCACGTCGAAAAATGTAAGAGTGCCAAGTTTCGTAAAATTTCTTTCAAGAGTAAAAAAGTTATAAAAGGAAAAGGAAAGTGCATCTTTTCAGTTTTCAGCGATATTTCAGGAACTGTGCAAGATATTCCGGATTTCGTTTCAGTTTATGAAGAGGCACAAAAATGAGAAACTTTTATCCCATTTGACTAACTCTGCATGTATATCTGGTTAATAGATTGTAATGGTGGGCGTCGCAAAGTGACAACCCTGTATATTGTACTGTTCTGGTGTTATACTTGTTTATATGTAATATGTTTCTACTGTAATATTATCCTGTAAACTGTTTTATACCATTTCATATGTACTGTGGGCTTGTCCCGTGAAATAAATAAATAAATAAATATGGGTGTTCCAAAAGTTAGGAATAAATTCATTATTTTCAAAATGGAAAATATTGGAAACAATTTCTCGAACAGGTCGATATCTAATTTTGAAAGAACACATTTATATACAACAACAAAATTAACTCCCAATACGAGGGTGTTGGATTCATGCATTGGATTTTGTGAAGTTTTGTAAAATTTACTTCAAAAGTAAAAAAGTTAGTAAGTGCACTTTTTCAGTTTTTCAGCGATATTTCAGGAACTGTTCAAGATATCCCGGATTTTGTTTCAGTATATTGAAAGGCACAAAAATAAGAAACTTTTATCCCATTTGACCAACTCTGCATGTATTTTCGTTTAATAGATCCTAATGGTGGGCGTCGTAAAAGTGACCACCCCGTATATTCTAGCTGTGACGATATATTAATATTTTTTACTGTAGGTTATATCGTATACTCACAAGTATTCGATATGTTTTTTTCATTTTGCAACTTAAGAAAATTTATACATGCTAACATGCAGAAAAATATATTAGGCTAATATTGGTTTAATGCATGAGATACGCATGTAATGCCTTTTAGTGGTAAAATCCAATTACTACAGAGACAACGACTCCCATTTCGTGCGCCTACTGCCATACTGGGAGTGTATCTCACAACCACGCAAACGTGGGGGATTTCGTTGCAGCGAAGTCCGCTGACTAACATCTTTAATAAAAATATCTTCTGCATTTTGGGCACTACCTCGGTAAACAACTAGAGATAGGTTTCGACCTAGTGGGTCTCAACAGTCCAGTGCGTCCAAATTTAGCTACCAAAATGTATAGAACTCATGACCTATTAACCAGCTTTGGAGTATTAATTGATGAGAGACGCATGTAAATGCCATATCACTCTTTGTCGTTGTCTCTGTAGTAGTTAGAGGTTACATCGTTTCTCCAATAGAGACCTAGTGAGCAACCAGAGTATTGGAGGATTTCTTAGATATACATCTAAGATCTACATCTATGGAGATATACATTAGATATACATACATCTTACTACATTATTAGATATACATCTAAGAAATACATCATCATACCTGGGTAAAAGTTATCCAGCTAACTGTACCTCAATTCCATCTCCAACATCTCTTTCTTCCCATCATCCATTTCTTTATCTACAATATTCTTATCTACTACTTTAATAGCACATTCCACTTCACTTTACGCTTTGTAAGTGTTATTATCACACTTTTTCGCCACTTTTTGTGCCAGTACGTTAGACGGCGATGTTTTTAGTTTATCTTCTAATGATTTTGCGAGATTCACATTAGGTACATCATCGGAACGATTCTGCTTGCATAGCTTTCCTTCTCGTGATATGCACGTGGTGCTCCTACTCATTATTTTAGCGTTCCCGCAGAAGCATCTCTTGTGGGGAGACGTATTGACTTCCAAACATCGATTGCTTGAACTTTCGTCCAGTTCATTATCAATTACATTTTCTTTTTTGCGTTTTCTCAAAAGTTGGTGTAGTATTGTCTTTTGCGACCGAGTTTCGAAAACTTTTTTCGTTCTGTGTTGACGATGTCTGCTCATTGTTTCCATGGTAAGCATTAGAAAAAAGTTTCACACAGTTTCTTCAATCTGCACAGAAATTGGTAGGGCAACATAATTCTCTTTATTTTTATATGGTATAATGTGGTTACCTTCACCAATCTGAATGAAAAAGTTTTGATCCGGATATTTGTTTTACGTTCCGTTTTCGCGTGGTGGTGATTGATCATCTGTTTGCCCAGTATATGTTTCAATATTACGTCGCTGAACAATTTGTAGTTCAGCAAGCTTATACAAAAAACAATTTTCGTAATGAATATCAGATTGTCTGATATATTGACTATTCTGCACAGATCGCGATTATATGGATTTTGATGATCGGTGCTCATTGATGAGCTTACAGGATATGGAGTTTGAAGATCGGTGATCATTAATGAGCTTAGTTTGAGTATTCCAAGTTGGCTACACTGCATAGATAAGCTACGAGTTCTGAATTCTCTATACCTTTTCAAGTTCAAATTGAGACCAATCAAGTTCAAATTGAGAACAATCAATTTCAAATTGAGACCAATCAAGTTCAAATTGTGACCAATAAATTTCCAATTGAGACCAATCAAGTTCAAATTGAGACAAATCAATATCAAATTGAGACCAATCAAAATCAAGTTGACACTAAACAATATCAAGTTGAGAGTAAACAAATAAAATTTATTATGACGACATAATTAATTTATATGTGTCTTTGAAATGACTTTGAGCAATGAGTGTGGTATAATATTGATTAAGCAATGCATTCAGTTTGAAAAGTTTGAAGATATGCTATTAAACTTTTGAACTTGAATCGTACCTTAATGTATTATGACAACATAATTAATTTATGTGCGTCGTATTAAAAATTTCACGCTACATATGTAAGTGTATAGCGGTAAGAGATAAATAAACGTTATTAATATTATTATTATAAAAAAAAAACAGAAGCAGTACTTCTCAAGAAGCAGCTGTGTGCTGTTTATAATAATAATATAGATGGGAAAACCCTTGCTTATACGATGGGCATGAAAATTAATTCAGAAATAACCACTTACTTCGATTAATTTCATATAGCCCAATGATGAACCCAATTGAAAATGCATGACCGTGTGAAAGTAGATTTGGCGGTACAAATGCCACAAAGTTTGAATAGAGAAGGCAGGAATAATTGATACAGAGTTTAGCCTTCAAAGGTTAGAAAACATAATTAATGAAAACGTAAGAAAAACATAAGGTTGTCAATGCAAGATTTCGGGCAGGTATCAAAACATTTATTTCTGCTGGGTTAAACATGGATTTGGCGGTACAAATGCCACACAGTTTGAATGGAAAAGGCAGGAATAATTGACACAAACAGAGTTTAGCCTTTAAAGGTTAGAACACATAATTAATGAAAACGTAAGAAAAAATAAGGTTGTCAATGCAAGAGTTCGGGCAGGTATCAAAACATTTATTTCTGCTGGGTTAAACATGGATTTGGCGGTACAAATGCCACAAAGTTTGAATGGAAAAGGCAGGAATAATTGACACAAACAGAGTTTAGCCTTCAAAGGTTAGAACACATAATTAATGAAAACGTAAGAAAAACATAAGGTTGTCAATGCAAGAGTTCGGGCAGGTATCAAAACATTTATTTCTGCTGGGTTAAACATGGATTTGGCGGTACAAATGCCACAAAGTTTGAATGGAAAAGGCAGGAATAATTGACACAAACAGAGTTTAGCCTTCAAAGGTTAGAACACATAATTAATGAAAACGTAAGAAAAACATAAGGTTGTCAATGCAAGAGTTCGGGCAGGTATCAAAACATTTATTTCTGCTGGGTTAAACATGGATTTGGCGGTACAAATGCCACAAAGTTTGAATGGAAAAGGCAGGAATAATTGACACAAACAGAGTTTAGCCTTCAAAGGTTAGAACACATAATTAATGAAAACGTAAGAAAAACATAAGGTTGTCAATGCAAGAGTTCGGGCAGGTATCAAAACATTTATTTCTGCTGGGTTAAACATGGATTTGGCGGTACAAATGCCACAAAGTTTGAATGGAAAAGGCAGGAATAATTGACACAAACAGAGTTTAGCCTTCAAAGGTTAGAACACATAATTAATGAAAACGTAAGAAAAAAATAAGGTTGTCAATGCAAGAGGGCAGGTATCAAAACATTTATTTCTGCAGGGTTAAACATGGATTTGGCGGTACAAATGCCACAATGTTTGAATTGAGAAGGCAGGAATAATTGACATAAACAGAGTTTAGCCTTCAAAGGTTAGAAAACATAATTAATGAAAACGTAAGAAAAAAATAAGGTTGTCAACGCGAGATTTCGGGCAGGTATCAAAAAATTTATTTCTGCTGGGTTAAACATGGAAGGCACGTACTTTTAGTTTAGTAGTTTATTCCTTAGATCTTTGTTGTAAAATGTTAATATTTAATATGACATGAATGAATAATTTATATTATAATATTTCATTAATATTTGGTAATATTTTCAAAATAAAATTGTTTATTGTCAACTTGATTTTGATTAATCTCAATTTGAAATTAAAAATCTCATTTAGAAGTTGTTAAATCTCAAATTGAATTTGTTTCAATTCAATTTGAATTTGATTGTTTCCAATTTGAAATTGATTGGTCTCAATATGAATTTGTTACCCAAAATGAAATTCATTGGTCTCATTTTGAACTTGATTGGTCTCGATATGAATTTGTTACTTCCCAAAATGAAATTGATTGGTCTCATTTGGAACTTGATAGATTGTGGTGCTCGTATATATTTTTGTAATTGTTCTTTTAAAGCGTCGCTTTTCCCAGGAGATACTCTCGAAGAATTATTGTGCCAAGGTATACACGAATCTGTATTTTTAGTTTCTGTACGTGAGGCTGCATTTGATGCTCCTACTCTATTAGGTGAAATCGTCCCACAGTGGTCCCAAGTCCCGAAAACGTGGACAAAACCCCATAAAAAACTTTTATTTTCGGAAATTTCAACTATTGGCGGGGGGGGGGGGGGGGGGGGGCGGGGGGATCAATGACTAATATGTGCATGTCATGGCAGGGCAAAGTCACGTCAAAAAAACCCTCAGGATTATTTTTGCCGTGATATTTCAGTTCAAAGTTGGCCTTCGTGGAGCCAAATCACGGAAGTTTTCCAACAGGTATTCCAAGCGCAACTTGAAAGTGAAGCAGAGAAAAAAATATTCACCCGATTTGAATTTTGTAAACTGTAAAGTACTCCTAGTAGATGTAGAATACTAAAATTCACTTGATTAACCAATACAATTAATATTAACATTATAATATCATCCATTTAACGCGTTAGAATAATATTAATACTCCGTCGGGAAAATTTAACAAACATAAGCCATAAGTTCTAAATCGCGCCGAATTATGTCAAATGACTTATTGGGACATGTAGTGCATACCATTATCTTTAAAATTCATAAAAAAGCTATTGCCTTTAGATGCCATTTTGCTTGCAAAGCCACTTAAGAGGCCTCCTAGTGCTCGACCGCACGGCAAATTTGTCACAATATATATATATATATATTATCATTTGCAGCGTTCAAATTTTAAAAATGCCTTCTGGTATTTGCCTAATTAAAAAATAAACATAATGTAATTTCAACATTTTGTAGGTATTTCACAAATTTTTTACAGAAAAACTATCAGTAAAATGACAAATAATATGGCTTAGGAGCTAATAATATTTATGGCTTAGGAAAAGACTACCCAAACTTTCAGAAAACAATATTGCACATTAGTATGTTTTAATAAATTTGTGAAAATCATTATGTTTGCTATTTTATTAAGCAAATGTGAGAAGGCACTTTTGAATGTTAAATATTACAAATGATACTATACATCTTCCCAAAGGTGACCTATTTTACCAACAGATTGAACATTGACTAATAAAATTTATACATATTGATTTTTACTTTTTTTACTCATTAAATAAACAAACTTGTATTTTTCAACACTTACTTTTTATTAGCGACAAGGTTTTTCATTCTTGGTACCAATTATTTTATATACCTATGTTCTATTTGGGGTTCGTCTCCTTTTTACTTTCTGGTATCAAATTGATAGTGTGTATTGGAAAGTTTTCTTTTAATCTATGATTTAAATAAGGATGGTATTTGGGTGGTGTATAAAATATATATTACACAGTAGTAGTGAACATTTTTGTTAGGCATATCATCCCTAACTGCCTATCGACCTACGGGGGTCCTTCTGACGTGTGATTTGTGTGTGTGTGTGTATTGAGTTAGGGCTTGTTACTGTAGATAATCGCCCCCGATCTCTAGAGAGCCCTTAATGAGCACCCAACGGCTAGTGACACTATTTTTTCAGTGCAAATGTATTACCTGTACTGGGGCTCGAACCCAGGTCTTCATGCATGCTAAACAAGCGTTATAATCTGTCAACCAAACTAACGGTTTATATTATAGATTTTTAGAAATAAATTTAAAAAAACCTCTGGAGAGGTGTTCGCCATATTGCATCCGCCATTTTGTTTTCGGTAATGATGACATCGGATTCGTAAATAGCGACCCTAAAAACCCCCGAGTGAGAAATTTTGTGTATTTTCGAACACGTTTTGAGGTTTTGTCCACGTTTTCTGGATATGGGACCACTGTGCGTCTGTCGTTTATTGGATGATGCAGATCCGCCTCTAAGGATATGTCGTTGTTTGAGTTCCGATAATTCTGAAGCCGGTAGGGGGCCACTCCCTGGCTGTATATCTCTGGGTACTAACGGGATTTGAACCATCCAGTATTGTTTTGAAATGTTACCTTTCAAGTTCCACGCATCTAAATCGCGGAGGTTTTCATTTTGCATGTAATCGGAAGTCTGAGGCCCTTTATACTATATTTATTAGAGGGTATGCTGTCTGTAGATTGGGAATCAATATCTTCTGAACTAGATTCTGTGGAAACTTGAATGCAAGGTTTGCTCTCCTTTTGTTGGGTTCCATCAGTTAATCCAGAATCCGAAGAATCTGATCCACTATACCTTTTCAAGTTCAAATTGAGACCAATCAAGTTCAAATTGAGACCCATCAATTTCAAATTGAGGCCAACCAAGTTCAAATTGATACCAATCAATTTCAAATTGAGACCAATCAATTTCAAATTGAGACTAAACAAAATCAAGTTGTCATAATAAATTTTATTTGTTTACTATTAACTTGGTATTGTTTAGTGCCAACTTGATTTTGATTAGTATCAATTTGAAATTGATTGGTATCAATTTGAACTTTATTATCCTCAATTTGAAATTGATTGGTATCAATTTGAATTTCATTATCCTCAATTTGAAATTGATTATCCTCAATTTGAAATTGATTATCCTCAATTTGAAATTGATTATCCTCAATTTGAAATTGATTGGTATCAATTTGAACTTGATTATCCTCAATTTGAAATTGATTGGTCTCAATTTGAACTTGATTGGTATTAATTTGAACTTGAAAAGGCATAGACGTATTAGAAACTTGAATATCAAGCATTAATTTAGATTCGTGCTTTACGGAGCTTGAACGTTTGGTATGGTGTGGTAGATTGAAACTTATTATTGTTGAATTGCGAGATTCGTTCGAGTCGGAACTTGATTGACTGTCTAAAATATTAATATCTTAGATCTGTTTGTCAAAAGATTTTTTGGTTATTGCTTCCAATGAACGTGTAAGTGGGCTACTCTTAATAATAACTCTTAATAAAATATTAATATCTGAGATCTGTTTGTCAAAAGATGTTTTGGTTATTGCTTCCAATGAACGTGTAAGTGGGCTACTCTTCCTTGGAACTATCTTGCTACTAGGTGACCGCATGCTTATTGGAAATGGACTACTGCTCTCAATCCCCAATGGTACTTCTTTATCTCATTATCCACGTATTGACTTCCTTTGCCTGGTTTTCAATAACGATATTTCGATAAAATGTATAACAATGCAACTTGTGCTCAGGCCGGTTAAGAATTGGTCTACCAGCCTAAAGATAAACCCCGAGAACTCGTTAGTGGTGCGGCCGCTGTAATCAATACAAATGGCTGTACATCCCGCGCAATTAATAAGCTAAACGCGTGATTGATCCTCTACATCTGCTACGCCCACGCCGTTAACTGCAAGAGCATTAATTTCGTAGGCGCACTTCAAAACCGCATAACTATGACATGCCGCCTTATAATTTTCACGCTGTTTCGCGAGTAAATTGCTTAATTAATCACGAAGCAAGTCTTGAAATTGAAACAGTTACCCCGCTAATTTATTCCGTAATGGATAATTGGGAAATTTATGCGGGGCGATGTGCGAGTGTTTAATATTTATTGAGATTATAGCGCATTTTCAATTAAAACGAATTGGATATTCCGCTTTAAATAATACCTTATTAATGATAAAGGCGATGGTGGTAATTTCTAGGTTCATCAATTGTAAAATAAAATTCAACTATACCTGGACTAGATTCGGTAATTTCGTAATGTCCTTTGGGAGGCGGCGGGGGTGGACCTTCTGGCTCTAGATTCAATAACGCAAACAAAATGAACATCATTGGTCACACACGGCTTCATGGCTTGGTCTTTCGAACTATTCATGGTGAAAACTGTCTCGGGGGTATGTTTGTATGTTTGTGTTTACTCTACGGACTACACTACTCATATTGTTTACGATACAGCACCTTTGAACGTCACTGAAGGCCTGGTGTACGTAGACGTCTTTGGCCAGTGTGGCCGAATCTTGGAAGGCTCGGCTTTGGGCGGAGATGGCTGGTATCTGGCCACTGGCCGGTGCACACTTGGGTCAAACTGTTGTCTCTGCGCTGGAGATGTCCGAAGCTTCGTTTTTAATATTGACGATGGCTTCACCTTTGAACACACAGGTGACATCGACTTGGCCCTCGTAGTTTTCTTCCGAACAACGGAGCCGTTCTTAATAACCTGCTCTGGAGAACACAGGGTTCGCGCGTTATCTTCAATCTTCGGATATTTATGGGCCGTCCACGATCCAGTCAAGTACTGAGCTACATCCCTCAATTCGCTAATATTAGGCGAAGAAGTAAACATGTGTCCCAATATGGACATCCTCTCCGGAGAGTCGAACCTCTGCCTCAGCTTTTCCACCTCTCCCACTGGTATGCCGAGGATGCTGGCAAGCTCCTCAGAGCTGCGAACATTCTCTGGTGATGGCGATACAGATTTCCTAGGACATAGCGACGCAATCTTGCTGATAATATTGATGTGTGGCATGAATCGGTCTTCAGCACGCAGCCAAAGAGGAGACACAACACCGCCTCTTCTGTAACGACTGCGGCCTCGTCCGGCCCTTGTAGGGTACTCAAACTTCAAACGCAAGGAGTCCACATCGCCATGCTGCTGCCCAGGCACGTGTATTGTCTTGATAAGCTGCGGATCGCTGTTGCATCGTCGGGGCTTCATAGCATATCTGTAGCTGTAGAAATCCCCTAGATGCTCGAATTTGTTCTTCAGCCTACCCACATCTCCCAATCTTAAGGATGAGTAACTATCATCACAGTATGGCGAAAGACTTCTACTCCTGTAAATATCCTTTCGACTAGAGCGTAGCTTAGGTGATTGGGGTGGGGTATAGTCGAGCTTTCTACTAGCGGCCAATGGCTCCATTGTCATCTTAAGTAGCTCCTGCTCACCAAACAACTCTTTTAGATTCTGATAAGATTGGGAGAGGTACTTATTTTCTGGATGCAACTTAGGCTCGTTACTACACACTGTTATTGTATCACCGATATCATATATACTTTCCGATGGTTTATAAACCGTAGGTGTGAACACGTTCCGATCAGTTATATGCTCAAAATAATCCACCTTTTCTTGTATTTTCTCCTTACTTCCAGCAAAGATCACCGTCTTAATCGAACCATCAGTGCTCCCACTCTCTGTTTCACTAACTGATATAGGTTTTGAAACCGCATCGGTCTTCACCAACGCCTTTTTAGGCTGCGCCCAAATCTCTAAAGTTTCGTTAATGTCATTCTTATGTGCGGCCGAGTCATCTTTCGTAAGTACCAACACAAAATCGTTCTCTTTATTTCTCTGATCATCTTCAGACATCTCTAAGGAGTAGCAAGTCCTAGGCGATTGCGCCTCCATAGTTTCCACCTTGGCGTCTGCGGCAGCTACGGCGCCTCTGGTTTCTTTACCCAAAACCAAAGAAAGCGAGGTCTTGTATTTTCGCCGTTGACGCTCGAGTACCTCTTTACTGAGGCTCTGAGAGATCTTTCTCTTATCTACCTCGGACATTGCTTCTTTACGTTCCATCAGCGGTGAGGTCTTTGAGGAATCAGAGTTCCTCCTCACTTTCAAACCACTGGGCGGAGCGTCCCTCGCCAACGACACCTCAATGCCAAACTCATTCTTTGCAGATTTAGCGCTCGGACTTCCGCTCAAATCTTTCTTTGCAAATTTATTTTCATTACCATATATCTCCGATAACTGGTTCTTAAGGATATTGACTTGTTCCATGGACAGGCTGCTCCAAATCCTGCTGCCAATCCCATGAGTCAACAGCTTTTCAGAATCTATAATCTTCTGACGCGCCGAAGCAACCCTACCTTCAGACTGCGACCTCCGCTCGTTTAAAATATGCGCCAAATTAACCACAGAGTTGCCCCTCCAAAGCGGCTTATACACACCCCTGGTGTACACCAGCTCCTCCCGAAGCTTTGCCTCCTTCTCCGCAGCTTCACGCTTCAACCTCTCAAACTCTTCGCGTATATTCTCCACGGACTTCTCCTTAATCCGCAAACCGCGGTCCAAATCTTTCCTCCAGCGGTACGCTTCAACATCCTTGGGCCTAAAAAGGAAGTCCTTCTCTTTTTGCTTCACTTTTAGTTGCTTGTACAGGCTCTTCAGTTCCCTCTCGGCACGCTCTCTGCTGCGCACTTCTTGCCACCTATCGTAATCTATAATCTCGTCCTCGTGACGCTTCCTAGGTCTTAAGTCACTCGATGATGTCGTCCTCTCGAGCTCGCCAAGCCTTTCCAGATCCGAATAGAATTGGTTTAACTCTTTAAACCTGCCGGTTTTACACGAAGTGTATGGGAAATTTGAGTCGTAAGAGTCCAACGAGCTTGTGCTTCTGCATAGGCCAGGGTCGAAGTAGAGTAACTCACGCGGAGGGCTTAGGGCTCTTAAAGGTTTATTTTTGCCGTCTCCCTGGCGCGACTTAATTTTCCTACAAGAGGGCGATCGTAGTACTTTTGGTGAGGAAGGTAATGGAGAAAATCTGGATCTATTGCCGACAATAGGCGAAACTGGGCGGCTTGTTTCGGTGAAAATTAGCTTTTCAGGTGCTTTGTGCTTAATGTACTCGCGTTGCTGAGGTCGGATTTCCCTATAGTCTATTGCCGGAGAGACAGGTCGGCTAGTTTCGGAAAAATAGAGTTTATCACTACCGCAAGGGCTTGGAGATTCTCTTCTATAATGTTCTTTCTTGCCTAATTTCTTGGGCATTGCTTTTAATACTGGAGAAACCGGACGGCTGGTTTGGGTGAGGATTATTTTCGAGAGGGGCTCGTGAGGTATTTTATTGTGTCTCTTTTGACTCACATGAGTGACAGGTGGAAATGTTAGTTTTGGTGGCAGACTAACGCTCCTCTCCCGATCACTATTATCACTAGCGATGTTGTTCTTCCAGGTAACGGATTTGGGGCTGGTTGAACGGGAACGTACCGCCGCATCAAGGCTCTTAAACTTAGATTCGGTGACTGGCTTAGTGTGATTGAGGTAGATTTTTAAAACACCGTTACTGGGCTCCGTGTAAGAAGACATTCTATTTCTCAGAGCCTGCGTTTTCTCGTAAATCCAGGAGCCCTTACTGGTTGCGGAGAATGTGGGCGAGGGTATGTCGCGCATGAACAAGTGTTGAAAAAAGGAGTCACTCTGAACAAGTTCTTTCTGCCTGTTTATGTCCTCACGAGTAATCTCCATGCTACTATCTCTAGTAGGGAAAACCTTTTTACTGCTGGATTTCTTTTTATCGGCATCTTTGTTTTTATCTTTGCTTCTTGATTTCTTGACAATCTCCACATTTAACTGGTCCTTCTTGCACTTCTTTAATTTCTTATCTTTCGGGGCTACGGGCTTTACTATCCTCGCTGTGGATTTGCTGGAGCCTCTTGCGGACTTAAGAGAATCTAATGAGGCAGACTTAGAGCTTTTGATGGATGGCACTGGAGACATGGCGCTTCTACTGCGGGTCGTTTTTACGGATGACTCCGAATGATGTACAGGAGATGAGGTAGTTCTACTACGTGCTAATTTCAAGGACTGGTCTGTAGGTGATGCAGCACGTATACCACGTGTAGTTTTGAGTGCTTCTAAGAGAGGTGATATTGGTGACAAGGAACTTCTACTATAACCGGATTTAATTGATGACTCTATACTCGCTGGCGTTGGTGAAATAGAGCTCCTATTCTGGGCAGATTTCATTGGTATATTTTGAAATATTGCGGTTGGAGATCCAGTTTTTCTGGCAGGTACTGATTTGCTTGTCAGCTCCGATGCTAATGTTGGTGAAGCAGCGCTCTTGCTACGTGGGTTTATGGAGGGTTCTATTGTTGGGGATCTGACGGCTCGTCCACGTATATTTGCTGGTGAACTAGTTCGTGGTTTATCATATGATGATGGTGCTTTGTTGTTACGTGAAGCTTTAGCCGGTAATTCGACAGATGAGGATCTGCTACTTGTTTTCACGCTTTTAGTCTTCAAATGGGTACTGGCCTTACTGATTGAATCATTCGAGGATGTGACTGTAGTCTTTTTTGGGTCAACCGGCAACTTTGAATTTTGCAAGGCTTTGATGCGTTTCTCGTGGAGCTTAGGCAGCTGTAGGTCGATGTTCCTTTTGGCAATCCCAAAAGTTCTATCGGCTGAGGTCGGCCTTTCTTTTATAGGGCTTGCACTTCTCTCGGGCTTCCTAGGCACGCTTAAGGAGCACGATCTGCAGGGTTTCGTTTGCTTGCTGCAACAACGTCTCGGGAGAATTGGAGTCGATCCGGCACTAGTAGTACCTCTCGCATCTCGGCATGCTTTAAAAGCGCCAGCCGATTTACTCTTCTCCGATGGGATTTTGGCAACCTTTCGACTGGCCGGAGGTGTCAGTTTACCGGTTATCTTCTCCCTGAGGTACTTAACATTAGATTTTGGTACCGAAGGAGTGGTAACGAAGCAAGTTTCGTGCCTTCTGCCACTTGTAGGCTTATCGGGCCGGACTTTCAAGGTGGATATCAGCCTAAGAGTTGAGTTGTTTCGTGAAGAGCGGCGCCTGGGAGGACTAGGTGGTTTACAGGGGATGACTAAAGTAGATGGTGCGGATCTTTTGTAAGTGGCAAATACATCAGGTGGATGCGGGGGGAGGTTTACCGGATAGCAGAGAAATTCACGCCCAGGGCGAGGACTTCTGTGTACTCTGATGCGGTTCAGCGTAGGCGAAATTGGGAAGTACTCAATGTCTGCGTCGTCTGCGAAAAGAAACAGTGCGCATATGAGGGTTTGATGGTTGGTCCTCGGGTGCGCTCTTGTGCCTTGGTACTCGGTGACAGCTTCAAGTGGTGATATATTTATCCAGGGGTGAGTTAAATGTGTTTGTGTGGGTATGTGCCATGTGTTTGTACACGTGTCAGAGTTAAGTTTTCACGAAGAACAGCTCGAAAGACATATATAAGAAGCATGCACAAAAAAAAAAACGTAAAAACTGGTTACCCGTCTCCTGTTAGAACATTAGTTTTAAAACCGCATGCTCGCCCTGTAAAGGCGTTTTTCCACTGATTACATTTTTTGAAAGCGATTAATTTAGAGAATTAGCACCATCACCTATCTAGCTTAACCACCTTAGCTACACCTACCTTTGGGACGTTCTGGCGCTAGCTTCCTCAGCCCGTGAAGAGGCACATCACCACCTTTTTGGATGTGCTTGTAGACTTCCTTCTGCTCTAGTGGGCTCAGCTGTTGTGCAGTGTCATCCCTTCTTCTAAACACCAACGTCGAATCACTTTCATATCCAGACTCCTTGAGAGCCCTAAAAGAACAATTCTAAAAATCACACCACTCATAAATTATGGCAAAGTACTCACTGGCTCATATAGCCTTTCGTCTGTGGCACTCTCTTCTGCTGTTCCAAGTGCTGTACAAAACATAAAATAGAAGTTAGTAATAGTAGTAATTCTATGTATGTAATTGTGTACAATCATGCTGTTAGCTCATTTCCCAGTCGTTAATATTGTGGGGATTGTGTTGTAACGTGCAAAGGTCTGCAATGCATTACACATCAAACCAGCAAATTGAGAGGTTTCAGTGATTAGTAGGGCATATCCTCAACAATTTAATATTTATGCACTAACCCACAGATTGTTATTTTGATGAACAGTCGTAATGAACGCATTGAACTATTTGTGGTGCAATGATTAATAACTGCAGGTTGCAGAATCAGAATCGGTTTAAATAATATAGTTGTAACACAGATGCGTAAATATATTATTATTGACGTTGCAGTTAATATTTTAATAGAAGCGATTATCTTAGATTTCAAGAGGATATATTTTTCACGAAAAATATTTAGCTAATACTACACAAATATACGATTAAAATTTAAAAAAAAATCCAAGAAAAAATCAATTGCATTGAACTATTTGTGGTGCAATGATTAATAACTGCAGGTTGCAGAATAAGTTGTACATAAGAATTGTAATCAAATGTGTGTTATAGAATATAGAACCATATTATAAATACTTTTGATCTGAGCATGTCATGCCATTCTGCATGTTGCAGAATCAGCAATGGACAATCCAGCTAATTAAGTATTTACTAATTGCACTGAAACCTTCAATTACTTGACGGAATCCCGATGCATCTTTCTTATTTCGCTTACAAATACTATTGAGTGCAAGGAGGTGAGAGTAGATTTGGTGCACATCCAGTGTTGTTCGTATTACAAATGATCACAATTTGTTATAGCGACGATCGATACTGTCAAACTAGACCGGCGCGACGTGGAAAAATATCGTGGAATCATTTTTCGATAAAACGAGAAAACTAAGTTTTAACATTGCTATTAAACTCAACAGAAGTGTCTTATTAAAACACGCTACACCAAGCGAGTTATTAAAAAATATATGTCCTCGAAAATGGCTGACTTACATACTTTAAAAGCTTTTCAAAGGTTTAAAAGTCTAATTGAGCTGCTCGGGTGTAAAACATGTTATACTCTGATTTTTCTAAACTCGCGTGCACGTCATCAAAATAATAATCATAATAATGACGACACAATTTTACAAGTTTGCCAGCTGTCCTGGCTATTTAAAAATGGCTGCAATCAGCTGTTGCGCCCGTGCAATCTTGTGCGACAGTGCGCGGTTCGTATCAAATTCGTCGACTTCTCTGCCGTGTTTCGTACAGATATCAATCTTGTGGTTATGGTTTAACATCTACAATGGCAAAATATAAAAGAGTTTGCACCGTATTCGGGTCCAACACTGACAGCGACAAAAATCATGAGATCCGATTCCCGGCTGCAGGCAAAAGAAACGTGAAATATGTAACGAAGTCAAATGTAACAAGTTAAACGTCAAAGAAGTTTGGTTATGCACACAATATGAGCATGTGTTAGTGAAAAAGATCTGGCATCGTCGCCGAAAAAATATCACGTCGGCCAACATAACATGATTTATTACATGATTGGCAGGCTAAAATTGTGACCGCGGTTAATACACCGATTACCTATTTATAACCACCGGTGATCAGTGTTATGTAACAAATGATCCTCAGATTAATTTCGATTCTTAAACTATTGTTATGCATATTCTCGAAATCAATCTCGTTGGTACGAAAAAACCTCATCGCACAGCTGATTGATGACGTGCACGCCAGTTTAGAAAAATCAGAGTATAACTGATATTTTCGTGAAATGTAAAAAAATATTATTCTTTCATTATAATGATTGTTTTATTTAATCGAATAAAAAATGTGTAAGGTAATGGTAAGAATACATAATGATTAATTCTATATGTAGGTAAAATTGCCGCATTATGATTTCTTCTTGGTTAAAAATGTATGATAATAAAAATCGGATTTTGATAGATAACATAATTTACTCCCGAGCAGTTCAATTGATACACTCAGATGCAAAAAACCGGGTCATTGGGTCGTTGTTTGCAAAAAAACCCATTTTTTTAAAATCTTGATGTTGGTATAGTCCTTAGAATGAAAGTTTTAGTGTTTTACAATAAAAGAGACCATCTGCATGTAAAAAAACACATATTATACTTATCAGTTTATTTAATAAGCAAAAATAACATTTAAAGGTATGCATTTTTCACTACCTATTGCTCATTCGGCATTGTGCATTGAGGATCAAGGTGGCTACTGAGTTTTAACTTGTTTGTTTTCGACCAACTGTCATTTTCATTATTAATCTCTGTTAAGTTTATTTTGCAGGAATGCATTTTTATTCGTGTATACGTACATTATCGTTTTCGCTTATTAATGTTCATTAAATAAATAATAAGTACCATATGTTGCTATTTTTACATCCTGACGGTCTCTTTGATTGTAAAACACTAAACATTGTATTCTAAGGACTATACCAACATAAAAATTTAAAAAAATGGTTCTTTTGCAAACAATGACCCAATGACCCTTTTTTTTGCATCTGAGTGTATATTAAAAACCAGATATAAAATCAATGTTTTATATGTTACCATGTCAATAACACTGACATAAATTCCAGTCAAATCTGTCACAATTCATTGCAGGAAATTTCGAACAAATGTATTGTTCGACAAAGACAAAGGAAAATTAAATTTCACTTCCCCTTCGGGGATTCGGAAAACTCATTTCTTCGTCGACTCAATTTTCGGTGATAAAGCCCTATACTTGATCTCCCCTTTCCCAACTGCGCGTTTATATGAAAGATGACTTCGGGAAGCCGCCATGCTAGTAAATCATCGTGTTTTGGGTGTTATTGTTGTAGATAATAGTGCCCTTACACTTCTTGCGATGGCTTTATTTAGAAGGTAGTTGTAACTGGGCAGAGTCGAATTGTCCTCCAACCACTGTTAATACCACACCAGAGTTAGTCACATCAATACGTTATAAAACACAGCAAAATGGAAAAGAGAATGATTAAGGTTAGCCCGTGGGCAAAGACTGACGCTACAAAAAAAAATATGAAGGGGAATTAAAAAGGAATATTCGTACCCCGTCAAATATATCCATGACTTCGTCCCACCACTAAAATAAAAATCACAGGTAAATAGGCTACATAAAAAAAGGGGACACCGAACATAAAAAGCGGCCACACAGGACGACACTTAGAAAGGTTCGAGGATTGATTACAAGATGATGTTACCTTCTTCGCCTCCTTCTCGGAGATCGAAGACTGGCCTGGTGTATAGTTCTCGATGCGTCCAGGTTGGTTCTTGTAGATCTCGTTTGTGTGTTGTACATCTGGTCTATAACTAAGAAACATACTATTAATATAAATATATTTTATCACGAAAAAAAATTTTTCGACGTATCGAAAAAATTTAAATTTTCGACCTGTGGAAAAAAAATTTCGACGTTTCGAAAAAAATTGAATTTTTGACGTTTCGAAAAAAAAAATTGATTTATCAAAACATTTTTAATTTTCGATATTTACTCTTGTTTTTTTTCATATATACAGTATGTCCCCGGATTGAGTTTACAAGAAGGATTTTTTTTAAAATTTTTACTTTTAAGAAAAAATGTTATAGGAATTAAAATCCTGCTTGGTCTGTAACTACCATTTCAGTTATAGAGTTTACAAGGGGGATTTTTTTTAAATTTTTACTCATAATTAAAAATGTTATAGGAATTAAAATTCCTGCTTGGTCTGAAACTACCATTTCAGTTATTAACACATTGATTTATACAGGGCGTTGGCTAAAGAATAATAAAAAAAATCTAATTTTGACACTTGAGAAATATAACATCATTTAAACAATCCCCCACCATTTTTTCACACAGTTCAAGCGTAGTGTGGAACTCCTAAAAACTGTTTTGTATTTCTTCATCGATGCAAATGCGTCTCGTAGGCAATATTTTTAATTTTCAGTATTATTTTCTGCATTTGGGGGATTGTTTGACTGATTATATTTTTCTATAATGTTGTTAGATGTAATTTTAAATTCTTTTAGAAAATCGTAAATAAATAAGTGTCAAAATAGGATTTAAATTTTTTGATTTTGCCAACACCCTGTATACATAAATAAAAGTTTCAATAACTGAACTGGTAGTTTCAGACTAGGAATTATAATTCCTATAATATTATTACTTAAAAGTAAACATAAAAAAACCCTTTAAAAATCAATAACTGAACTGGTAGTTTCAGACCAAGCAGGAATTAAAATTCCTATAACATTTTTACTTAGACGTAAACATAAAAAAATCTAAAACTCAATCCGGGAACATACTGTATATATTTTTTATCAGTTTCCTGACACGTGTTTCGGCTTATTCGGCTATTTTGAAAGGATTATATGTGTTACAATTTTATTTGATTGATGACACATTTGATTAATTTGATTAATTCAAATAAATCCTTGCTATATAGAAATATCATTGGAACAGCACGTTTTGATTAATCATTATGTTTTTTCCTTCCATAACAGCTCATTTGATATCTATCCCTTCGAATATATTTAATCTCCTTTTTCTGAAAATTTAATGAGTTTGATATCTCAAAAATCGTGTCATGTTTCTATACAATGGCATGTTAATCCTGTTTGTCCACTTAAAAGTGGACAAAAACAGTGCGTAAACTAAGTTTTTACGCACTGTTCACAGTGCGTAAAAGTGATTCTTTTTAGCACAAGTGCGTAAAAAAATCACATGTGGCTAAAAACATCAACTGTGCGTAAATTAAGTTTTATACACAATTCATTCACTCACCAATTTAAGAAAAATATAGTATTTTGCATCAAATTTATGCTGTTTCATAACAGCTGTCGTAGAAAAAACTTTGTGTGATACTCGAATTAATAGGCTGAGAGAAGTTCCCTTAAAACCTACAAAAACTCAAAATTCAGTTAATTACGATACAAGTTCGTAAATTTTTCAATAAAATTCACGCTCGTACAAAAAAACCCCTAAACCCCTACTTTATAAACTTCTATCATAAAAAACTTCTATCAAAATGTAAAATTTTGAGTTTATGTAGGTTTTAATATTACATTTAATTTTCTTAAAATTCTAAATGCTCAAATATCTTAAATTTTTACAATTATATGATTATAATATGAATTTCACTGGCAGATCTATAAAAAAGTATATAAGTGGGCACAAGTGTAATGAAATTTTAAGAAATCACCAGTAGCTAAGAAAAAAACAAAAACAAAAAAATAGATATCAGGCAGCACACCATATTCTTATTATTAATATATAGAGCATAGCTTTTTGGGTCAAACCTGAATTAAACGAGAATTAAATGATAGAACGAATTTTTCAAAGTAGGTATTTTAGCAAAGGAAGAGTGCTATTATTTTTTTCTAGAAAAAAAAATGCAGTTTAAGATTATTTTAAACTTTTATTAAAATATTTTTTAAATAATTGATAAGAAATATATGATAGAAAATTAGAGAGATTTTAAACTCCAGATTTCGTTGAATAATATGTTTAATTGATTGAATACATACTCCAAAAGGTAATAAAACAGGGGGAGTACCTTGAGGTACTAAATGAGCGAATATATGGATAGAATTATTAGTTCACCCATAAATTATGAATCCTAATCATAACGGAAAAGCTATTCCCAATGTTCTAATTAACTTCTTTTTTTTTTCAATTTTAAAAATTGTTGATGTACAAATTGTAATATGTTGTTATTTTTAGTTTTGCCTGAAGATGATCAATTGATTGATCGAAACCGGTCGCAAAAGCAAATAAATAAAATAAAATTAAGGAAGTACACATTTTTTAGTTAAGAGTTAAATTTAAGGTTTTATCCATATTACCACTTATTTATATTTAAGGCTGTTATATTTGGTACTAAGGTACCAAAGGAACCTAAGGTATTACTTCGTAATAGGAAATGCTATCTAATACAGGGTGTACATATTTTACGGGTCTTATAAACAAATAAAGTTGATTTTTCGAAACGAAAAAACGAAACTTTGTACAGAAAATTTGTAAACGCTCTCTTGTAGAGCTAAAAATGTCGCAATAAGATAGTGCCTTTTGTTTTCTTATATCTTTTCAAATAACTTTAGTAAAAAATAAAAACGAAATGCAAGATTTCGGATTTTGTCGAATATTTCCGTAAGTAAGCGGAAATTTCTGGTTTTCTCAACAGAATATTACTGACCACTAAATTGCGCAACTTTTTTATAATTTAACCCCCTTTGTAACTTTTGCTGTTTCCGAGATCCCCATGCTGTTAGTCTTTATCTTGGACACCCTGTATATCTCGGTCTTATTTTGATGATAAATATTTGTTATTAATTTGAATTCTGAAAGTTATGGATGTCTGAAGTTTTATAACTATAACATCTATAACCTTCGAAATTCAAATTAATAACACATATTTATCATCAAAATAAAATGACCATGTATAACACATGGATAATCTGACATTATTTACCACCAAAAATCGATAATTTCAAAATGTGCCAAGTTTCGTAAAATTTCCTTCAAAAGTAAATAAGTTATAAAAGAAAAAGTGCACTTTTTCAGTTTTTCAGCGATATATCAGGAACTGTGCAAGATATTCCGGATTTTGTTTCAGTATATTGGAAGGCACAAAAATGAGAAACTTTCATCCCATTTGACCAACTATGTATATATCTCCGTTTAATAGATCCTAATGGTGGACGTCGTAAAAGTGACCACCCTGTATACATATTAAAATGCATATCATGCATCTGAAGATGTTTAAAAAAAACAGAAACTAGTCAGGCGAAAGAAATAGATAATAAAATAAAATATAAGTAAGTACCAAACATAACAACCTTAATTAAAATTAAATGTCTGCGACAAAAAAAAAACTGGGACAACTCTAAATAGAGATTTTAGCATTATTTTATTATGATGATTTGGGGATGTCTGACGCACTTTTGGGTTAAGATTTGTTCGAAGAGCCTCAGACATCACCAAATCAACATAAATATCAGAATGTATCACTGCCCCTAGATATTTTATTAGATTGAACGAGGCCTTAACAAATTTGGCAGATAAATAAGACATTGACCTTTTCGAAGCACTTGCTGTGGTATTCTGTAGAACAGTGTGGATTCCCTGTGCTCCAATACCCCGAATTTTGCGAACTTAGTACTCAATTAGTAGTAAAGATTGCTTCATCCGTAAAACAACATATAAAAAATAATATATAACAGTCCCATAACATTTGCAAAAAAATCCAAACGAGAATTGAAATCTCTTCCCAATAAAGCATTTTGGTTCAAAGTTTTCAGATTATGTTTTTTCAACACCTCTCAAACAAATTTTAAGTTTAGGTATCCATCCATCCAAGAGAAATTTTCCGAATGCACTGACTTTGATGGTTTTCAATAGCCAATGGTACCTCCGGTTCTTGCTCATTATGATCACAAAGATTGTGAGTCACAACTTTTGCAACTGTTTCTTAGGGAAGTTATTATTTTTTTCAGCAGTGTTATGCCACATTTAATACAAGACAAAACACTCTAATAGTTACGTGAATATATACAACAACAAAATAGATACAGATAATACCAAAATGATTTATTTAAGGTGTTATGGCATTTATGGTGTGTAGCCTGTCTGTACTCCTAGGCCTTGGCCCGTTGATTCAAAAATTGAAAACTGAAAAAAACTGAAACCTAAAAATTGATCTAAGAAAAATTTGCTGCCAAAATAAATGTCGATACTACATTTTCATTACTAATTAGTAAATAAATTGGGGCATTGGTATCCGGCTATACTCTACTAATTGTTATTGGCATGTTAATCTTACCTGATAGTTGTGGTGCTAACTGCGCTCCTCGGCAGTGTGGAAGACATGGTGTGGTCACTATCCCTATTGCCGTTGTTTATAGTGACGCTGGCAGGGCGTCTTCTGTCCAGGGTGGAGTATTTTCCATCGGAGAGGGTGGCATCGCTGTCGTAGGCTCCCGGTTCTGGCTCAGAGAGGTATCCTGCAGCGTAGGGGTACCTCGCTACAGGGAAGAGACCACAGGGTGAGTTCCTGGTGTTCATTGCCTCCTTAGCGTAGCATAATAACGTGGAGCACAAACGCGCACCAAAGCACACAGTGAGTACACAATTGATAATAGCGTTAATAAGACGTGTTGTGTGTGATTGTGCCAAGGTCGCCAGCGGGATCAGCTCTTATCGCCTTAATGGAGGGCCATTGAGCTGCTTAAACGGTAATCGTTTACAAGGGAACCGCGGAGATGCAGTGAAAGTAGTTTTAAACGATAAGATATCAAAACTATTGGGTTGTTCGGAAAAAAATATGTTTTTTTAATAATATTAAAAAATATTATTATAATAAATAAATAACGTAAAATACGTTTTACAGTTTCTAAGGAATGGCTATTTGTATCACCCTTATTAAAGGGAGTAAAGGGAGTTATCCCTATTAAGGGAGGAAAGTGCAGAATTTCGTACGGCAAAATCTGAGCGAGGAAATGGCACTTTGCTCCTGAATAATACATATGGCTTTATTTACAACCTTTCATAAATGTATGTTGCATAAATATTATATTTTCTTGTGCATGTCAATTAAAAAACAGAATGTCAAAAAAATTATAATATTTAGAATAAGTAAATATTGTTAAAAACTAAAGGAACGTACGAATTTTTATAAATGAAAATAAACCACTAATAACGAATCTTTTAAAATGAAATGCATTATTAAAATAATAATTAATAATTATTAATAAAAAAAAAAGTTTTTAACAAAAGTTTGATAGTTACTTATTTGCTACAATATGACGGTTTTTTTTTTGTGGCGAGTTACTTTTTGAAAAAGACCTCATGGATACTTTTCTTAAAAGGTAACCAGCATTTTTCTATTAACAAATTTGATAGTGTTGTTTTTTGCTTTGCTCTTTACGAATATCTAAAAATACCATGAGGTTGCATAACAACTTAGTGGTGCAAATTCTGCATAGAATGTAACTTACATAGTGCTCTAATGAGTTAAAGAATTTTTTTGAAAAACTGGCAGTGGGTTATTGTCCGACTTAATATTTTCTTTAAACTGGAAGATATTCATTGCAAACAATAACACTTGAAAGGAAACTTTTGACATCTTCCTTTCAGAATACAAAATGTTACTGAAAATGCATAAAGTATATGAAATATATAATTTATCAATAAAAAATATATAATTTATATGGTAAATTGCAAAATTACAATAAATATTGAGAACTTTTATTGGTGATTACAATATTTTTTCATTGAAACTTCTAAAATTTAATTGAAAAAACAAATCTAAATTTTCTTCTTAAATTTTCATTAAAATCAATAGATAATTTAAAATTAAGTTTATTTTTTTCTTCAATATGAAATTTACGTAAAATGCAAAATTACAATAAATTTTTAGAACTTTTATTGGTGATTACAATATTTTTTTCATTGAAACTTCCAAAATTTAATGGTTAAACACAAATCTAAAGTTTCTTCTTAAATTTTCTTCAAGTTATTCATTAAAATCAATAGATTATTTAAAATTAGGTTTATTTTTTTCTTTAATATGTAATAAACGTAAATTGCAAAATTAAAATAAATATTGAGAACTTTTATTAGTGATTACAATATTTTTTTTATCGAAACTAAAATGGAAAATTTAATGGAAAAGGCAAATCTGAATTTCCTTTTAAATTTTCTCTAAATTATCCATTAAAATTAATAGATTGTTTAAAATTAAGTTGATTTTCTTTCTTCAATATGAAATATACGTAAATTGCAAAATTACAAAAAATATTGAGAACTTTTATTTGTGATTACAACATTTTTTTCATCGAAACTTTCAAAATGTAATGGAAAAAGTATAATAAAAAGCCATAACAAATTACAAAATTTAGTTGTAAATTACGAAATATTCATAATAAATCACGAAATTTTCTCTGCAAATTTTTAGTACATATACCATAACCTTTATTATAATGCAAAGTTTTATTGTACCCTGCCATTTCTTGTTAAAAATTATAGAGGGTTTATTCAGAAAGCATATCTCTCTCATAAAGTTTCAGTTATTTGCAGAAAATTTGAGAAACAATTTTGATAAGAATAGCAAAATGTTAATCAGGACACAAAATACTTATTTCCATTATAAAATGTATTAGTATAAACATTATTATTATTAAGTTGTAAGGTTTAATCCATATTACCAGTCATTTATTTAAGGTATTATTATTCTGTAGTTACTGGTAGAGTTATATTTATTTTATTTTATTATTTATTTATTTTATTTTGGTTGACGATCTCAGTTAAAAAAAAAAATCCAAACGAGAATCGAAATCTCTTCTCAGTAGAGATTTTTCAATAATATACGTAAATTGCAAAATTACAATAAATATAGATTTATTTAATTTAATTTTACTTACTCCACCAGTAAGTACAGAATAATAATACCTTAAATAAATAACTGGTAATATGGATATAACCTTAAACTTAATAATAATAATGTTTATTGGCACGAGTAGCTACATAAGCAGCACAAAAATAAATAAGTATGAAAATTATTAAATTACAATGAATATTACAATTTTTTTATTGAAAATACAAAATTTGAAATTACGAAATTTTCATTACAAATTACAAAATTTTCGTTAAAATTTATGTAATTTGTAATATAAATAGAAAAATTTTAAAATATTAATTTCAATGTTTCATTGACACCTGAAATTTATCATAGTATGTATTGACAACGTATATCACTCACAAATTTTTTAATATATTAATAGAAATATGCAAAACTTTTAATAGAAAATATAAAATTTAGATTACAAATCAAAAATATAAATAGAAATTATGAAATTACCGTTGCTTATGACAAAGTTTGTACGCAAATTTCCTACATTTTCTTTACAAAATACGATATTTTATTACAAATTGGAAAAAGTTCATCAAACCATAAAATTCTCATTAAAATTATATCATTTCGATTGTAAATTTCAGTAAATGTTGCATTTATATTGGAAATTACAAAATTTTCGTTAGACCTTTTATTATAAGTACAAACTTTTCTTAAATTATAAAGATTAATGGAACTTACGAGTTTTTCGTTAGAAATTATAATGGCTTTCATGTTTATTACAAAGTTGTTATTGTTTTCATAGAAATTAGCAAAAACTATAATGAAAGGTGTAACATTTTGATTATATATTTTAAAAAGCAATACAAACTATGAAATTTTCGTCATTTTCATTACAAATTACAACATTTCTACGAAAACCCCATAAATAGTGATAATATATTACGCTGAATATTTTGAAAGTTTGAAGATGAATTTCAATATTTCGATAGAAATTATAGAAAATTAATTGTAAATTACAAAATTTGTGTGGAATTTGTAAAATGTTGAATATAATTTGGAATATTTGGAACAAAAATTTTCATTATACCTACCTATAATATTTCAAAGAAAACAGAAAACAATTATTAAGTAATAAATAAGTTTTATTAGAATTAGATAATTCTCGTTTAAAATTGTACAAAAATTTCAATGAATATAGCATAATTTCTTTCCAAATTACAAAATTTCTTGGAAAACCCCATAAATAGTGATAATATATTACTATGAATATTGTGAAAGTTTGAAGATGAATTTCAATATTTTGATAGAAATTGTAGAATATTAATTGTGAATTACAAAATTTGTGTGGAATTTGTAAAATGTTGAATATAAATTGGAACATTTGGAACAAAAATTTTCATTATACCTACCTATAATATTTCAATGAAAACAGAAAACAATTATTAAGTAATAAATAAGTTTTATTAGAATTAGATCATTCTCGTTGTAGCTTGCAAAACTGTCAATGAATATTGTATAATTTGTTTCCAAGTTACAAAATTTCAATAGCTTTATGAAAATTTGATTGTAATTTGATAGATTTCACTACAAAATGTAAAATATCATTGTCATTTGCAACATTCGTGTTATAAATACCAAATTTCAGCAGCGATTATGAAAATTAAATTGTAAATTTTATAATAAAAAATGTTTATACAAATTTCAGCAGTGAATATGAAAATTTTATTGTAAATTTCATACTAAAAAATCTCTACACTAAAGATCTAAGTAAACATACCATTATTTTTCGTCCATAACGTACATAACTTCCGCTTGCCATTTTTTTTTTGTTTTTTGGAAACTGTTTGTACACAAAATATCCATTTCCCCATAAATAGTGATAATATTACGATGAAACGATTACGATTACGATTATGAAAATTTAAATGTAAATTTTATACTAAAAAAAATGTTTATACTAATTTCAGCAGTGAATATGAAAATTTTATTGTAACTTTCATATTAAAAAATCTGTACACTAAAGATCTAAGAAAACATACCATTATTTTTTATCCATAACGTACATAACTTCCGCTTGACATTTTTTTTTTTTTATACCGTTTGTACACAAAATATCCATTTCCCCATAAATAGTGATAATATTACGATGAAACGATTACACTTATGAAAATTTAATAGTAAATTATATACTAAAAAATGTTTATGCTAATTTCAGCAGTGAATAACAAAATTTTATTGTAAATTTCATACTAAAAAATCTCTACACCAAAGATCTAAGAAAACATACCATTATTTTTGGTCCATAACGTACATAACTTCCGCTTGACATTTTTTTTTTTTAAACCATTTGTACACAATATATCCATTTTCCCATAAATAGTGATAATATTACGATGAAACGATTACGATTACGATTATGAACATTTAATTATAAATTTAATACTAAAAAATGTTTATACTAATTTCAGCAGTAAATATGAAAATTTTATTGTAAATTTCATAATAAAAAATCTCTACACTAAAGATCTAAGAAAAAACACCATTATTTTTCGTCCATAACGTACATAACTTCCGCTTGACATTTTTTATTGGAAACCATTTGTACAGAAAATATCTATTTCCCCATAAATAGTGATAATACTACGATAAAACGATTACGATTACGATTATGAAAATTTAATTGTAAATTTTATACTAAAAAATATTTATACTAATTTCAGCAGTGAATATAAAAATTTTATTGTAAATTCCATACTAAAAAATCTCTACACCAAAGATCTATGAAAACATACCATTATATTTGGTCCATAACGTACGTAATTTCCGCTTGACATTTTTTTTTATTTTGAAACTGTTTGTACATAAAATATCCATTTACCCATAAATAGTGATAATATTACGATGAAACGATTACGAATTCGATTATCAAAATTTAATTATAAATTATATACTAAAAAATGTTTATACTAATTTCAGCAGTGAATATGAAAATTTAATTGTAACGTTTATAATACAAAATCTCTACACTAAAGATCGAAGAAAACATTGATTCAAGTTACTAACTATTCAATACAAAATATTTGGCAGATATCATAATAATTTTGATAAAATTGGTAAATTTAACCACAGAAAAATATATTTTTAGAAGATTGTTTAATTTACGTCTGGTAATAATAATAATATTCCAAATGATTCCTGAGCCCTAGAATATTTGGTTACAGTAATTTTTTTAGATACATCTGCATTTTGCTGGACAATTGATAGCAGTGGACCATTATTGTTCATCATGTTAAATATTTTGTCCCACAGTTGATATAAATTGTTACATATTTGGCAATATTTTGCGAGAAGTTAATACTCCTCTCCTCAACACAAAATTGAAAATAATATAATTTCAGATTATTTCGAAAAAAAAAACTACAAAATTTAACATTTCCTTGCAATTTTTGCTTGCGCTTCAGTGTTCCAAACTATAAAATTAATATCTATAACTTGTATGTTTTTGCGAAACAAGCAATATTATAAACACAAAATATTAGGAGTAATAAAGGATATGAGGTTGTTTTTGAAAATAGAATCTGCGATGTGTGATGTATGATAATAGTACACATTTTTTTTTTCTATTTCTATTTACATTAACAAATAATTTAAGCAGTAATAAAGGATATGAGGTTGTTTTTGAAAATATAATCAGCGATGTGTGATGTATGAAAATTGAAAATAATATTATTTCAGTTTATTTCGGAAAAAATCTAAAAAATTTAATATTCCCTTACAATTTTTGTTTGCGCTTCAGATGTTCCAAACTATAAAATTAATATCTACAACTTGTATGTTTTTGTGAAACAAGCAATATTGTAAACACACAATTTTAGCAGAAACAAAGGATATGAGGTTGTTTTTGAAAATATAATCTGCGATGTGTGATGTATGATAATAGTACTTTTTTTTTTCTATTTTTATTTACATTAACAAACAATTTTAGCAGTAATAAAGGATATGAGGTTGTTTTTGAAAATATAATCAGCGATGTGTGATGTATGATAATAGTAGACATTTTTTTCACCAGATACTGCAGATATCTCTTTACATTAACAAACAAAAAAATAACACCAACAGTAACATATCACTGTCATTCTGTATATTATCATTTCAATCCACGTTTAAATTATGATGTATGTAAAAATGATGTATGATAATAAATAGTACACATTTTTTTTTGACCAGATACTTCAGATATCTATTTACATTAACAAACCAAAAAAATAACACCAACATTAACATATCACTGTCATTCTGTATAGTATCGTTTCAATTCACGTTTAAAAAAAAACAATGCTTTCCTATAAATGTTTGGTCGAGATAGTAAAAAGGTAATAGTAAAAGATAAGGTAAAAAGATAAGAGATAATTTACAAAAATCTATATAGTATTACTATTACTCACACTTCCGGGTGATTATTCATATCCATTCATTTACACGGTTCGATAAAAACTTGAGGTTTACATGATTTTCGCTAGAAATTTGACTCATAAAAGTTTAAGTTAAAAAAAAAGTATTTATATTTGGCAATATATATTTAAAGGCTCATGACCGATAGACTAATAAAGATTGATTCTCTCTCTATATTAAATTGACTTATATTATTTATGAGTGATGTATCTAGTAGACGCATAGCAAATATTTTTAAATGAATTAAATAATAGAAAAAAAAGTTTTACGTAGGCACAACTTCCGCTTCACTTTTTTTTATATCGTTTGCACAAAATATTCAGTTCAGAGTTTTATTTAATCGTCGTGATCAGCTTTTGACTTCGTGAATTTGATCGTGAAAACCTAACGTATTAGTTACTAAGTGTATAAGTCAAAAACAGTTTCTTTTCAGGAGAGCGAATTTGTAGTCTTAATACGTAATATAGAATTTAACAAATAAGTTATACTATCAGGTACAAGTGTATAAAAAAAAATTCAAAAAATATTTTAACGTCGTTCTATTGACTTATACTCTTACGAACTAAAAGAATAAAAGAGGGCCAGTCAAATGAGGGCAAAATCGGAACTGGTCGATTTTTGATGTATAGTCTTATACCTAACTATAAGACTATATATCAAAAATCGACCATTTTCGCTAACACGCAAGAAACATATACCGAAGCGTATTTTTCAAAAATGGTTTTACTACAGTATGTGAACTTATAAACGGATAATGCAGCCAAAATCTGATGGTCGAAAATTTTCTCGAAGACGGCTTGTGTCATAGGTATTATTGTATTACTTATGACACAAGCCGTGTTCGAGAAAAAATTCGACTTTCAGATTTTGGCTGCATTATAAGTAAGTGCTATTAGTTGATAAAATATTTGAATCAAACGGTTAGCATCAAGAAAAGATACCTCTACAGAGAATGCCTCATTCAGTAAACCCAAATGACTCATCATGAGTTGATAAATATTATCAAATCTATACTAGTCACTATGTTTAGAAAATTATTAATCTGCACAAGTAAAAACGCGATGGTATCTTGCTTTATGACCATTCAATTCCCTCAATTGATTACTTGGCACTGCATTATGATCGAGATTGTGATAACAAGCGCGTGTAAATGTTAGTACAAGTCAAGGCTATCGGAATACAATGAATTAGTTTCCTGGATACAACAGCTGATGAGTGCGTGAACACCGCCAAGCCCAAATAGTGAACACAACTGAAAGCGAAACCCACACCAAGGAACAGAAAAAAACGAACACAAATACAAAAATTATGTGTACCTCTACGCTGTTTGTAGCGAACCATAACATATTCATCTGGAAAAATCAATAACAAAGCAAAACGTTATTCATCTTTCAGGGCATAGATATAGGGTGAGATGATGTAGCTTACCATCATCGTGTCTGCTAGGTCGCTGCTTGTGTATCGTTTCGTACATCTTCTTGTACCACTGGGACATGTTAGAGTCTCGCACCTCCTGCACGAAACAGATATTGTCACACACTGATGATATGAATAGTCAGTCTGAGGCTTGACATGTGGATTTAGAGGGAATCAATTGTTATCATTTCGGCGGTTTGACTTAAAATAGATAAAACGCTATGGTGGGATATTTAAAGCTAAGTTTGAGATGATATTTCGTTGTGGCTTTAAGCCCATCACCAGGACAAGGTTTGAGGTGCTCTAAGTAACTTGTAATAGTTAATGAAATGAAATTGTTTATAAACCAATGATAATAAGTAATGAAACACTCACCTCCTTATACACTACATATAATTTCTGAGAAAAACTATTTTGTGTATGTATAATAGGCAATTTCCACTTATTTGGGTAAAGTCTTACAAATATCTCAAAATATGTAATCGTTGTCATGACTTGAGATTGCCAACGCCAACTTCGTCATCGAGTTTTGTTGGACGCTAAATATTATAAATAAATTCGTTCAATTTAAAAAATAATTTATTTAAATGTTGGTATTTATGCACAGTGTTGAAATATCTGGTTAAAATGTAAGTCCACCAATTAGTGGCGGGTATAAAATTAATAAATTCATTGTTGTTATTAAGTTATGATAGTACACCTCTCGTTTTAATTAGCGTTAAATTAAATGAAGTTGTAGGTGGTGCGTTGTTAACTTACCGATCTCAGGATGATTGGCATGCCATCCTTTGTTGTAGGACCTACACCCTCGTATTTTTTTGGACTAATGGTAACTAGTTTCTTCTTTGGCCTTTCGCTGTCGGAATCGCTCATGGACTCGGTTCTAATCTGATATACTGTAAATTAAATGTTAAACATCTTATTACAAACGACTGTAATTGCCACGAATTTCGGGATGGGGTAGCATATTAAGTAGAAGTTGGTTATAAAAACCCAAACTCTAACCTGAACCGAACGGAACAATTTGAACGACTGGAACCAGAAACCGGCCATCAAATAATAGATATTTAGGCACAAATACATAATAATTAGAACATTATTGGCAGACTCAACAGAACATAAACGTCTCATTATTACCCGGCGGGAAATATTATATATATATATATATATATATATATATATATATATATATATATAATCTCTTCTATGTTGTTTTCCCATCTTTTCCTTGGTCTTCCTTTTTCCTTCTTTTTCTTTTCGTCTTTTGATGTCCATACTATTTTTGTTTGTCTGTCTTCTGGCATTCTTATCAGGTGCCCGAACCATTCTAGTTGTCGTTTCTGTATTAATTTTTGCACACTTTGTATTTGTAGGTTTTCCCTGATCTGTTCGTTTCTTACTCTGTCTAATCTCGTAACTCCTTCGACTTTTCTTAAGTATCTTATTTCGGTTGCTTGTATTTTGTTCACTGTCTTTTCATTAGTTGTCCAGGTTTTGCTTCCATATAACAGTGTTGGTCTATAAATTGTCTTGACGAGTGTCATTTTCGTTTTTTTTGGAGATTCTTCTACTGTTCACAATGTACTTGTTCATTGCATAGTAGGTTTTATTTGCGGCCATGATTCTGTTATGTATTTCGTTTTCCATGGTTCCTTTATTATGTATTATTGTACCTAAATATTTGAAGGTTTCAACTGGTTCTATCCTTTTCAAATTTATTAGTATTTTTGCTTTTGTTTCCTCTTTTGCTACTACCATTACTTTTGTTTTGTTTATATAATTTGTGTTTTTTCAGTTCCTCCTCCCATATGCTTATACTGTGTTGCAGGTCTTCTTCGCTTTTGGCTAGCATGACTAAGTCATCAGCAAAAGCACATTCTGCTATCACTTTTCTTTTCATTTTATAGTATCCTGTTTCTACCTTCTTGGTGTTATCCTTAATTTTTCTCATTATGTTGTCTAGGAATATAATAATGAGCAGATGGCTTAAAGCGCCCCCTTATCGAAGGCCTTGTGTGGTTGTGAAATTCTCAGATGTTGAATTATTTGTAACTGCGTAGTTTTCTGTGGTTTCATACATACTCTTGATTGCTTCTATTAAATGCACTTTTATCTTCCTTTCTTCAAGTATTTCCAACACTTTGGCTCTTGGGACTCTATCAAATGCCTTTTCTAAGTCCACGAATATCATGTATAGTTTGTTGTTTTGTCTTAATATTTTTTCTGCCATCTTTTTAATTGCGAAGATATGGTCTTGTGTTGAATGTCCTTTCATGAATCCATTTTGTGACTTTTTAATTGTTTTTTCAATTTCCTTTCTTAGTTTGTTCTCTAGTATTGATTCATACAGTTTTGCCGTTGTGTACAGCAAGGATATTCCCCTAAAGTTGTTGCAATTTCTACTGTCTCGTTTTTTTATGTATTGGGAAGATCACTGCTTTTTGCCAGTCTGTTGGTATTTTTCCTGTTTTCCATATTCTATTTGTTAACTATAGTAGTAATTGTTATCCATTCTTTGCTACGTATTTCAGCTGTTCAGATTTGATTTTATTGTGACCTGGGGCTTTTCCGGTTTTTAACTTCTTTAGTGCGTTTTCTAACTCTTCTTCTGTTATAGATCCCTCTTCTTCTTCTGTTTCGTTACTATTTTCTTGTTCCTCTTCGTTTTCATATCCTTCATTGGTTGTCTCTTTTCCAGACAGAAGCTCTTGGAAGTGCTCTTTCCATCTGTTCATGATTTATTTATCCTCTTTCATTAGTACACCATGTTTATTTTTTAGTAGCTTTAGGTTTGTTTCTTTTTCTTTTCTGCAGCTTTTTAGTGTTCTGTAGAATAGTTTTTGATTTCCTTTAAAATGTTCATCTAATTTGGTTTCGAAATCCTCCCATTTTCTATCTTTTTCCTTCCTTATTATTGCTTTTACTCTCTTTCTTTGCTGCTTGTATATTTCGTAGTCTTCTTCGTTTTTTGTGCTTAGGTGCTTTTTCCATTTTTGTTTCTTTTTCCTAACTTATTCCTTTACTTCTTTGTTCCACTAGCTTGTTTGTCTTTTGTTTGGGGTACTTAAAGTTTTTCCATAGGCGTGTTTGGTTGTCCTCTTACTATATGTTTGAAATTGACCCATAAATCTTCTAATTTTGTTTTTCGCTTCTTCTTATTAGTTCTTGTATTGATTCCCGGCGGGAAATAATGAAACTTCAATTAAACGTCAAACTTTGTAAAATCAATTAAACTTCAGAATTTGTAAACTTATCAACAATGAAAAGAAGCTGAAAGTAAATATTTTGCAATATATATTGCAAACACAGTTGGAACAAAGAATAAATACCATTTATTCTATTGTAGGTTCATTTTAATGCTGACAAAAAAAAACTAGAGTAGATGGAACAAAAAAACTGAAAAGGAATGCTTTTCTAACTTTGTTTAGTTTTAAAAAGCAACAAACAAAAAGGAAAGCGCCCAAGGAAGGGTACATTACTACAAAAGAAAAACCGCAACTGATTCCTGATGAAGAGATTGAATTATCTTCGCCTTTCACCTCAAAGAGTCACGAAATTCATGAACCAACAAGGTTGAATGTTGGCAATAAATCAATGGAATCTTTGGATTTGTCTGAGAAAAAGAACCGTACGAAATTACAGGAAAAATTGAAGATGTATGGAGAATGCTACAAAAAGCCACAGATATCAAACAGGAAACACAAAAATCAATTACGTAATTTTAAAAGACGAAAAAATAATACTGATGAAAGCAAAATGTTATTATCTATCGTTTTTAATAGTGATCAAATAAAGGCAATGACACGAAAATCTTCGAGACTCATGATATAGTCAAATGCCACTGTGACGAAAGCATTGCAATGAAAATTTTCATGTGGATATAATGGACATGAAGTGTTGATTCGTCAAAACATTTCAGTTGGAACAATGTCTCGTGAATCATATTGACATTTGGAACAGATAGTTTCATTGGTAGTAGTAACACCTGTTACATAAGTTTTGGGATTTTTTTGAATGCTTTTCTTGACATTGTAAAACTATTACATCTGGTCAACTATGAAGAAACATGTTCACTATATCTCGTTTCGGCAGATGTCCAACTAAGTTGTAGATGGGCTTTCGAATATCTACTTCATACCCCATTTCACAAAGCTCAGGCGAAAATGTGAAATATCAAACAAATTGACAAGAACCATAGCAACATGTTTCTCCATAGTTGACAAGATGTAATAGTTTTATTATGCCAGACAAAGAATTCGAAAAAAATCCCAAAACTTATGTAACAGGTGTTATTTTGCATTTAATAATTAAAAAAAAAAAATAAGCGATGGTTTTCGGCCTGCTACCAATCATGTTAATACCAATGTGCTGTTTTGTACATTTGCCATTATTATACAAGGTGTCTACAATTTTTGAATGGATCATATAGAAACATTTGTCTTTGTTATTAACCGCTCTTCATATTTAATTTCTTGTAAAAACTTGGTTACATGCGGTTTAGTGGAAACGTTTTATTTCATAGGTTTACACTCTTCAGATTTTCGAGAAATGCAACGAATATCTACTCATATCTACATCTTTATTTATGCCCAAACGTTATAACGTCCAGATAAACTCTTGAAATACGCTAACAGTACCTTCTCATTTACTTCATTTTTAGTTTTCTTCTCAATGAACCACTCACATAGTAGTCTATAGGATTTTCACACTTAATTCTTGACTTTTCTGGTAACAAAATTTTTACCATAAAGAGGGAAATTATTTAAAAAAAACTGCAATATTGTTGACAAAATAAATTGCCCAGTTGCGTAGCATTGAATATCGAATTATTCTTCAAATAAAAAAAAGATATTTAATAAAAATCTATTTTCTATGACTTTGGCAAATAATAAATTTTTAAACATACTCATTATTTTACAACTATGTTTGAAGACAAAGGTAATTCCGCCTGTAATGTAACTGAGGCTGCAAATGCTGTAGTACACGATTTGTTGCTACTTACTACTTCTGTTCAAAAGTACATTTTTAGCAACATTTTTGTTCAAAAATGATGTCCGATATGATTTATCAAGCCCTATTTTTTACTTGTAACTAAACACTAAAGACTTTATATTAGGATTATCAGGATTTTAATCAGGAATTTCAATTCCTATAACATTTTACTTAAAACAAAAATAACATATTTTTCCTTCTTGTAAACTCAATCCGGGGACATACGATATACAAAGTGGTAGAACTTCAGATACATAAAATTGTAAGAAACGACTGGAGAAACATACCTATATCCGATGAGGACATTTGGGGCGATTCATTTTTTCTACGGGTTCTGTCCTGCTCGATGTAGGCAGCTCCCTTGGGTATCTGGCCTTCTGAAAAGTGAACGGAATAATTGATGGAATGATAATGATTGCACCGAGTTACCTCGAGCCTTCTGCAGAAGAGTAATAGTGGGGTTCTGGGCCCTGGGCAGTCTCGAGGCGGTGTCCGAGAATCCAGGTCCAGGAGCAGAGAAGCTTGTCGGAATGCGCTTCTCCACTTGAGTGGCTCTCCCTTCGCTTGAATTCCACTGAGGCTCGGCCTGCGTCAGATTTGCAGATCCCTAAAACATTCAACAGCAGATTTGATTAGAATACATAGTCCAGTCGGACTGGTAAACATAAATGCAAATGCATCTCTTAAAAATCATGCAAATTCATCCTAGTTTATTGAGGTACGATAGTGAGCCCCTGAGTAATGCGGTTGTTTATTCCAAAGCACTTCATTTCTAAGGGACCAAAGGAATAAATTTATGGTTCATAGCTTCATGGCTCAAAACATCTCACGCGGGTTTGGAATGCATTCTCATTGGTCCAGTTCCACCAGTGGAGGGATTTCGGTTTAATGTGAAAAGTGGCACCTTATCGGCCCAGGCTCGTTGGCAATTCGCAGGGTTGATGTTTCACCAAGTTCTTCTGCTATTTTATTGCCTTCTACACTTCTAAGGATAGAAGCATGGTAACGTACAAAGCAACGGAAACGGAATTAAGATAAAATGCAAAAGAAGTAGGAGCAGGAACGGTGAAAAAAGAAAAAAAAGTCAAAAGAAAATAATATGTAAAAATGGGAACGCGTAATGTCATGGGAACTTAAGAAGAGTTAGCACTGATGTACCTTGTAGGAGAATTAAAGAAAAACAAAGAAACAAAGCAAAAGGGAAATGAAATTACTGAAATAGATGCATTCACATTCCTTAATAGCGGAGAAAAAGCGGAGTCTTAGGAACGGGATTTCTAATCAACAAGAAGTTCAAAGCGTCAAAAATCGAATTCAAAGCTATATCAGATAGGCTATGTACTCTAAGGACAAGAGGGAAATTTAAAAAAAATACAATAGTAAACATCATGCACCAACTGAAGTTGCAGGTATAAAGGAGAAGGAGGAATTTTATACCAAGCTGGAAAGAGAGTATGAAAGTATACCTAGAAATGATCTTAAAATAGTTATGGGGGATGCTAATGCGAAAATTTGAAGGGAAGAAGCCTGCAGGCCCACTATTGGTATATTCAGCATGCACCAAAACACAAATGAGTAACGATTCTGGGAGTATATGGAATCTCAAATGACGAACATTGCGAGGAAAAGGATGGATTTTTCGATAAACTACAGGAACAAATGCAGAAAATTGGAAGAACAAGGGAGCTAATAATGATGGCAGATTTTAATAGTCGCACAGGGAAAGAAAATGGAGATAACGTGGTCGGATCACATGGAGAGGAGCATAACAACGACAAAGGCGAACGTCTGATAACAACGTGCAGAGAAAATGATTTGAAGATAACAAATGGTTTC
The DNA here is from genome assembly GCA_951805005.1 of Othius punctulatus. Classification (NCBI taxonomy): domain Eukaryota; kingdom Metazoa; phylum Arthropoda; class Insecta; order Coleoptera; family Staphylinidae; genus Othius; species Othius punctulatus. The sequence continues at coordinate 43,341,049 of OX638145.1, read as the reverse complement.
TTCAAGCACAAAGAGATACACAAGTATACATGGCACCAGACAACTAGACATTTGAAATCTATAATAGACTATGTAATTATCAGACAAAGCACGGTATAAGTAATCAAAGATGTAAGAGTATATAGAGGAACCACATCTGGATCTGACCATTACATAGCAAAAGCCAAAATGCTATTCACCAACTATAAGCAGGTAGAGAAAAAAAATATGTCAGAAGATAAAATGGACGAACTAGATTACAAAGAATACAATGGGTAGCCTAATAGATGAAAGCACAGTACAACTTTATCGGGATAGGGTCAATAGATACCTGTTGGAGACCGAGATGGAATCATCAGAAGATATGTATGAAAACACTAGAATTTGTATAGGAGAAGAATAGACGATATAAAAGATGGCTAAACACAAGCCAATAAAAAGATAGAGAAAGGTATCATCAGAAGAAGCGACAAGTAAGACAAATGGCACAGAGTTGGCGGAATAACGAAATCGAAGCATTGATAGAAGAGAAGAATAGACGATATAAAATATGGCTAAACACAAGCCAATAAGAAGGTATAGAAAGGTACCATCAGACGCAGCGAGAAGTAAGACAAATGGCACAGAGTTGGTGGAATAACGAAATCGAAGCATTGATAGAAGAGAAGAATAGACGAAATAAAATATGGCTAAACTCAAGCCAATAAGAAGCGCAGCGAGAAGTAAGACAAATGGCACAGAGAGAAAATAGATTAATGTGGGACAAAGAGTGCGGGGAGATAAATACTTATATCGGAGGAAAAAAGTGCTCGGAAACATGGAGAGTCTTAGGGAGAGTAAAGAAAATGGAAAAGCAAGATATGGATACACTGTTCATCCCAGTACAGAGATGGGTAGAACACTAAGAGACATTGTTAACAGAAGATAGACCACAATTTGCTACAGCATCACCAACGCAAGTAGCTATACAAGGCGAACCGGTGGAGATTACGGTAAAAGTAGTGGTAAAAAATCCGCAGAGCCGGGAGGAATATATGCCGAATTACTGAAAAACGGAATTAGAACTGTTCACAATAATTACGAAGATGTTTAATGAATACATAAATGGCCACCCCGTACCTGAAGAATGGACGATGGCATATATATCGTCAATATATAAGAAGGGTAGTAAGAAAGAGTGCACCAACTACAGGGGAATCTCAGTAACAAGCAGGTTAAGCCGACTGCATGGGAGAATAGTTAGAAATCTGATAGAATACAGGGGAAGTGAAGAAGAAGAGTAGAGTGGATTTAGAGGTCTTGTACGGATAATGTCTTCACACTAAAACAAATTATAGAAAAAAGAACGAACACTAACCAAGAAACGCATCTTATGTTCAATGGTTTCAGCAAGGCATACGATAACATCCCAGTAGCGAAACTTTAGAAAACAATGCAAGAAACGAGCATCAACCATACACTGATTAGAGCAGTAAAGAACTTGTACGAGTGCTCGAAGTAAAAAAAAAGATCGGAAGAAAACTCTCGAAGGAATTTTCTGTAAATAAAGGCTTACGCCAGGTATGCTGTATATCCCCGACCTTATTTAAAATATAAGTGGAAAAAGCATTAAAAGAATGGAAGAAAAAGTGCTGTGGGATGGGTATAGAAATAGGAGAATCATGTCTATATACGCTACAGTTCGCCGACGACCAGGTAATAATTGCCAACGACATCGAGGACGTGGAATACATGACAAGGAAACTACATGAGGAATATGGAAGATGGGGTTTAGAACTAAACATCAAAAAAACAAAGTACCTACCGGTTAATGGACAACTAACGAATATACAATTAGAGAACAATGAAACGATAGAAGCCTGCGGGAGATACACATACTTAGGAGTTATCAGAGTTATCACAGCTGACCTGTGTAAAACTGGAGTTATGAGCACGAATAAATATCAATATCAATCAATCAATATCAATATCAATATCTTTAACAATAAGGGGAGCGATGATGAAGAAATACTATGCCTAAATGGAGTATTCTGGAGTGGAGAGATAGGAAAGAAAAGAAAGTATAATATTTATAACGCACTGGTCAAGTCAACTCTAATATATGGCGCAGAGACATGGCGAGTCACCGAGAGAAACAGCAGAAGGTTGAAGGCAGTGGAGATGGACGTGTTGAGTTCAGTGAGAGTCTCACGGCTCGATAGAGTACGAAACGAAGAAATATGTAATCGAATGGGAATTGAAGCAACGGTATATACTCTGATGTTCAAACAAAGCAACTCATCTGATATGGTCACGCCCAAAGGATGAGCGAAAACAGAATTCTAACAAGAGCGATGGAATGGATCCCAGCGTAGAGGAAAAAGAGAGGAAGACCTAGAAGGCAGTGGAACAAGGAATGAGCGCTAGAGACCTTCGAGAAGGACAATGGGCCAACCGAGGAGAGTGGAAATTGGGTGTAGGACAACGTCCACAAATTTTTATATATATATAGATATATATTTATAACCATAAAGTTCAAGTTGAATCTTCATGTAAAAGTGAAAGTTCTACTATGTTCTGCGACAAAAGTCAACATTCACTGCTACTTCTTCTTGCAGTGTATCACCTATCGGAGGTTTGCTATCATAATAGCTATTCGAACCTTATTGGCTGCCGCTCGGAATATTTGGGTGTTGCTGCCAACCATTCTCTTAGGTTTTTGAGCCAGGACATTCGGCGTCTTCCGATGTTCCTTTTTCCTTTGATCTTTCCTCGTACTATCAATTGTAGCAGCGCGTATTTGGGTCCTCTCATTATGTGGCCTAGGTATTGTAACTTTCACTGCTTACAAGACCCAAAGCACGAATTACTTTGTTGACCAATTTTAAAATATCGGTCACTGTTCTTCGATGTGATATCTTTTCTGCCAATTATTTCTCCGGAGAAATATTTTAAGAAAATCACCTACCGAAAGTGTAACGTTTACATTCAAATGCATTCTAATTTCTTCAGCCGGAAAGTATCAACTTGGGAAATACTTGGCAACCGATCAGATGCATCTGTAGTAAAACCGTGTTTCCCAACTTTTCAAAACTTATCAAGTGACTAATTACTAAATCTTATTTACTCACGTCTGATTTCGTTCTCGCTTTCCTGCCCAGAACCGGCGACTCGAAATTCACTGGGCGAAACTCTTTGCGTTCAGCTGTCGGACTCGAACCCGCGCTCCTCGGAGTCCATACGGGCGGAATCCCCTCTTCGCCGCCCCGTTCGCTCCTCTGCACGGACTCTTGCGACGTCTGCCTTGCCAGCTCCTCCGAATCAAAAGAGCTCTTCTGTCCTGGCGACCAAACACCTACAAACGAGAACGATGGGTTTGAATGAATCCAGCAGATCGCGGATGGTACAGCACGGAAGCGGCAGCGTTATGCACACGCAGATTAGTGTCAAAACGTAATTTCGAACAAGGTTAGTACTGCCATTAAGGTCTGGCATAATTCATACGCATGATATGTATGCACGTGAATAATTACAGATGTGATGTAATATGGAACGTTACGGGGACGCTTCATTAAATGCCGATCGAACGTCGAGGTTGACGTATTATTAATAGTAGAAATAACTGAGTTACAGTGTTTATTCACAAGTTGACATACACTATGCGCTGAATGTTAGTTTTATTGGGAGGAAGCTTGTTCTGGTCATTATCAAGGCGCGGATTTCTAGGTATTATGCTATACATCAGTTTTAATAGCAGACCAAAATGACCTCGTATCTATACGAATTTCAGCAAATTAAGTAACGTGACCTTTTTTTTTTGTTCTTTTATGCATATTTTCAGTTTTTAAGCTTATAATTGCTTTAATGCATTTTTTGTGAATATTTTTCTGCTTATTTGCTTATTTCTCAATTTTATAGCATATTATTTATATTAGCTAGTAATATATTTGGTTGCACATTATTGTAATGAGAATTCAATATTAATATTACTGCGTTACGTCTAGAGTGCTTGGTTATCACAAAATCATCAACAAAGCGAGCGTGCGTACGTGATATTTGGTAAACAAAGCTCGATTATTTCGGGGATTACCCTATTTTTACGTGCACAGAACGCATCTGGGGTAAGTGTGCTATCAATTCAGTCCAATTTATCTCAATCTTCAGTGCGTTGTGCTTGTGCCTTGTGTGTATTACGTGTTTATAAGTTTTCTTGTATAAAATGCCGAAAGTAAAACCTTCCGTCGATGAATGGATACGTGGACAATCTGAATTAAAATATGAGAACGGCAAATTAATTTGCAGGGCTTGTATCAAACCGGTAAGTTTTATTTTGTGTTGCTATTGGCCTAGGTACAAGCATGTATTATGTTGTAGATTAACTGCGAGAAAAAAGTTAACATAACACAACATATCAAAACAACAGTTCACTTAGAAAATTAAAAGAACACAAATCTGCAAGCAGTACCCCGAGTATTCAACAAACTATTTACGAGTCTTTTGCGAGTTCTTATACACAGAATGATAAGGTGTTTTACTTTGATTTATGCAATAAAAGGACATCTTTTAACATTCCGTTAAAACAACTAGATAATAGTACGTTTACATCTTTTTTTACAAAAATATACCGGTAGACATATTCCTGTCGAATCAACCATTCGCAAAAACTATGTCGAGCAAGTATATAAACACACTATTGAGGAAATAAAAAAGATAATAGGCAACAATAGGGTCTTCCGCGACTTTTCAAAAACCTTGAAACTGAACTCTAGACACATTAAAAACATCCTTGGCACTAATTTTTGTGCTGAGACAAATGGTTGTAATTAGCAAACACGATTTTAAAATTAACGGCGTTTGAAAAAGTCCCGAAAGCCCGCCATGTTGCTGTGACGTCACAACGCACGTGGCGCTCAGCTGTAGCATTGCTTACAATGGAGCGACAGAAAGAAAACGTCGGTTTTACGAAAAAAAGGACGAATAAGTATTGCATTGTGCCTAGATGTGATAGCAGCAGTAAATGCGAACCAAATAAGTTGTTTATAAACGTCCCAACAGGGGATATACGGAAAAGGGGGTTACAACAAGTCGGAAGTGATTTCGCGAGTGTCACTTTGACGTCTCACTATTTTTGTGAAGACCATTTTAATGTAAGTACATAATTTTTCAATAAATTATCGACGAAATTCGATAAATATATATAATTAACTATCATCATTAGTGATGGGTATTCAAGGGGATTTCCGATTATATATATACATTAGTAATAACATAACCTCAAAATAGTTTTGTGGGTTCCATTCTAAAACAATACCTTCCATATCATTATTACTTTTTTAAAGTACATACTGTGAGATTTTGTACATTATGTTCTTACACAAACGTTTAGTTAAAACTAAAAAACATGTTGAAACAATATTTGTAGCTAACTGTTGATTTTATAAATTTGATTAGATGATTAATAATTACAAATTTTGAAATCAGCATTACCAATTCGTATGAGATGTAGGATATATTGCAAAGTTTAAACAGTAATTTGTTCTTACAGCTGGAAGAGGATTTGGAAAATTATATGCGACTCCACGCGTTTCGGCTACGTTGAAAAATTCACTTTTTGAGAACAAGTCGGGAACCATTAACACGTGAACTTCTATCAGATTATCTGGCTGTCCCTTTACTAACCCATCAGAACTTATTTTATGTCAGACTGGATTCTAAGTCGTATAAATCCACGATTCCTATCCCTTATGCACTGACTCCCGATCGCCAACATGCGCAAAGACGTCACAGTGCCGCTCGGCCAATAACAGCGTTTCGTCGGTCACGTGACAAAATGTGTAAGTTTTACGATATTGTATGTTGTTTGTTGATAAGTTACAATGAAAACTAAACGTTTTCTCTGTGGGATTTTTAATTACAGGTTTTAAACTTTACGTTAAGACACAAAAAGGTTATATTATTTTTTTTCAGGAAGACCCTATTACATATGGTTCTGTGTAGATGAAACTACAGATTCATGTGGTCGGTACATCGCCCATTTAATGATTGTAATATTAAACGAAGACTCCACCAATTTATTTTTAATTAGTTCAAAGCAGTTAGAAAAACAAAAGGCAATACCGTTGCCAAATTCGTTCACGATGGATTAACACTTTTTTTTGCCAAACCCCGTACCAAATGATAAATTATTATTGATTCTTTCTGATGCCCCTGCATATATGTTGAAGGCATATTCTAATTTAAAAGTATTTTATGAGCAATTAATGTATTGCACCTGTTTGGCATATGGTTTTAATCGAGTTGCTGAAATGATTAGACTGCAATTTCCCCTGGTCAATGATTTGGTAAAAACCGGGAAGAAAATTTGCCTAAAAGCTCCACCGATTGTTAAAATGTTTAGGGAAAGAATGCCAAATGTACCTCTTCCTCCGGCACCGGTTATAACTAGATAGGGTACGCGGCTATATGCTGCCTGCTATTATGCCGACCATTTCGATTCATTTAAGGAGCTTGTGTTAGAGTTTCCCGAAAATGTGTCAGAGGCAATTAAAGAATGCCACAAAGTTCTTAAAGATAGGAGGGTTGTACAAAATTTAGCATTCCTAAAAACCAACTACAGTTTCGTAAGCAAAGCGATTGAAAAACTCCAAGCAAAGGACACAACTTTGGTAGATGCGGTTTAAATAGTTGAAGATTTTAGGAATGACGTCTCAAACATACGGGGATCTATAGGAGAGATTATAAAAAAAAATGTGATGCAGTTTCGTCAAAAAATGAAGGGTTTCGCGAGTTACAAAAAATATCAACAGTTTTAAAAGGAGATTTCGTGGAAGATTTGCTGATAAATATTACAATTGTTCTCAAATTTAAATATGCACCGATTACAAGTGTGGATGTGGAGAGAAGCTTTTCACACTTAAAAAATGTGCTCAGTGATAGGAGAATGGGATTTTCCGTTGAAAATTTAGAAAAACATTTAATTATTAGTTCATTTTAAAATGAGCAGTAATAATTATTTGTTATTAATATTAATCACCTTAACGAATGTTATTAAAATATTACTTTTATCTACCTATAGTGCGTACTTGTTAATAAAATTATGTTTTGTTTTGTTTTTCTGTATTTTCATAAAAAAATATAATATGCCTTTTCATGCTTTTTTCTGCACTTTTGTGCTTATTCTAATCTTTATTCTATTTTATATGTTTATTTTCTAAGATTTTTATGTATTTTTAAGAGCTTATTTTGTAATTTTTTATGCTTATAAATCCGCGCTTTGGTCATTATAATTAATCATTAGATTTACTGCCTCATTTATTAAGACAAGTACTTAATACATTTAAACGGTATAAACATTCATTGATAATAAAACATATTATTATAATAAACTAGCGGTATTATGTATCATACGATAGTTTATAAACTAAAATGTACTTTTTTTTCAGCCTATTACCAATGTATATGAGATTTCAGAGTGCTGTGCACATAAAAACTACTGATGATAATAATCTAAACTTTCAGCATTTTTACATCACCAATTACATATCAGATCACCATCACACATCCCCAATCTCTGGTGGCACAGGTGAACTAAAACAGGTGAGCTATTGAAATTGAAAATCTCATTTAGAAATTGTTAGATCTCAAATTGAATTTGTTTCAATTCAATTTGAATTTGATTGTTTCCAATTTGAAATTGATTGGTCTCAATTTGAATTTGTTACTTCCCAAATTGAAATTGATCGGTCTCATTTTGTACTTGAAAACGTATAGAATACGTTTCACCAATGTGAAACTTTTATATTGGCGCGGCACAAAATCATATTCGTATTGAAATTGAGTTACTTATTTTATATTTTGAACGTTTGAGATAATATTACATCGTGGAAGTACATTGCCGCGACACAATAACATATTCCAAACTTGGCTTCCAGCCAATGCGTAGGTGACATTTTATTATATTCACTAAAGTTTGAATCACTGACTTTTCTTTATAAATGTAGAATAGTAAAGCAATATAAATGTAGCAAAGGGAAAATCAGATATAACAATAGCCGATCATATTCTGGAGCAAATTACTGAACGATTATTTTGCTGGAAACCAGGAAACAATAATGACAATGCATTGATTTTTGCTTTATCATATCGTCGGCTTACAAGTGAAATCACTTAAGTCAAAAACAATAAAATGAGAGAAACTGCAATTACAGTTTTATATTCTGCTGTTCCCTTTCCTACTCAGTCATTTATTGAGTTAAGAATTTGGAAGTTCGGACCCTTTACTATACCCCTACTGGGCCTGAAATTTGTTACAATTTAGTAAACCATCAAAATGAAAGTTAACCAAAAACAGCCAAAAATTGACTTAGTGTTTTTAACTTGTAAGCCGACGTTATGTAGTATTGTCAAAGTGAGGCAAATGTGCAGGTAAAAGTCTGGCGAACATACGAGGGCAAGCTGATAAAAAAGGTTCCTAACTATGAAGGAGGCTATGAAAAACAAAAATATTTTTTTAATATTTCTTAAATTGTCAGAAAACTGTCACGCAATTATCATTGTTCAGTTCTGGTTGTACATTTCTACAGAAATTTTCTAATACTGACGTGTCAAAGTTTTTCATAATGGAAAAAAATGAGCACCGTACCGTTATCAAGTTCCTAACAAGAGAAGAAAATAGTCCGATGGAAATTAAAAATCGTCTGCCATCTGTTTATGGCGATTCTTTTCCATCCTATAGAACCGTTAAATTCTGGTCAAAACAATTTAAGTGGGGTCGGGAGTCCATTGAAGATGAACCTCGCAGTGGCAGTGAAAACTCAGCCATTACCCAAGAAACTATGCGAAAAGTGGAAGAATTAATTGTTGAAGATCGACGAGTCAAAATTGGTCAGATTGGTCTCTATTACCTATTTTTTATTATTCATCTATTTCATTTTTGCGCTTATATTTGCAAATTTGCTTTTGTGGTATTGTAAGAGTCCATTGACGATCCATTAGGCAGTCCCGCAGTCCGCATCTGGCATCCCTGTCATGCGCATATGTGACAGATCGGCGTGACAGGGATGCCAGATGCGGACGGCGGGATAGATCGGTTGAAAATCTCCAACGTGTGTGCCTGCCTATTCATTAAATTACATGGAGCCGCACCCCCAACTAGATAAAGCCGAAGTGCTAAAAATGCCGTCTTCGCTCAGCTGGCCAGGGCCAAGGTGGTATTCACAGAGGTGAACAAAAACGTACATCAACAACAATGGTGGAGGAGTATTAGATAGTAAAGAGAGAAAAAGGCGGTTGAACATATTTGAATCAAAAGTGAAATACATAAAAATATAGCTAATAACATTTTTCAGAAAAACAACATAATAATACAACAAAAGAAACTAATCAAATTATATTCCACGTAAACTAGTACATAATTCTAAATTCGTCGTGAATTCTGATCACATTAATAATTTTGGTTTTAGAAATTATTATTACAATTTTCTTCCAAAATTTGTTATTATTCGTAACCCCTAAAATAAATATCCATATTAATTAAAATATTTCCTCTTGATGGCTACAGCTGCTTGGTAGGCAATTGTAGGCAATTTGTTATCACCAAATTAACTGTTCATATAATTTACTATTTATTAATTATTTATTTGGTTTAACGACGGCCTATTTCTGCTGCTATGGCTAAATATCGTCACCAAGGAGAGACATATCCACCACACTTTTTTGCTTTTAACGAAATTTTGCCTATATGAATTTCGCTTTATACATATCAGGTTCTTTAACGTGCACGTACAACTTAATAGTGCACAGTATGGACTGCTTCAATTTCCCTCCAAAGCAATGGCACTTTGATGTTAGAGAATTTTAATCGCTAAAAAATTCTCAAACCCATGGGATTCGAACCTGGCACAAGATGCAAGTCGTCGGCCATCGTCCACCTATAATTTGTTATTTGTGGAGATTAGAAGTAGCAACGTAGAATTTCGAATGCTGGTAAAATTATTTGCAAGTTTAGATAAGTATTAGCTAAAGTGGATTAATTTTTTTTAGTTGTATTATATTGTATTATTGTGCTGTATTTCTGTAAAATGTTGTTAGATATATTGATTTTTAATATTTCACTCATTTTATACAAATGTAAATATAATTTGTACAGTATCTTAATTGTTCATTCAGTCCATTTTACGTAAATAAAGTCTTCGCGCGAATAATTAAGAGAAATACTACTATACAACGAGGGGATATTTTTATATAATCTACCTTGCCTGAAAACAATGACGAATGTCAATAATTTTTAAATCTCAAGTAGTGTCAACTTTTATAAGTATTCTGACTTAGATGTGTTGAATATAATTTTTTTTTGTAGTTTTGGTAGCGGTTTAAATAGTGAAAATGCGAGAATTGAAACTTGAACACAGCAGTGTGATAAAGTTTTTGGCTAAACAGGGTAATGGCCCAAAAATAATATATGAACGAATGTACGGTGAGAATGCTCCATCACATTATGCATGATTACAATTATAGAATCGTAACACAATTATAGAAGATGACCAAAAATATGGTAGACCTCTTGAGACAAGAACAGAGGAGACAATAGAGAAAGTTGAATGGTTTGGAAAGTAATTGACGTAAAGCACACTATTATCGATGACATACGAACAAAGCAACTGGTTTGGTAAGGACACCTACAAACAATGTCAGAAGAAAGTTTCAAAAAAAAAAACGAATCCACAGGGAAAGAATCTACAGGTGTGAGATTATTCCGAATCCTGGAAGAATTAATATATAAACTTCTGGATGTCCAAAAAATCAAAATTGGTGTTTTTTTTTCCATTTATTAACTCATGCATTATTTAAAGCAACTTTATTTATATGTGCAGGTTGTATAACTAGGAAAAAGTGGAGAGAAGGAATAGATTCCGAGATGAAGAATAGAGATCTTCTGGAAGGAGACATCAAAACTAGTGTAGATTGGGAATCGGAAGACAGAGGAGAACGTTATATATAGTAGAAATCATGAGAGCTGGCTCATAATTCATTCAAAAGGAATGTTTTTTGAAGAAATAAATGTAATACCGGATTAGCTCTATCGCACTAAAACTCTTAAATAAAATGAGACAGTAAATGTCTCATATGTCTGCTGTACGTTTCAAATGAAACCCGTGGAAACGTATGTCTCCAGTTATTCAATATTTTAGTTATTCTGTCAGTGTCAAAGTTATATAGATAACCTAATGTTTATATTGGAAAGCCCTTGGAAAGTATCTAAAATGTATAGCGCCCCTATTGGTCAAAATTTTTGTAAAGAATCTTTCGTGGTCTTGGCAATAATCCAAATGCCGATGCTTTGGTAAGATATTGATGAAGTATGAACTTTTAAATATTATCTACACATAACCTATAAATGATGTACATTCAAATCTGACTTTTATACACGAAGCGAAGGAACTAATTAAAGGCGTGAACATACGTACATGAAAATTTGAATCATACATTCCCAAGCGAAGAATCATGAGCCACCTCTCGTGATTTCTACTATACCGATTATAAATGAATGAAGATTTCGTATTGGATGATCGAAAAACTAAGAGATAAAGGATATAAATCTTCAGGAAGGAGACTGCAAATATTGACATCAGTGTCGATTGGTAATCGGAAGACGTCGGAGAACGTAATATACCGATTATGAATGAATGAATGAAGATTTTGTATTGAAAGATCGAATAATTTAAGAGATACCGGATATATATCTTCAGGAAGAAGACTGGAAACATTGACATCAGTGTCGATTGGTAATCGGAAGACGTCGGGGAACATTACATATATACCGATTATGAAGATCGAATAATTAAAGTGTCAGTTCTTGCTAGAAAAGTTCTGATATCTGAGACAACGGTTTTGAAAATTTCGCATGAAGATTGAGGGATGAACAAAGTGTCAGCGAGGTGGATTCCCAGGCTCCTCACACCAGAAGAGATACTTTTCAGGCGAAAAATTTGCCAGGCCAATTTGGGTCAAAATCAAGACTTTTTTTCGAAAATTATTACTGGTGATGAAACCTGGGTGCACCACTGGGACCTTCCAATAAAACAAGAGTTTATGCAGTGGGTGCATTAAAGGTCTCCGACACTAAAAAAAAAAAGGCGGACACAAAATGGAAAATCGGCTGGGAAATTGATAGCAACTGTTTTCTGGCACTGCGAGGGTATATTATTGGTTGAGTACACGAAGAAGGGCATAACATTTACCAGTAATATTTCTGTGATGGGTGGGAAAAACAGTATAAGTCAAGAATTAGCAATTTAAGGAAGCGTCGACTTATACCTTTTTTCCCTCCAATAATCGTAGCATTTAAAGTTGTACTAAAACTGCCAACCTATTTAAAAGCCTCAACTGAATAATGTGACATATACTATTTCAAACACAATGTACAGCATCACTTTCTGAAATATAATTTGACTTAAACTCATTTCCCCAAATTTTCGACTTATACTGTTTTTCCCACCCATCACAGATTTGTTAAGAGACCATTAAAAATCTTAAAGCTGCTATCCTTGCAAAAAGACCTTAAACTTTTCCGGAAAAACCCATACTACTGCACGACAATTGCAGGGTGTATAAGGCTCGAAAAGTTCAAGCTCGAAGAATGTGGGTTCAAAAAGTTGAGACATCCACCCTACAGTCTGGATTTAGTACCCTGTGATTACTGTCTTTTCCCTAAGTTGAAAAAACACTCTGGCGGAGATTTTCTTCTGATAATGACCTGAAAATTTCTGTTAGGGATTATTTTGAGGGGTTCCAGAAATATTTTTTTTTAATGGAGGGATCTCATTGTTGCATAAATGGAGGAATAAATGTTTAGATGTTGAATGGTCATATATAGAAAAATAAATTCATTATTCTTTTCTTTCATGGCTAGGTAGATCTCCCCAAAAACAGTACAGTAAAGCGTACAGTAAAGTACGCTTTACTTACACCTACTTTATATGGTACGCTGGCATGCAAAATGCACCAAGCTTTTATAAGTATTAAATATGTGGAAATATTCGCAGTTAACTTTCCATTAAAAATATAAATTTATTTGCTAAAATCTTGAAAATGAAAATTTACTTGAAATTGTTAATTATATTGAATATGTGGAAATATTCGCAGTTAAGTTTCCATTAAAAATAGAAATTTATTTCCTAAAATCTTGAAAATGAAAATTTACTTGAAATTGTTGATTATATTGAATATGTGGAAATATTCGCAGTTGAATTTCCATTAAATATAGAAATTTATTTGCTAAAATCTTGAAAATGAAAATTTACTTGAACTTGTTGATTTACGATGTTTGTTCGTGGTTTTCCCAGCGTCCGTAGTAAAGGCTGTCATTAATGAACCGGCTGTGTTTTGGCCTACAGTACCGTGGCTATAATTATACACAGCACAACATTGAGTCACAGGAGGAACACATGCGAATTGGGAATGTAAAAATAGATATATTTCACTGGTGTACATTTCGGACGCCAGTTTCAGCAGCAGGCTCCCCTAAACTCTGCAAATGACGTCGGAGTTAAGAGGTAATCGCAACACTCTTTCAAATTTTTGATAGCACATACCGACAAAGGATTATTAATGTGCATATTTAATGGTGGCTAAAATAAAGTAAAATTTATGTGATTCGATGATTAGACGTCCATGATGTAAAGCATTAAACGATGTACACAGAATGAACCACATATAATATTATAAAGATAAATTGTGTTGCACGAGAGAAGCACACGAGCGCCATCTCTTGTTTGAAATTAATTCCCCGGTGAGTTTTTCTACGCCACTGCACAGGATATTTGTCCCATAACCACGTAAACGTGGGTGATTCCTTTGAGGGATATTCTGCCGTTAAGCAATTAAATATAAAGTGTAATTGTACATTTGGGAATCTCCAATTGTCCGCAGAGATAATTCCCATATGTATAGTGTTTTTACTTGAAATTGAAAATCTACCTACGAATGGTGTTAATTGCGCTCCATTGTGCCAACGGAATTTTATGACGGGTAATGTGAAGAGAACAGAGTCTAGAGCCGGCATCAGAAAATAGAGATTCAGTGCCCCGTAGAAAATTGAGATTAGTGATTCATTATCATTAAATTTTACTTTTCAATGTATTTTTAAGTGTATTCGTCTATTTCGGTAAATTTGGAACTCATTCTTCTTTTCCTTTCTAGCGGTCCTTTCATAATTATTCTCCAAACCGTTGAATATGATATTCCTGTTAGAATGGAAATTCTTTGCAGTGGAGATGCATGATTCTCGCTTATAAGAGTGTTATAAATATTTACGACTATACTTTTAGTATCAGTTGAAAGAAAAGCATGCTTTATTAATCCCTAATTTTCATTTTCGATAGTTGATGTGTTCATTTGATGATAATTGTTTTGAAATTGATCAAAATCAATTTGAGAACAGCTTCCCTCTATTGAAGGGATTCTTCAACAAAACTTTCGGAATGGCTTCTTTCCTCACATAATTGAAATAGATCGTCGAACTGAGTGTCATTATAAATTGATGAAATAATTGTTGCAGTTTCACTTAACGACGTTTCCATCTTAATAAACTCTACCTTTTCACAAGTTTATAAATGATAATATGCACACGTATGTAAAATGAGTACTGTTGCAATGTAAAGGTTAACACCGACTGAAAGACAGATGTAGACTATTTGAGAAAAATACTATTTGAGGCAGCCTTAACTGATTGTCTACCTGGACTGCATATTCGCCCAGCAATTAAGGTACAATGAACCTTAATTGCATGGGCGAATGTATAATCCTTTCAAAACCGTTTCCTAGGTGACAGCTCTTAAATATCTACTAGCGTCTGTAGTCTTGTAAGTATATCGAATTGTAAAATTGTAAAAATAATTACGTCCGCCGACTCATAAAAAAACGATGTAGATAGTTGTAAGATTATTGAATTAAATTTAATTAATAAATCATTTTTATATTATGATCATAGTGATATAATTGTGTATATATCGAAGAGAAAACAATTAAGTAGCATCTTCGTCGAAAGTAAATTATTTGGTTACGTTACTGGACGTCCGCCTCTTCGCAGCACGCAATACAATGGAGAACCCTTGACCGTAATAAACCCTCATTACAGGTACATCTTCAATTTCAAGTGAAAACACTACAATTAAACTTTATATTTAACAAAATGTGTTTCATTCTGTTTCTGTGTAAATATAGATTACCAATAAGTAAAGATCCTAACTATCGTGATGGCTGATAAACAGTCATTTATTCATAATAATATATAATAAAATTTATGTAGAACTATATCAAATAACGTTTTTTTATGTGTACACAAATAAACGTGTTGATAAATTGTATATTTCCTCGTGCAAGAGGTGGGAACTGCTCATCTATTATAAGCAAGATGGATGTCCAAATGAGCCCAATTTCCTGGCTTACGAGGGATTCACCCACCTCTACATATTTGACGTAGGTCGAGGAGCTGTTATCCCTGAACGATAAACTGTTTGTAGGTCGGTTGTAAAACAGCTAGCAACAAACCGTGGAAGGTGACTTGTAAGTTAAATTTAAAAGGATGAAGTGAAAACGTCATTAATACTCAAGAATACATACTCAAATGCTCAATGGCAGATACCTAATTATGTTTCATTCATTAGTATATTTAATAATCTTAACATGAACTATTTTAATGACCCATCGGTGAATTTAGACCTAAAATCTACAGCCGTATCTTGAGAAATGTTTTCACAATGAATAGGAACTGGTTCATTGATAATAGGCAAATTTACTTATTCTGAATATTCTGGTCTCTTAGCCAATTCTTCGCATTTCTTTTCTAATTAGATTTTTTAAATTTTCTAACACGTGAATTTTGTTGTTTTAACGCGATGATTTGAATTCAAAGATCTAATTCAAATAATCTCATTAAACATAATTAACTGATGTGAGATCTTAAGAACTGGTGTAATTCTTATTGACAAAAATTTCACAATAAAAATTATTTTATTTTAAAAGTCATAGATAAAACGTCATATTTGACATATTATTGCCTCCATTTTATGCTCGTTAAATAATAATATACCTAGTATTATGATGTAATTTTCAAAATTAAGGGATCAATAAAATAAATAAAATATTAATCGAAAACAAATGACGATCCGAAATTGAATTTGATGTAGAATTGTGCATTTACTAACTAAAATAAACTTTAGAGAATATTTTCTAAACAATATTTGTTTTAATTTAAATAAAATTATCCCGAATATTACCCCGCTCACAGTATAAAAAAAAATCATAGATTTATAAGAGACTTATTTAATCGAAAAGCCAGGATTTTTTAAACAATTTTTGTTTAAATTAAAAAAAAATATATATATATCTCGAATATAGCCCCCTTACAGTATATTAAAAATAACAGAGATATATAAAAGACTTTTTTAATCGAAAAGCCAGGACAAAATAAAATCGTAAATTCCGCTATAAGTAAACGTACACAAATCATATTTACGATTTTATAATTTTTGTTTTTAACTCATCCATTATTTATAAAAGCGTTTGCCGTGTTTGTTGGGAGGGCATTCGCATCACCATGCGAAAATAAATTTAATTAAGTTCTAAATTAAGAGATCCACCTGCAGCAGTGTAAACGTTTCGCAATGCCAGTAGTGTTAAGTAACGGCTGCATTAAAAGCGCTGCAATGCTGGCGAGGAGAATATATATATACACACACACGTACATAATATATTATTTCATCACTACCTGTAATTTTCCAAGTAATTATTAATAAAATTATCAGAGCATGATCCTGGACTGATAATGGTGATCAGTTTTACTCTCATACTCGTAGTATAGATACAGTATTGTAACAGTCGAAACATTTTATGCGAGTGCTTCCCCAAATATCTATTTTTAATTATGTATTTATGTTTACTATAATGAATTTAGCATTTACATGGAAACCAAGATTTTTTTATTGCAATAGCTTAACTGAATGCTACACATTTTTTCATAGTCATTATATTGTTATGATTATAAATGCCAATGACAATTACTCATATGTTACATACATCCGATTTTTAAATAAGCCAACGATTTTGGTGAGAGGAGAATACTACGTAAGCATTTCGGTTCCCGAAATCCTGGACTATTTACTAGTCCTGAAATCCGAAGTGAATATCGCAAAATTCTGGGATTTCGGGATTGAAAATGGTATTGTTATACGAGTTTTAAAAGACGTTATTTTGCTAGCAATTTCCATACATACCTAAATTAGGGCGGATTTCAAGTATTTATATTATTTGCAGCATTACAAAAACCAACAAACCCTAAGAACTGTATCTATAGTCCGTACTTGAGCTTGAGTTCGATTCAAGTCGTATATTTGGTAGCGTTTGGTTCATAAACGTCTATAGAAAATACTCAACCAAATATACGCCTTGAGTCGCATTCAAGCTCAAGTACTATACATACGGGCCTAAATCTCTCGTCGGTATATTGTCGACTGAGAATTATTTGGAACCAAGTTCACATTTGCACAAAACTGACTCGACATCTTCAGCACGTTTTACGAAATAAAACATCCTAATAGAACAAATTATTAGCTAAACTGAAAACTTACAATAAACCCTGTCCAAAAGTGTACTACTCATAGAATTATTTTATACCAAATCCAAATACACATTAATATTTTGGACTTGGTTCAAAATAATTCTTAGTCGACGATATACAGGGTATCCCAAAAATTCTTTAATAATATTAATTGGACTCAAACACATTAATTATTTCTGAAACAACTGTAAATTCTAACGAAAATTCAAAAGAACCGTTTGCAATCCTAATGTCAACTAATGATTTTTCTATGCATTTTTTTTTGTTCTTTTACATGCCAAGATACTCCAACGTGTTCTGCAATCCATTATCAAATGAACACCTTTTTTCCAAGTCCCAAGTTCGCCTTATACAGGGTGTCCCAAAAATAGTGTATAAGCTCAACAGCATGTCAGTCAGGGATTGCCACTTAAAAAGCACAACAAAAATTAAAACAAAAATTCAAACAAAAACAAATCACACAACTTTATTATCACTATTTTAATTGTACAACACATTGTTGTGATGTTGATATTTCAATATAATTTTCATTTTTAAATATTTAAAAACGCTTTAAGAAAAGGGAAATATCCATTAAGATTATTTAAATAAATTATAGCTAAACAACTTAACACATGATTGGCAGTTCATTCTTTCCAGCAGCCCTTCTAATCTTGCTGTACTATAATAACTATAATACCTTTGACTAGTCATATTTCGAAAAGTATAGCCCGACAAATTTTTATAGAATTTTTTTATGGACTCAGTTGCCATTCCCGAGGGGCGTGCTATTGAGCTTATCCACTATTTTTGGAACACCCTGTATAAGGCGATCTTGAGACTTAGGACAAAGTATTCATTTGATAATGGATTGCAAAACACATTGGAGCATCTTGGCATGTAAAAAAAAATAGTTACTAAAAAACTGGATACAAAAATCATTAGTTGCCATTAGGATTGCAAACGATTCTTTTGAATTTTCGTTAGAATTTACAGTTGTCTCAGAAATAATTAATGTGCTTTAATTGAATCCATTTAAAGCCACTGTAGATGCTATTTGCCCTGATTTACTATTGATTTAAACTTTCGATTGCCTATTTAATTTGATGATTGAAGATTGGTCATTGCTGTATTTGTATATAATTGAAGATTAATGTACTAGTGATTGAAACTTTCGAGTTAATTTGATGATTGGTGATTGATAAATAGAATGAATAGATGATAGAATTTGCAGTTGTCTCGGAAATAATTAATGTGCTTTAATTGAGTCCAATTAAAGCCACTGTAGATGCTATTTGCCCTGATTTACTATTGATTTAAACTTTCGATTGAATATTTAATTTGAAGACTGGAGATTGGTCATTGTTGTATTTGTATATAATTGAAGATTAATGTACTAGTGATTGAAACTTTCGAGTTAATTTGATGATTGGTGATTGATAAATAGAATGAATAGATGATAGAATTTACAGTTGTCTCACAAATAATTAATGTTCTTTAATTGAGTCCAATTAAAGCCACTATAGATGCTATTTGCCCTGATTTACTATTGATTTAAGCTTTTAATTGCCTATTTCATTTGATGATTGGTGCTTGGTCATTGCTGTATTTGTATATAATTGAAGATTAATGTACTAGTGATTGAAACTTTTGAGTTAATTTGATGATTGGTGATTGATGATTTGATGATTGGAGATGATTTATTGATTTTAACTATTGATTTAAACTTTCGATTGGCTATTTAATTTGATGATAGGAGATTGGTCATTGCTGTATTTGTATATAAGTGAAGATTAATGTACTAGTAATTGAAACTTTCGAGTTAATTTGATGATTGGTGATTGATGATTGATGATTTGATGATTGGACATGATTTATTAATGAGATTTGGTAATTGAAATATTGTTCATTATTGATTAAAGTCAGCATTACAGTGACGATACCAATATTGATGATATAACATCAAGTGACTAAAATACTTATTATTCATTAATTGTTAAAGTCTGTGTAGGTACTCACGATCCAAATATTAATGACTTATCATCAAGTGATTGAAATATTTGCACATAATTGATTACTGACGAATCCTTCTGAATATTTGATTACAAGTCATTTTGAAAGCTACGTGAACAATAGTAAATTTCCATGCAATAAGGATGGAGCGAGGATCACTGGTTTTGATTGGAAGTCGGAGCCTTAAGTCACAACAGCATGCACCTTTATAGGGGAATTGTTTATAAACAATTCAGGATAAGCACAAATGTCTGAGTTAATTTGCAGTAAAACTTTCATAAATGCTGCTAATTTTGTGATTTATAATATTTATAATATGTACAATTGTTTAACCAAAAATTGTGACAGCGACCTACATTTGTTCGTGGTATTATCCTGAAAATACAACCGTGGTATTATCAACATTGTCAGTTATTAATACATGCGTAACTATAGAAACCGCATTGTTATGACGTCACTTTTTTACGTATGAGTTATATTCCCAATCAAATTTTGCATATAAACTGAAAAATGTTCCAATTTACGATGAAATTTTCATAATTGTTGCTGAAATTTGGTAATTTATAATATTTACAATACATATTTTACAATTGAGGAGGTGGGTGCAAGAAAGCGTAAGTCGATTTATGTGGTTTTTGAGCAAATTTGTTTACTAGAATATTTGAACCCTTATTTATAAGTCTGTTAATATATACATGGCTACTGTTCATAGAAAAATATTAGAAAATATAGCAAGTATTGCTATATTACAACTTTTATTAAGTGTTGAATCTTTCAACGAGTTTTTCTCGAAATTTTCTCGAAACTCATTTTTTCGACTTACGCTATTCTTGCACCTATTTCCACAATAACCAATGATAGTTTGCATTTTATAATGAAAATTTGGTAATTTCCAACCAAATTTTCTGTGCTGCAGAGAATTGTTGTAATTTATAGTACCAATTATGAAACTCTCAATGATATTTTGCATTTTGTAGGGAAAATTGGCAATTTATTCTAAATTTTTTATAAACGCTGCTAAAATATTGTGCTTTAGAATATAATTTTTGCACGTGATATAAGTTACCAGCTTATATTGCAATAGAATTCGTGGTCAATAAACAAAAAGAACGAAATTTCGAGATTAGCAAACAGCTTTAATTTATCGAATCAAAGAGAGAAGAACGGTTTTAAGTAGTACTGTGGCGTTTTATTTACATAATTATAGCTATTCACTAAAAAATAAATCGTGCCTTTCAGAAATATTCTTAGACATAAATTAGTTTCAAATAAAAAGGTAGATCAATCAAATCAAAGTCATTACTTGTAAGTCTACAGAAGATGACTGCCTTGCAGTTGAAATGTACATTTAGTATAAATAAATGTGTATTGTGAAAAAGGTTATTCTCCTTGTTTTATTTAAAAAGGAAGATGTTTAACATACTTTCACGATTAAAAGTAAATACATCTACAACAGATGAAAATATATATTGTAACGAAGAGGATTACAATGATGAAGAAAGCTTGTTCGAACAACTTGTTCCAAAATCTACATCGGAGGACTTAGATGAAGTATTTCAAGAGAACTTGACTTCATTACGGGTAGTGGCTTGGAATGGCAGCAATTTAAATTCAACTTTGCAAAGGGAAACTGCCTTTTTTGAAACCTGTTGTACAAAAGGTGACTACCTATATACTAAATAAACAAAGATAAATGAGAAAGTATACATTTTTACATATTTTATTTATTTAGATATAGTAGTCACGAATCCAGACAGTTTCTGGGATTTCCCGGGATTCGAAAAACCATTCCCGAATCCCGAGATTCAAAAATTTCGGGATTATTGCAAACCGCAGTAGGCACATTTACCTCATATGCTTCAAATAGTTCGAAACCAACTAAATCCTATAATATCGGTGCTTAATTTGTACTGTAACTTAAGTAACAAAATCCAAATATGGCATTTACGTTAGATTTTAGTAGTATAACAATAATCTGCTGCACTTATTTTTAGAAATAATGAAAATAATTATAAGGCATATTTAATTAACTTAATGCAAACAAATTCACTAAATTTTAAAACATAAACGGCACTTTATTCAATAAATGAGTTAAAAAAGTGAGTCAACATTTACAACTTTTTGGTGACTTTTCGTTTCCTAGCAGAGAATATCCTGATATTGTTAATTTTTTCATGGCACACTATTTGAATAGTACTTAATAAATGTCAATTTATAACATGTCAAAAGTCTCTTCACAAAACTTGTAAATTGGAAAAGTTATTTCAAGTTTATTTGGTGGTCCCTTAATTTTGTCCGGAAGTGTATATAATACTATATTTTGGTAGGATCTGCCACAGTTAAGTTAGCCTAATTTAATCAGTTTTCTAGAAAACTGTTGCTTTCGTAACTTTGACAAACACTCATCGATATTTTACTAAGTTTGTAATATCCGTAGTGTTATGGCAAAACTTGCTATCAGCCTTTTTTTTCAAAATGCACTTTTTGGCATTAAATGGCCACAAATAAAGTACACTTGAAGTTGGTATTATTGTATATATCTTTATTGTACCTTTGCATTATAAATAACTTTGGTAATGATACATGCCAATCTACATTCACAATTATAAATACAAAACTGGTTTTGCTTCTTCTGTAAAATAACAAAACTGGCTGATTACATGTTTTGCCATAACACTACTGATATGATATAGAAATAATCTCAACCCAGGCCTATTTGTAATTTGGTTATTCATAATATTTAATTACTAAATTTTGGCAAGTTTGTTAAAATTTCCGCTAACACTAAAATGCTGCTAAATTATCACGCATTTAGCAGATGGACAAATTTGTATAGAAATATAATTGTCCAGAATTAAGTTTACTATTACGATTACGTTTAAGTAGATCAAAATTTACAATAAATATATGTATATTAAACAAATATATATTTTTTGTATAGCTAATACAAATTGAAAATTTAAGAAAACTATCATTATTTTCAATTATTTCGAAATATGTAATAATAAGTTATTTCAAATCAAAGTAGTTTATGTGAGTACATGTAAGTACGTTAGTACATGTGAGTACAACTCCAATTACTTCGTGTCGAAAATACTTAAACTGCAATTACTTCAAGTCAAAAATACTTCAACTAGAGAATACTTCAACTGCTAATTACTTCAACTCGAATATACCTCGACTAGAAATTATTTCATCTTGTAATGACTTAACCTAACCAAATAAGTTATTTCAAATCAAAGTAGTTTATGTGAGTACATGTAAGTACATCAGTACAAGTGAGTACAACCACAATTACTTCGTGTCGAAAATACTTAAACTGCTTTTTACTTCAAGTCGAAAATACTTTAACTAGAGAAGACTTCAACTGCTAATTACTTCAAGTCGAATATGCCTCGACTAGAAATTATTTCAACTTGTAATGACTTAACCTAACCAAATAAGTTATTTCAAATCAAAGTAGTTTATGTGAGTACATGTAAATACATCAATACATGTGAGTACAACTACAATTACTTCGTGTTGAAAATATTTAAACTGCAATTACTTCAAGTCGAAAATACTTCAACTAGAGAATACTTAAACTGCTAATTACTTCAACTTGAATATTCTTCGACTAGAAATTATTTCATCTTGTAATGACCTAACCTAACCAAACCTAACCAAACCTGACCTAACTTAACCCAACCTAACCTAACGGAAGGTGAAATAATTTCGAGGTAAAGTAATTAGCAGTTGAAGTATTCTCTAGTTGAAGTGTGTTTGAGTTAAAGTATTTTCTGCGTTGAAATATTTTCTTGTTTAATTATATACAGTTAAAGTAATGTAGTTAGAGTAATTGTAGTCGAAGTAGTCGTTTTTGAAGTACTAACGCGCTTCGTTTTATGTTATGGTTTATGTAAAGGACGAAAAATAAAACTTTTCGGACGTTGTGCTAATATTGCTGGACGAGGCAAAGCCAAGTCTGAAGAATTTTTGTGTATCATACATTATTTTTTATTCGATTGAATCAAATATACTACAGTAATGTAGTTGGAGTTTAATTGTAGTCGAAGTAGTGGTTTTGAAACACTCACGCGCTTCCGTTTATGTTATGGTTTATGTTAAGGACGAAAAATAAAACTTTTCGAACGATTTGCTAATATTGCCGGACGAGGCAGAGCCAAGTCCGAAGAACTTTTGTGCATCATACATTATTTTTTATTCGATTGCATTAAAACTCTCCTGTCTTGCCTCACCTCAGGTTCGGCCATCAAACTCAAACTCGTCCTGAAAAATGCACCTTGTATCATCCTTTTACATAAATAACTATTTCGTCCTCGGACAAAGTAAAGGTATAAGTAAGAAGTTTATAAGTTCAAAGATTAAAAGTTATATAATCACTGTGAAGTTTTTACATACAAAAAATATTGATTTTACTCTACTGCTAAATCAAACGTGGATGTTTTGTCTTTGTATAGTAAACCCGACATATAAAATAAAGTAGAGGTTCTAAATTTATTAATTATTGCAATACCTTTGAATTTTTAGAAACAAATGAAAGTATAAAATGATGTGTTATTTGTCATTTTTTAGTCACATATTTATTATTATTTTTACATTGATTTCCTTTAAATTTATTGATTTTAAAATTTATTGTTGTTGTCTACAATCATAAAAATTCATCAATACAGGGTGTCCCTATTGTCGTGTCTAATTAGAAGTTTTATTTTATATATAAGAAAGTAAAGGTATAAGTAAGGAGTTTATAAGTTTAAAGATTAATAGTTATATAATCACTGTGCAGTTTTTTCATAAAAAAATATTGATTTTACTCTACTGATAAAATTAAACGTGGATATTTTGTCTTTCTATAGTAAACCCCAACAGTAGTTTATAAAATAAAGTAGAGGTTCTAAATTTATTAATTATTGCAATAGCTTTGAGTTTTTAGAAACAAATGAAAGTATAAAATGATGTGTTATTTGTCATTTTTCAGTCACATATTTATTATTATTTTTACATTGATTTCCTTTAAATTTAAGCAGTATGAATTAGGCGTTCGTGGATTTAAATTACGGCAAAAATAACCCGTGCAACGTAAATTTATTGATGGTGTATTGTCTGCCACTGGCGAAAAACAATAAAATGCATCTTCAATTTTACTCTCTAGCTCGTTTATTCGAATTTATATTGAATCGATATTTTAACATTACAAAGGCACATTTCGAGTAGAATTCAAATATGCTATCAAAATTGACGTTTCACTCATGGATATTAAGATTTTTACACCTTTTTATAAAATTTAAATACACAGACTTACTAAAAGGGAAATTACAGAAACTGCGATATAGAATATATGCACTTCAACATACCAAATATATATATATATATATATATATATATATATATATATATATATATATATATATATATATTTAATTGAGTTAAGGTTTTATCCATAAATGACCAGTAATATGTTTAAGGTTGTTATATTTCGTACTTACTGGTCAATAATATTATTTTTTATTTTACTTTATGATTAATTTCTTTCACCTGACTAGTTTCGGTTATGAACAACCATCATCAGAGGCATATGCATTCAATGTTCATATATTTTGATGACATCAAAATTTGATGTCTAATTTGAAGTTTTTATTATTTTTTTTATCTTTACATCTATCAAATTTCAAAATTACATTTCAAGTTAATTCAAGATATATGAACATTGAATGCTTATGCCTCTGATGATGGTTGTTCATAACCGAAACTAGTCAGGCGAAAGAAATAAATCATAAAAAAAAATATTTAACTGTATGTACAAAATATAAGAACCTTAAATTTTTTACACCTTCATTTACACTCTTCACACTTTACACTTTCATCAAACCTGATCTATTTATTTTCTCTTTTTTTGTTTAATATTTATAATTTTCATTTTTTGAGCTGTGAAAAACCAAAGTGGTGTAAGTCCACTTTTTTATAAATTCAGATGAATCCAGAAATTTACAAAGGACAATATCCCATGTGTAGACCACTTACACGACTATGGTTTTTAACGGCTCATTTATTAATTTTAATAACTATGAAAATAACTTACACGTAATTATACTGGTAATATTAGTGTAAAGACAAAAAGATCTCTGTTCAATAGCTCAATAAAGATTGTTACTACTACATTTTTTCCATTTTTGTAAAACGTTGTATTTCATAGGTGCAAACACTTGGTTGGAATGGTGCAAGTTATATTTCAGAGATCTCTTTACTTTAGCACATGAAGGTATTCTTATAATTATTACTAAGTTACCATTTTTGTAAAACCATGTATTTCATAGGTGCAAACACACTTGGTTGGAATGGTGCAAGTTATATTTCAGAGATCTCTTTACTTTTGTACACGAAGATATTCTTATAATTATTACTAAGTCACCATTGTTTGTATTCTCAAATCTCTAATTCATACATTTATTAGTGTTCTTCAAGCTTGACAGCGTTATTAATAAAAATTGAAACCGTGGTTTAGCGGTGGTTTACAAATGGTTACCAAGGTTACTAAGATTAAACCACCGTTAAACCGCGGCTTAAACTTTTATGAACAACACTGTTAGATTTTAGAACGAGTCAGTCATCAATTGCATATAATCTGCGTATATTTTCGGAAAATCAATTTGCTCTCCAGGGAACATTTTTCTTTCAGGCTAATTCATTCAAGTGTTGAATTGTTTTGATTTACACAGCTTTCAGAAAAATAAACAGAAAGTCATGTCAAGTTCTTGTAAACATGACCAGTAATATAGTTCATTAAAGATGTACAAACTATTCCGATGTAAAATATTAATATTCCCATTAAACATTATCATCATAATATCATCTGTCAAAATAATCATCATAATCATGTATGTTACGTATATTATTGTACTATGTATGTTATGTAAATTGTGTATGTGGAATAAATGTTCATACTACTAGCTGCATTAGTTTATGGAAAATATACAACTGTCTATTTGTATACTTAATATAAGCAACCAGCAGTTCAATTGGAGAAATTTGACGATTTTTATCTTTCTAACATGATTTGTTTAAACTATTTTCTTTTTAATTACTCATTTTAATCTGCTATAGTGCCGAATAAAAAAAGTGGCAAAGAGCATAATTATACTTTTATATTATCTTTAATGATCATAGATTTCCTGCCGAATTAGTCGTCTGTTATAGTGCCAAATAAAAAAAAGTGGCAAAGAACAGAATTATATTTTTATATTATCTTTAATGATCAAAGATTTCCTGCCGAATTAGTCGCCTGAGCAAACACCACAGCAATGTGGTTAATTAGTATATTGCAACACAGTGCTACATCTCGTATGGGTGGATTTAATTATAAACCCATGCATGAGAGGGAAACACGTGAGTTTTTTTAATCTATGAGCACCCTAGACCGGAAGGAAGACTCAATCACAACAGAGAATAGGGCGATATAAAGGCTCGTTTTACAGTAGGCAAGTTGCGACAACTGTGGGGGTTATGGCAGTTTTCACAAAAATAGTAAAATCGTTAGCTGGAATGTTTTTTGATGGTGTAATTATTAGGAATAATATTAGCACTTTTATATCTATACTCAGGTGTACTGTGTATCAATAGTATATAACGCCATTAGGCCGATATGTAGCAAATAACAGGCGCGGGTTGAAGTTTGTAAACCGAGGCGAAGCGAAGCGGAGCGGAGCGCAGCCGAGGTTTATATTCAACCAAGCCTGTTATTTGCTACATATCGGCCGTATGTTGTTCGATACTTTTTGTAATACCTAAATTACAAAAACTGGTCAATTTATCAATATCAAATTTCAAAATTATTAAACTAGTTATCCAGGCGCAATTTGATACCATAGCAACATCAACAGTTCAAATACAAACAAACAAATCAAAGTGAAATTAGAAAAATAATGTCAGATATGCAAAGTTCTTCGTTTTGTGGTATCCCCGAAGATGTACTAAATGAAGCAAATGCTGCCACAATCGATTTACTTCCCCAGAAAAGCAGCAGCAGGTATGAGAAAGAATATGAAGACTTTATTGCTCATAAATTTGCGTTGTCATTTAAATAACGTCCACGGCCGTTATTATAACGGCCAAGGCCTTTACGCCTGTCATATCGATCAAGCAGACAGTACTGATAAATGTCAATAACACAGAGATATTACAAAAAAAACTTAACGTACACGTCACTAGTAAAGTTTCGAATGTCAGAAGCATTTATGTCATTCATGCATCTGACATTCGAATGTGATACTGTCAAGTAACGTTTACATTACTGCTAACGTTTTTTGATACAGAATACATCTGATTATTTCCAAATATTATTATGTAAGCATACATTTTTATGAGTGGATATAAATTTAGGGAAAAAAACGCTTTTTACTAGCATAAAAGCCCTCTACTGCCATTTAAAATGTGCGAGTGTATGCCCCCCACCCCCCACATCTTTAGGTATGTTATATTTTTTTTTGTAAACAATATACAGCGTGTGAAAACTAAGGGACTTATACCGAGTGATCATTTAAATTTCAGCTCTAGTTATGCACGAAAATTTCGGCAGCCAATAAGAAAGGCGAAATGGTGATCTCGCCTTTCTAATTGGCTGCACAAATTTCCATGCATAACTAGAGCTGAAATTTAAATGATCACTCGGTACATCTACCATTAGCAATAACATTTTTATAATATAATGTAGATTAGAAAAGTGTTACTAGACTTGAATTTACTGCACGTATTCAGATATGCAATATAACTGTTATTTTGCAAGAGATGCTGCCCTATTGCTCAAAAGAATAAAACATATTAATCAAACATTGCGTCTGTATTATTAAGTGGGTCATATTTGAGGAAATCCATAGAGATGAATGTATGCGCGGAAAATTACGACATTAATCAATTAAAACTGTCTGGCGTTTTGTTTACACGGTCAACTTTCTATCATTTCCCATTGGCTTGTGCCAAGTCTGAAAACGTATGTAATTACAAAATACAATACAAACTTTTCTCGCGCCGTTTATTAATATTTTTCGGTCTGTGCTGTATTTCCGTCGATTACACCTGTGCCAACATTTGGTTACCTTCGAAGTTTAAAATTAGAGCGTAATAATTGTGTTATGAGTGCATGATGTAAAGCAGAATTCGATTTTTGCAAATGAAATAGTTTAGTACGTAAAGCTACCATAACTTAGAATAATAAACGGGTTTCATATAATAATAAAAAGAGAATATTCAAACTATATGCAAAGATAAATTATAAATTGTGTTACGCATATTTTCTCAGCAAATCTACCAACGCTGCTCACAGATATACAAACAAATCTGATAAATTACGTAAACTATACTATTATACGATTTATGTGGTATAAGGTATTAGTGTGTATTTAGAGTACGTATTATGCCAATTATTGGAGATTATTTTGTAGTGATATGTGTAGTCGATTGTTTGCACATTCGAATAATAATAACCAATTATTTGAATCATGCACACTTATGAATTAATTTGCCCGATAATAATAGTCGGTTATTTCATTCATAAAAAAAATTTACTTTCAAACGTGATATTAATGGCAATTGTTTAAAAGCGCGGATTAACTTAAACGCATTACGTAGTATAAGTTAAATTATTCTAATAATTTGGCAAAAGATATTTATTGGGCAAAAAGGATCATGCGACTTATTTTCAATATAGACTTTGGAGACTCATGTCGTCCGTATTTTATTAGGCACGACATTTTAACTCTCCCTTAATTAAACTTTTATAAAACATTGTTAATGGTCAAGCAAGGAATTACAGATATTGTAAAAAAATCTGATCTTCACAACTATTACACACGTCATTCTATGTTACTATTAGTAGTCCAACACAATTCCTCTAAATTTGAAAATTCGCCACATTACATGGGGGTTAGATTATATAATAAACTACCACTTCAAGCATAACAAATGAACTACAAAGAATTAGGATAAAGGGTGGCCCACGTATCCTCGCTCGGACCATTGCAACTAGACTAATGCAAATTTGGGAAAACATCTGATTGGAAGTTATTGGACACTTGATTTAAAAAGGAGACAAAATTTTGTGTCCCGGATTTATTGTACACTCTGTACACTAGAAAATAATTTTAAAAGGTCAAATAATCCAGTGTCCAATAATTTACAATCAGTTGTTTTCATAAATTTTCATTAGTCTAGCAGCAATGGTCCGAGCGAGGATAGGTGGGCCACCCTGTATATACAAGACACTTTCTAATTAATAAATGCTTCTGTTCTATTAGGGATCCTCGCTCGGACCATTGCAACTAGACTAATGAAAATTTGGGAAAACATCTGATTGGAAGTTATTGGACACTTGATTTAAAAAGGAGACAAAATTTTGTGTCCCGGATTTATTGTACACTTTGTACACTAGAAAATAGTTTTAAAAGGTAACATAATCAAGTGCCCAATAATTTACAATCAGTTGTTTTCATAAATTTTCATTAGTCTAGCAGCAATGGTCCGAGCGAGGATAGGTGGGCCACCCTGTATATACAAGACACTTTCTAATTAATAAATGCTTCTATTCTACTAGGGATTTTTGTAATGACTAGAGTTTATTTTGGGTGGAGAAGTGGGAAATAACTTAACTAAATAAGAACTTAATAACTTAACCGGATTTTCTCAAATAATGTAAAACCAACTATTACTTAAGAACTATTACTTATGTTAAGAATGTATTTAATGTAAAAAACAACTATTATTTAAGAACTATTACTTATGTTAAGAATGTTTTTAATTGAAAATATATTCATGCACTAAATGGCTTGTTGCATTTCTAAAACGACATTTAGTGTATTTAATGTGTGATTTAATGTGTGATTTTTTAATATGTCCTAAGTATATTTTTATAATGTGGTGTACCGTATGTGTGTGTTACTGACAAGAGAAATATCACGTAAATGTTCAAATGTTAAATAAACTATTCATATTCATATTCAGATTCATAATAATAAGTTATTATTCTATGCATAAACACCATTCATGATCTATTCTTGCCAAAGGTAGCTGCAATATTTTGTTGGTAAATTGTGGTATGATTTTTAATACACATCAAGATGTGAGAGAAACATTTTTTGTGAAGACGCCGGCGACAATTTATTTCTGAGAAATTTGCTACCAAATGTAATGTTCTGTAAGCTTCGGAATATTTGTATGATTACATGAAAAAAACACATGTTTCTTTTATTTTCATAAAACTGTGCAACTAATTTGATTGAACTAATAATGATCTTATAAAATGTCTAAAAATCTCTCTGAAATCACCCTTGAGACGTTCGTCCTTCGCTGGATTTAATTGGCCAAATTAGTACGAGCGCAAATATATTGGACGGTATTTCGTTTTGAGTTCCGGTTCCCTTGGGGATTTTCCATATTTCGTTTTAATAACTGGACTATTTAATTAGGGAAGGCGATTTTGTAAAGAGAATTGTTTTGTTAATTATCTCAGTGAGAATGAGAGATGAAAGCATCTAAGGGCTGGTAAGCAGAGAAAATTCCGGATCCGTGCCTCTTGAACAATCGCCAGGATTTATATAAATTGATTGCGATGCACTCAGGTCCTAGATTAGAGGCCATTATCATTCAATTTATTTTAAAAGAATGTAAGTATACACCGTTATAGAAGTCTGCGATATTTAATTTCCTGCAATACTACGTAGTAACTTTTGCGTGCCTTTACTTATATTAACGATATTTTACTGTATCTCTGATAGTTCAGAATGTCAGATAAATGTTTTCCTTTGTTGTAAAATAATTTTAAGTCAATTTTGCCAAATTTTCAGAACATAATGGTGTATACGTATAATTTTGCTCATTAATGTTTCCACGCAACTGTACCCACACTGTATGTAATTATTTCCCCAATGTTATCCAGAGCATTATTATTTTATTATATATGGAAATGTAAAGTAATTTTAAGTCAGTATACTAATGATTATGGTCACGTTGTGAGCGAAATGTACATTTAGTCACCAATAAATATAGTGAACCATTTAGTCACAAAATATACCACAATTATTATTTTCGTTAACAATTCCCTTCGCGTGCTCATTATTATTAACATATCGTCGGCTTAATGTTACAAGGCTGTATGTGCAAATTTGTAAATTTGGGAATATCAACTTTAAATATGTTTATTATTATAGAAAATGATGTACTGTGCACTGTAATTATTTTTAAATAATTAATCATCCTTAATCATCCGATTATAACCTTCCAACAAGTTGAAAAGTCCCGCTTTGCAATCATATAGCCCTATAAAGCTATAGACTTAAACATTAAAAAAAATGTTACATGGAACCTTAAACACTAAGCTGACGATATATTAAAAAAAAGAAGAAATCGAAAAAAAATGTTTTCAAGCTATACCCTGCAGACACCCAGAAACCATGCTACAATATTTTGTTATTAAGATTTTTGACTTCGAATTTTATGACTAAGATTGCCACGTGTAGTTAGTTCTTTGCCTATTTATAAAAATTTAAAAAAAAACACAAATTAAACGACATTTTCAAACTATGGAGACCCTGTCATACCCAGCATACATACATTTGAAATAATAAACCTTGAAACACAAGATACAACAAATTTTTTCTTCAAACATCTTATATTTTCATAATTAAAAAATTCTAATACGCTGTTTTGGTATTAAGAATTTCTACTCAGAATTTGATGACCAACAGCACCATGTACCGTCATGAAACATAGTACTAGTACTAGTAGTATTTTGACTTAGTGGCTTAGTACCTCAAAATCCTCAACTCATATCGTATGAGCTTATTCGCGTCGGCTAGAGATATAGTATGGCCTTTGAATCTTTTGGTTGACGATATCAATTATTGCTTCAATAACTGACAAGCGGATTCCATAAAAAAAAATCAAATGCGTTAAAAAGGTTTCATCTTTGGACTGACTTCATTGCCAAACTGTCTGTATGTCTATGCTTGTGAGATTCTCTTGAGAGAAAGTCCACTTTAGAACATTTCTCTCTAAGTTAGACATACTGACAGGTTGGCAAAGACGTTAGCCGAAATATCAAACCTTCCGACTTTATCAGTCGTTGTCTGTGCAATTGTATGTACTATGTAAAACTGATCAATGACCATTTAAAGTTATTTACCAGTAAGTACATCGCTGAAAATAAATGCTTACAGTCGACGACTAAGGAGTTTTCGATATTTTTCAAAAATTACTTGTTTTAGAAATGGTGTTACTTTTGTAGTAAATAAACAAAGATTAAAAGTAGGCTATCCATTAAAATAAATAGTAAGTAAATAAAATCTTTTTAACTAATTGTCAATTTTACTATGTAAAACTGATCAATGATCACTTTAAGGTATTTACCAGTAAGTGCATCGGTGAAAATAAATGCTTACAGTCGACGACTAAGGAATTTTCGATATTTTTCCAAACTTACTTGTTTTACGAATAGTGTTTGATACTTTTTGGAGTAAATTGTCAGAGATGAAAAGTAGGTTATTCTATTAAAATAAATAGTAAGTAATTAAAATCGTTTTAACTAATTGTCAAAATTTACTGATAAAAAAATCAGACATAGAAGTACCATTTAGGTACAATACGAGAGAACATTTCCGCTTATATATTATTAATAAGAGAAATTTAAGCTACTTGTCTAGATGTGTTTTTAAGGATGAAATCTTGGAAAACACAAAAATGGTTATTAATTAGTTATAATTACTCATTAAGGAAATGCAGCTCCATATAATGACTAAGTATTTTCTAAAAGAGTTTCAAATTGAAGATTCCAAATTGCCCATTGAAATGCGGAAGTAATAAAATAATTAAACAAATTACAAAAATACATACTCAATTGCCTGTTGTTTCAAAAAGAAAGCATCACTTACAAAAATTGTGGATCTTAATAAAATTGAATGATATTTATAAATACTATGTAGCTAACTTGCTACCGAGTTAAATCTTGCGAATATTCTTATGAAAAAAATGTTATATATATATATATATACAGGGTGTTAATACTAAGTTGTAACACCCGAAAATGGCAGTTAGAAACTCATTGAAACAAACAACTTTTCTTAATTAAAATTTTGGAATTGGAGCGCAAGTTCATAGTTATTGGCGTTCTTTTGTTTTTCGAAAAATCGTCATTACTCCCTTATTTTAAGGAATATTTAAAAAATACAAAAACGTTCAACATGCGCTTTCGGTTCTCTAAAACATTTGTATTTACAATTATTTTATATTTTATCAAATAACATATTTTGAAAACCAATCGATCGATTTTTGAAAATAAAATATTTATAAAATCCTTGAACTATTTTCTAAGATTTGTCTGTTTTGATCATTATGCATTTTTATACAGAAATTATGCAAAATACGCACACAAATGATTAACGTGACAGAAACTTTTCAGATGAAGCAGAAATTTCTGAAGAACAAGATCAAAAAGTATTTAAATTTGAACGTACAAACTAGAAAGCACGTGCCTCAACTTGTTTAATGGCCTAACTTAAGGTTAGCCTACTTTGTTTTAAATGATTGTTGCAGATTGTTAAAATTCATCTTGTAATTCAATTTGAATAAAAACTTTTTTGGACAGATCGAAAAAAAAATGTTTCAGACAAATGTTATAATATAGTTCAAGGATTTCATAAATGTTTTATTTTCAAAAATCAATCAAGTGATTTTCAAAATATCTTGTTTCGAAAATTGTGTTCGGTCGCCAATTTGTTATTTGATAAAATAGAAAATAATTGTAAATACAAATGTTTTAGAGAACCGATAGCGCATGCTAAACGTTTTTATATTGTTTAAATATTTCTCAAAATAAGGGAGTAATGACGATTTTTCGAAAAACAAAAGAACGCCATTAACTATGAACTGGGGCTCCAATTCAAAAATTTTAACTAAGAAAAGTTCTTTGTTTCAATGAGTTCTAACTGCCATTTTCGGGTGTTAGAACTTAGTATTAACACCCTGTATACAAACAGTTCAATATACCCTTTTACGTGGTGCAATATTGATAAATGTTACATGCTCAATAACGGTATTTTAAGATCTTTAGGAGAAATCTTTAGGGTCACATACTAAGGGGGCCAAAATATCGAATTCCCCAGCTCATACTCGAAGGAAAGATAGAAGGCAAAAGGGGCATCGGACGTAAACAGCTATCATGGCTTAGGAACATCAGGAACTGGACCGGAATAAGAAAGTTTGGCGACATATGCCAAGCTGCAATAAACAAAACTTTAACAATTATACAATAAATGATAATTCGCCAACGCACATTGGTGTAAGGCAACAGAAGAAGAAGAAGAAGGAGAAATAGAAAAAAAAGGTCAGTTTGTGGAGAAAACATGATTTGAAAAAAAAAATATTGGCAACTGTATTTTTCTCATATGTTCAGGGTGTATGTACTGAGCTGAGTTATTTTGAAAATATTATCCAACAATTTAAGAATGATTTTATTCAACTGGATATAAGTGTAACCGTAAAAATTATTGTTATATACATAATTTAATACATAATACATAATACGAGGGCTGTTTGACGGAAGAGTGACTTTTTAATGAAAACGTTATTTTTCTGTTCAAAATATATTTTATTTGTCAACATAACACCCTTTCAAGTGTACACACTTAGCCCGGCGAGTTTACAATTTTTTTAAACCTTCTAAAAAGAAATCTTTCGGAAAGTCTTCAAAATATGCATTTGTGTCGGTTATCTCCTCTTCATTTGCCTGAAATCTTTTTCCACACAGCCATTTTTTTAAATTTGGAAATAAGAAGAAATCACTGGGAGCCAGATCTGGCGAATATGGCGGATAAAGCAGTAATTCGTAATGCAATTCAGTCAATTTAGTTGTAGCAATTGCAGACGAATGAGAGGGCGCATTATCGTGACGGAACAACACTTTTTTTCTTCATCAAATGCGGTCGTTGTTTTTCAAGTTCGGCATCAATACATGTCTGCATAATCAGCATAATACTGGCCAGTTATGGTTTTTCCTTTTTGTAAACAATTAATAAAGATTACACCTTTAGAATCCCAAAAAACTGTGGCCATGACCTTATTGGTCGAAAAAAGTGTGTTTGCCTTTTTGGGAGCATATTCGCATGGAGAAATCCAGTATTTAGACTGTATTCTTGTTTCTGGAGTATAATGATGTATCCAAGTTTCATCTACTGCGACATATCGACGAAAAAAATCCTTTGAGTTACGTTGAAAACGGCCAAACATTCTTCTGAATTCTTAATGCGAGCGCGCATTTGATCACCATTAAGCAAACGCGGCAACCATCTCGCGGATAGCTTTTTCTTATTGAAATGTTCATGCAAAATATTGTATACCCGTTCGGTTGAGATGTTTACTTCATTAGCTATCTCACAAACTTTTATTCGACGATTGCCAACTACAAGGCCATAGAGTTTATTAACCATTTCTGGAGTAGTCACAGTAAATGATGGTTTTGGACGATCTGCATCAACCGTGCTCATATGGCCACTTTTAAAAGCAGAAACCACTTACAAATCATTCCATGGGACGGAGCAGATTCTGGATAATATTTACGTAACTTTTCCTCGGTTTCTTTAATTGTTTTTTCACGTAGAAAATAATGTTTAATCAACACTCGAATTTTTTTTTGTTTACATATTTACAAAACAACGAAAACAGTTTCCTTCAAATAAGTATAAAACATAATCTATCTGTCAGATTGGTGCCAAATTTTGACAGTAGACCTCCGAAAGACCTCAGGAGCTAGCAACATAATCATTATAACGAAAGTGTTACCAACCTTTGAAAAGTCACTCTTCCGTCAAACAGCCCTCGTAATAATTTATAATACAATATAATTTTGAAAACATGAGGGTAATGAATTAGGAAATTTCAGCGACAAGCTTCAGAAGCCATACACTCTGATTTAAAAAAATATATACAGGGTGTGCACGATAAGAATTCGTATATTTCGTTATACAGGGTGTCCAAGATAAGAATCAACAGCATGGGGATCTCGGAAACCATATAAGTTTCAAAGGCGGTTAAATTAGAAAAAAGACGCGCAATTTAGTGTTCAGTAATATTCTATTAAGAAAACCAGAAAATTCCGCTTACTTTGGGATATATTCGACAAAATTACATTACATATTTCGTTATACAGGGTGTCCAAGATAAGAATCAACAGCATGGGGATCTCGGAAACCATAAAAGATTCAAAGGCGATTAAATTACAAAAAGACGCGCAATTTAGTGGTCAGTAATATTCTGTTGAGAAAACCAGAAAATTCCGCTTACTTTGGGAGATATTCGACAAAATCAGAAATTTTGCGATATCGTTTTCATTTTTGTCTGAAGTTATTTGAAAACGTATAAAAAAACTAAAGCCACTTTCTCATTGCCACTTTTATAGCTCTACAAGACAGCGTTTATAAATTTTCAGTACAACGTTCCGTTTCGAAGAAACCATTATCAACTTTATATTTTTATATGGCCCGTAAATAAATATACTATATACGTGATATAATAGTTGATTTCTTAATAGGAAATGCTATCTAATACAGGATTTACATTTTTTACGGGCCATATAAAAAAAAAGTTGATGATGGTTTCTTCGAAACGAACCGCTGTACTGAAAATTTGTAAAGTCGTCTTGTAGAGCTAAAAATGTGCCAATGAGAGTGCCTTTGGTTTTCTTATACCTTTTCAAATAACTTTATAAAAAAATAAAAATGCAATATTTCGGATTTTGTCGAATATCTTCCGAAGTAAGCGGATTTTTCTGGATTTCTCAACATAATATTACTGGCCACTAGCATGGGAATCTCCTCCGAGATCCCCAAGCTGTTGATCCTTATCGTGGACACCCTGTATGGGCAGGATTCAACATAGCATCAATACATCCGGACTTTCCTTGTAAATTCCGAAAATATCAAATGAACACCTAAATTGATTGATTTATACTACTAAACTTCAAAAGGTAAAATCTGTCCAATTTTTGAATAGTATTCATTTGTGACATAGTTTTTTGTATTTCTAAATAAATGTTATACAATTATTTTGTTATTCTATTGATATTAAAATTTTCTATGGTCATTTAAATGAATTAAAATAATTACAGATTAAAATATGTAACCATTTCAAAAAAACGTCGGTGAAAAATTTTCTGCAGCATATTTTTTAGAAGTTGGAGTTACAAGGAGTACCTTGAAACTAAAATTATATTTTGACATTTATATTAAAGGTGAGTCATATTTAGACCCACTGTGATATCATTAGTATTAGGTGGTATTATAAATTTAAATTATTGAGGATTATGTGGGGCAAAACACCCTGTATTCATTTCAATTAATTCCAATGAACACTCTGTATATCCCTGAAAATCAACTTGAATACCCAAATGGGCGTAGGGGTCACTATAACATGGCATTTGTCAAACTCATGGCATGGGTTTTTATGGTACATTGTTTAATTCAGTTCTGGCACAATCGTAAATTAAATGGATGATACATTTACAGTTTTGAATCCTCTAAAAAATATTCCTTTGCGTTTTTTCTCTAAAATTAATAGGGGAGCTAATAACTGCACATGTTTAATTTTACATGTTAAATTCCTATGTTCGCCCCTTATCCCACACACTCGGTATGTGTTACACAGATTTGAAATTTTGAAAATTTAAGTTACAAAATGATCATAGATTGATGAATTGATACTAAGCCTGAACATTTTTGGAATATACACGTTATTAGGTATTTTTAATGAGACTCACACTTTGAAAAAAAAAAGCTAGTAGTTTATCTTTATTTCCACATGTATTTTCATAGATACAGATTTATTGATGCATGGGGTCTTATTATCAAAACCTAGTTTGTCTGAAAACAAATTTCATCTCAAAAAATGCTAGTAGTTTATCTTTATTTCCACATGTATTTTCATAGATACAGATTTATTGATGGATGGGGTCTTATTATCAAAACCTAGTTTGTCTGAAAACAAATTTCATCTCAAAAAATGCTAGTAGTTTATCTTTATTTCCATATGTAGTTTCATAGATACAGATTTATTGATGCATCGGGTCATATTATCAAAACCTAGTTTGTCTGAAAACGAATATCATATTAACGACCCAAACTCGGAGTTATTTGAAAAAAATAACCATTATCAATATAAATCAGACTGTCTGTTGAAAATAGTGTTAAATTACTAAAATGATAATACTAAAGTGGAAAGACCGCAGGCTGATAGCCAATAAAATATTGTTATTATTACTAATGATACTAATAGTAATAATAATAATAGACAAGGAGTCAACTGGAAAGAACGTGAGAGATTGAAAAATAAGGTACATAGGTATACTACATCCCAAGATCAATGAGGAACTTTGTAGATAACAATTACAAGATAACAACTTTAGATTAAATGTGACTACAAAAAGTGCTTGCCTTTTTAATAAGCTGCAGTAAATAAAAAGCTGTTCACATATTAATTAGTTATTGAGCCCAAATCTCTGGATGAATTGAGGAGCTGGGTGCAAGAACAGCGTAAGTCGATTTATGCGGTTTTTGAGCAAATTTGTTTATTAGAATATTTGTAACCTTATTTATAAGTCTGTTAAGAAATATATAGCTACTGTTCATAGAAAAATATAGCAATTATTGAAATTGATTGATTAAGTAAACTAAACTTAAAACGTGGTATATTACAACTTTTATTAAGTTTTGACGCGTTTTTTCTCGAAACTCTATCTGAAATTTTTTTCGACTTACGCTATTCTTGCACATATGTCGTCAACTATCCATGCATTAGATTTTACGTATACATGTATTCATCAGCACTTGTTTATACATTTATGTATTTTATTTTTGATGCACTTATATATTTTAAAAAATGAATAAGTAAAACATTGCTTTAAATTATTTGGTCATGCCATGCTGATATTTTATGGCTGCGGCCGCATTTGTCTGAAGGCAGATTTTATTTTCGAATACAGCTTGTGTAAAATACACGCTTCGTTTCTGTCTGTGGGAGCCAATTAGGCGGACTCAGATCACCGGTCATTTAAAACCAAGCCACGAGTGGAGTTTGGCAGCGTGTCAACCTGTTAAATCAGCTGCGGTGATTTTACTTCAAAAACACATTTTTATTTTGTTGCGGCTTTATTGAGGAACAATATGCAATTGGCACATTCGGCAGAAGCAGATTTTAGATTCGTATGACTATACAGTTTGCGGCAATGCGAGCGTTCAAGGACGCAGGCGACACGCCGCCGTTATTTTAATTAGGTTTGCGGTGGTAATGAATTATTATAAACACACGTATGTGAACCGGTGGTTACCAAAACAATCGGTACGTTATGCACGAGGTGAATAAGCTGCTTTGGTAGACACCGCCACCACAAATTGCAGAATCAAAATATTGTTTTCGACCTTTTGAGGGTGCAGTCGCCTTGAATGTGGGGCTAGGAGCGATCATTGCAAAAAATCCTTCTTAGGGGTGCACTGTCCACCACTAACTCCGATTAAAACCGCGGAGGCAGCATGCTGATCACGGGAGAGCAGCAAGGTGTACACGACGGCAACGGACGCTGTACTGGCTCTGCAACCTGCGGCGCCGCGACGCCGTGCAGGACAGGACCGATTTAGAACGCGCGTCGCTCACTGACCGACTAAATTTGACGAACGACCTGCAACGACGCTGCCGCAGCGACCCTTCTTTTTAAAAACAGTACCTTCGGAACGCAGGGAACCTCCACATCCCTCATTTCACCACCAACCCTCGACGAGACCTCCATTCGATGGACCATTGCGCAAGGCGCGGCCGCATTAATGACGCTGTTCCGCCCGCAACTTCCGCCGCCAGTGTGCCGAAAATACATACATTTCGAATGCGAAAACAACAACAATGAAAGCGGTTAGGTTAGTAGCAATGCATCGAAGCTGTGCGTGTTATTTACATTTAGTTATGCTTGGGAATGATCGTTCGTCTAGCACCTATCCCGAGGAGGAATCCTCGTCCCAGCACCAGCTCGGAGTCGATCTCGTGCAGAAGGCTGCTCCTGTCCTGGCATTGCCTGTTTCTACTAAGGACCCTGCAAATCCTTTGAGCATCCTTGCGCCTCCTCTGGCACCCTAACACGACACAATTTTACATATTCCCATAAGAGCACTCGTATGTTCTAGTGCTTAACTTACACCCAACAGATGGTTTTTAATATAACCAACAGAAAATATTTGGACTAAAAGGATACAAATAAACACATCGCACAAATATTGTTAAATTATTCTATTAAGTCAATACAATAGATGCTTAACATAATGCTTATGCTAAATCGTTAGCAACTGAAACAATATCCATGCGACTGTAAAAACAACAAAACGTATGTTTTTTTAGCCTATACGTTTAAACAAATCTACAGGGTGATTCATTAGGAAATGCGCATACAGTAAAGGTAGATGTTGGACACCGAGGTGCTTCTAAATAAACTATATTTTATGGGTCTATGGTTCTTTATAACCAATATAACGTCATAATGAGTACGATGTATTTATTTCTATATGTTAAACAATTTTTTGTTTCTGTCTTTTGTTTCTTATTGTCTGACTTATCACATCTGTAAAAAACAGCTACGTGAATAAAATGCTTATTATTATTATTATTATACCGGGTGATTAATTAATATTGCCCAGTTTTTCAATTAATCATAACTTATGAACTACCCTATAAATTTTGTAATATTTGGTACGTGTTCTTATGTTCTTTGTTTACTATAGCGTCGATTAACATAATAAATGAAAATCTTATTCTAGGTCCGGCCTTAAAAAAAAAAAGTAAAGTTTCGACTCGAAACAACACCCTGTATAACAATATTTTAAAATTTTGTTTGCATATTTGGAAAGAACAGAAAAAAATAAGCAACACTGAATGTATTTGGTACTACCGCATACAACTTTATTACTTATTTACTTAAGTTTAAATCTAGATGTATCGATATTATGGTGGCACAAGATTAAAATTCCACAAATTTCCTTTCCCAAATGATCATTTTCCAGCTTTAATCAATAAAATCATCAACTATTCCACATTCTCTTAATTTCTGGATCCTAACCTTAATGTATCACAACCACACAAATAAAAGATAAGCAGATAAGCAAGGTAACTTACTGAAAACTGAGAAACAGAATATAAATGCATGGCTAGAGTATTTCCTAAGAGACGAGAGTACAACATACAAGACCTCAAGGATGAAGAAAAGCGAAAGAAGTTGGAATCAACGAACGCAAAACTTGGAAACATCAGTGATATGGGAAATATGAACATGGAAGAACCTTGGAAATCCTACAAGGAAGCAATAAAAGCAGCCGCGGAAGAAACAATAGGCATCAGAAAAAACAACAGAAAAACATGGATGACTAAACGTACATGGAATCTCATCGAAGAAAGATATTTAATCAAACACAAAATACTCAGCGAAGAATGCCCAGAGAGTAGACTTAATCTGCAGAGTCAGTATGTTAACAAGAATAAACAAATAAAGAAGAGTGTAAGATGTGATAAAAAAAAGAACGAGAAAAACTGTTACTTGAAGCTGAAAAGG
Source organism: Othius punctulatus (assembly GCA_951805005.1). Classification (NCBI taxonomy): domain Eukaryota; kingdom Metazoa; phylum Arthropoda; class Insecta; order Coleoptera; family Staphylinidae; genus Othius; species Othius punctulatus. The sequence goes on along the minus strand of OX638145.1, from coordinate 43,298,867 downwards.
CATTAGGAGTGAATGACATGAAGACACTATACAATATAACGCGAAAGATGGCAGGGAGCAAAGGTATCACAACCACACAAATAAAATATAAGCAAGGTAACATACTGAAAACTGAGAAACAGAATATAAATAGATGGCTAGAGTATTTCACGGAAATCTATTCAAAGAACGAGAAGGAGGTGTTAGATGAAGAAGAGCTAGTGGAGTCAACAGAGAACTTGGTACCGGAACTAAAGATAAAAACAGATGAAATCTCGAGAGAAGAAATAGAAGTGGCCATTAGACGGCTCAAAAACGATAAGGCGGCAGGATTAGACAACATCTCAGGAGAATTGAAAAAAGGCAGGAGCAGAAGCTAGTACCGAAGTACTGCACCTATTATTAAACAAAATATGGACGGAAGAAAAAAATCAAGTAGATTGGGTGGAAGGCCTTATAATAAAAATACCGAAAAAGGGCGACAGGAAAATATGTGATAATTGGAGGGCCTTTACGATACTGAACACCACGAGCAAAATTTATACCAAAATAATACTGATTAGAATAAAAGATGAGGTAGACAGACAGCTCAGAACTAACCAAGCAGGGTTCAGAGCCAGAAAATCTTGCACAGACCACATAGCTACCTTAAGAATAATACTAGATGAAGTAAATGAGTGGAATAAAGAAATACATATAAGCTTCATAGGTTTTAAAACGGCTTTTGATACGGTAGATAGAGAAAATATGTGGGCCATTCTAGGAAAATATGGACTGCCCGCGAAATATATTCGGCTAATCAATTCGGATCAAATCTATGTTAGGTATCTATAAGGCCCGTATCTATAGTCCGTACTTGAGCATGAGTTCGACTCAAGTCGTATATTTGCGTATATTTGGTTGCGTTTGGTACATAAACGGTTATAGAAAAACCGCAACCAAATACACGATTTGACTGGAACTCATGCTCAAGTACGGACTATAAATACGAGCCTAAAACCACAAATCCATATGCAAATATCCCAAATTGCAAGTCTTATTAGAAAGAAAGTCTGAAGGATATAAACCCAAGAAATCTAAAACGTTTCCTACAATTGAAATCAAGAAATGTATAGGAGAAGGTTTTCAATATGGTAGGTGACATTTTTCATATATTTAAAACTTGCATTTATTATTTATTTCTTCAATTGTGAAATTTTTAACAGTTATAATAAATCGAGCCAAAAACATAATAATATATAGGGTGTTCTATTTAAGAAACTCAAGCTGATGGCTACTTACGGTAAAACCGGAAGTCATAGAAGGTTAAAAGTATTTTACAAGGGGAGAACAGAATCAGGCATGTTTAGAGGGATGTTTTCAATCTTTTATTATTTCGGGAACCACATAAACTTATAATGGTCCCTTAGTTTATTGGATCATTGTTCCAAATTATGCAAGTCACTGTTATAATAACAGTTATAAGAAATAGAGCAAAAAACAATAATATATAGGGTGTATAATAATATATAGGGTGTTCTATTTAAGAAACACAAGTTTTATGGCTACTTACGGTAAAAACCGGATGTGACAAAAGGTTAAAAGTATTTTACATGAGAAAAACTAAATCAGCTATGTTTAGAGGAATGTTTTCAATTTTTTATTTTATCGGGAACCCCATAAACTTATAATGGTCCATTAGTCCATTGGACCATTGGTCCAAATTATGCAAATCACTGAAGAATTCTTTTACAATTCCGAGCCCTTCAATTTATACACGTAAAAAACATACAAATAATGATACTCTCAGTTTATTGATTGAAAGAAAAAATAAAGTTGGAGCTTTTCAGAAAACGCGTCAATTGTTTATTGTGATAAGTTGTGAAAATATGAAATTTCCAAGTTATGGACACAGTATTTGATTTTGAAATCCACGTTAGGTATCTATTAAACCATAGGGTTTAATGTAACACTAAAGAGTTACAATATTATTTTCTATTACTATATTTATAAAGATATATTTTTAACATTTTTTAAATACAGAGAATTTCTAAATTCGTCACTGAATTCATATTATTATTATGTGCACCCATAATTTAGCAGTTGCTTTGACTTTAAAAGTAAGCTAAAAAGAATAACACATTCGAATTCACAAGATCTTAAATATTTCATAATTAATTTTTCTTATTGGAAAACAGAAATATTGGCAACACATCGAAGTCTGCGTAAATTACAGACTTCATGAATTACTCGAAGGATTAAGTATCTATGCCACACATTTTGATTAGAGTAGCCCAAAACTATTTAAACATTACATTTTATACCTCAATTATCCAGTGGGGTTCTCAATATACGTTACGACAAAAAAAAAAACCATAAAATTAAAAAAAACTAAAATTGTACATGATTATTTAGTTGGTTACTTTTGTAACTTGAAAGTACCAACTGAGGCACAAAGAAAGAAAACTTTAGTTGAATTAATACTAAGCAAACTTCGAAACCGCTGTCCCGTGAACTGAAGAAAAATATGCCACCTCAGAAAAGGTTCTTTTAACTACAAAAAATATTTATCCACTTTAAAATATCCACAAATTAAATCTCAAATTTTTAATTACATAAAATAATGCTCGAAGCAATGCTTTATTAGAAATACTATTAATACAGAAACTAATTCATTGTCAAAATTTCTCAGCATACTCATAATTGTAAACCTTCTAGTTTATCAGATTTATATAAAAAACACATAGTTTTAGTAAGTAGCAGTGCACTAAAAATAAAAATCAAACGCAACTAATAAACAATAAAACAAGTTATAAATTATAAAAACAAAATATTTATTAGTAACAATTTGATACCACAATGGCAGAAGATCGTATGCAAATTTTTCATTGATATGAGATAATGAGGCAATTAGATAATATACCACGTTAAAAGTGTTACAGTTATTCACAAACTTATTAAAGTATTGGTTCAAACTCGATTACGCCTCAAACAACACATACCACATTCTGTCATAAAGTTGAGTTACAAAAATATTCCTATGTAAATAGGTATAAAATGCCAATAATGTTACAGACGACCTTCTGCCATTATGGTAGCTAAATAATACACAAATAACTTAATTATCACATTCAAGATTTGTATTCTAAAGCTCTATAAAATTAAATGCAACTAATAAAATAAAATATAAATTATAAAAACAAAACAATTAATAATCACAAAATTTCACATATTAAAAAATATAATAGTCAATTACAAGATTAGAATTGTAAAGCCCATTTATACAATAGTTCACATAAAGTAAAGAATACAATACATATGTTTCGAATTAAATTGCTGGCAATATTAACTGATTCGGATGAAATGAATGAATGAACATTCGAAATGTAAACAGTGTATACTATAATTGTTGCACAGATATTTATAATTCCCCACTGGAAAAAAAGCATATTTAAACGTAAAAAGATATTACTGAAAATATTATGCAGGTATATGTAAATTTTAATGATCGCAAGATCGAAATACTTTTAGTTTTATTAATATACACTAGGTATTCAATACTACATTTTGTAGTAAATACGTTTATTTCACCTAAAGAAATTATCAGTGAATTTTATTATTAAATGGTAAAGATACATTGTTAACAGTACAAAATTTAATATAATTAATTATTTGTGGCTTGTGGTTTGTTGAATGAAATATTAAGGCCCTCTTGTACGATCGTAGATTATCTTTGATTGTGGTCTTAGAAACTGGCCCAGTTGTACGATCGTGGATCATCGTTGATCGTGGTTCAGTTTCTGAGGATACCATTGCATTAACAATTGTATCTAAACCATGGCCTAGGAGTATCCACGATCATATCCACCCTAGGGTACTGAACCATGGCCAAATTGACCAAAAATGAACCTTGAGCCTTACTTCCAAGGCACCCAGGTTCCATGATGTATGAAGTATGAAATAAAATTGTAGTATGGAAATAATATATCTCATTCCTGGTGTTCAACATTTTTCAGTACTCGCTTGTACAATTAATATCTATTTATAAATTGTGATAAATACTTCTATAAATAAAAATAATTTTAGTTACGATAAGACTCTATAATTGTCCTGTATAAATGTACAGGCATATTTATTATACAACCAATTATTGTAGAAAATGCTATTTTTCTCTGAAAGTATGAAGATGCATATACAGGGTGTGAAGCTCGTGCTCTTGAAATCCGATTCAGTAGGCCAAAACAAATCGAAATGTAAAACTAAACATTTTTCTAATTGTCACTTGTTAACGGGTAACTAAGAAAATAAGAGGATATTTAACTTTGAAACAATACAATACGAGACCGTACAAAATAGTAGGCCAGCCGTACTGTCAGTAATGTCATGTCAGTCATTAGTCATTTTGACTTAAAATAATGTAGTTTGCATATTTTTCTTTAATTTTTTGATATTTGTTTTGTTAGTTATTCATTAACAAGGAGAAATGGAAACATAATTGGAAAAATGTACACTCTTAATTTTCAATTTATTTTGGCCTAATGAATCGGATTTCAAGAACAAGGGCGTCAATTTTGAGACACCCTGTATAAACAAGTGCAAAGCGCAGCAGTAGGTTGATTTTCTAAGTAGAAAACTATACTTAGGAAACTATACTTAAGTAGGAAACTATATACACTTGTATATTGTTAGTAAGAATGAATAGAGGGTGGGTGGTTGAGTAAGAGGGTTTGAAACCAAATTGGTATTTCGAGATAGTTTTTCCCACTATAATCCATATTCCATTTTTAAGTATTTGTTCGAATGTCTTGCCTAGGACTTGTAAAAGAGTGATTGCTCTGTATTTTTCTGGCTTAGACTTATCTAATCCTGGTTTTTGTATTGTAATAATGTACCCTGTTTTCCATACTTCTGGATACATTTTTTTTAAGGAATATGTTGTAAAGCTTGATTATGTGTTTATGGATGTTGTTACTAAGCTTCTTCAATATATCTTTAGATAGAAGATCGAATCCAGGAGCTGTGTTTTTGCCACGCTGTATAATGTCGACGTTTTCGTTCTCATCTATAGCTTTAATATCGTCATTATTGGTGTTTGAAGAAGTGAAGTAATTGTGCCAGTCAGTTACATGATCGAAGTTGTTATGTTTTTATAGATGTTGTTACTAAGCTTCTTCAATATATCTTTAGATAGAAGATCGAATCCAGGAGATGTGTTTTTGCCACGCTGTATTATTTCAAAGTATTCGTTTTCATCTATAGCTTTAATATCCATTATTTGTGTTTGAAGAAGTGAAGTAATTGTCAGATACATGATCGAAGTAGTTACTATCATAGCGGCGGTCGATTTTTGGCGTGAATGCTTTAGAGAATGTTGTGTACAAATATTTGCTTATTCCGCTTCTGTAGTATATATTTGGTTGTTACATGTTAAGTTCGGTATAAATGATGTTGTTTTTGTATTTAGCTAGTTTTTTAATCTTTATACAATATATTTTGCCTCTACCTTGTTCTACTTCTTGCCATACTTCTAGTAACTTTTCAGTTTTAAATTGTTTGATAATAATTTGAATGTTCCCATTTAATCTATTTATTTCAGTCTTTAACATTCTGTTTGCTGTGATAGTATATTCTCTATACATTTATCGTTTGGTTTTTAATAGATTTAGAATATATTTTGGCAGTCTATGTCTGTAGTATTTTTGTGTATAAAAAATAAATAAATATATTTTACTAGTAACAATACATTAAGAAAAACCAATTTAGGTAGTAATTATGAAGTGGCCGAACATACAGTTGCTAGAGCTCGTAGTAACTGGTGAAAGCTTTATGGATATTCTTCTTCAGAATAAGTTGAATCCAGACGTTATCTACTAACCATATTTCCAGTGGACATGTTTGAGAAGAAAGTTTGTTTGTAGCAGTTTTAAAGAAATTATTGTTTACCGCATCATATATAATGTTAAATAACGCTATATTTAATTAAACATAGAGTGCATATTATAATATACAGAGAGCGCATAACGCATTAAGACCTGGCTTTATTTCTTCCCCTGTATAAATATTTGAAAAATGCTTCAACAGGTCAAAATGATTATTTAAAAAAAAATATTTTGAGATTTTTGATTTTTCCATCTCCCTCAGTTTTGAAGTTTGATAACTTCAATAGATTGTTTTTCAGGTTAATCAATTTTGTTTTATTCCAATATTTCAAATCCAAGACTGTTTTAATAATTTTGTTTTAACTGACGTTGTTTTGAATGGTACAACTATACCTTTTCAAGTTTAAATTGAGACCAATCAAGTTCAAATTGAGACCAATCAATTTCAAATTGAGGCCAATCAAGTTCAAATGGATACCAATCAATTTTAAATTAAGACTAAACAAAATCAAGTTGACACTAAACAATATTAAGTTGATAGTAAACAAATAAAATTTATTACGACAACTTGATGTTGTTTAGTGTCAAGTTGATATTGTTTAGTCTCAATTTGAAATTGATTGGTCTCAATTTGAAATTGATTGGTATCAATTTGAACTTGATTGTCCTCAATTTGAAATTGATTGGTCTTAATTTGAACTTGATTGGTCTCAATTTGAACTTGAAAAGGTATAGATGCATTCTAAACATTGTAATATTAATTTAATAGTTTTACTTTGATGCACTTATTCTCAATTTTTTTCAAATGTTACATATTGAAAATGCCAGGTTGTTGAAAACATATTAAAAAGTACTATCAAAATCAATAATAAAAAATATAGGTTGTCATTTAAAACAAATGGCGCCATAACTTCAAAACGGAAAGAGATGGAAAAATGAAAATGTTCTCAAAATATTTGTTTAAAAAATAAATCATTTTGATCTGTTGAAGCGTTTTTCGAAAATTCATACAGGGGAAGAAATAAAGCCAGGTCTTAATACTTTATGCGCTCCCGGTATAACTTGTAACTCCTCTGCAGAGGAAGTGCGATTTTAATTATGTACTATTAATTAGAGAGAAACAATATGAAACAATTCAAATGTTTCTTTATAGGAATGTACAATTATGAATGCTATAATTAATTCCCTTTCATGCAATTCGAATGAGTTCTTACTTCAGTGTGATTGGTTTGAAAACTGGTTAATGTAATTGTAGGCACTGCTCTGGCGCATTTCTATTTTCATTTGGACGGTAGACGGCGTAGACGGTAGTTCTCGTGCGTAACCCAATTTCTCCGCGTTTCGAAAATAGCCTGGAAGCAGAGTTTCGGCGGTCGCGAGATGCTGATTAGTGCTGCGAGATGAGCGTGGAAGCACGACACACAACTAATTTTATTAATTCAATCAACACACTAAAAAGAAAAAAAAACAGCGTTATGGTATTATTTTCAGTCATTATGCCACGAAGAGGCGCCCACACTGAACTCACCGTCCTCGGTGATCTCTACGAACTCCCGGAGGTGCTTCGGCAGACTTTTCGCCTCGGTGATGGCATCCCCGTCCATGATGAGTACCGTGGAGCCCTCCGCCTCTTCGGCGATGTCGTCGTCGTCGTCGTCGTTGAGGCCGTACTTGTGCTGGCGCCTCTTGACCTTGTCCATGAATTCGTGCTCGATGTCGTTGTTCGCTTGCTTCTGTTCGTTCAGCTTGGCTTCGATGGTGTCATCGTTGTGCATGGAGATCTTGATGACCTTGCTCTGCTTGCGCGCCTCCCTCGCGGCCACCATCCTCATGTACTCCTCGTACATCTCGCGCCTCCTGAGCTCACCCCCGTCATCTGGCATGTTTTGGAGTCGCGACCTGCGTTCGTCCAGTTCGGCGACGTCGCCGTTCTTGGAGATCCTGTATTCATTTGGTTGGAAGTGGCGAGGTGTGGGCACCGGTGCCGAAGTGCACATTGCGGAGGTCAAGTGTCGCTTCTCTTCTTCGAGCTCCTCGAGCTCGCGCTGGATCTCCTTTTCCTTCTCGATCAGGTACTGCATTTGGCGGATGTAGAGCTCGTGCGGCAGGGAGCGCCGCCTCTGATCCAGACCTCCAGCTGTTCGTAAACCTCCACCACCACCACCACCTACCGCGTCATTGCTATTTGCAGCTCCTTCGCCGGTCGTGTTTACAGTTTTCATGCCACGAGCCGATTGCAGCCAGTCGGTTAACTCCCGAGCCTTCAGACTCGACTTGGTGCAGTCTGCGACCTCAGGACCCGGAAGCGTCGCACTCTTCCACCTCTTCATCGCTCCACCACCTTGCATGGTAACCAAATCATCGCTGCTTCTACTGAAGCCATCCATCTGCTCGCGTATAATAGCCAACAGCCTATGTTGATCACCAGCTATGCGTGTTGTAGTTGTAACCGCATCCACATCCGGTCCTTCAACTGCATCGTTATAAGAACGCCTGTTGAGGAACTTCTCGTGGAGCTCCAGGAGCCGGTCTGCTTCAGCGGGCAGTGGCGCTTTCTTCTCCAGAAACTCCTTCTGCATTGGCGAGAGGCAAATCAGTACCTTCGGGTCACTCTCCGTCGGCAGCCCTACCCACTCCTCGCTCATACTACCAGCTGGAACCGGAAGTGAATCATTAGACTCCTCCTTCGGGATGTGAAACTGGGCACGCGGGAGTCTGTCGGTAAACTCCTCCAGACTCTGCGACACCTCAGCGAGCTCCTCCAAGACGTCTGCCCCGAAAGGCAGCGACATCAGCGCCTGAACACAAGTATCTTTCAGCGAACCAGGGTTGAAACTTCTCATGTCTCTAAGGCTCTCCATTTCTGATATCAGTGACTCCACGTCGCCGATGGAAGACACCATGGGATTGCGGCGCACCGTGCATTGCGTAGTACCCACGCTTGTATTGCTACTTCCGCTACTCGAGGAGGAAGCTCGAGAACCAGGCGGATTCACCACGTTCTCCTGCTCTTGAAGCACCTCTTTAAACACCTTCTTGAAGGAGTCGTCATATTGCTCCTCTAGAATGCTATAATTTTTTTTACTGCAAACATCTTCTTTCTGAATATCCCCACTTCCTGTTTCCAATTTCTCGATATCACTTTCCATACTTTTTGATCCTTTATCTAAAATTTGCGTGCTTGCATCCCCAGCATTTTTATCTACTCCATCGATGGCACAAACGCCCAAAATTAATACATTTTCCAAATCTACTTCTTTGATACCTTTATTTTTGCCTTTATATGCCCTCTTACTATTTGATGCCTTTATATCAGAATTATGCGTACACGAAGCACTTTCATTTTCTGTACAATGCATTATTTCCTCATATTGAACAGTTTCTTCCTTACAAATTGACGTTTTCTTCAATATCTTGCCTTCGTCACCCAGAAAAGTTTCACCTTCTTCGCTATCTTCGGCAAGGAGTGCAACACTGTTTACATCTTCGCCATCACCTGTAATAATGTCCGTATTATTACCATCGCTGGTTCGAAGATTTTTCGAAACGCTTTTAATTTTATTATCGTCAATTTTTCGATTACCGCTTTTATATTTTGCACCGTCAACGTTAGTAGAAATAACCCTTTCTCTGTCATATTGAACAGTTTCTTCCTTACAAATTGATGTTTTCTTCGATGACTTGCTTTCATCACCCACAAAAGTTTCACTTCCTCCGCTATCTTCAGCAAGGAGTGTAACACTGTTTACATCTTCGCCATCACCTGTAATAATGTTCGTATCATTACCATCGCTGGTTCGAAGATTCTTCGAAACGCTTTTAATTTTATTATCGTCACTCTTTCGATTACCTCTTTTATATTTTGCACCTTTACCGTCAACGTTAGTAGACATAACCTTTTCTCTGTCATATTGAACAGTTTCTTCGTTACAAGTTGACGTTTTCTTCGATATCTTGAATTCATCACCCACAAAAGTTTCACCTTCTTCGTTATCTTCGGCAAGGAGTGCAACACTATTTACATCTTCGGCAAGGAATGCAACACTGTTTACATCTTCGGCAAGGAGTGCAACACTGTTTACATCTTCGCCATCACCTGTAATAATGTTTGTATCATTACCATCGCTGGTTCGAAGATTTTTCGAAACGCTTTTAATTTTATTATCGCCACTTTTTCGATTACCCCTTTTATATTTTGCACCGTCAACGTTAGTAGAAATAACTTTTTCTCTGTCATGTTTTTGCCTGCCCTCACTCGATTTTTTATTCTTAGTGATAGATTTCTTTTCGGTAATGGTTTCAAGTTTATTACCTTGCTTGCTAATTCTATGCGTTGATAATTTCTTGCTTGCAACACAAACCTTTATCTGATCTTCTTGATACCCTAAACGTTTTGAATTTGATACATCGCTCTTACAATTTAAATTTAAATCAGCCGTACTACATTTATGCAAACTATCTGGCTGATCCACAAATACTTTATCACTGCTTCTGATAATTGTCGTCTCGGCATCTTTTGTTCCATTAGCACTACTAGAAGCTACATTTTTGGTACAAATTTTATCAGCAAAACATTTGTCAATATTTGCCGTTCCAGCATTCACAACTTTAGCTGCTTCACTATCTTGAGTGATATTTATATTTTCCGAACATCCGGTAAAACCACCTCTAGATATGTTTTCACAACTTGAATTTTCTGTGGTTACCATATTTATTGTAACTTCATTGCAATTAAGAGTGTTCGACAAATTAATTTTGCCTGCATCAATATCTTCATTTTCCTTTTGATATTCTTCATTCATTTCACTACTAATCTCATCATTTAATATAACTTCATTGCAATTAAGAGTGTACTCCATATTAATTTTGCCTGCATTAATATCTTCATTTTCCTCTTCAATAATTCCACCACTAGGATCGTCACTTAATATGGACACCACCTTACTTATTTTCTGTATACTAGAATCTTTAACCTTAGTATTTTTAATTTCAGCGCTCGAGAATTTTTTTTTGTCTAAAAAAATCTTGTTCTCGCTTTTTTTATATTCATTATGTTTAACTTGTGTAGAATTATATGTCTTCGTTGGCTTATTACTTTCCCTCTCATTTTTAGAAACAGTGATTTGTTTTTTGTCTAAAAAAATCTTGTTCTCGCTTTTTTTATATTCATTATGTTTAACTTGTGCAGAATTATATGTATCCGTTGGCTTACTACTTTCACTTTCATTTTTAGAGCCAGTGATTTGTTTTTTGTCTAAAAAAACCTTGTTCTGGCTTTTTATATAATTATCACATTTAACTTCTGAAGAAAAAGCTTTATCTGACGAAATTACCTTAATATTTCCACCGTTACTTTTAGAGCCAGTGGAATCTTTTTTGGCTAAAAAAACCTGCTTCTCACTCTTCATATATTTATCACATTTAACTTCTGAAAAAACAGCTTTATCTGAGGACATTAGCTTAATGTTTCCACCGTTACTTTTAGAGCCAGTGGAATTTTTTTTGTCTAAAAAAAACTTGTTCGCACCCTCTTTATTACATCGAACTAAAGCAGAATCACAAGCATGTACAATGTCATCTTTTTTAACGTTCGTGCATTCACTGGGCATTGCAGAACTTTTACCTTTTATGAATTCAGATGAAATTTTCTTAAACATAAAATTTTCTGGTTGTAAACTTTCACAATTCCCTAATCCCTCATTTATAGCTGAAATATTCCTTATGTTCCCCTCTTGAAATCCTATATTTTCTTTGGCACTTTGAAAACTAGTACAGTGATCAGAATTTTTGCATTCTTTATTTCCCATACGAGTGAAAGTGTTCATCAAACTTTCCTCTTGAATTCCGAAATGTTCTTGAGTACTAGTTTGGTTATCATGTTCTGCACTAGTGACAGCTTTTCTCAAATTTCCTTCTGGAAAATCCAAATTTTCTTTGTAGTATTTGATTTGATTTGAATTATTTTGTGATGTAGAAATGCGAATGTCTTCAGAAGCTTGACTTTGTTGTACAATTTTGCAGTTTTTGCCTGGACCAAAATCATTTACATTACCAGTACTTCTGTCTCTATGTTTTAAGTTACTTTCATCTCTTTTGTTTTCTATTGTTATTGGAACAATATAGTCCTTATCCTCGAAGTTACTATATGTATTTTCACTAACGCACTCTTTCAGTTTTGAACTTGTTGAAATCTTCGTATTGTCTGCATGACTGCCAGTACTGCAGTTTCTATGTTTTGAGTTACTTTCATCTCTTTTGTTTTCTATTGTTATTGGAACAATATATTCCTTATCCTCGAAGTTACTATATGTATTTTCACTAACGCACTCTTTCATTTTAGAACTTGTTGAAATCTTCGTATCGTCTGCATGACTGCTCTCAATTTTTATTGGAATTAGATGTTCTCTTGGATTATCTTGTGCCCTTGTAGAGTTATTACCACATTTTCCAATATCAACTTTCCCAATAGGTTTTGCAATTGTCTCTTCGTTTTCCAATCTTATTGGGATGATATTTTCTTTAATATGTTTGTTATTATTAAAGTTGCTAGAGAGAGATTCCAAATTACTCGCTGTAATATGAGAGTTTGGCACGATGTTGTTGCATTTGTATTCCTCATTGCACGTTTTGTGCGTTGAAAGCGTTACATCATGGAAACTTTTGATTTGAGATATTGCCGAGTTATCAATGTCATTAGAATCTATGTTTTCTATTGTTATTGGTATTAATTTTTCACCACAAACAGAATCCCTACTTTCTATTGTTATGGGTATTATTTTTTCTCTAACCCTAGGATCTGTGTTTTCTACTGTAATTGGTAATGCACACACTTGAATTTTAGAGCTCGAGTTCATACCTTTAGGATCTTCCAGTGTTATTGGAATGATCTTTTCTTCAATATGTTTCTTTACTATTGGGGTTGGTTTTTGTCCATATTTAGGATGTTCCTCAATAGTTCTGCTCATCAATCTTCTACTCTCGATTTCTATTGGAATTATGGTTTCATTGGTCTTTGAATTTCCTGTGAATTTACGAATTCCTTTGCCGTTACTTTCTTTTCGTATAGGAGTAATTTTCTCTTTGGTGTAGGTTTGTTTGCATGTCGCCAAATTGTCGGCTTGGCTTTTCGAATTCTTCGCAATTTTTGGGGTAATTGTGGTTTGAAACGTTTTTACATCATACTTTTCAGATTTGTTATAAGCGTGATTTTCAACATTTTTCGTTATATTGCGGAATTGCTTATTAAATTTATCCGCTTCATGACTCATGCCACTTTGTTGCATTCGAAAATTTGTTACTTTATTACTAAAGTCTGAGTTACCAAAGTTTGTTAACTCATCACTTACTACAGGCTTTGATACATTTATCGAATTATTAACCAACGCTTGACTCTCAAAACTACTCATTTTATTATTCACGGATTGAGTTTCAGAGTTTGGGATGGAGGTTATTAGATTTTGGTTTGACATGTTTTTGTCGTATTCTTTATCGGGTTTATGACTTGTTGTAGCAATCTCATTTTTGCTGTTAGCTTTTGTAATAACAGCTGTCTTAGTAAAAAGATTCTTCTGAATATCCGCAATTTCTTCGATTTTAGAAAAAGTGTTATCAATCTTTTCAAAGCTCGTCTGTTTCAACTCTTTGATTTCACGGTTATTACTTCTAGAGATTTCATCAATAATACTGGTGCAAACTTCATGTGAAATTGAAGAATCTTGATTATCAGCAATATTATCCCTCGTGTTCTTAACACTACTGGAATTAATTTCGTTTTTAATGTTTATGGGACTTATGTTGATATTTGCTAGAGTACTGTCTTGAATGCCATATAATTTAACGTTGGTACCATTATTTGGATTCTCTTTAATATTACTTGGAACAGCGTTGGCAGTTTGAATGTTAGGGCTTCTTTCAATATTTTTCGTTGTATTGCTGGTATGTGTTTTAGAATGATCAATATTAATACCAAATTGCAGATTTTGGGTTCCCACTTTATCACATGCATTACGGCCAAAGTTCGTCGTTTGAATATTATTTATAGGCGTTTGTTGGTTACCATTAAGATTTTTGGGGCGTAAAGGCTCGAGATTAGAGCTCTTAAATCTTGTGATGATTATTTTGCTTCCTGAATTTTTCTTTTCAGTATTCATCTCAAATGTGTTGCCCAACGTATATTTACTTTGAGGATTAGTTATAATATCTTGAATTCCAAAGGTCAGGGGTTCATTGTTGTTACTTTCGGAGTTATTCATCTGAAATGTGTTGCCCAACGTATATTTACTTTGAGGATTAGTTATAATATCTTGAATTCCAAAGGTCAAGGGTTCATTGTTGTTACTTTCGGAGTTATTCATCTCAAATATGTTGCCCAAGGTATATTTACTTTGAGGATTAGTTATTATATCTTGAATTCCAAAGGTCAAGGGTTCAATGTTGTTACTTTCGGAATGTTGTTCTAATTGCTGACTACCACCATACTTGCTGCTCAGAGTTTGAAGATTAGAGATTATACTATCATTATTTTCGTTATCAATTGTAGCTTGAGAGCTCTTCGTCGCCGAAATGCACAAAGCTTTAGGTAATATTTCTTCTCCTTCATCGTATGTAGTTTTAATGCTAGTACTCATGGTGTCAATAATTTCTTCACTCTCAATACTGCTCACAATATTTTCGTATTCCACATCTAAATTTTCAGTTTCATTTTCAGTGTTAAAATTAATAAGATCTGATATTTTAAAAGTATTTGGTATTGCTGTTTTAGTATCTGCATCGATTTTTCTACTGGTACAATCATTTTCAATGACTTTAGCTACTTTTGAATTAATGGCGTTAGTTCTGTTTTCATTCAAACTTGGAAGCTCCATTGAGTTTATTGCATTCTCGGTTGGTACGATGTTTTCTGTAGCTTTATCTTTATATAAATCAGGTTTATACTTGTGTTCAATGCCATTTTCGAGTTTAATGTTTGCAATTGCAGGGTCTGAAGATTTTGTAACCCCAGAAAAGAATTTTTCATCCTCAGCTTTAATATTCCTCACTACGATAATTTTGCTTTTTGGTTCCCTGATTCTTGCATTTGGCTCGAATTTCTCATACTTAGTTGGGAGGTTATTCATATTGGGGATTACTTTTTCTTCTTCGACGTTTGCACTTAGTAAGTGAGTACGACTTTTGATTGGCTCACTAATATCAGTTAAGGCAGTAGCTAATTTTTTCTCAATTATATTTTTACTTGAACTAACATGCTCAATGCTTGGTGTACTTATAGCTTCAGTAGATGCTAATATGGCAACAGGTATTTTTTTCTCAATTATATTTTTACTTGAATTAACATGCTCAATGCTTGGTGTCCTTATAGCTTCAGTAGATGTGGTTGTGGTCTCAATTTTGCAAATTTTTGTATCTTTTGAGGAATTTTGATTTGTTAATTTTTGGGTATTAGGGGTATTAGGAGACTTAAGAGTTTCAGTTATCGGAGTAAGTTTATTATTTTGACTTCCAGATTCAGAACCGTGATTTATATCTCCGATATTAGTTTCAGGACGAGAAGAAATATTACCTTCAGCATACACTTTCTTAACGCTCACTTTGTAATCACTATATCTGACTTCCTTTTCAGTTTCTTGACTTTCAATATCGAAGTTTCTGTCTGCATAGATGCCGTGTGAAAATTCTTTTCTTTTATCATTACTATTGGAGTTTCTAGTATTTGACCTAGGAGAGCTATGGTTTTTATCTAAATTCGTTGCATGTACTTCGTCGATATTAGATGTCTCGAATTGCATTGTAGGTATATTTTCGTTTGTTATTATATCATCTAATTCTTTTCTTTTATCATTACTATTGGTTCTTTTATCATTACCAATAGAATTAGTAATATCTCTAGTATTTGACCTTGGAGAGCTATGGTTTTTATCTAAATTCTTTGCATGTACTTCGTCGATATTAGATGTCTTGAATTGCATTGTAGGTATATTTTCGTTTGTTATTATATCATATAATTCTTTTCTTTTATCATTACTATTGGTTCTTTTATCATTATCATTGGAATTAGTAATATCTCTAGTATTTAACCTTGGAGAGTTATAGTTTTTATCTAAATTCTTTGCATGTACTTCGTCGATATTAGATGTCTTGAATTGCATTTGAGGTATATTTTCATTTGTTATTATATCATCTAAAGCCATGACACTTTCTTTACTACTTTGTGTATTTTCTATTCTCATTACATTTATATTTCCAATGGTTTGTACCTTGTAGGTTGAATTGTTACTTTTAGGTGCATTTGGCATTTGGTGGTTGTCAAGTACCATTTTAATATCTGCAATGTCAGCACGTTTACTTACTGTTTCCGTTGGTTCTAAATATACGTCGCCTTGAGTAATATTTGTAGTATCGGTTCGAACGTCTATGATTCCTTTATCTGTTAAAACGTTTGGTAATTGGTAGTTTGGCATGTCAACAGAAATAACGTTTAATTCTAAAATGCCTTGAACGGAATTTATGGCTGCTAATACGTTTCCAGATTCCACACTTTGCGATAAAATATTTTTGCAACTTGGAGGGCTTGTAATTTTGGCATCTGCATTGCTCCCCAAAGGAATACACGATGATGATTCTTGTTGTTCGGTATTTTTGGTACTTGATGATGTAACTTTGTAGTCAATATTTGTTGTAATGGCATCAAGTGAAGAAGTAGTTTTTACATTAATATTATCAAAAATTCCATCCTGGCGTACAATGCATTCTTCATGTTGTGAATACGTTTCGGGAGCAATTGGTTCGTTTGGATTAGCAGGAATATCAATATTTGCCGCAGCATCTATTCTAATATTGCTTACAATTTTATTATCAAGGGTTGTACTGCCAGGTTCCCCCAGGTTTGTGTTGTAGGTAGATGCAATGTGGTTTGATGAATCGGTTTTAACAGTAATGGATTGGTTTTGAAGATTCGGATTTTCTATTTTAGGATCTGTAGATTGTTTTAAGGCTTCGGTAATTGTAATGATTATTTCTGGGCTTGATGTTACAACTGCGTTAGTAATTGATTGGTTTTGAAGATTCGGATTTTCTATTTTAGGATCTGCAGATTCTTTCAAGGTTTCGGTAATTGTAGTGATTATTTCTGGGCTTGATGTTACAACTGCGTTGGTAATTGATTGGTTTTGAAGATTCGGATTTTCTATTTTAGGATCTGCAGATTCTTTCAAGGTTTCGGTAATTGTAGTGATTATTTCAGGGCTTGATATTACACCTGCGTTGGCTTTTAGGTCTGTGATATGGTTTGGAGTATCAGTGGTTTTAAATGTTGTGTCTTTGTCGGTAGTAATCTTGCTGTGTATCAGTACAGAATCTTCTTCTGTATGATCGAGGGTTATGCCGTGGCTAGTAATTCTTCCATTGGTGCTTTTTATAGTGGTAGTAATGCCTTTGCATTTCGTCTGCTTTGAACCAATTTTCTCATCTTTCTTAGTATTGGTTGAAACGTTTGTGTTTTCAGGTGTATTGATGTTTGACGGAACGATAGGGTCAGTAGGTTCAATATGATTATTACGCTCTTGGTTAACCGTGGGGCTTATTGGGTGCAATGTAACGGTTTCGTGATCACTAGGAGTTATAGATTTCTTACCTTTGGTTTCCTTTTTTTCGATGATTGAAGAAATAGTTTGCTGGGTTAGTAAACCATCGCGTACGTTAACGGTATCTCCGGGGAGTTTAATGTCATACTCAGTTTCATCTCTTGGATGTGGAATATTAGGATCCTGGGCATTCAATTTTAATTGGGCACTCGGTTTAATGTGAGTAGTTTCAGATTCTGTGAGGTCTGAATTGGTAGCATTTTCAGAAGGTGATATTGGTGAAGCGTCCATTACTGTATATTTTGATGTGTTCGAATACTCTGCGAATTCATTGGTGGCACTGTCTGCGTCTTCATGTGACTCGGAGCTGTCGTTTGAAGACTCGTCGAGGAGTACGATTTCAGCCACTGAGCTTGTCTGCATTGTTTCTGTGGTGCACACGTCCTGGCGCACAATTGGTGTGGTCACTATCTGCACATTGTGTTTTTGGGCTTGGTTGCACGTGACTACGACTTTGGTGTGTTCCTCACTTTCGGTTTCGTTGGCGTCTTTGAGGAGCATCAGGCATGCTTCGCTGAGGCTTTTGAACGCCGCGGCTCCTGTTTCCTCGCTTACTCTGCACTTCCTGGTGGTGGCTCTAATGGACCTGCTCATTTTTGCATGCTGCTCCCTGTCGCTGAGATCACTGCTTTCTTCGCTTATAGCATCCAGATAGCGAGGGTTGTGGAATACCGGCACGAAGTACTGCGCGAGCTGCTCGCGCTTCTTGGTTCTTTTGGTTTTGCACTCCAAAGCTTTGCTGCAAGAAGCTGCCGCTCTCCCGGGGCTTGTGATCAAGTTGATGCCCTCGAGGAAGTCGCGTAGGTTTCGCTCCTCTTCGGGCGAGATGTGCGAGACTTGTTCAATCTTGGGCTTCAGATCTAATGATAGCGCGTTTTCGGATTCGGTCAGTTGAAGTTCTTCGGTGATCTCCCATTCAACATCGGAGTCTGCTTCGGCTACTATGGCGCTGTTTTCGGCTTTATCGTCTCCATCGCTACTTTCGGATAGTTCAGTGATTCGGAGCATCTCTTCGTCGTCTAGACTGCGACTCTTGACCACCGTTCCATTTCGCTTGTTGTCCTTCACCTTGACGGTCTGTGGTGACTCGACTCTATAATTGTCGACGACGCCGTCCACGTGCTTGTTAACCACGGCGCTTGCCACCTCCTCCTCGGTCTCGCTCTCGTGCTGCACATCTTCCTGTACGGGTGATGAGAATTCGGTCACTTCCGGCGCTTCGCACGGCGCATCCCTCTTGGATCTCTTCCGGTTGGCACGTCGGCGCCGCTTGGACCTCGAGCTTCCGGCCGCATTGTCGGCCATCGTGTCGCAATCCTCAACTGCGAATACTACGTTTTCATGAGGGTGGTGCACACGGGCGCAAGCAAACACTAACAGTGAGCGTGTTAATTGAGCGTGTTTTTCTGCAAACTGCGTGTGTGCGATGAGACGCGGACGTCCACTAGGTGTAAAAATAGATGGGAGCCGCGCGTCGCGAAACTCGCCTAACTGCCGCCAATTGAAAACACTAACTGCGCTTATCACGTCCAAATTGAGGATTATGTTAATCGGCGCGTCACTGAAATGGACTCACCTTTTGCGTCTGACGAGGCCGTCGATGGCGTGGACTCCGTGGACGACAGCGTCGACCTCTGCGACACTAGACCATTTTCCCTAGCGTCCCCTGGGAAAAATACACCAACTTTAATACATCGACTGACACAAGTTGCTCATAGTGTCTGTCCACGAATTTTCGTTTTTCGTTATTGAAACCGTTCCAACTTTTGCCCGCGCAAAGGCTGATGAGGCGCGCGCGGCTCATCAATTCGGTATTGAAAGAATGTAATGTGATTGCTGGCTGGATTGCCACCGGTCAAACAAACAGTAATGTTCTGCAGCGCATCACCTCGCCACGGTTACGATCCCACCACTCTTCCGGACATTGAATGGACACATCCCCAGAGGAAGGGAGCGTCACCGACGACCCTCCGACCGTGACGTCCACTCCTTAAATCGAACAATGCGCACGTAACATCGGCCCTATTTCCCATTCGCGATATTTACAACTCATACACATAGATCACGTGGTTTGATTATACAATTCATTGTCGGTTCTCGTTTTTGTGCGCTATTTTGCGCTTCCTGAAGAGGCATGTGGAGCCGTCCGCACACAGACAGGAGCCGCCAATTGTGTACAACCAGAGAATTGCGTTACGCAATGGGCCACGCCACTGCCCATTCAATTATAGCCAGTGTTTAATGACGCGTCAAGATAATTGCTCAATTATCCTCTTTGTTTCCTACAGAATTAAATGTAATCGTCTCGAATGTTGTGGCTTACTGGACCAATTGCTAATGAAAAACGAGCTTTATGGATTAGGCCCAAATAATAAATTGCGAATTCAGTTGATATACGGATTTAGATTTGCAAATAATAACTAGGGCAACCAAATATATGCCAAGTCTAATATATTTTTTCATGTGACTGATACAAGTGCATACTTGTATCGGTCACATTAAAAAAAAAACTGTATAATTTTTTTTTCATGTGAGTGATACAAGAATGGACTGCACTCTAATGCGAAAGTATGAAATTTGACCCCTATGTGTTTCGGTATCTTTTAACATAATACACTTCTGGACAAAATTAAGGGACCACGAAATCTAAACAAGAGAAATGAAAAAGACCGACAACATCCTTCAATACCATTAACCCAGGAGGGGAGAGAAATCCCACAACTCCCGAGGTGACGACAGAAGGAAGAAAACATGAAATATTTTAAACAGTATTATTAATGATATTATATCTGTGATGAGTGGGAAAAACAGTATAAGTCGAAAATTTGGGAAAATGAGTTTAAGTCAAATTATATTTCAGAAAGTGATACTGTACATTGTGTTTGAAATAGTATATGTCACATTTTTCAGTTAAGGCTTTTAAATAGGTTGGCAGTTTTAGTACAACTTTAAATGCTACGATTATTGGAGGGAAAAAAGGTATAAGTCGACGCTTCCTTAAAATGCTAATTCTTGACTTATACTGTTTTCCCACCCATCACAGATATAGACTGTTATTTATATGAGCTATTTATTGTACTGGTATAAATTTAAAATAAACTATTATTATTAAAAAAAAAAACTTGAAATAACTTTTCCAATTTACAAGTTGTTTTGAATATACTTTTCACATGTCATAAATGGACGTTTATTATGCAGTATTCAAATAGTGTGCCATGAAACAATAAACAATATCAGGACATTCTCTGCTAGGAAACGAAAAGTCAACAAAAAACTCAAATTGTTGATTCACGTTTTTAACTCATTTAATTAATAAAGCGTGCTGTATGTTTCAAAAATTAGTGAATTTGTTTGCATCAAGTTAATTAAATATGCCTAGACGCCATTGCAGACTAGAAAAAATATCCCATATGATTATGCTTCTTCGTGAAGGATATTCACGAAGAAAAATTGCTAAAATTTTAAATACCAATAAATCTGTAGTACAGAGGGCCGCAGCATGGTTCAGAGGGACTGGTAGTTTCAAAAGAAGACGCGGACAAAGTGCTAACAGAAAAAAGAAACACGCAGAGAAGATCGTTTTATCGAACTTCAGGGTTTAACAAAGCGGTTTGTAACATCTAGCCTCTAATAAATCAAAAAGTGATCTTCGATTAGCCACTGGAACAGAAATTTCAACCAAAACAGTAAGAAGAAGATTGAAAGAAGTCAATTTGTCTGCCAGAAAACAAGCAACCGGTCAAATTTTCACAGCTACGCACAAAATAAATCGCTTAAACGTTTGTCAAAATCATCAAGGTTAGAACGAGGGGCAGTGGAACTCCGTTTTGTTTACGGATGAATCCAGATTCCTCCTAAACAAGAACGATTGTCGTGTTCTTGTCTTACGAAAGCCGTGTAAGCGATTTGCACCATGTACCATTCGAGCATTTGACAACTTTAGTGGGGGTTCTTTGATGGTTAGGGGTGCGATACAATTTAATGATCGTACATAATTGTTTTTGATACAAAATGGGTCGCTAACAGCAAGAACATATACAGACGAGATTATTGTACCCCATGTTCAACAATTTGCCAAAAATTACGGCAATGGAATCATTTTTATGTAAGACAATGCCAAACCTCATACAGCTAACATTGTCACAACTAAGAAGACCATTGGTATTTTAGTCTAATTTTTAAATATTTTTTTCAAGTCCATAAAAATAAAGTTTGTTAATTTTGATTGCTCTTAAGTCAACTAAACTGCAAGGAAACACTTGGATTTATATATTTATGCGATTCATTAAATTTCGTCATCTGATTTTAAAATTAATATCGAATTTTACTAGTGGTCCCTTAATTTTGTCCGAAAGTGTAGTATATTGTTTTATTAGGAGAAAAAGTTACACTTTGTGTGGTGAGTCTGTAAGTTTGACGGCCGAACTTCTGAGGCCCGCAAATACAGACGAAGCACACAAAGTTGCTTTTCAGTTTTCTCCGACAAACAGTTTTTAGTTAAGTTAAAGTTAAAAAGTTTCTCAAATATTTGACACATATTTTTTAAAACACTTATTTTGATACAATAATTGTCATATATTGATACAATATTGTCCGCACATATTTTCTTTGTTTCCCGAAAAGTTATGTTAAACAGATATTTGTTTCCTGAAAAGTTACGACCAACAGTATTTTGTTTCCTAAGAAGTTACGACAACAGTTTTGGTTTCGTGAAAAGTTATGTTAAACAGGTTTTTGGTTTTTGCAAAGTAATGACAAACTGTTGTTTGTTTCTTAAATAGTTACAACAAACCGTATTTTGTTTCCTGAGAATTTATGATAAACAGGTTTTAGTATCCCGAAAAGTTATTACACACAGTTTTTTATTTCCTGAAAAGTTACGACAAAACGTTTTTGTTTCCTACAAATTTATAACAAAGAGCTTTTTGTTTGTTGAAAAGTTATGATTTTTGAAATCATGGTGTTGAAATCCCATTGATATGCATACACAAATGATTAATTTGTTAGTCTATCCGCAATGTAAGATTTAACTATGTGCGTGTAATAAATTGCACTTTTCCAGTCATTATCTGTATTAATAACAATATAAACGGTACTTTAGAACAGTCAAAGCCTTGAACATGGAATAACAGCATGAACATTTTCCCATTGCAACGTTATGAAGTAAACATGATAATTACTCAATAATAAATAAAAGTTTTTCTCATACATTCGTCTCAATTACAGATTTATACGTATTCATAAGCAAGCTCAATGTTAAATGAAAAATAAAATGAATGATGCATATTTTAATTAATGACTGATTAGCATTAGCAACAAAATGAAAGACACATTAAATTTTACCCAGTAAAATATGCATTAGACAGATTTCCTGCACCACCCCAAATTGGAGCACTTCCAGAATATTCCGAAAAGTGCGGCACGTTTGAGGTACTGTCTGTGAACGGAAAGCCAGATTTACAATACAACTGAATTGATGAACATTAAAATACCTCTTAGTATTCGTCTAAAGTTGGACTGTTGGTGTATACAAAGCTGCCCAATTCACTGGTGCCGTTATCTTTTTATTTTATACATGAGAGATCTCGCCTTCAGCCCTATTTTACTCATGTAACCTGAAAGAAAACATTATGTTGTTCAAATTAAAAGTTTAATAACCACTTGGTCAAACATATTAAATTAAGCAACACAAGACACTTTGTGTAAGTGTCACAGAATATTTTTTTTAGTTTGATACACAACAATTATGTTGGTCGTTATAATATTTTCAAGTGTTAAAAGAATACTCAGAGTATTCTTTTAACTCTTGACAATGGTGTAACAACCGAAACAATTGTGGAGTATCAATTATAAAAAAAAAACAGTGAAACTTATACCGAGTGTCTCATTTTCCTATATTTAATATTATTGCTGTTATTATTGTTGTATGGTTGTATTGTTGTATGCTATTGTTGTAATATAATTTAAGAGAAACTGTTTACAGGTACCCAATATAGGCGCAGTTTGTATTGTACCTGAAAGAGTAAATGCTATTGTGGTACTTGCAATAAGCAAGTACTATGTATATAGTACACAAGTACTTGCAACAAGCAAGTACTGGGTACAAAATAATTTAAGAGAACCTGTTTACAGGAACCCAATGCAGGCGCAGTTTGTATTGTACCTGAAAGAGAAAATGCTATTGTCGTACTTGCAACAAACAAGTACTATGTACATAGTACACACGTACTTGCAAGAAGCAAGTACTGGGTACATAATAATTTAAGAGAACCCGCTTAGAGGAACCCTAGTAAGGCGCAGTTTTACATGCATCTACTTCAAATGTAGCTAATAGATTGTACCTGAAAAGGAAAACCCTGTTCAATGCATGGGCGCAACATCGCGGTACTAATTATATGCACATCGAATAAGTACGTCTTACAGAACGAGATGCGCCGACAAGGAAATGCAAGTAGCTAAGATAAAATGCAATTGTTGGCACTTGCAACAAACAAGTACTGTATACATATACTTGCAACAAATAAGCACTGTATACAAAGTACTTGCAACAAACATGTAATGTATACCTATGTACTTGAACCAAACAAGTACTGTATACGTATGTACTTGCGAAAAACAAGTACTGTATACGTAGTACTTGCAACAAACAAATACTGCATACATACAAGAAGTACAAGAGTGGGCGGAAGTATGACAGGCGCAGCGCTAAGATAAAATGCGATTGTTGGTACTTGCAATATACAAGTACTGTATACATGCACTTGCAACACACAAGCACTGTATAGAAAGTACTTGCAATAAACATGTAATGTATACATATGTACTTGAACCAAACAAGGCCTGTATACGTATGTACTTGCAACAAACAAGTACTGTATACGTAGTACTTGCAACAAACAAGTACTGTATACATACAAGAAGTACAAGAGGGGGCGGGAATATGAGTGGCGCAGCGCTAAGATAAAATGCGAGTGTTGGTACTTGCAGCATACAAGCACTGCATACACAGTACTTGCAACAAACAAGTATTGTATACAGATACTTGCAACAAACAAGTACTGTATACAAAACCCTACTCGTTACTGTCTCGACGTACGAGCGCAAAGATGTGAGCGCACCTGTAAGGAGAAAAACCCTAAACGTACATATGCGCAGCGCAATAAATATAAGTACGTCGCCGAGAGCGAGAATATACGCCGACAATACACAAATACAAATGTCGCACCTGTAAGAAATACCCTGCTCACACAGGCGGCGCACTGTGTGACGCTATAATGCAGTTATTCTTGACCCTTTTGAACCTACGGAATCCACAGATTTGAACGGAACAACTTGATTGAGGTCAACAGTGTAGCAAGGAACCTACCATCACGATTTACAATGCCACACCAGAACCCAATGGGTTATTACAGTGTTACAGAGAAATCTCAATGTGGCTTAACTTGCTTCACGAGAACTCAATCCGGACACCAGGTTAAGAACTTCCTGCTTAAAACTAATACGCATTATCGGTAGCAAAGCAAGAAAATAAACGCGTCTATAAAGCTGAGGCGCATCTGTGAACAAAAACCTGAATCGAGACTCTACTTGATGAAATGTAAGAAAAACTGTACTCTTTAAATCTAAATAGCATTTTCTCTTTCAGATACAATATAAACTGCGCCTATATTGGGTTCCTGTAAACAAATTCTCTTAAATTATATTGTACCCAGTACTTGCTTGTTGCAAGTACGACAATAGCATTTTCTCTTTCAGGTACAATACAAACTGCGCCTATATTGGGTTCCTGTAAACAGGTTCTCTTAAATTATAATACAACAATAGCATACAACAAAACAACCATACAACAATAATATTAAATATAGGAAAATGAGACACTTGGTATAAGTTTCACAGTTTTTTTTTTATAATTGATACTCCAGAATTGTTTCGGTTGTTACACCATTGTCAATAGTTAAAAGAATGCTCTGAGTATTCTTTTAACACTCGAAAATATTATAACGAGCAAAATAATTCTTGTGTATCAAACTAAAAAAAAATTCTGTGACACTTACACGAAGTGTCTTGTGTTGTTTAATTTAATATGTTTGACCAAGTGGTTAGTAAACTTTTAATTTAAACAAAAGAATGTTTTCTTTCAGGTTACATGAGTAAAATAGGGCTGAAGGCGAGATCTCTCATGTATAAAATAAAAAGATAACTGCACCAGTGAATTGGGCAGCTTTGTATACACCAACAGTCCAACTTTAGACGAATACTAAGAGGTATTTTAATGTTCACCAATTCACTTGTATTGTAAATCAGGCTTTCCGTTCACAGACAGTACCTCAAACGTGCAGCACTTTTTGGAATATTCTGGAAGTGGTGTAATTTGGGGTGGTGCAGGAAATCTGTCTAATGCATATTTTACTGGGTAAAATTTAATGTGTCCTTCATTTTGTTGCTAATGCTAATCAGTCATTAAAATGTGCATAATTAATTTTCTTTTTCATTTTACATTGAGCTTGCTTATAAATACGTATAAATCTGTTGAGACGAGTGAATGAGAAAAACTTTTATTTATTATTGAGTAATTATTATGTTTACTTCATAACGTTGCAATGGGAAAATGCTCATGCTGTTATTCCATGTTCAAGGCTCTGACTGTTCTAAAGTACCGTTTATATTGTTATTAAAGCAGATAATGACTGGAAAAGTGCAATTTATTACACGCACATAGTTAAATCTTACATTGCTGATAGACTAACAAATTAATCATATGTGTATGCATATCAATGGGATTTCAACACCATGATTTCAAAAATCATAACTTTTCAACAAACAAAAAGCTCTTTGTCATAACTTTGTAGGAAACAAAAACCTGTTTAACATAAATTTTTAGGAAATAAAAACTTTATGTCGTAACTTTTCAGGAAATAAAAAACTGTATGTAATAACTTTTCAGGAAACTAAAACCTGTTTATCGTAAATTCTCAGGAAATAAAATACTGTTTGTTGTAACTATTAAAGAAACAAACAACAGTTTGTCATTACTTTGCAGAAAACAAAAACCTGTTTAACATAACTTTTCTCGAAACTAAAACTGTTGTCGTAACTTCTCAGGAAACAAAATACTGTTGGTCGTAACCTTTCAGGAAACCTGTTAAACGTAACTTTTCGGGAAACAAAAAAAAACTGTTTGTCGTAACTTTTCAGGACACATAGTACATAGTACATTTGTACTGAGAAACTAGAGCCAGTCGCCGCTGGGAGCTCATTAACGGCGCTCTAGTAATCGGGGGCAAATATCTAGAGTAACAACCCCTAACCCAATACACACACTTACACAAATCACACGGGAGAAGGAATCCCGTTGGTCGATAGCTAGTTAGGGATAATATCCCTATGTAATAATAATACAGTCACTACTAGTACTATGTTCTTGCAAAGTCTCATAAAATCTCGTTACTGCAAGTTGTAAACTTCGTTATACGTCTTTAATATTTTATGTATTTTATTAATTACATTTATTATTGTTTTATACATTTTTGGAATAGTTTTTAAACTATAATATTTGTTCCTTTTGGATTTTTATATTTATTCACTATTCGCAAAACGAAATTATTAACCTTTTTAATGGGTGTATAAATAAATCAAAGTTTCAATAACTGAACTGGTTGTTTCAGACCAAGCAGGAATTATAATTCCTATAACATTTTTGCTTGAAGGTAAAAATTAAAAAAAAAATCCCATTTGTGAACTCAATCCATACACATACTGTATTTAATGGTGAATTTCTAGTGGTAATTCATATTGTTTCATTGCGTATATTGCCCAAGCCTCTAATATACAGATTTATTTTTATTCCCGATCTGAATGATTTCAGATTAATACGTTCTCTACATAATTTTCTCGAATTCTAATCTTTAAATAAAGAACTAGAATTCAATTTTCGCAATCACTTGCACGCGTGTTAATTTAATATTGAGACCACATAAGTAAGTCAGCATGCATG
Source organism: Othius punctulatus (assembly GCA_951805005.1). Lineage (NCBI taxonomy): Eukaryota > Metazoa > Arthropoda > Insecta > Coleoptera > Staphylinidae > Othius > Othius punctulatus. Next base: position 43,271,397 of record OX638145.1, on the reverse strand, counting down.
ACATTATTTATTTAAAATTAATAACCACACAAGTGGCAACACTCTAGGCAACTTCTATAACGCAGAACTCGGAATCACAAGCAATGAACGCTTTAACGGCGATTTTTATCTAATTTGGAATCGCATCAGCGGCTGTGAATATAAAACGTGAACGGAGAGCGCTCGTAAAACGAGATACATAATAGCGTTTTATAAAACCCATTCCCTGGCGCCATTTAAATTTAAATGTATTCTTAATTAAGTCGAAAATCGGTCGTCGGCGGGGAAAATCCGTCCGCGAAGGAAATGAAAAAAATTTACATAACTTGGAAAAAGTAGCTTTACAGAATAACCAAAAAAGCTGATCGCTATCACATGAATTTGTAACACTAATTAACAGAGCAATTATAATTAACTATACGAGTATCGTTTGAGTGTATGTTTTGGCACATTATCTGGGTACTTGCATACCCAGATACTTTCATTGGTCTCTTATAAAAGGGTTTGCTGAATTTTTTACAATGTCCATGATTTTTCGTTAAATCTTATTAAAATGTGAATAACTTGGCGACGTTGCATCTGATCTCAAAAAATAAAAATGATTTGTGAAGCCCACATAAAGCAGATTCTAAGATTGAAATAATATACAGGGTGATCAATTTTTAAAAGGGACCAAATTTTGTGTCCCGGATTTATGGTACACTCTGTATACTATGGAAAAAATTTAAAAGGTAGCACATCAGGTGTCCAATAACTTCCAATCAGATGTTTTGCAAAATTTTCATTAGTCCAGCAGCAATGGTGCGACCGAGGATAGGTGGGCCACCCTGTATTATTAATGCTATAAATCTGTTTCATATTAGCCTAAATGAAATTGATGACGGTGAATTGATTAATGCTTCATCAAAATCAATCTACAAAATCGAATTAGTGCACTAAACGCCAATAATCGATTGAATCATTCGATCTCAATCAAACGCAATTGAATCAGCTGACCCACGCTAAACTTCAATCTAATCAATTGAAAAGGAGGCCACCACGCATGGGATTAATTACGCCATGGACTGTGTGCGGACTTCCCATTTTCCCACGGAATTTAGCCTGGACACGAGCATCCGCCAAGGACGTTTTCCGATGTTGCATAAGAGCACAATCCGGGGAAGTACGCGTTAAGGCACAAAGGCACATCATTGTTGTCCAACATGATTGATTGACGATATGGGAAGTGCCAGTCAGGAAGAAGAGCGGAATTGTTGGCGATCGCCGCACAGTTTGGAAATGTAGGAAATGCATCCATTGTCGGCACACACGGGCATTGTTCGACGACACACGTGCATTAGCGTAGAAAATTAATTACACCAAATTCATAAAGTAATTATTGCGGATGTACGTGCTTTCATTGTGTATCTAAGCTTGGCGGCATAAAGTTTCGCATTACGAAAATTTGCATAAATTTGAAAACATACTTATTCACGTACATCACAAACCAAAGTTAAGATAACATTTTTGTTGGTGAACATGAAAAATAAATAAACGTGACATATTTGGGTCATATGCTCTTCAATTTGTGGTTATATTTTCTTCAGGTGTGTACTGCAGTAAGATGCGTTGTTTTGCTACTTTGTTCGGAGGTTTATCACTTTATCGACATTACAGTGAACAAAAAACATACGTACCAAATATTTCAAAAAATTATAGGGTGGTTCGTAAGTTATGATTAATTGAAAAAATAGGCAATATTAATTAATCCCCCTGTATTTTGGTTATAAAGAACGATAGACCCATAAAATATAGTTTATTTAGAATCGCCTCGGTTAAAATTTCTGTATTTTATTAAATATTTCTATCAAAATTGTAGATTTCTGGAGATAGAGTCTTCATTAGTGATAGCAGTTAAACGAGATGGTATGGACATGTCCATAAGAATTATTTCTGTCAACATTTCCTTGATTATTGTCAAAACTTATGTAATTAATATCAAAATTTCAGTAATTGCTGTTAATTTTGGCAAATTTAAGTTATAACTACTAACAATTAACTCTTTCTGTCAATATTTTAAAGATTACTGTCAAAAATTGATTTAATACTATTAAAATTTCTATATTTTATTAAATATTTCTGTCAAAATTGCTGACTACTAAACAAAAAGAGTCGTGATTACAGATAGCAAATAAAGGGATGGTATGGACATGTCCATAAGAATTCTTTCTGTCAACATTTCCTAGATTACTGTCAAAATTTATGTAATTACCATCAAAATTTCAGTAATTGCTGTTAATTTTGGAAAATTTTAGTTAAAACTACTAAAGATCAACTCTTTCTGTCAAAATTTTAAAGATTACTGGCAAAAATTGATTTAATATTGTTAAAATTTCTGTATTTTATTAAATATTTCTATCAAAATTGTTGATTACAAGAGATAGAGTCTTCATTAGGGATAGCAGATAAATGGGATGGTATGGACATTGGACATGTCTATAAGAATTCTTTCTGTCAACATTTTATAGATTACTGTCAAAATTTATGTAATTACTATCAACATTTTAATAATTGCTGTTAATTGTGGCAAATTTTAGTTAAAACTACTGACGATTAACTCTTTCTGTCAATATTTTAAAAAAGTACCGTCAAAAATTGATTTAATGTTCTTAAAATTTCTATATTTTATTAAATATTTCTGTCAAAATTGTTGACTACTAAAAACAAAGAGTCGTCATTAGGGATAGCAGATAAATGGAATGGTATGGACATTTCCATAAGAATTCTTTCTGTCAACATTTCCTAGATTACTGTCAAAATTTATGTAATTACTATCAAAATTTCAGTAATTGCTGTTAATTTTGACAAATTTTAGTTGTAACTACTAACGATTTACTCTTTCTGTCAATATTTTAAAGATTACTGTCAAAAATTTATTTAATTCTGTTAAAATTTCTATATTTTATTAAATATTTCTGTCAAAATTATTGAATTCTAAACATAAAGAGTCGTGATTAGAGATAGCAGATAAATGGAATGGTATGGACATGTCCATAAGAATTCTTTCTGTCAACATTTCCTAGATTACTGTCAAAATTTATGTAATTAATATCAAAATTTCAGTAATTATTGTTAATTTTGTCAAATTTTAGTTATAACTACTAACGTTTAACTCTTTCTATCAATATTTTAAAAATAACTGTCAAAATTGATTTAATATGGTTAAAATTTCTATATTTTATTAAATATTTCTGTCAAAATTGTTGATTATTAAAGATAAAGAGTCGTGATTAGGGATACCAGATAAATGGGACGGTATGGATATGTCCATAAGAATTCTTTCCGTCAACATTTCCTAGATTACTGTCAAAATTTATGTAATTACTATCAACATTTCAGTAATTGCTGTTAATTTTGGCAAATTTTAGTTGTAACTACTAAAGATTAACTCTTTCTGTCACAATTTTAAAGATTACTGCCAAAAATTGATTTAATATTGTTAAATTTTCGGTATTTTATTAAATATTTCTGTAAAAATTGTTGATTACTAAAGATAAAGGGTCGTGATTAGGGATAGCAGATAAATGGGATGGTATGGACATGTCCATAAGAATTATTTCTGTCAACATTTCCTAGATTACTGTCAAAATTTATGTAATTAATATCAAAATTTCAGTAGTTGTTGTTAATTTTGTCAAATTTTAGTTATAAGTACTAACGATTAACTCTTTCAAGCAATATTTTAAAAATAACTGTCAAAATTGATTTAATATTGTTAAAATTTCTATATTTTATTAAATATTTCTATCGAAATTGTTGATTACTAAAGATAAAGAGTTGTGATTAGGGATAGCAGATAAATGGGAAGGTATGGATATGTCCATAAGAACTATTTCTGTCAACATTTCCTAGATTACTGTCAAAATTTATGTAATTACTATCAAAATTTGAGTATTTGCTGCTAATTTTGGCAAATTTTAGTTGTCACTACTAACGATTCACTCTTTCTGTCAATATTTTAAAGATTACTGTCAAAAATTGATTTAATATTGTTAAAATTTCTGTATTTTATTAAATATTTCTGTCAAAATTGTTGATTACTAAAGATAAAGAGTAGGAATTAGGGATAGCAGATAAATGGGATGGTATGGACATGTCCATAAAAATCATTTCTGTCAACATTTCCTAGATAACAGTCAAAATTTATGTAATTACTATCAAAATTTCAGTAATTGCTGTTAATTTTGGCAAATTTTAGTTGTAAATACTTAAGATTAACTCTGTCTGTCAAAATTTTTAAGATTACTGCCAAAAATTGATTTAATACTGTTAAAATTTCTATATTTTATTAAATATTTCTGTCAAAATTGATGACTACTAAACAAAAACAGTCGTAATTAGGGATATCAGATAAATGGGATGGTATGGACATGTCCATAAGAATTCTTTCTGTCAACATGTCCTAGATTACTGTCAAAATTTATGCAATTACTATCAAAATTTCAGTAATTGCTGTTAATTTTGGCAAATTATAGTTGTAACAACTAAAGATTAACTCTTTCTGACAATATTTTAAAGATTACTGTCAAAAATTGATTTAATATTGTTAAATTTCTGTATTTTATTAAATATTTCTGTAAAAATTGTTGATTACTAAAGATAAAGAGTCGTGATTACCGATAGCAGATAAATGGGATGGTATAGATATGTCCATAAGAATTCTTTTTGTCAAAACTTATGTAATTACTATCAACATTTCAGTAATTGCTGTTAATTTTGGCAAATTTTAGTTGTAACTTCTAAAGATTAACTCTTCTGTCAAAATTTTCTTGCTTTGTGTGTTGGTCTTGCGATGAATAAATAAGGAACCAGTAAACTCGGAATCTATTACGGCTTCATAATTTGTTATTTCAAGTAATACTTTATGAATTTGACGGTAGACTATTATAATACCTTGTTGTTTTGGCTCTTTCCGTTTCCTGAATAAGCCATATCGGCGAAGGCACTTGAGCCACGATCGCTTGGATTTCTTTGGCGATTCGGGCCTGGGAAGCGTCGCTTGAGGATCAAAACAGGCTACCCACGGAAGCTTCATCTAGGTTGTTAACCGGAGCGTGCAAACTGGCGCAGAAGAGGGAACTTGGAGGGCCGCGGAAGCGCGGGATTCGTGGTACAGTCGTTCGAGAACTAAAAGCCCACATGCTAAATCGCTGCGGTTCCGATTGTTTCTTAAGCTAATCGATTTCCTGAGGAGTTGCGGAACTGATGTGTTTACGTCTGGCACTCCTAAGGACCGAACCTTCGCCGTTTAGCATGGCGGAAAAGCTACAGAATTAGGTCATCATAATTTCAAGATGTTTTATTACAAGTAGTGTTTTTAAATGGAATCGTTCAAATTATATTTATTTATGGGTTAATACTGTTAATAATAGCTTACTGAAGAATGGCATGATGAGAACATGGTTATAAGATAAACTATAAACTATCAACCCTCTAGTTTTATATAATATGCAACATATAAATGTTCATTTCTATGCGAATTCAGAACCTGAGGGACATGGAGCGAGGGCTTGGTTAACAGGCCAGAGACGTTAAAAGTCTCACAGGAGCTTATTTATGGATGTATAATAAGTTACATGGCCTCGCAGCGAGTACTTAGCTGCCATTCAAAAGAGAACTGCATTTTTCATGAGGCCATTGTTATGGGATAGGCATCCTCGAGTCTAAAATGGTTCAACGGTTTTCACGTACCTACATGAAACGGCTTTCAGCAGGGAAATACTCCGTAAGCAGCAAAAACAGTATTTTGGATAAAGAAACCTGTCACTCGAAGTAAACAAAAAATATCGTAAATCGTATGCTTGATGAAATACGAGTTAAAATATATAGTTCATAGTTATGTGGATACTATTATAACAAATAGTCACGAATTTTAATCACGAATGATCTGCATATCTCCAATATTCACGATAAATTGATAATACGGAATGTAACCACATAGATGCAAGGGTTATTAACGGTTGTTAATAAAAACCCGCATAGATGCAAAGATTTTATTACGTGCCTCTTCAAACTACAGCTTACCACTATTTTTCTAACATAGTCGCAATTTAAATCCAAGCACTTATCAGACAAAGCATATCATCAATTCATCTTCTTCTTTCAGTCTTCTTTTGTCGATATTTGAACATAGGCCTCTGTAAGTTGCTCATGGCCTCCTGTGTATAATAAGTTTGTTCCATCTTTCATCAATTTGTCTGATGTTGTGTCCAGCAAATTTATATTTTAGTTTTGCTCTTTCCTCTTACATCTTGTACCATATAGCATATTAATCTGTCAGCAGCATATCTGGTGCTGACAGATATTTGAGATTTTGTTTTATATTAAGAAGTTTTATCAACCACACACCTCGCAGTTTGCGGGATTTTTTATTGCTGCACTTTTCAGAGAATCTTCACGGAAACTTCAGAGTAGACCGCAAAAATACACTTCTACAAGATCGGCACAATTCATTCGTTCATTCATCCTGTGGCACTACAACCCTCTGTGGGTCTTGGCCTCCTCCACCAACCTCTTCCAGGACACTCCCTCCCTCGACTCCCTTAACTCCCTTGACAACCTTCCTCCAACGGTCTTGGTCTCCTCCATCAACCTCTTCCAGGACACTCCCTCCCTTAACTCCCTTGACAACCTTCCTCCAACTTCCGACCTTCATTATGCGAAGTACATTCATAACATCATCCCTCCATTCCTTCTTTTTTCTCCCTCTGCTACGTGCTTCTGCAGGTATACTTCGCGCAACAATAGTTTGTTTTTATGACATCGACTTGCAATAAAAATTATAAGGGTGGGATTGTTAAACCACTTCAAGTTAGGTATCATAAAAGTCCAGGTATCGGCCGGCCCTTTGTCACTGGCAAGTTTTTGGTGCATCAACATTCAAGCCAAAACGTGGATACCTGGACTTTTATGATACCAAACTTGAAGTGGTTTAACGGTCCCACCCTTATAATTTTTATTGCAAGTCAATGCCATAAAAACAAACTATCATTGCGCGAAGTATACCCAGTCTGAGAGCTGTCGGCATAGTCTCGACTTTTCCATCCCCATCACATGCCCGAATTATCTCAACCGTTGGGCTTTTATTAAGCATACTATATTCGCACCCCTGAGTAGAAGGTCTAATTCTTCATTCATTTTAACTCTCCATTAATTGATTTCTTATGTGGGGCCGAAGATCATACGTAGCACCTTCCTCTCTGTGATCATCACCCGTTCTTTGTCTGCTTGTTTTAGAGTCCAGGTTTCACATGCATACGTTACTACTGGTCGTATAATTGTGTTGTATATTTACAATTTAGAATTTCTGGAGACCACCTTTGATGTAAGCATCTTTTTATATGGATATTTAGTTCGATTTCTCGCGTTCAATTTTGAATTTTGTTGATTTTCTGGTTACTATAGTTGAATTCAGACCCAAGGTACGTAAATCTTCGCACGTCCTCGTAGAGGTTCTGGTTAACTTGTAGATGGCTCACTTGAGCATTCGCATTTTTTTGTATTTGTGTTTCATGTACTTCGTCTTGTCTTTATTAATTTGCAGTCCTATTCTATTAGCTTCCTTTTCAATTTCATTACCCGCATCCCTTAAACTTTAAGTTTTTCGTGCTGTTATGACGATATCGTCTGCATAAGCTAGTAGTTGTTTGCTCTTTATGTTAATTTTTCTAATTTTTCCAAATCCTTTAACATTCCTTATAGCGGGTTCAAGAACGAGATTAAAGAGAAATGCGGATATGCATAAGCTAGTAGTTGTTTGCTCTTTATGTTAATTTTTCCAATTTTTGATAATTGTTTAATATTCCTTATAGCGGCTTCAAAAACGAAATTAAAGAGAAATGCGGATATGCATAAGCTAGTAGTTGTTTGCTCTTTATGTTAATTTTTCCAATTTTTCCTAATCCTTTAACATTCCTTATAGCGGCTTCAAGAACGAGAATAAAGAGAAGTGCGGATAGCGCATCCCCTTGTCGCAACCAGACTCAATGACGAAGATTTTGAAAAAAAAAAATGCTTTCATGCAGAATGAGTTTGAGAAGATTTAGAAGTTTTTGAGGTATCCCCCATTAGTTTTAGTTGTTGGAACATGGCTTTTCTATTGACCTTATCGAATGCTTGTTTAAAATCTATATACAAGGTATATTGGACAATATAAGTATAAGTCTCTCGCCCGACTACATTGAATTCATATTTTCCCATCTTAGTTTTACTCCTGTTATAGCTAATGAACGTTGCTACGTCTATGAATTTCGGAATTTTTGAAAAATTCAAATAATCAAACTTCCAAATAAGAGACGAACACTTAAAATATGACAGCACAACTTGAATACTTGTTTAAAATTTATATACAAGTTATATTAGACAATATAAGTATAAGTCTCTCGCCCGACTACATTGAATTCATATTTTCTCATCTTAGTTTTATTTATGTTAAAGCTAATGAACATCGCTACGTCTCTAGATTTTGGAATTTTTGGAAAATGCAAATAACCAAACTTCCAAATAAGTGACGAACACTTAAAATATGACGGCACATCTTCTCCATACACTTTAACCATCCTTTGATGAATATCGTCGATCCATTTCCTTCCTTTGTCAAGAACTTAGGCCCATATCTACAGTCCGTACTTGATCTTGAGTTCGATTCAAGTCGTATATTTGGTTGCATAAACGTCTATAGAAAATACGCAACCAAATATACGACTTGAGTCGAACTCAAGCTCAAGTACGGGCTATAGATACGGGCCCAAATCACGCCTCTATATTCCAGCTGAATTTCATTTATTGTTTGTTAGTTAGTGCCTCATAAAAAATAATACAACTTTATGAATCTGGACCAAACTTGATCAATATGGTAGTTAAAATGTCACTGCTACTTGATAGCACAAAATTGAGAACACCACAATTTACCAATTGCCCGATTCATCGATTACCCAAGATACGGAAGGTCTATTGAAGCACGAACCGGCGAAAACATCAAGAATGTTGAGGAATTGGTACTTGTAGATTGAAGAATATTTTCAATGACTGTCACTGGAGTAGGGATGCCAAAAGCTTCAGTTAAAATAAAAATCAAGAAGATTTTGGAATGAATAAGACACATTTAATTTCAATATAGCCGAACAAAAATTGTGTAGTCAACAAATTTGTAAAGAAAACTTGACGTTAACAGTCAAGTCAAATGGCCCAATTCTTTATATATTTTAATAGCGGTGTTGGTTAACAAACGTTGTTAAAATCACTTTTTAGCCAATCAGGCTCTGAGTCTTTCAAATATTACCTAGCAACGGTCCAAATGTTAATACTATACTGTTATACCATTTTATCAGAATTAAAAAAGCGCTGTAATGTCATGATAAACGGCCAGCGGCCGTTAAGAATTCTTAACGGACGCCGGCCGGAGTGCACGCCCACCTTGGTTGAAGTTTATAAACCTGCGTCCGTTATTTGCTGCATATAGGCCTAATGACGTTAATAACTAGTACAGAATAGGGCCACTTATCAATCATAATAGTAATGTAACAGCCAATATTAAATGTTCTAATTCGGTTAATAATGTTCTTAATTTACTTTAAAAGTTTTGTGATTTATCAAAGTGACAGTGACACTTGCTAGCTGGGAAAGTGTATTTCCGGCTAGCCGGGAAGTAAAATTATACAATGCACATATTTTCAATTGATTGCGGGTATATTATATGCATAAATTATAAGCATATAAATGTTACAAGTCGATATGGTAGCCAACGTTTCTGGATTCTCTAAATATCTGTCAAAATGACAAATTTGTGATTTTTCCTTGGCAACAATTTACGTATTATCTGAGGTAAGAAAATACCGTTGTTCACTGCAAGTATACAAAACTTGTGTTTAGTAAATTTAACAGCAGCTGAGAGTTAGAGCATGGTCAGCGTACTCGTTCAGCTAACCGCTGTCACTCAACTTTCTCAACAATTGCGTTCGCTAAACGCGCAAATTAACACGTTTTTCTCTCATCATCCTATAAACAGCTTACCTGCCTCTTTGGCAGCAATTACCGCATCGGACGGGAATATATCACTTCATGTACTAACCACACAATATACTATTGCACTGTTGTTTTTTGAATGTTGATGACTCCCCAAAATCTTAGAAGTTTAAATTACGTATTATAATTAAGTACAACTTGTCGGAAAACACAAGTCATTAAATGTTTCAGATATAATATTATCCAAGTATAAATGTTGAAAAATGCAAGCTATTAAATAAAAAAAATCAAATTTAAAAAAATCATCAAACGTTTAAAAAGTTTCGAAAAAACATTCACGTGACATTCCCGGTTAGTAAGGAATGCAAGTTCCGATACAATGATATATATATATATATATACTAAATTTCCACAACTCTGATAACTCTCCCTGAGATATCCGCAAGTAAGAAAAAAAAGTAAAAATCCAAATAAATGTATATATTTAGAACCATCGTAAGTCTTCCAATGGTCTAATATTGTTGCCGCTAGTCTCGTCCACTGAGGAGAATCTTATGAGTTAATCGAGACCAAGGCTAATATACCTGTATTTATGACGAGTTTAAGTAGTGACTGTATATGTTAGGGACATTATCCCTAACTGGCTATCGACCAACGTGGGTCCTTCTGCCGTGTGATTTGTGCAAATGTGTGTATTGAGTTAGGGCTTGTTACTCTAGAAATTCGCCCCTGATCTCTAGAGCTCAAAACGGCGAATAGTACTAGTTTCTCAGTACAAATGTACTACCTGTACTGGGGCTTGAACCCAGGTCTTCGTGCATGCTAAACAAGCGTTCTAACCTGTCAGCCAAACTAGCGGTTGATGAGTTTAAATTCGCCAAATTTTCAGTTTTTTCGTGTTTTTTGCAATCTCGATAAATTTGCAGATCGGGAACGACTGACCGATATTGACGTGTTAGACAGTGCGTAGACGAACTTTCAAGTTGGACTTAGACGAGACTCTCGACGTGATTAGAGAGATATTAAATTTGGATTCTGTCATACAATTTTCAATTTCTATTAGATTCTAAATCAAATATGTACTAGTAAGTACTATTTTGATTTTAAATTGTGGGGGGAACATAGCGCAGCGCTCGAACAGACTCGGAATACGAAACGTAACGAACGAACGTATCCGCTATGTTCTGTAAAATATTGAATGTACGGTATAGCAAACATTCAGATGTTGCACCGACACATACATACCGATAGATTAGTTAATTATAAGTGAAAAGCTATTCTTTAGTAAAGTGCAAAAATATACAATGCTTACACTGCCACTTAATTTTTTATGTTTAATAGGTTTCACCTCTGAAACTTACTAAAAATGAGGACTCACCGTTCGCTTGGCCCTCGCCACGTGGACTATTAACCTCACATGAGTCGCGACGCTCCCCTGAGGTGGTCACCGTGTATGTCGTGCTGCTCGACACGCTCGATCCTGGAATGCGAAACAATTATTAACCCCACATCCCTGAGCAATGGCGCGCCATAAAATTTATCGCCTCCGCCGGTCGTTTTTTCTCAACATTTATTTTCGAAGGGGTCATAAATTTCGCGTGTCGTGCGATACGACAGGTTAACCCTCATTATAGTTTACCCCGTTCCCCCCGACCCGACCACACGTTCGAAGCGGGTGTAAATTGAATTTTACGCCCCTGGACGTGGAAAGAATGCAGAACGAGGGGGCCGGAAGCGCTGTAATTGGTCAATTAAAGACATTGAAAGCGGATGTCCGCACGTAATTTCAAGGATTGATACTCAATTAGAGCATGATACGGTAGAGACGGAACCCTTTTTATAACCAGGCCACAAATACCACAGAACAGTCGCAGAATGGGTGCGAACCTTTTTCCATATAACCAAATGTAAAAGTAACTGTGGAAGAACGGCATGTCCCGTACACACTTGGTTGTGGACATCAAGGATGGAGGATTTGTATGGTTCCATTTGAGGAGATGCGAAGTTGAGACCCACAAAATCCATGTTAAACAAGACTTGTACCATCTACAAATTTGTTTTTCTGATTTCACAATTCACGAATCATTTATGTTAACAACTTAAAAGTTGAGAATAAAATTAACAACAATAAAATTGTTTAGAGGAAATACATATCAGACGAAATATTTTAAAATTGGTAATCTCCTAGCACGGTTCGGGGTTTGTAATTAAGGGCAGCACACAATGAACCGCCCCAGCAGTGGTACGATTGGTTCTCCCCTTAATCATGACGGTAAGGCTAACCCCAAGTTACCCTGAACGTGCGGGATAAATACGAAGGGCTGTCGTGAATAAAAGTAAGGTATATTACAACTGATTGTGGCTTATTGAAGATTGTTGATCTGCCGATACTCTGTTGATACCGATGCAGATTGGTCGATGGTATCACACCATCATGAGATGCTTCAAAGTTTGCGCCCGAAGGGGAGCCTTCCTCTATGGCATGGGGATGATCGATGGGCGAATTTGTTGTAGCACACACTGTTCCATTATTTTTTTTCCCCCAAGAATATTTATAAACTATCTAATATAGACATTAAGTAAATTATTTGAGACGTATAATTGACAGGTATAGAAGTACTGCAATCAATAACTCTATTTTCAATATATAAAAAGTAAATAAAACTTGTTAGTTCTGGGCTGGGACCATATTCGACATAGGTTCTGGGTTCAAAAATTCAGAAATCTATGTGGTATGTCCAAAAGGTTCAATGTTTTCAGTCTTCAAATCAATAACTCTATTTACAATATATAAAAAGTAAATAAAACTTGTTAGTTTTAGGCTGGGACCATATTCGACCTAGGTTCTGGGTTCAAAAATTCAGAAATCTATGTGGTATGTCCAAAAGGTTCAATCTTTTCAGTCTTCAAATCAATAACTCTATTTACAATATATAACAAGTAAACACAAGTTCTGGGTTCAAAAATTCAGAAATCTATGAGGTATGTCTAAAGCGTTCAATCTTTTCAGTCTTCTAGCAGTTATGTCTTGCAGCAGTTCTTCGGCCAGTGAATTGGGATGCATGCTTAGCCTATGTTTGTATTTCAGAGAATATTTTGTAGCTTCCTCTTTGACGGAGGTCATCTAAAGGTCTTTCAGAATTATCCGTTTGCTACAAATCTCGGGGCATTATAATTGATCTTAGTATTTTTGATCGGAATCATTCATTATTTCAATATTACTGATGCTTGCTGATCCCCAGAGCTGTATGCCATAAGTCCATATTGGCTTAAGAATGGCTTTGTATATTAGAAGTTTATTAGCAAAGGAGAGTTTGGAATTCTTACCTATTAACCAATAGATGTTCACATTGTTCCATTTTTTTTTAAATTTTCCCCAGAATATTTACAATCTATCTAATATAGACACTAAGTAAATTATTAGATACGTATAATTAACAAGTATCAATCAATAACTCTATTTTCAATATATAACAAGTAAACAAAAGTTATTAGTTCTGGGCTGGGACCATATTCGATCTAGGTTCTAGGTTCAAAAATTCAGAAATCTGTGTGGTATGTCCAAAGGATTCAATCTTTTCAGTCTTCTAGCAGTTACGTCTTGCAGCAGTTCTTCGGCCAGTAAATTGCGATGCACGCTTACTTTATGTGTGTATTTCACAGAATATTTTGTGGCTTCCTCTTTGACGGAGGTTATCTGAATTTCTTTCAGAATTATCCAGTTTGCTACAAATCTCGGAGCATTATATTTGATATTCATATTTTTGATTGGAATCATTCCATTTTTTCAATATTACTGATGCTTGCTGATCCCTAGAGCTATATGCCATAAGTCCATATTGGCTTAAGAATGGCTTTATATACTAGCAAAGGAGAGTTTGGAATTCTTACCTATTAACCAATAGATTTGTCTTTGTTTCAGGTCCAATTGGAGCCTTTTTTCCAAATATGTGTTTTCCATGTAAGTCTGCGATCAAGGTGCATTCCCAAGTATTTCGCATCATCAGCTTGGGGTAGGACTAACACCTGTTACATAAGTTTTGGTTTTTTTTAATGCTTTAAAATTTTTCTGGTCAACTATGGAGAAACATGTTGCTAGGGTTCTTGTCAATTTGTTTGACATTTCATATTTTTGCATGACCTTTGCGAAATGGCGTATAAAGTCTTTGTTTGAGGCCTTTTTTTTTCCAAATATGTGTTTTCCATGTAAGTCTGCTAACAATGTGCAATCCCAAGTATTTCGCATCATCAGCTTTGGGTAGAACTAAGACCTGTTACATAAGTTTTCGGAATTTTTTTGAATGATTTAAAAAAATTCTGGTCAACTATGGAGAAACATGTTGCTAGGGATCTTCACAATTTCTTTGACATTTCACATTTTTGCCTGACCTTTGCGAAATGGTGTGTAAAGTAGATATTCGAAAGTTCAACTACAACTTAGTTGGACACGTGCAGAAACGAGATATAGTGAACAAATTTTTTGTGGGAAAAATATTTCAAAAAACACTGTATATCGGACAATCAAATATATATTATATATATATTTATATAAATATAAATAAATGGCGTATAAAGTCTTTGTTTGAGGCCCAATTGGAGCCTTTTTTCCAAATATGTGTTTTCCATGTAAATCTGCGATCAAGGTACATTCCCCAAGTATTTCGCATCATCAGCTTGAGGTAGGACTAACACCTGTTACATAAGTTTTCGGATTTTTTTTGAATTCTTTTAAATTTCTCTGGTCAACTATGGAGAAACATGTTGCTAGGGATCTTGTCAATTTGTTTGAAATTTCATATTTTTGCCTGACCTTTGCGAAATGGTGTATAAAGTCTTTGTTTGAGGCCCAAATGGAGCATTTTTCCAAATATGTGTTTTCCATGTAAGTCTGCGATCAAGTTGCATTCCCAAGTATTTTGCATCATCAGCTTGGGGTACAACCTGTTATATAAGTTTTGGGATTTTTTTTTAATGCTTTTAAATTTTTCTGGTCAACTATGGAGAAACATGTTGCTAGGGCTCTTGTCAATTTGTTTGACATTTCACATGTTTGCCGGACCTTTGCGATATGGCGTATAAAGTAGATATTCGAAAGTTCATCTACAACTTAGTTGTACACATGCAGAAACGAGATATAGTGAACAATTTTTTTGCGGGCAAAATATTTCAAAAAACACTGTATTTCGGACAATTCTGGGATGTGAAGGAAGTGTAAAAGGAATTTAATCGGAAGTTAATAGAACTTCAGGTCAATAGACTAACCGCCCAAAAACACCACGTGTAGACGTCTTGAAGATCGGCAACAGCCAGGAATTCGGTCCAATTGTGTGGCTGTATATTTGGGACATTTCTTGAGTTTTCTATATTTTAATCTGTTCTTGCGATATATCGACCAGTTGTAGCAATCGAACCATGGAACCGTGTAAATCTTGAAAAAAAAAACTTGGACTGACAATTACGCAAGTTGCGCTAGCTAACTCAGTATATATTTGGACTTTTGCCATCTTACAATTTTTTAGCACAGCTAGGGATTTGAGCAAATTTATGATGTATTTTATCTGCTTTCCCAATAATGAAGGTTGGTATAAGAGGTTGTCCGGAAAGTAGGATAAGGTTAGGCTATCAAAGGAGTATGATTTGCTTAGAATATCTGCAGCTACTGACTTTTTTGTGGCATATTTTTTCTTCAAAGGTTAAATGGCTTAAATTTTATAATGAATTTTGTCAGTAACTGCTAGTTTTTCTGAATGCTATGCAACAAAGCCGTCTGGAATCTAGAAAAAAAGAAGCTGAATACCAGTGTCCGGGCAAGTTTACATGTGGACATAATAATGGTGATTTTGGATTGCACAGCTAGTCAATTGACCCGAAGTTCTGTTAACTTCCGTAGATGGCCTGTTTTTGGTATGTTTACACATGGAGTTCTGTCTTATCATTCCCGAATTGTCTGATATTCAGAGTTTTTTTGAATAATTTTCCCATAAAAAATGATCAATCTCGTCTCGGCTGTCCAACTAAGGCCCAGTTGTATGATCGTGGAGTATCCTTGACCATGGTTCAGTTGCCTAGGATACCATTGTATTAACAATTGTATCCTAGGTAATTGAACCATGGTCAAGGTGATCCACGATCGTACAACTGGGCCTAAGTTTTAGATGAACTTTCGAATATCTACTTAAAAAGCCATTTTGCAAAGGTCAGACGAAAATGTGAAATGTCAAACCAATTGACAAGATCCCTAGCAACATGTTTTTCCATTGTAGAATGGAAAACTATAGTATTACTATGTCACGTAAAGCATTAAAAAAAACCCCCAAAACTTATGTAACAGGTGTTAGGCCATTTAGTGTAACAGGGGGACAAGTTTGTTTTCTCAGCGTATATGGGACGTGGATTGATTTTGTTTCATTGACTTTTATGCGCCATAGATTTAGCCAGTTCCGGATTCTGTTTAGATGATTTTGTAGATTGGAGGATGAACCAACATTCCTAACCAATAAAAGCACGAACTGGGATAACTTTCGACAGATACTATACCTTTCCAAGTTCAAATTGAGACCAACAAAGTTCAAATTGAGAACAATCAATTTCAAATTGAGGCCAATCAAGTTCAAATTGATACCAATCAATTTCAAATTGAGACATATCAATTTCAAATTGAGACTTATCAATTTCAAATTGCGACATATCAATTTCAAATTGAGACATATCAATTTCAAATTGAGACATATCAATTTCAAATTGAGACATATCAATTTCAAATTTAGACTAAACTAAATCAAGTTGACACTAAACAATATCAAGTTGTCATAATAAATTTGATTTGTTTACTCTCAACTTGATATTATTTGGTGTTAACTTGATTTTGTTTAGTATCTATTTGAAATTGATTGGTTTCAATTTGACATTGATTTTTATCAATTTAAATTTGATTGGCCTGAATTTGAAATTGATTGGTCTCAATTTTAACTTGATTGGTCTCAATTTTAACTTGATTGGTCTCAATTTGAGTATCAATTTGAACTTGATTGGCCTCAATTTGACATTGATTGGTATCAATTTGAACTTGATTGGTCTCAATTTGAACTTAAAATGTTATAGATGCCTAGATAAAAACTGACTTGCCCCTTAGAACTAACACATACATCGACAAAGCAGTTGAACATCTTAAGAGCGCTATTCAAAATGCAGCCCGTGAAGCAACTCCTTCCAGCCAAAATATACTATTAACACATCCTGCCCAATTGCAATAAGGCAAAAAATTGCCGGAAAAAGAAGTATACGCAAAACCTGGCAGTACCCAAGACAGCCCAGTGATAAAGCAAAATGAAACAAAACAATAAAAGACCTGAAGAAGCTACTTATAGATTTCAAAAATCAATCAATTCATCACTACCTATCAGAACTGTCATCCTCAGAAGCGATAAACCACTTACTATGGAAGGCTACAAGAAGAATTAAACAACCTCAGAAAAAAAAACCTCCATCAGGCAAACAAATGGCACCTGGGCCCAGAATGAAAAAGAAAAGGCGCATGCATTCGCAGACCACTCATCTAACGTGTTCCAACAATTCCCAAGAAGTTGCACGAAGGAAGAAGAAGCTATAATACTCCAATTCTTGGAAGCTCCCTTCAGCTGGACCTTCCCATAAAAAACTTCAAAGTCAGAATAGTCACATTCATAATTAGTAACCTAAATACGAAATAGGCAAGAAGTTGCACGATTGAAGAAGAAGCTACAATACTCCAATTCTTTGAAGCTCCCTCCCAGCTGGACCTTCGCATCAAAAACTTCAAAGTCAGAGTAGTTCCATTCATAATTAGTAACCTAAACACGAAATAGGCAAGCAGTTGCACGAAGGACGAATAAGCTATAATACTCCAATTCTTGGAAGCTCCCTTCCAGCTGGACCTTCCCATCAAAAACTTCAAAGTCAGAGTAGTCACATTCATAATTATGAGATTCCTGAGATTGGGACACTTCCCCAACCATTGAAAGCTAGCACAAATCATCCTTATCTTCAAACCGGTAAAGGAAGAAGACAAAGTAGCATCCTACAGCCCTATAAGCCTTCTCCAGGTACTTTCAAAAGTTTTTAAGTCCGCTTTTCTAAAAAGACTTCATCCTCTCCTAATCGAACGAAACTTATTACCACCCCACCAGTTTGGGTTCAGACAAAAACACTGAACAGTGGAACAACATTTGTTTTAAATCTTCTCAATAATAGTTCAAAAACCTTATAAACTTCTTTATCGTTATTTGTTTATTATTGTCAACAGATTGCCACGTTAAGGCTTTATTATGTTGGTAATAATAGTTCAAAAATCTTATAAACTTCTTTATCGTTATTTGTTTTTTATTATCAACAGCTTGCCATATTAAGGCTTTATTACGTTGGTGGCCGGAAGGATCGCCTAGTTTCCCTTCTAAGTAAAGTTTTAAGTTTTGAATTAGTCTTGTACTACATTTTTCTATAATATTTTTCTCGAAAATTTTCTTATTTGCTTTACACTTATGTACCGTATGTTATTTTAGCAAAAAAATCATAAGATAGGACTTTTGTACAAATAAAAAACTTGGTCAACTGCACTAATTTTAAATATATATTTTTTTTGTTTGGTTTTAAAATCATAACGTATATAAAAATATGCCTTGTCTGGAAAAGTTGATGGCAACTTACGGTAGAGTGGGTGATAGAAACAAGTTTATGAGAATTTTTTCAAATTTTTATTTTATCATCAACGGCATACACTTTTAACCAAAGATTTCGTGGGACACCCTTTATAATATACAATAATTTTCTGGGAAGCAACTGCCTAAAATTAATGCAAAATTTAATCTCTATGTTCGCAACTTTAAACATATGACGAAGTTTATTAATGTATCAAAATTTCATACTAGTGATTATAAGTACAGCATATTGTTGGGAATTATATTAATACGAAACTGTCGAAGTTTAGCGGTAAAATTACGTAAGTTGTTATAAATGTGGTGCATAGGGTAGACAGTACACCGACACTAATCCTCGTACTACATTGTGCGAATTTAAATTGCAACTGAAGTTTTAATGTGAGTTGTTAACTTACTTACAGGCTTACAAAGAAATTAAAAAGTAGAATTTATTTTCAGTGGGATATAGCATTCAGTTGTTTGCAAGTCACATACGGTTAGGGTATTAAAAGTGTTCAGCAAATATCTAAATCAAATATCAGTTAGTTGATATGTTTACTCAATTTGTTATTGTTTAATGTGATAAAGGAATTTGAATTTGTACCTACGGCTATTGATTAGATATTGGACCTGACGAGTCGCGACGCCTCACCATGCAGCACTAAATCCCTATATCGCGACACGGTTTACTTCACCAACAAATAAAGTACAACACGCCACATGGATTAATGTAATCAAATTATTGTGCTAAGAAGATAGTGATGTTAGGGATCCGATAATTTGATTGAAACATCCTGCAGCACGGAATCCAACGATATCAAAAATTTTCTTTTAAAATTAAATACAATTATTGCTAAAATTATTATGATTTTTTTTGTCCGTTGAAGGGGGTGGGGGGTGTCTATAATTTTTGCTTTGTTTATTGATCTCTAATCGTTTTTAGTCGATAACCCTATTCAATTTCTTCGTTTTGGAAGCGAACGGTGATCTTTTGGCACTATTTTACTACACTCATCAAAACTATTTCTCCCTTGCTACGAGTAGTGGTGGATTTATACTTCTGTCGCCTAGGGGCTATCGGCAAATTGCTGCCCTAGACCCAATGTCCAATCCTTTCAAGAATAAAAAAAATGTATACACTCCAGGGGCGAAACTGGGTTGTTTCAGAGCGCCACCCTCTGAAAGGGGCGCTTCCCCCCTTATATTATTACCACCGGCAAATTCAGCTTAGATCCTTACAAGTGTTTTTCTCATCCGTTTTTTTGTTTTCTTGGCCATCAAACATCTATTGTCACTGGCAGTTGAACGAGCAAAGAGGTTATAAATTTTTAATTTACGTAAACATTTATAATTATTATCCGTATTCATTAGGATGCATAAAACAAAAGAAGCTAAGTAATTTACAAATTTCTACAAAAATTTTCACTGCTATATTTTCACTGTTTTTACTGTTATGCTATGTTTTCACTGTTGATATTTTCTATTCAAAGCTTTTGAAAAAAACTTTCCACTCATAGTTAGAACGCAGAAAGTAAAACACATGTTTTATGCCCCACCCCTCTACAAGTTTGTACAAGTTGTGTTTTAGCTATACATGAACTCTA
This sequence comes from Othius punctulatus, assembly GCA_951805005.1. NCBI lineage: Eukaryota > Metazoa > Arthropoda > Insecta > Coleoptera > Staphylinidae > Othius > Othius punctulatus. Next base: position 43,251,140 of record OX638145.1, on the reverse strand, counting down.
GTAATTCTAATTTTTGACTACTTACGTTTTATTGTCTCCGAGTGTGATTCCTGGTGCACGGTTTTATTGTATTGTCGCCTCTTGGGCGAACCGTTGCAGTCCCTGGAAAACACAAGATTAGAACACCGTGGAAAGAAAGAGTATTTCAGAAGAGAGTGAAAGGACAGCGATTTCAAAATTGTGCCGAAACGATTTGTAAACGAGCACGCAAATACACTATGCAATCGACACACGCGAGCGCAAATAGTTTTCTAGTAAAAAAAAAAAAACCATTGACATGTTGATGGGTTTTGTCGACATAATTTTGCAATTCAGGTAAATAATACAAGAGTGTGGATTATTAGAATGTTGATTATATTAAATAAAGAATGGAGCAATTTATATTTAATAACCATTATTATTTTGTGAATATCTTAGAAACCACAACTCTAATCTACAGTCGATGCTAATCAATGATTAGAATTGACTGTAGATTAGAGTTGTAGAGTTGATGATCAGTAATCATCAATAAGATATTATAGTAGGTCAATGTTACTTTCTCGAATATGTTGTAAATATTTACATACGTATTTGTAAGAAGAATCGCATGCAGGGAAAAGCAAAATGGAAAACAAAACACGAAAGTGGGATACAAGAAGCTAATAATAGACGGAAAAATATGGAGATGGAGTGACAAAGAAGGAAAGTTAGCCAGCCAAGAGAACACAAGAGGAAAACAAAAAACTAATAAATATTACCCCAACCAAAATAACGAAAAACTTAAAGGACTATACAAAAACGCAACAAAAAACAATAATAATAAAAGAATTAAAAATAGGAACATGGAACGTCAGAGGTGTATATGGGGCAGGAAAAATAAAGCTCTTGACAAGCAAAATTAAGAAATACAAATATGACATAGTTGTCTCATAAGAAACAAAACTAAAGGAAAACACAGAAATGGAAGTAGGCAAATATGTGGTACTAAATAGCGGTGGGGAGAACAGGATACTGGAGACGGGATTTTTACTAAGGGATAAACTAAAACCTCCAAAAATAAAATTTAATCCGCTTACAGAGATAATGGCCATTCTGAGGATTAAAGGAAAGTATCAAAATATTACACAAGTAAATTTCTATGCGCACACCCAAGAAAAAGGAATGGCTGTTTAAGAAGAATTTTATAATACGTTAGCCAAAGTATACGGGGGAATAGCAAAATACTCTTTGAAAATCATACTAGGGTATGCAAATACAAAGATAGGAAAGGAATAAATATTCAAACCGACTGTAGGACAATACAGTAAGCACGAAGTAACTAATGAGAATGTAAGAATGCTAATAGAGAAAAAGATGACCATTAAGAGCACATGTTTTCAACAAAAAGAAATCCACAAAGGTACATGGAGATCACTAGACGGGAAAGTGACGAATCAAATTGACCACATGCTCACAGAAAAAACCAGAAGAAAACTCAACTAAAAGCATTAGAGCGTACAGCAGACTCGGACCATTACTTAGTAGGAGCAATACTCAAACAAGTTATTCCAAAAATAAGAAACAGGAGAATGAAGAGAAAGAATAACAATAAGGCAGTGAGGCTAAGAAGCAAAAAGGAATATCATAAGTAAAGGGACACAATAGAAGGAAAGCTAAGTGGTATCGGACGAGGAAAAATAAAAGACATAGACTAGAGGTGGGAGGTACTAAAACCAAAACTTAAACAGGCCGATAAAGAATGCAATAAATAAGAAGAAAAAAAGGAAATGCAGGAATAGTTTGATGAAAAATGTAAAATGTAAAAATGAGCCTACAGTAGACTCGGACCATTACTTAGTAGGAGCAATACTCAAACAAGAAATTCTAAAACTAAGAAACAGGAGAACGAAGAAAAAGAATAAAAACAAGGCAGTGAGGCTAAGAAGCCATAAGGAACAAGAGAAGTACAGGGAAACAATAAAAAGAAAGCTGAGTGGTATCGGACGAGGAAAAATAAAAGACATAGACAAGAGGTGGGAAGAATTTAAAGCAAAACTTGAACAGGGAATAGCAAGTAGGTACACAATACGACAAAAAATGCTAACGAGGAAGGGCCCAAAATATAAAGAAGGGTATGAAGCACAAAAGAAAGAGGTTAGGAAATTACTAAGAAATATAAAAAGGAAATATTTCGAAAGAATTATTGAGGATATAGAAAATGATTACAGAAACATTGAAATCATAAATTTATACCAAGAAGTAAAAAAGGAAAAAATAAAGGCATAGCCAAAAAACCAGTAGGGTGCAGAAATGAGGAAGGGCATAAATTATACAGCGAAAAAGAAGTATTAGATCGGTGGAAGGACTACTTCGATGAAATGCTTAACAAAGATAACATAACAAGTACACAAACATCTACGGAGGAAGAAGAAACAAGGTACATGCAAGGAAGAAGCGCCAGCACCAACAGAAGAAAAAATAAACGACATAATAACATAAATTAAAGAACAACAAAAGCCCTGGGAGTGATGGCATAACAGCCGAAATATTAAAACATTGAGGCCCAAAAGTCGCAAGTCAAATACATGCACTAATCACTGAGATATGGATGAAGGAGAGAATCCCAAAAGAATGGACGAAAGCAATAATAACACCGCTACACGAAAAAGGAGATACAAGTGACTGCAATAACTACACAGTTATTTCACTGCTGAATGTTACGTACAAAATACTGGCTGCACATGTAAAGAACGAATTGAATAAAGAAGTGGAAAAATAAATTGGCGAATATCAATCAGGCTTTCGGAAAGGGAGAAGTAGAGCAGATCAAATATACAGCGTGTTAAAAAAAAGTAAAATATTTAAGGGAGTAGTAGTATGAACCACAACAAAGAAAAAAGTCTTGATAAACATGGGTCCTTAAAGTAACGGTTTCGTAGATATGTAAGATTATTCTTTTTTACCTCTTTTATTTTAGTTTTTTAGTTGAAAACTTGCATTTTCTTATCATAGTTGGCTGATGTTTTATGAAATAAACATTCACTATTTGACAGTTGTTGTTAGTGCACAATGTTATCAAATGTAACGGTTGTGGAGATATGGAAGCTTATTCTTGTTTGAAACATTTATTTGCCTATTTGCAATTATTTACTGCAAACAAACCAAGGGAGCTTCTAGCAAGAAGAACAGAGTTATAGTAACACCCTGTATACACTAAGAGTTATACAAGCTGAGAGTCATGAGCACAATAGTGCTCATGACTCTCAGCTTGTATTTCCCTTAGTCCCTTGTATTTTCCTTAGAAGTCAACGAAGAGGACTACTGTTGGTATTTTTAACAACAGTAGTCCTCTTCGTTGACTTCCAACAAAAGTATACAAGGCGCTGGAAGAATTGAAAGTTAAACAAAATAGTAAGAATGATTTGATTAGCGCAACACTGACAGGAATAGAAAGCGAATTTAAAATTAATAATGAAACAACACGAGCATTCGAAATCAAAGAAGGAGTGAGACAAGAAGACCCACTACCGGCGATACTATTTAGCATAGTCCTTGAAAAAGCCATCAGGCACGCAAATATATGCAGAACAGAAACAAGCTTCAACAAGAGCCACCAATGCCTCCCGTTTGCAGACGACATAACGATAGTTTTAAGAAACAAAGAAGTGCTTGTTGAGATTATCCAGAGGCTTGCAAACAAAGCAAGGAAAGTGGGGCTTATTATCAACGAAGCAAACTTAAATACATGGAGTGGATAAAGCAGAAATATAGTAGAGGACAAAATCTGAAGGTGAAAATGACTAATGGGCAGGAATACAAATTCGAAGAAGTAGAAATATATTTGTGGATAAACCAGAAATACAGTAGATGACGAAATCTGAAGGTGAAATTGACTAATGGACAGGAATACAAATTCGAAGAAGTAAAAATATATTTGGTATCCACATTCACAAGAAAACCGGGTACAGAAGTAGAAATTCAAGAAAGGACAATGGCAGGAAATATATGATTAATGGCACTAAATAGAATTGTAACAAACAAGAAGATCTCCCAGAACGCAAAAATAAGAATTTATAAAACAATCATCAAACCGATAGTCACATACGAAGCAGAAACATGGACAATTAATAAGGCGTAGAAGCGTTGAAGTATGGGAAAGGAAAGTTCTAAGGAAAATTTTCGGGAGAAAGACAGTACGACAAATATGGACACGAAGGACAAACAATGATGTTAGTAGAGAAGCTTTGAGAGTTCTGCCGCAAAATTTCCATAAAGATTACATGGGAGCTTATCAGACGCCGGACAGATATGGACACGAAGAACAAACAATTATGTTAGTAGTGAAGCTTTGAGAGTTCTGCCGCAAAATCTCCATAAAGATTACATGGGAGCTTATCAGACGCCGGACAGATATGGACACGAAGAACAAACAATGATGTTAGTAGTGAAGCTTTGAGAGTTCTGCCGCAAAATCTCCATAAAGATTACATGGGAGCTTATCAGACGCCGGACAGATATGGACACGAAGAACAAAAAAATGATGTTAGTAGAGAAGCTATGAGAGTTCTGCCGCAAAATCTCCATAAGGATTACATGGGAGCTTATCAGACGGCGTTTACGTCCGGCCGGCGATGTGTGTATGTTGGGCTGCCTAACATCTGCGCGGGACCCCCAGCCCTCACGATATCCTCTTGTGCCCTTCCACCCCTCCGCCCCTACGCTCCGCAGTCCCCCAGCCCCTCAACAGCTTAAAATAGCAAGGTGGTGTTGATGATTGTGGTGAGGGGACTGAGGGGCGGAGGGGCTGAGAGGTGGAGGGGCTGAAGGGCGGCGGGGCTAAGGGGCGAAGGGGTTGAAAGATGGAGGGTGAGGGGCGGAGGGGCGGAGGTATATACAAACATCGCCCGACCGGATGTAAACGGCAGAACTCTCATAGCTTCCCTACTAACAACATTGTTTGTTCTTCGTGTCCATTTTTGTCTGGCGTCTGATAAGCTCCTATGTAATCCTTATGGAGATTTTGTGGCAGAACTCTCATAGCTTCTCTACTGGTGTTAAAAAAATGTACAAGGAACCAACATTATGGGAATCATAAAAGCACAAAGAATAAGATGGCTAGGCCATGTAACGAGAATGAAGGAAGCAAGAGCACCAAAGCAGATTCTTACAAGAAGGGCTGGAGGAAAAAACGAAGAGGGAGACCAAGAAGCTCCTGGAAAAACAACGTAGAAAAGGATCTGGAAGAGATGAAAATCACGGATTGGAAGACGAAAGCGAAAGATAGGAAGCTATGGAAAGACGTCAATCAAGCCATGGTCCAATCTGGCTCGTAGTGTACTAATAATAATTTATATGAAAAAACCCTAATGGTTGTACGGTTTTGTTTTCTGTATCGCTGCTATAATAACAGAAGGTCATAAATAACATTTTTTGCATTTATCATATCTGATTTGCATATTATATCCGATTCTAGAGTACTCAAGAGTACGTATACCAACTTTCAAAAATATATCACTTATTCTGTCATATTATGAAGTGAAGTTACAAGCATATTCCTATGTAAATAGGTATAAATTAGAAATCGGATAATTAGAATCGGATATCCGAGTTTCCCTTTCCTCCGTGGGGGCGTCATCCCTTAATATTGAAAAAAAAAAAAAACTCGCAAATGGCGAACTTGTGTTATTTTTCGCGATAAAAAATTTCAGGTGGTGCACAGTTTACGAGATAATTGCGAAAATAACACAAGTTCGCCGTTTGGGCAGTGTTTTTACAATATTAAGGGTAGAATCCCCTACCGGAGGAGGGAAAACTCAACGAATATTGGATTCTAGAGTACTCAAGAGTACGAATACCAAATTTAAAAAATATATAATTTATTTCCGCTAAAACGGCTTTTCGAGGCTAATATGACTGGAGTAAAATATAAATTACGTTTGGTGCGTAGTATAATAGAAATAAATTGGAAAGCTACGAGTAATGAAGTTTTCTGTGTTTACACCGAGGGCCGTGCATGTCGCGATCATTCACCTGTGAATTTCGTCAAGAGCTAAACCGGGGAAATTCTGGATGATATCCACTTGGTGATGATAGAGCAGGCAGCGTTGCAAACGCACTCAAACTCAGTCAATGGATTGAGGATGAACCTATATTTGTAATTGAAGCGTAAGAATATAATGACGATCGGTAAGAGTTACATTCATTGTTAGAATTCAGTTATGCCTGGCCCATTATAAAAGGAAATCAGAGCTGAATTTTGGCAGAGGCAGTGTCTACTTTTCAGCTGTAATAAAGCAATCCAAGCACATGATAAATACAAGCTTGCAAATCGCGTATATGGTCTAAATACATTAACGTGCTTCCACAAGTATTTCGCGTTATTAGAAAACTTCACATTTTCGAGCTGATTTACGAGTGTTCGTGGGCGAATTACACCCCCCTCGCCCCAAACGTATATACAAAAATGCAATAAATTATCCCCCGTCACCCCCGCTGCCGCCGCGAATGCGGCGGAGAACTCGCCACCCCCGCAAAGTCTGCAAACCGTTACAGTTTTCCGATCGATGCCGCCCTCATTAGAGCTGCCCTTTCTGTGTCACCGCACCCCCACGCGTGACGTCACGATGGGGGCAATCAGGGACATCAGTGGATGCATCACCCGGCGCATCCGCCGGAAAAGCTACAAACTCCGATGCGCAATATCATCATCGAAACGCACCGATTACGTTATCACAGGTCACAGGGGTGATAGATATTGGTTACTGCGACATGTCATCATACCACAACGTATCATACTAGGAAAACGTATTATAAAATAAAATTTTATGAGAACATTTAGAACATTTTTCATTACAAACAAACTAAATAAGGGGGTTATAACAGCGGTATGAATTTTCAAAACATCATACTTACTAAACGTTTTGAGATGGAGATATCAAATTTAAATAGTGCACATTATATATATTTATCTTTCAAACTATGTTTCAGTGTTTTTTTCAATGCATAGTTTCGGAGATATCGCAAAAAAAATGTAAATCGTATTATTTTTTAGAATTACAACATTCGCGGATGAATATTTATAAAATACATTCAAATTTTTAATATCACCATGATATGTTTGCCCACTCAATTTAAAACGTATCAAAAAGTACACATTATTCCGTTCAGTACAGTACTGCTCCTAGCGGACATTATCTGTAGCTTCACTGTATGAACGGTGTTCTACAACCTCAAATTGACCGATGGTAATATATGACCATCGGTCATAAATTATTGAAATAATCATACATTATGAACAAGAATTGATGATCAAAATAAATTATGTGGATCTGTACTGTGTAATGGTTTGGTGTCTAATTCCCGAAAGCTGATTTGTATTTCTTCAATAGTTATCGATGCAAATGCCTCTGGGCGATTTTTTAAATACATTTTCATGTGTTATTTTCTGCATTTGGAGAATTGTTTGAATAATTATATTATCCTACAATGTTGTTAGATGTAATTTTAATTTTTTTTGCAAAAAGTAAATAAATAAGTGTCAAAATAAGATTTAAAAATTTTGATTTTGCCAACACCCTGTATGAATAAAAAAAAGTTTGAAAAGCGGAACTGGTACGTTTAGACCAAGCAGGACGTATAATTCCTATAACATTTTTACTTAAAAGTAAAAATTAAGAAAAATTCCCTTAATCCGGGGATATACTGAAGATAAATATTTGCTAAATAACGGTATTTCAAGATCTTTATGGTATATTAAAAAATATATAATAATTAGTGAGTTAGTGGAGGAAACAAAAATGATTTGACGAAATATGGCAACTGTGTTTTCCGTTCCATCATTTAATCATCTGAAACAATCTAAAAAATCAGCTGAAAACGCAGTAATTCTATAAAAATTCCACCCAGAAATACACACAATGATGAGTGTTGCCAAAGAAGGTATATCCTCTAGAGGATTGTATTTTCTTTGGTGTTGCTAATAATATTTGTATTTCTACAAGAACAACAAACTTCAGAAGCCGCACACGCCGATCTTAAGAAGATGTGAATTCATCTGTGATGATCTATAATTATTTTAATGTGTCAGTTTAAAACTGTAATGTCATAATGTGTACCATATATTTGTTTCTGTATGTTATACTATTTTTTGTTTTTTGTTTTTTGTTTCTTATTGACTGACTTATCACATCTGTAAAAACAGCTATGATAACTTGATATGATGTTCAGAGTTTAAAAAATGGCACGGTATAATAAACATTAGTCAATAAGTGCATGTTTAATAATACATTTTTATTGGCAGCAGAATATACAAATATTGACGATACTTTATGTTTATAATTTATTAATACTTTATTTTAATCGATATTCGATAGACAATTTCGATAGAATATTATCGTGTGTAATATCAAACCAATTAATATTACTACCTCTGTTCCATAATAAGTGAGCCATTACCGAATTTTATTTTTTCCATAATATGTGAGCCATTACAGATTATTATCTTTTCCATAATAAGTGAGCCATTGCCGATGTTTATTAAGTGAGCCATTTTCGTTTCTAAGAAGTACTATATATATATTTGTTACATTTTTTTTCAAAATAACTTAAAAAAAATTTTAGTACACGCGAGGCTCAACTTCTACACATTTCGTGTAGAACTGCACATTAAAAAAAAACATTACCTAATAAAGTAGAGCTGATAGAGAAAAACGGGTTTCATATTTAGTTTCAGTGACCCAAATATAGCTAAAATCAGTTCCAAAATCCTCGGCACCAAAACATTTTTTTTTAGACCTGTATTGTTATAAATGTTATTATGTATAATTTAGTATTTATATGATTTATATAACTCTTGTTTTGTTTCATATGTATATTCATATGACAGTTTTTCAGTTTCCTGACACGGGTTTCGGCTTATTCAGAAAATTTCAAAGGATTTTGTGAGTTTACAATACAATTTATTTTATTGATGACACATTTGATTAATTTGATCAATTCAAATGAATCCCTGCTATAAAAATATCGTTGCTTGGAAAAGCTCGTTTTGATTATTCATTATGTTTTTTCCTTCCATAATAGCTTTTTTGATCTCTATCCCTTCTAAAATGTTTAATCTATCTAATTTTTCAGAAAATTAAATGGATTTTATCTCCTAAATGGTGTCCTGTTTCTATACAATGGCACTTTAATCCAGTCTACTTAAATTTTGTATCGCCTTTTTATGTGCATTGTAGCTTGTTGTAAGGTCCCTCCCGTGTTTGACCTATGTATATGCCATCACAATGTTTAGAATTAATTTGATATACTCTATTTTATTATTGATTATAAATTTTCCTATATTGTTTTGTTATTTTCATTGCATAGAAACAGGACATATCTCTAGAAGATATCAAATCCATTAAATTTTCTGAAAAAGCAGATAGATTAAACATGTTAGAAGGGATAGAAATCAAAAACGCCATTATGGAAAAAAAAAAACATAATGAATAATCAAAACGAGTTCTTGAAAGGCAATGCTATTTTTATAGCAGGGATTCATTTGAATTAATCAAATGTGCCATTAATCAAATAAATTGTATTGTAAACACATATAATCCTTTGAAAATGGCTGAATAAGCGGAAACACGTGTTAGGAAACTGATAAAATATACATATGTATGAAACAAAACAAGAGTAATTATACATAATAAACATTCATAATAATAATAAAATGTTTCATCAAGATATTAGCAAGGAAACTATTAATTTTAATTGATATATTGTTGACAGCTTTGTGCTTATTTTATATTTAGACTGAAATTCTGGACATTTTTATATTTTTCTTGATAGTTTGATTGCATATTTTGGATCTTGGAAATTTTCAATCTCCATAAAACTTCTATCAATCGTTCTGGTTTTACACTTTCTTTGGTTTCAGCAGCATATACGAGGTTTATGAAATCCATCTTCTAATTCATTTAAGGATTTATAATATTTTGTATAAAAATCTTGATATTTTAACTTTCTTGCTGTTATTATTGAATTTTTTGAAAATTTTCAGCCTCCTTTAGACTTTTTTGGCAATTTCCTTAACAAATCATTTATACATAATTTGTACACGCGTAGTATAAACGAATAGTAGGCAAGCGATTTTCCCTACGAAGCTTTGCCTTGCTAATATGTTGAAGATTATAATTATTGTTACCGCCACAACCTATAATCGATTTCATAACTGTTTGTGAACTTATAAACATATTTTCTAATGTATGTCTAGGCTCCGCTTCGAAAGATTCTTCGACAACTCTTTTTAATTCGTCGATGCTTCCGGAGTTACAACACTTTCGTTAAAAAATTCAAATTTTAATTGTTGCTTTTGACAAGTTAAACTGTCAAATATTTTGAGTTCCGTAGCACATATGATTAAGAATTTGGAATATATTAAGAATATCTAAACAGAAATTAAAAAAATAACAATAAGTTTGAAAGAAAACTCAAATCGCTTACTTATTTATGAGAAGACTTATTAAAGAGGTAGTATATTTTGCAACAAGATAACTGTCAGTGTCACAATACAAATTACTGAAATTAAAATTTGTAAAATCGTTTCCATAGAAATGAATGCATGCTTTCATTTAATTCCATTCCATGTTCATGTTTATTTTCATCTTTAGATGTGAAACTATTTTCATCTCTAGAGTGAAAAAGTATCACTTTAATGTATAGTAAGTGTTATCTAAACTAAACGTGTGTTGAAAGTACTGTAGCGTCTACACAAAACCTAACCTAACCTAAATTGTCATCTGAATAACATCAGATTCTGATACGCGCAAACCTTGATTGTGCCATTGCTTCTTAAGCAAGCTTGAGGTATTTTTCACTGATAGAAAAATGCTAGTTTGACAAAGTCTGAATTTTCGATTTATGCCACGTTTTCATCTCGTTTTCTCGAGATGAACGATGTTTTCTCACTGTTCTTCTCACTGTGCAACGTTTCAATCTATCCCTTGGCTACCGTGATGCTTTTCGAGCTTTTCTGAATGTGCAACCAGTGAAGTTGACGACATTCTCTATAATCTTTTACACTTAGTAATGTTAAAAAAGCGATATTTTCGGCATGATACCAATCGTGTTAATCAGATCAAGACTCTAATTCTTGTGGTCGTGAAGTTTCTAGAATATCATTTGGTTGTTTTGTACATTTGCCATTCTTGTATCCAATAAAAAACCATTCATGATCGGTATTACGTGGATACAGGTCGTATGCCCCTATGAACTTGAGTACGACTTAAGTCATATTTTTGGTTGCGTTTGGTGCATAAACGTATATAGAAAATACATAACGAAATATATGACTTGAGTCTCATGCTCAAGTACGGACTATAGATACGGGCCTAAATAATTTCCCTAAATTAGAACAACTTTGGTACCATTTTTTAATGCGTTCATTAATTCTTATATAAATTTATATAAAGCTTGACTTGATTTAATAACGAACAAATTAATTTGCGCATTATTTAAAATGTTCCATCTAAAGGTACATTAAAGTAATAATATTCAACTTTGGAACAACTTTGGTACCATTTTTTAATGCGTTCATTAATTCTTATATAAATTTATATAAAGCTTAACTTGATTTAATAACGAACAATTTATATGCGCATTATTTAAAATGTTCCATCTAAAGGTACATTAAAGTAATAATATTCAACATTCTATGCATCCGAAAACTTGTCATTAGCCCATCTGATTCGGAATCGCGTAACGCATTTATTTGTATGCAATTACTGGACGGCATGCGATGAAAATCTCCACGCGAACAAAAACCCAATTTAAAAACGAAGGCAATCCGTTAACAAATGGAACGCTTTCCTCGTTGGGATGCAAATTAGAAGCTTGCGTGATACTAAACACCAAGTAAACCATCCCTGAAGGCCTTTTAATGTAAAACTGAAGCGACGGAGTGCACACGTGAAATGTAATAGCAGGATCACCGCATGGAATGTGCATTTGAACTAAATGTTTGTAGTGGTCAACGAGTGAAGTTTACACGTGGCAAATGAACAAGGACCGGAATTCAGTGGTGTTTTTATTGATTTACTTGCTTTTAAACGGGATTAATTTCGGTATACAAAACTGGCAAAAAAAAATTGTCAAGCCACAACCTTTATTTAGCCTTATTTTTTTCATAGACTCCTAGAGTTTGGGAACAGAAACTACACAAGTGTTTTTTTTTAACCACAATGTACTCTCTATATGACCTACCCCTACCTCAATTCTACTAATTGTTTCATCTACTCATAAAACTACGCAAGTACTAGTATTGTTGCTATAGTAAAAGTAAATAAAGAAGTTAAATAATACGTTTCGTTGTTATTAATTAGACAACATTTAATATTACTTATTAAATATTAATTATTTAAAGTGGTGTGGCCCTCGTTGTAACTCCTAACTAACGCTCGAATTTATGCGGCCCTGGTGGTTTAAAATTAACTTTCTAGTGGAACTTTTTCAAGTAAATTTTCATCCTCCTTAAGCCCTCTCTGAGGAATATTCGCTAATAACAGGATGTAATCACGAGTGTCCAATTAAACTTCCCGTATGTTTTAAACCTACAGCGCATGAAGTGACTTACTCGTTAAGGCCCAATTTAAGCTTGTCTCCGGCCCTCTTCAAAAGAGCGTGCGCCTCTGAATTGGTCACATCTCTTGTCGGCTGGCCATTAATCGACGTGATGAGGTCACCCTCGCGAACCCCTTTTATGGACGCCTTGCTGCCTGGATTAACCTGCAAAATAAATCAAAATACAGAATTTGAAAACATTGCAAATAAAAATGAAAAATAAAATGTAGAAAATAAATTTGTATGCCAATTAAAAAAAAAGTCCACTTATTTCATATTCTTTCAATCATAGATAATAATGTAAATACTAAATAGTAAAATAGTTGTAGTAAAGTAGTAAAATAAAGTAGTAAAGTAAAGTAGTAGTAACATTTATACTGACAGATGCCATGCTACATCCACTATAATAATAATCTAGGTAGATTATTGCCAGTGTAATAATAACATGATAGAACAATAGGAGAACACGTGACCATGTATGAAGTAATATTATTGGTTCAAATAATTGTATAAAAACAATTCTAAAAAAAAAAAATCAAAACGGCCTACAATGGAATATCAATCTTAGTACTGTTGTACTATGATTCTTGAGAAACACTTTCTAATACAATTTAGTTTACAACCTTATTTGATGAACACCAATTAACATTAGTAGATTGTATGTATCATTAGTTTCTAAGGAAGGCTTAAATTTTTCACATTTTCGTCATGAGGCTTTAAACTCGATTTTCTTAGAAGCTTTTGTTATGCAGCCTAATGGTATTTTTAGATATTCGTGAAGAGAAAAACAAATGCTATCAAATTTGTTTTCCAAGGCTGTCTTTGATTTTTCAATTTTTTTTTCATCAGGCTTTAATTTAGATTTTCTTAGAAATTGGTTTTAATGCAACCTAATAGTATTTTTACAATGGATTAAACCATCTTAGTACTGTTCTACTATGATTATTGAGAAACACTTTCTAATACAATTTAGTTTACAACCTTATTTGTGAACACCAACTAACATTAGTAGATTGTTTGTATCATTTGTTTTCTAAGGCAGCCTTACATTATTCACATTTTCGTCATGAGGCTTTAAACTCGATTTTCTTAGAAACTCTTGTTATGCAACCTAATTTTTATTCGTGAAGAGAAAAACAAATGCTAACAAATTTGTTTTCCAAGGCTGTATTTCATTTTTCAAATTTATACATCAGGCTTTAATCTAGATTTTCTTAGAAATTGGTTGTAATGCAACCTAATGGTATTTTAGATATTCGTGAAAAGAAGAACAAATGCTATCAAATTTGTTGATAGAAAAATTTAGGCCAATTAAAAACTGTATCGATGACGTCATTGTCAAAAAGTGACGTGTCACAAAAGAAACGAAAACCATGAAATTGTGGAATTTTTTTTAAAGCTTTAACATTTTTGTTAATTTTCTTTTTCTAAAAATAATAAAAAAAAGCTCGAGAGAGGAGGATCCTTAGTTTTTCCTCACCCTGTATATACAGGGTGTGAAAAAAGTCTTGAATACATTAATTATTTTAGAAATACAAAATATTTTAGAAAAATCCTCGGCCCTTAATATTTTATAATTTTATATAATAGACACTTTATAGACTTTTTATAGTTCACATAAGACAAATTTCGCTTAAAAAGCAACTGAAATTTTATCGCAAAATTGATGAAAATCGATGTTTTTCTGTTAGTTTTAATTTATCACATGGTTACTGTTGTAAATATGCATACAGAAATAAACAAATAATTACAATAAGTACTGTACACTGATATTATTTACTTTGTGCAAAGTTAATAAACAAATTTACGTACTTTAATACTTCTACCTACTTCGCAATGCTGATCAGGTTTAAACACTGATATTTCATAAACTAATCGATATTGATTATATTTTGTAATAACATGTAATATTATATTAGAAGCCAAGATAATAAAATTAAGTTAGAATTCAATGTTCGGTTATCGAGATATTAAGGTCTCATTACGAAAATTTATTCGATATTGGCACTTTCAGAAGATTTAACTTTTTTTAACTTCGAGAACCTCCAAGCACAATGTTTCACTAGATTTACATGTTTTTTTCATCAATTTTATCCTTGATTATCAATAAAAATTGTCCACAACTATACAAATTCAACAGAAACGGTCAATTATGCAATCAAAATTGAAGATGACTTCATAAATGTGACCGAAATTGTTGATGACGTTATAAATTAACGAAAAAATTCGGTGACATCTAAACTTTAACTAATGATACTGACTGCATCATAAATTCAATAAAAGTAGTTTATTCCAATGAGAAAACAGAAACTTTTCAGCTTAAACTTGAACAAAAATTGTCAACTAAAATTTAAAAAAAATCATGACTTGAGTTGTTATAAAATTTATTGAAAATTGTCGATTGTTCAATCATTTTCAATAGATAAATAAAAAATTAAATATTGAAAATGAAATAGCTGTAACTATAGTGACTAAGCTATCGATTTGTGGGTTTTCCACCGGGAAATGGAACATATTGCAGAGGATTTTTATTCATGCAAAAATATGTTCATTCTTTTTATATTCAAATTTTCTGCTCTTGTTATATAAAGAACAAATGCACTACATTGATTTTCCTGATTATAGTTCGAGCGTATTATAATTTGTTTTTTTTTTTGTGATTAACCTCTCGATTTGTGGGTTTTCCACAGGGAAATGGAACTTATTGCAGAGGATTTGTATTCACAGGAAATTTAATATTTCATTAACTTATGGGGATTTTTTACATTTGCAGAAATTTGTAATTTACAAAACATCTAAAATAATGCAATGCCTGTTATCAAATTATACACTACAATAGTGTATAAGAAGAATACTAGAAGAAGAATGGTGTATAAAAAGAATATTCCTTAGAATTTTCTAATTAATTTTAGAAACAATAAATTGTTATTATAATATCAGTGGGGTTTATAGAGGCAATACATTTTAGTTGTTTTAAAATTTATTGAAAATTGTCGATTGTTCAATCATTTTCAATAGATAAATGCAACAAAAATTGTCGACATAATATGTTGTATATTAGACATAAGTTGTCGAAACTTTTAGTCACTCCATGAATATAGTGAATTCTATAGGAATTGTGTATATCATCAAAAATTCAGCAACAATAGTTCCTTACATCATAATTTTTTATAATTTGCTGATGATGTCATAAATACAGTGAAACTTATCGATTTTTCAGGAAACATTGGCAATTATTTAACACAAATCATCGTTTCATTAAAAACTGTCAATTACATCATAAATATTGTAGATGTTGTTCTACATTCAACAAGAATAGTCGATTATCGATAAAAATTGTTGGCGACTTTACAAATTCAACAGAAATTGTCAATTATTCAACAAAAATTGACGATGACGTCCATGCATATGTTACCGGAAAAACCCGATTTCAGGACAAACTAGATTTATTTGCCTAGGGCAGACCAATACTTCCGAAACGCGCTAGGATTAATTGATTTATCCTAGGCCAAACAAGATTATCATATCATCAAGACATGCTTGCCACAAAGAACTGATTTGTCCTCGTCTAAACTACTTCGATAACCTAACCTAACCTAATTTTTTTTGCAAGTCATATGTGATTTTAGGATAAACTAGTTTGGCTTAGAATTAATTCATCCTATCGCGTTGCGGATGCACCGGTTTGGTCTAGGATAAACCAGTTTATCCTGAAAACAAAAATCACTTTAAACAAATACTCATAAACTCAAATAAATCTATTGATAAGTCAATGAAAATTGTCGACTAAAACACATAGTTCAATAAAAACTGTCAATTACATTATACATATTGTTAATTATTTGTTATTGTTAAGTAGTCGATTATCAATAGAAATTGTCGATGACTTTACATATTTAACAAAAATTGCCCATTATTCAACAAACATTAAAAAATGACTTCATACATTTATCAGAAATTATAGACGACGTTATCTATAATTCAACACAACTATTTGATGACAACAAAACTTCAACTAAAGGCATAGATTATTCGATTTAAATCTCGCCAGCCTTGTTTATTGAGATATTATTATTTACTTATGAGGGTGAGAATCTAAGTGATATTGTGAGTAGTGCCCCAATGTAACTGGTATTTAAGAAGTAATAAATAATAAAATAGCGTAGTATGTATGCAGTAGATTGTAGAATGTAGCATTATATCGAAAAAAATATATACACAAAATTAATTTGTAATTCAATGCTTAGTTATTGAGATATTATTGAGATATTGAGATACTTATTATACGTAATTGTGAAACTTTGGCAAGTGTTTTCTTTATTAACCTATTTAACTTATTAAACATTAATTATTTAGTTTTTTGGCAACGGTGTTGAAACTATTTCGTTGCAGCTTGTTCTATAGGGTATCCAAGTTGAATGCAACCCCTGCATTCATAATTTAATAATGCCTTTATCTTACTGATTAAATAATAGTTTTTTATGACACAAGTCCGTAAAGTAGTGTTCAACAAACAACGCGAGTGAAAAAAGCTCTACTTTACTAAAATGTATCATATAAACTTTTTTCTATTTCTTCTAACTTTACTTGTACTTCTTTTCTAAAGAGCAATTATGAAAAACAGCTAAAGTTTGATGCAAAATATGTTGTTTTTCAAATGGTAGGTGAATGAATATTACGCACAGGTGATCTTTTTACGCACTTGTGCTAAAAAGTATTATTTTAGGCACTGTGAATGTGCCTAAAAACTTAGTTTACGCACTGTCGTAGAAAAATAACTATTGTTTATTTCGTAGTCATTGATATATGAAGATATAAAAATTCATATTGAAAATTCTTTTTACTGGAGATGATCGAATGTCTTAGACCCGCGTTCTCTGCGCATGCTATAATATTGTAAGAAGCTCTTTTTATGCTATTAGGTCCTGTATTTTATTTGATCGAAAATAAAAATCTAACATAGATACATTTGTGATCATGAAAAGAAGCGGAACCAATTCAGTACGAACCATGTAATCCTTGCGCTTTCCATGTGGAGGGCAGAACTTCAGCATGATCGTCGGCTTCAATTAACTCCCAACTGAAACTAAACGTGCAGGTAGAAATGGAGCACGATTGGATTCGCCGTTGGTGCGTGGCTGGGGTTCTGTGGCCGGAAAAATCGCACCAAATCGCCCGTAACCAATTTCCAGCGACCGGAAATTTCCTATTCCACATTCCCTCCCCGAAAGCGAAGAAAAACCCAATAAATTCACTAGCGTCACCCTTAAACAACGCACTCCCGACGTGATTAATGTCGGCGGGGTGTATTTTAGTTTTCGAAACGCATTTAATTGTTGCCGGGCGATCTGGGGCGGATTAATTAGCTAATGGTGGACGCGTAAGTGCGTCCGGTAATCGAATTAAAACGGTGCTGCATGCGAGGCATGGATTATACGTAATGAAATTTGTTCAGTAAATGGCAAATTCGGACACCTTCGCAGGTTTCTCAGGGTGGTGGATTACCAGGTATCGGCAACTTTAAACAAACTTCCCGGAATGCTAATGTCTCTGGCGAGCTCGTTAATATTCCGTAGAGGCGAACGACGAAGGCGTCTCCGACTACTGGAAGGTGAGGATATATACGCGAAGACGTGTCTGTTGTACGGTTACGGAAACAGCGTTTAATTGATCTCATTTGGGCTTGTAGCAGTGATCAAAGCAGAGCGTGCTTTAAAGCTTGAATTAGCTTCAAGAACGAACACAGTGCGAAACATATATGCTGCTAGACGCATAACAAATGAGTTAATTGAAGAAATTTTATGTGCGAATGGGCGATTGTCTCGAAATAATCATTTTACATGAAACCAATTTTGATTAAATATATGCTATGACTACTGGAAGTCTTCAATCAGAATATATTATGAAATATATTACGGAATATTTATTGCAAAAAACAGTACTTTTCAAACCGAGTTTTATACGGTTTAGAGCCGTTTTTGTAGCTAATGCCTTATATCATTCTTTGCGCGTTACCTTAAAAAATACCAAGATGATTTCAACTCAAATTGCGTGAAAAATGGAGTTTCCGCTTTTGTAACTGGGCACCTCATACACTGTGTATCAGCCAAATGGAATAAATTCGATAATAAATAAATGGGGGCGTGTTCGAAAAAACGCTCGGACACGTCGATTGTTATTTTTAGTTGCGCATTTTTTTCAACAAAAACTTTTTATACAGGGCGTGTCATGTGACCGTGGCCAATACCAACTTCCTTATTTAAAATGCAACACCTGGTATATTATTCAATTTTTGGATTCTTCAGAAAATTCTAGACATATTTCATGTACAATGTCCTATACCTATCTTCAACTGTTTCGGAAATATTAAGTGTTTTCAGATTTATTGCAAAAATTAACATTAAAAAAAGAAAAATTATTTGATTACAGAAATTCGTTACAACACACTCAAAAACTAATAAGTAATACTGTTTATTTCTTGATAATGTAAAAAAACAAAAAAAAACAATAAATTTCAATGGAGGAGATGTTCAAAATGCTCGCCGTGAACGTCTTGGCAACATCCTAATCTTAAATAGAAATTTCTTCTAACGTTACTCAACATCTCAGGCGTGACCGATCTAATAGCAAGCATTATTCGTCTTCTTAAGTCAGCTAAGTCGAGGGGTTTAGTTTTGTATACAATACTTTTGACATATCCCCATAAGAAGAAGTCTGATGACGTCAGATCAGGGGATCGTGCTGGCCATTCCATCGATCCTAGCCTCCCTATCCACCGATTTGGAAATATTCGGTTGAGGTAGTTCCGGACATTTATTTGGTAATGGGGCGGTGCTCCATCTTGCTGAAACCCTATCATATTCGCTGGAACTTGTGGGTTTGCTGGATCAGGATATAAGTTTGTCAAAGTTGGCACAACATTATTTTGGAGTAGTGCTAAATAATTATCACCATTTAAATTGCCATCAATGAAAAAGGGACCTATGATATGTTCTCCAACAATTCCTGCCCAAACATTAACCTTTACAGGGTATTGCGTATGTTCTTCTCTCATCCAGTGAGGATTTTCCGTCAACCAATAGCGGCAATTTTGACGATTAGCATGACCGTGAAGTGTAAAGGTGCACTCATCAGAAAACAAAACATGTTCTAATTGGATCACATTGTTATCTAACATTGCCATCATTTATTCACAAAAATACGTTCTCCTATCAAAATCGTCTTCCATGAGCTCCTGAGGTGGTATCATTTTATAGGGATGCATTTTAGTTTCTTTTAATGTTCGAAAAATCGATGAATGGCTAACATTGAACATTGTGGCTGCTTGTCGACTAGAAGTATGTGGGTTTTCCACAAACTCAAGCATAATATCCAATTTGGTATCATCACTTATTGCATTGGCAGCTGCTTTTTTATCTGCCTTACATGTCCAAGCTCACGAAACTGCTTTTCTATTTTACTAATTGTCCATCGGGATATAGGCGGCAAATTTGGAAAATTTTCATGAAATAAGCGAGCAACTTAAATTTGTGTCGGTGTGTTATCTCCATAACCAATCATCTGTAGAATTGTAATTTTGTGCATTTCTGTTAAATTAACCATTTTTCTGATATGCAGTTAACGAAATTCAAACGACTATAACACTGACAACTAAACTGTCATGCAGGCAGACAACAATTTCCTAAGGCCAGGCGTTTTAAACAAAAGTAAACAAAAGTATTTATAGCTTTTGTTTATTTCATATCCGTAAAAAGGTAAAAAGGAACGCTGAAATGGTTTTTGCTTACTTTCTCATTATCAAGCCCTAAATGGGAAATAATTATTGAATGTGTTGTAGCGAATTTCTGTAATCAAATAATTTTCTTTTTTTAATGTTAATTTTTGCAATAAATCTGAAAACACTTAATATTTCCGAAACAGTTGTTGACATTGTACATGAAATATGTCTAGAATTTTCTGAAGAATCCAAAAATTGAATAATATACCAGGTGTTGCATTTAAAATAAGAAAGTTGGTATTGGCCACGGTCACATGACACACCCTGTATAAAAAGTTTTGGTTGAAAAAAATGCGCAATTAAAAATAACAATCGACGTGTCCGAGCGTTTTCTCGAACACGCCCCCATTTATTTATTATTGAATTTATTCCATTTGGCTGATACACCCTGTATATGTAAAATTAAACAAAATAAGTAATTTTCATGTAAAATAAGTAGATACCTATACACATAATATTTTGGAGGTGAGAAAAATATAAAAAGTTGAGTTGTGCATGAAAAACCCAAAAAATGTCTTTCCTCTGTCATAATTCCTCTGGACTTGAGCCATAGGAATGATGAATCTGCCAGAGGAATGATACCAGCTGTATTGTTGCATCAAAATCATTGATTTAGATTATTGCCATGCCGCTATCGAGGGAAGAAAAACTCCGTAGAAAGAGGGAAGCCGAAAGACATATGCAGAATTCTGAAGGAAAAAAGGGAAGTTGACACAAAAAGAGCGCAATCAATATTTGAAGAAAAAGGAGGAAATGGTAATTACACCCATCAACGAGCTGAGCAAGAGAGACAAACGCATAAAACGAAAACAATAGCGCCATAATTAAAAAAAAAAACAAACGAAACATGAATTATTGGTACAAAACACTCCACCTTCTTTCCCGGTTCCCTCAGAACACGAAAATGATGCTTTAAGAGATACGCCGCGAAGTATTTCGAGAAAAGGTTTAGCTCCAAGACTGGAAAAAAAGAAGTAGAAGATTTAATGAAAAAGATGAAAGTAAAGAAAAATGTAAAGAAAGCTTGGAAGTTACAAAGTTACATATCACTGACTAAAGAAGGAGGCACTAAAGAAGAGTACATTTTAGGTACCTATGAAAGTACATCAGATTATGATCACGATCAGATCATGATAAAAGCCTTGTCTCAAATCCTTTCAATAGCTTCATTTTTATTCACTAAGTTATTTAGATGAAAATGGCTATTCGTATCTTCTTGGTCCACTAATGTACAAGTCGACATTTCAGTCATCAGCAGATACAGCTCCAGAAATCCTTCAACTGATGACGAAATGCTACTAACTTCTTCTGTATTTCAAAAGGAGACTTCCTCATTGACCATCTCATTGAAAGTTCAATTTTTATGACGTTTATTTAGGTGCCGAAGAAGGTGGTACAAGTGATGAAAAGGACGGGAAATTAAGTTCTCAAAAGATCAAAACTGGGACGTATGTGTTAATCCAACTTAAAACAAAAAAGAAGCAGAAGATTCAATGAAAAAGATGAAAGTAAAGAAAAACTCAAAGCAAGCTTGGAAGTTACAAAGTAACATATCACTGACTACAGAAGGAGGCACTAAAGAAGGGTACATTTTAGGTACATTGAAAATTCATCAGATTATGATCATGATAATCATCATGATCAAATCATGATAGAAGCCTTGTCTCAAATCCTTTCAGTAGCTTCATTTTCATTCACTAAGTTATTTAGATGAAAATGGCTATTCGTATCTTCTTGGTCCACTAATGTCCAAGTCGACATTTTAGTCATCAACAGATA
The DNA here is from genome assembly GCA_951805005.1 of Othius punctulatus. NCBI lineage: Eukaryota > Metazoa > Arthropoda > Insecta > Coleoptera > Staphylinidae > Othius > Othius punctulatus. The sequence continues at coordinate 43,229,029 of OX638145.1, read as the reverse complement.
CAGCTCCAGAAATCCTTCAACTGATGACGAAATGCTACTAACTTCTTCTGTGTTTCAAAACGAGACTTCCTCATTGACCATCTCATTGAAAGTTCATTTTTTAAGACGTTTATTCAGATGCCGAAGAAGCTGGTACAAGTGATGAAAAGGACGGGAAGTTCGCAAAAGATCAAAACTGGAACGTATTTGTTAATCCAACTTAAAACAAAAAAGCTTCATAGAAAAAAGCTTGAAGAGTGGTCTAGAAGAAGACAGCGAAATATGCGTATGGTATTTACGAGGATCTAAACTAAATTGCCATCAAGTATTTTAAACAGATGAAAGGAACATTTGGGATGTGGAATATGAAGCTAAAGCAGGTAGATTGCCATCTTAAATTAAAATTTCTCATTGTGGAAAACAGTATTATAAGTTTGATAAAGAGGTTGATGTTTTTGAGCAACATTTAAATGTATTTGTTTTTCTCATGTTATGCTTATTTTGTTAAAATCTTCCATAAGTATTTTAGTTTTAAATATTTAATTGTATCTTGTATTTGACGATTGTGATTGTGTGACTGGGTGATTTCATCATTATTTTGTTTTTTAAAATTGTTAATGTAAAAATTGTAATCTGTTGTATTTTTTAGTTTTGCCTGAAGATGACCAATTAATTGGTAGAAATCGGTTGCAAAAGCAATTAAAAAATTTAATTAAGGAAGCACACGCTTTTTACTGAATAATTTAATTGTATCTTTAATAAGATGGTACGATTTGTTTCTATATATAAGATATAATTTATTAAAACATATACATATTTGCTGTTGTATGTACATTATTACAACATTTCAGAGGAAATCTATAAGATGCACATCATAAAAAAAATGAAGCTCGAGATGAAAAGGAAAACGACAAAGAGTCACCAAACAAAGTTTTCACAATGGATTTGCAATCAGTAAATTGTAAAAGCAGGTCTTGCTGCAATGCTTCAAATGGCCATCAGCCTCAGTCTTTCAGCCTGTATTTCTTTTTATATGGAGTTGATAACGTTCTGTTATAGGAGGGATAGGTGATTACAAAGTGGAAGGGTAGGGGATTTCTTTTTGGGGTTTAGAGGGACTTTATTGTGGATTAATGGGTCTAGATTCTGGAAGGGAGATTTGGGCATGAATTTATCTGCAAGGTATATAAGGCGTGTGGTTTTGTTTCCATAAAGTCAATAATACGAAAATCAACCAATAACAGCTTTGTAGTAAAAGGTTGGCGTCATTCATCTGGCACCATCATTACTTTAGTATTACTATTTCTTAAGAGTATGCTAACTAAGTATGCTAAATTCAGTTTGAGGCAATTGTATATTATCAATTTTAACTAGTTAACTGAGTCAGCCTAAGTTTTTATAAGCAAAAATAAACAAATTTTGTTTACAAATTTTTCTGTCCTGCAAAATGCTCATTTTTGGAGAATCACCCATACACCGTTCATGATCTATTTATATTTGTTATTTTTGTCACATTTATAAAGGACATTTCATCTTCACTAAGGATAGACATATTTATATAAACTTCTGACATTAAACATTTGTCAACATTTAATTAAAAAAATAGTGGACTCATTCCCATATTTGACAATAGAGCATAAAGTATTACAGAATATTAAAAACAATACATTTTGGCGACCAAAACGTGGGGCATAACAAATTATAAGCAATAAATTAGGACGATCAAAGAAGGTCACAGTTATGGAAAAAGAGGAAGAAGTAGAAGTAGGGCAAGGAGAAATAAAGATAGAGGTAGATATGTCAGAAAGTCAAGCGCTAGTTTCTACTGTACAATCTGAAGCACATACATAAAATATGCAAGAACTATTGACTATGACACTATAACGCCAACATATGTTAATATGCAATGAAGATATTGTTACACAAATTATACAACTTAACAACACCAAAGAATTAGAGACTTTAATAGTAGGGCTTGCAACCCCGGGGATCCCCGTCCCCGGGGCCCCGGGGATTCGATTATTTTAGACGGGGATTTATCCCCGGGGTTTGTCAACCGTCCCCGGGGTTGAAAAAAAACTTATAAAAGTTTTTTACCCACGGTTAACGATGAAGAGGCTTCATCTTCATGTCAATCAGAGATTGAAAAGCAAGCGGCAGAAAATCTCTCTTCTGTGGATGAAGTCATTCATTCAGGTCCAGGTGACGATCACGACTCATCTTCTGAAGATGACGAGGAATCACAAGATGATCAACTTGTGATTGAAAAAATGGCACACAAGAAGGCAGAAATTAGTTAAATCCTTCCGCAAATCTCCAACAAAGAATGACGCTGTCCTTCAAAAACATGTGAAAAATAACATTGAAGGACGTGAGTGTCCACTCATCGTGGATGCTAAGACTAGATGGAGTAGTTTCGTTCTAATGCTAGAGCGCTCCCTGAAATTGAAAGATTCTATAAAGAATGCTCTGATCGACATCAAGTATGAGGATTCCTTCTGTAACGAAGAATTTGCAAAAATTCCTGAGGTCGTCGACTGCCTAACACCCATTCGAGCAACAGTTGTTGTGTCAACGAGATTGTACCCTGATTGACGCTGAAACCGCACTGTCCATGATGTTTTCAACCTTGGAAGGTTTGACGTCTAATCTTGCCAAGACACTGGTCAATGCCCTATCAGTGCGAATGCAGGAAAGAAGAAGATATTTATCCGCATTATACGTTTACTTGGAGAAGACACGCGAATAGAGGACCCTAACGAGTGAGACACTAAGCAAAATCTTTTATACACTTTCAAAGCCGAAACTCCGCTCTTTAATTGTCAGAATGATAAAACGTATTTGCCCGCCCCAAATGACGGAGGTGTCAGTGGTAGCAGAACTTCAAACAGCTTCTACCAACGTCGAGGACGAACAGGATCCACCCATAAAAAATCCCAAGACCCACCCGTCCGAAGCAGGAAGAAACTATAATTTCAAATTAAAGGAGGCCATTAAAATATTCCGGAAATATGCCCAGACTACAACACCAGCATCTACTCCAGAAAACAAATCATTGGAGACTATTATCAAACAAGAGATGACTTTGTTTGAGAAGGGTGGAAACACAGGTATCTGATGCTGATTTGACAAGCGTTGAATCCGAAAGTGCATTTTGAGCTGCTGGGTATGTGTCCGAAAATAAGGTCAAGCATGAATGATGAAACCCTGGATGCCCTTTGTCACCTTCGGGGTCACTTTCAGTTCCAATTTACTCCAACTTCAGCATCGAACTCTACACGTAATTGAATGTGGACGTACTGAATTAAATGTTGTGAATATAATGTTCCTTACTTGAACTGGTATTAATTCAATAAATATTTATTTATGCACAGATGTTAAATAAAACTATTTCCCTTTAGATTGATAATGAACTTATCTATTATTTTATATATCTCATTGCAGCATGTTAAATAAATACGTAGTCAGCTAGAATTATGTATAAATAATTAAAAGTTATATTATTACAAGTTTCCCCGGGGAACCCCGGGGACCCCGGGGACAGTGAAAATCCGGGGACGATTCCCCGGGGACGAAAAGTGTCCGGGGTTGCAAGCCCTATTTAATAGATGTAGATTGCCTAAATAGCATAACTATTATTGAAGAACAAGAAACCAAATACCAAGATATTACCAGGGAATATGTTACTTTAGAAAATGATTGTAGAGTCAATGATAATTCTAGCGCAAACTTAAGTGCCGTCTTTGATAAAGAAACCCAAAATGAAGATGTCTCAGATGAATATTGGGTTGATAATAAAAAACAGCCCAGAAGAGGAAGACCAAAATGTTTTAGATAAAGATTGGCTTGCAAATGAATGCAGCGCAGAGGAAGAAGAGGATGTTGCTTCAAAAAATAAGGACAAAACGGCCAATGAGAAACCACCGCGGTAGAAGAAGACAATTTTGATCCAGGAAATAAAAAACGCAAGCGAATGAAAAACAGATTAAGTGATTGTGGAGTTTGGGACTATAATAGTAACAAAAAGAAACGGGAACAAGGTGGGTCGTACATGGGAAGAAATAATAACAAGTTTACTATCCCAAGGAAGAAAAATACTATGAAGGTTCGATTTTCACGTGCAGAAAAAAAATCTAAAACGAAGACGTCAATTGAATGCTATAAAATAAATGAGGTAGAAAGAAAGAATATTTTTCAAAAATTCTGGAAATTCTCTTGGAAAGAAAAAAAAGTTTATGTTATGGGGAGAACAACAGCATCAGATATTATAAGAGCGAGAAACAGAAAGTGTTAAGGTAAATGCCGAATGACAGTGTCATACATTCTTCGTGGATAAGAAAAATGAGAGAATCAGGGTGTGCAAAACTATGTTTTGCAATACCTTGGATGTATCCACGAGGACAGTTATAGATTGGGTTCACCAAGGTTTTAATTCGCCAAAAACTAAGAAGGCCTCTACTGGAAATGTAGACACTAAAAAGGAAAATGTACACGAAAGGACATTAAGGAATATTGAAAGAAAATCTACTATTACAGAATTTCTTAGGTTTATGTTATGGGAAGAATAACAGTATCAGATATTATAAGGGCGAGAAACAGAAAATTTGAAGGTAAATGCCGAATGACAGTATCTTATACATTCTTCGTGGATAAGAAAAATGAGAGAATCAGGGTGTGCAAAACTATGTTTTGCAATACCTTGGGTGTATCCATGAGGACAGTTATAGATTGGGTTCACCAAGGTTTATAGTCGCCAAAAACTAAGAAGGCCTCTACTGCAAATGTAGAGACTAAAAGGCAAAATGTAGACGAAAGGACGTTAAGGAATATTGAAAGAAAATCTACAGTTACAGAATTTCTTAATAGCTTGCCGAAGTTAGAGTCCCAGTATGGTCGAAAATCATCTTTTAAACTCTATTTGGAAGCACGTTAGAAGAGCAAAACTGAGCTCTTTAATACTCTACAAAGATTCGTGGTGTAAAGAAAAGGAAGTTACAGCAGTCAGTTTGACAATGTTTAAGTATACCTTTGACGAAATGAATTTGTCCCTTTTTACCTCTAAAAAGGACGAATGCGACATTTGCGAGGGGTACCGAACAAACAACCTTTGAGAGGAAATCTATAAGATGCACATCATAAAAAAATGAAGCTCGAGATGAAAAGGGAAACGACAGAGGATTTGCAATCAGTTTTTGTTATCTCCCCAATCTAATGTATCTGCGTTATATTATAAGACGCAAATTGAACGTCCATAATTTTACAATTTTCGACCTACATTCAAAGGACGGGTACTGTTTTTTGAGGCACGAGGGGGAAGGAGAGCAAAAATTCAACTGATTTGCTTCTATTATTTGTAATTTTTTGACCATTAAAGTTTTACCTACTATTGATTTTGAAAATAAACCCAATATTATTCTTTATAGTGATGGTTGCGGTACACAGAATAGCAACTCTACTTTGTCAAATGCAATTTGGATTTTTTTAATCGAAAATAATATTTGCATTGTACAGAAATATTTGGAAAAGGGGTACACGCAAATGGAGTGCGATTAGAGAACACAATCATCGAAAGAAAATTTTCAGGAAGAGTAATAAACGTGCCAGCAAATTATGTTTATTGTGCAAAAACTACTAGAAAACAGCCAAGGCCCTACGAAGTGCAATACTTGCATCATGATTACTTTGGGAGTTTTTCTGGAATTAATTTTGTAAATTCTATTCGTCCTGGGCATAAAGTTTGCGATCCTACCGATCAGAATATAAGGGCGTTGAAATACAATGCCGAAGGGTCCATTGAATACAAACTTCGACACTCTCATAAATTTTAACTTTTGCCGGTCAGATTCAATAAAAAATTGTCAATGATACCTATGCAAAATTTACCACGCCTGTATCGTGAAAAAATAAAAATTAAGCGAGAAAAGTTTGACCACCTTCAATCGTTGAAAGGCACTATGGAACAGGATTATCATAGTTTTTATGATAGTGAACATGAGTAACATTTTGTGTATATTAGTTTTAACTGTTGATATTATTGTATTTCGTTTACATACTTATTCACATATAATATTTCTGTGTTCCGTGTGAAACTCGGAATTCTGTGGTACTTTGTGGCTGTAATAATAAATGGTTGTACGGTGCTTCTACTCTGTAGAAGAAAAAAAGACAATAAACCAAGATCTGGTGTAAGCATTCAGATTTTAATGAATTGATTTCGTAACGCTTTGGTCCGGAGGCTGACTCTGCGTCTTTCTTGAACCCCTTTCTATCCTTCCTTCAGGACAAGAAAAACTGCGCACGGGAGCAGCATAAATAAGATCAGTTCTCAAATGACGCGCAGTGACTTAATGGTGTCGGGTGGAGACCAAAACTTTCGCCCCCAAGAAACTGTAGTATTCATCGAGCGCGCGTTTTACGTAACTTGTTAAAAGTAGTTGACTAGAAAGACGCCCTTACACAATAGTAATTATTTTGGTACGAGGACGTGAACTTTCCGTCCAAAATTTGAGCGTTCCACGGCAAAATTAATTAATAGCGCGCCTGGTGGAATTTTAATAGCGGCCAGCAAAAAACACGTTTAATAAATCACGTAAATATCAAAGCCAATTAGCGAGTGGTTAAACTAATGATTGTAATTAACGCTCACAATATTTACGTAGTGCTAAAATCACTGTACGTGGCAGTTAAACAGTAAACGCTATTTCATTTATAATTGAATCATTAAAATATCCCTGATTGCACCAACACTGAATATTAAAAATCACACGAGACGCGAATTATAATTCTGTGCTCAAGACCCGCTTGCCGACTAACTGACGGGGAGGTTGTTATCGGATAGCTCGGGAAATCATACTGAAGCCAGACGTGGAAACCCAATACAAGACCCACACAAACAGTGGGACGCCCACTGTTCACCACCATTTTACACAACATAAATGATTAATAAATTATTGTAGAAACCGTTTATTCTATGCACATCGCATCCCCAGGTAGAATTCGAATAATGGAACGCCTCGAGAATTTTCGAGAGGTGAAGGGCTGAGAAGTTGTCTGTATAATATATAAATAATGGAAAGAGTCATGGAGAATACACGGGCGGCATTTACATCCTACGTGCGGCCCTCAACTGCAACGATGCGGGACCGGAAAAGTGGAAAAACGTTCACTTTATTTTCTCGTTTCCGTGAAATATTCAGCGATGGGGCGCCATTCCGATGAACAGGGTGCCCGAGACGGCGGAGGGGTGGATAAAAGGACGCGTACAAACGGAAGAGTATTTCTTCAATGTGAAATGTGGAGCTGACGGGCAACGTGACATATTACAGTCCTCGTAAATTGACAAATTAAACACTCGTTTTAAAAAATAAATTTACTATTTCTTTACCAGCGATGCTATCTCTTCCACGCTGATTCTAATGGAAAACGATTGAGCTAATGAACCGTTTACCGAGCACTCTCAGAGTTCGAATTACAGAGCCGGGATTTTCGTTGCTTTTTTTCCACAGTGGCAATATCGTGTTTCGCGTGAAAACCGAGCCGGTACCAAAAACGGTAATTACATAACGGCCTGTTACGTCTGCGAAGCACGTTTGCAGACACAAGTCTTGCGCTTCCTTTTTCCACTTCACAAATGCAAATATATAATCTCGACATCCGGAAATGTAAACGGCGAATAAGCGAAATCAAACATATCCAGTATTATATTATACAAGGCGTATAATGCTTGTAATTACGTAACCATGTAAAATATGTTTGTTCCGCTCCAGTAAAAATAGTTCTATTTTTGACATATGCAACTTTATTTACACTCATTAGACATTAATTAACAGGAACAAAGCACAAAGGGAAAGAAAAAAACAGACAACAGAACCAATGGGGAAATCAGAAGGATATCAATGGAGGAAATGGAGATAGCAATCAAAAAAGCAAAACTAGGAAAGGCTCCAGGCACAGACGATATCACAGCGGAAATGATGAAATACATGGGAGATAAAGGGAAAGAGTAATTCCTGGAAATTCATAATGAAATAATAAAGGAAAAAATAATACCGGACGATTGGTGCAAGGGAATCATACTACCAAACCACAAAAAGGGAGAAACAAAATTATGCGATAACTACAGTGCAATTACACTCACAAGCACACCTGGGAAAATATGTACAAGGATATTAGAGACAAGACTGAAAGAAAAACTGGACCCACTATTGGGAGAAGAACAACACGGGTTCAGGAGAAATAGAAGTACACAGGACCTGATACACATAATGAGATAACTAACAGACAAGACGATCAGAAAAGGAGAAAAGGAAAAGAACTACACATACGCTTCATAGACCTTAAAAAAGCATTTGACAGAGAAATAAGAGAGGACATATCGAATATGTTAAGAAAAAGAGAGGTAGAAAGAGACATGATAAACATAATAAAAGAGCTGTACAATAACAACAGAAACAAGGTGAGAATAGTAACTAACAAAGGAATCAGAGGAGTTCAAGCCCGATTCAAGACAGAAAGGTTGCATTTTAAGCCCTTTACTCTTCGCATCACTCATAAATGATTTTGATAGTTAGATGATAGTTTTTGATAGAATGATAGTTTCAGGTATACTGTATAGGAATCTAATATCACATTTGCAAACAATCAATTTTCAGAAATTTCAGTAGTAGCTAACCCATACTTGTCAATGCAGAAAGTTATCTGTTTGAATTTCTCCCTTATTTTAAACTGAAACTTTGTCAAATTTTCAGTAGCGTTAGTTTCAGGTGTACTGTATAGGAATCTAATATCAAATTTGCAAATAATCAATTTTCAGAAATTTAAGTAATAGCTACTAACTTGTCAATGCAGAAAATTATCTGTTTGATTTTCTCCCTTATTTAAAACTGAAACCTTGTCAAATTTTCAGTAGAATTAGTTTCAGGTGCACTGTATAGGAATCTAATATCAAATTTGCAAATAATCAATTTTCAGAAGTTTCAGTAATAGCTAACCCATACTTGTCAATGCAGAAAGTTATCTGTTTGATTTTCTCCTTTATTTAATAATGACACTTTGTCATATTTTCAGTAGAATTAGTTTCAGGTGTACTGTATAGGAATCTAATATCAAATTTGCAAATAATCAATTTTCAGAAATTTCAGTAATAGCTAACCCATACTTGTCAATGCAGAAAGTTATCTGTTTGATTTTCTCCCTTATTTAATACTGAAACTTTATCAAATTTTCAATAGAATTAGTTTCAGGTGTACTGTATAGGAATCTAATATCAATTTTGCAAATAAATAATTTTCAGAAATTTCAGTAATAGCTAACCCATACTTGTCAATGCAGAAAGTTATCTGTTTGATTTCTCTCTTATTTAATACTGACACGTTGTCAAATTTTCAGTAGAATTAGTTTCAGGTGTACTGTATAGGAATCTAATATCAACTTTGCAAATAATCAATTTTCAGAAATTTCAGCAGCAGCTAACCCATACTTGTAAATGCAGAAAGTTATCTGTTTGATTTTCTCCCTTATTTAATACTAAAACTTTGTCAAATTTTCAGTATAATTAGTTTCAGGTGTACTGTATAGGAATCTAATATCAAATTTGCAAATAATCAATTTTCAGAAATTTAAGTAATAGCTAACCCATACTTGTCAACGCAGAAAGTTATCTGTTTGATTTTCTCCCTTATTTAATACTGAAACTTTGTCAAATTTTCAGTAGAATTAGTTTCAGGTGTACTGTATAGGAATCTAATATCAACTTTGCAAATAATCAATTTTCAGAAATTTCAGCAGCAGCTAACCCATACTTGTAAATGCAGAAAGTTATCTGTTTGATTTTCTCCCTTATTTAATACTAAAACTTTGTCAAATTTTCAGTATAATTAGTTTCAGGTGTACTGTATAGGAATCTAATATCAAATTTGCAAATAATCAATTTTCAGAAATTTAAGTAATAGCTAACCCATACTTGTCAACGCAGAAAGTTATCTGTTTGATTTTCTCCCTTATTTAATACTGAAACTTTGTCAAATTTTCAGTAGAATTAGTTTCAGGTGTACTGTATAGGAATCTAATATCAAATTTGCAAATAATCAATTTTCAGAAATTTCAGTAATAGCTAACCCATACTTGTCAACGCAGAAAGTTATCTGTTTGATTTTCTCCCTTATTTAATACTGAAACTTTGTCAAATTTTCAGTAGAATTAATTTCAGGTGTACTGAATAGGAATCTGATATCAAATTTGCAAATAATCAATTTTCAGAAATATAAGTAATAGCTAACCCATACTTGTCAATGCAAAAAGTTATCTGTTTGATTTTCTCCCTTATTTAAAACTGAAACTTTGTCAAATTTTTAGTAGAATAGTTTCAGGTGTACTGTATAGGAATATAATATCAAATTTTTAAATAAGAAATTTTAAGAAATTTCGGTAATAGCTAACCCATACTTGTCAATGCAGAAAGTTATCTGTTTGATTTTCTCCCTTATTTAATACTGAAACTTTGTCAAATTTTCTGTAGAATTAGTTTTAGGTGTACTGTGTAGGAATATAATATCAAATTTTTAAATAAGAAATTTTCAGAAATTTCAGTAATAGCTAACCCATACTTGTCAATGCAGAAAGTTATCTGTTTGATTTTCTCCCTTATTTAATACTGAAACTTTGTCAAATTTTCAGTAGAATTAGTTTCAATTGTACTGAATAGGAATCTGATATCAAATTTGCAAATAATCAATTTTCAGATATTTAAGTAATAGCTAACCCATACTTGTCAATGCAGAAAGTTATCTGTTTGATTTTCTCCCTTATTTAATACTGAAACTTTGTCAAATTTTCAGTTGAATTAGTTTTATGGGTACTGTATAGGAATCTAATATGAAATTTGGAAATAATCAATTTTCAGAAATTTCAGTAGTAGCTAACCCATACTTGTCAATGCAGAAAGATATCTGTTTGATTTTCTCCCTTATTTAATACTGAAACTTTGTCAAATTTTCAGTAGAATTAGTTTCAGGTGTACTGAATAGGAATCTGATATCAAATTTGCAAATAATCAATTTTCAGAAATTTAAGTAATAGCTAACCCATACTTGTCAATGCAGAAAGTTATCTGTTTGATTTTCTCCCTTATTTAATACTGAAACTTTGTCAAATTTTCAGTTGAATTAGTTTTATGTGTACTGTATAGGAATCTAATATGAAATTTGGAAATAATCAATTTTCAGAAATTTCAGTAGTAGCTAACCCATACTTGTCAATGCAGAAAGATATCTGTTTGATTTTCTCCCTTATTTAATACTGAAACTTTGTCAAATTTTCAGTAGAATTAGTTTTAGATGTACTGTATAGGAATCTAATATCAAATTTGCAAATAATCAATGTTTACACCCGTTTGATTGACTATTTCATTTGTATATCTGCGGTCTATTTTGTCAAAATTGTTTCAAATATAGGCGAAGTTAACGAATTATATCAATTTAACTAAATCTAGAAAGGAGAGTACGGAAGTATGACCCCAAAAGTCAACAGCTGAAAACAAATCGAAGTGACGGATGCAATTTAAAATTCAGAAGGCAAGACTCAAGGCATTGAAATGAAAACAAAAACTGGAGGAAGAGATGAAATATCTGAAAAAGAACCAGAAATATATTCAACACCTCCTCTAGCATCGGCATCGAGGCAGAAATAGTTCTGAAACGGCTGAAAATCATCTCACACCATTGCAAGGTAGCGAGTTCGCTCTTGAAAAGTATGCAAGTAAAAATAATATTATCCACGAAGCTTTGGTGTAAAAGAGGATCGTTAGAGATCTAAAAGGGATCAAAGTTGAAAACTTCACAACTTCAAGGTCTTGCATTTATGTAAAAAACCGTTTAAATCTGTTGCCACTAAGGGAACTGTCCTGCAGGAACCTGAAGCTGTCGGCATATTTTTATTTTCATTGTTTAATAATAATTATAATAATTTAACAAGGGCAGAATATAATTTGACTAGTTTAAATTCTTAAAAGTTGTCGTAAGCGCGACGTTTAGACGTTACGATGTAACCATAGTTTCATGTTTTTATTAAGTTTTATTTTCATGTTCATTTCTAATTAATTTACTATAATATATCTAATACATGAAATAATAGTATATTATATATAAATTTATCTTTATCAGTACTCTTGATTTGGGTTGAATTTGGCGCATTTGGCGCGATAATTGTTATCCTAAATATCCTAAAGCATATGATTTTCTGTTTCACGTTTTAAAAAATTAGTTTATATAGAGATAATGCTTGCAGCAATTAACGTATTACAACCACAATAATAAATAGTAGAATATAATGTAACGCGGACGCAAACCTCAGAACACAGATTTTAGTAATCGTTCAAATTTCTCATATGCGACATGTAATCGTAGCAGTAATCACTCACAAGTCGAATCTTCCACCGCACAACTTTTCTGCCTACTCTCGAGCTCGTCCTTTCCAGACGAAGAGACAGGGTAGAACCCTTGTAGAATGCGTACGCTACATCCCCGATGGGTATTCATAAGGGGAATAAGATTGATAACGTGCGATGATGAAAAGCTCACCAGGGGGAACCCATCAGATTAAGAGGTGACCTCGGAGCATTTTACCCGTGCAATTAGTTAGGCATTCGCAAAATTCGATGCCAACACACAATAGACTTTGCCTCTTAATCACCTCGGGCAATTTATTAAAGTAATTCAGTAGCTACACACAAAATTTTCAATTCATTGAAGGATGAAAAATGGTGTAAGAAAATATGATTTGCAATTACATTACAATAATAAATTCGAATGATGTCTCCATTGGTAATTTATTTCAAACAAGTTTACCTAACCTAACCTAACCTAACCATTGAGTTTTGAGCTTTTAGACCAGTTTTTTAAGTTGTTAATGAAGTTTTCTTGAAGGCGTAAAAAAAATCAATATTATCGCCATTATAATTATTTCATAAGAAGTAATTAAAATGGCACACGAATATCTTAATAAATTCGCAAATAAAATTATGTAGGAAATTGTAAAAAAATACAGTTTTCAAAAACTCTACAATTGGAAACTATTCTTTTAGAAAACAAATTGTATTATTGCATTCCAAACTTCTACAAGACCCACTATTAATCTGTAGAAAAAAATCAATATTATCACAATTTTAATTATTTTATAAGAAATAATTAAAATGGCACACGAATATCATAACAAATTCGAATATAAAATTATGTAGGTAATTATAAAAATTAATTTTTCAAAAACTATGTAAAAACTCTAGAATTTGAAACTATAGGTTTAGAAAACATATTGTATTATTGAAATTCCAAATTACCACAAAATCCACTACTAATCTGTAGCAATATCTACAATGCTATAAAGATTCCAGAAATTTGGCTATTAATGCCTAATTTAGAAGAGAAAGGTTTGAATATCTAAATATGTACCTAATAGTAATTAACTATTAAAAATGCACTGCATTCCTGGAAAGAGAATATCTTTACACATAATATTTTAGATTGAACAAAATTCCTGATACCAATACTTTTCTAGTAGAAAAAATATTTAATATTCAGAAAATTACAGAAATATGCTGGAAATAGTCTAAAAATATGAAGATAATTTTCCAATTTTCAGAAACTGTTTATAAAATAATGATCATCTAATGATGGAAACTAATGTATAATATTGAGAAAAATAATAGAAATATGCTGGAAATAATCTAAATATATGAACATAATATTCCAATTTTCAGAAACTGTTTAAAAAATAATGATTATTTAATGACATTTCTGTTCACAAACATATTTTATAATTAAGTGATTACGTGTTAAAAAAATATGACGGATTTTAAACATATTATAATAAAACTTCATATTATTTTGCGAAAAAAATCGTTACACGTATTATTGCATTTCAAATTTAAATAAATCTACTACAAATCTGATACAAAATCTACAATGCTATGAAGATTCCAAAAATTTGGCTAATAATGCCTTATTTAGAAGAGAAACTTTTGGAAGATCTCAATATGTACCTACTAGTAATGTAATATTAAAAATGCAATGATTCCTGGAAACTGGAAAAAATCTGAAATATTTCAGAGAATTTCATTACATATAAAATTTTAGATTGAACAAAATTCCTGATACTCCCAATACTTTTTCAGTAGAAAAAAGTTTAATATTCAGAAAAATTACAGAAATATGCTGGAAATAGTCTAAATATATGAAGATAATCTTCCAATTTTCAGAAACTATTTAAACATTAATGATCATCTAATGACCTGACCTAATGTTTAATATTGAGAAAAATAACAGAAATTTGCTGGAAATAATCTAAAAATATGAACATAATCTTCCAATTTTCAGAAACTATTTAAAAAAATAATGTTTATTTAATGACATTTCTGTGCACAAACATATTTTATAATTAAGTGATTACGTGTTAAAAAAATATGACATATTTTAACATATTTTAATAAAAGTTCATATTGTTTTGTGGAAAAAATCATAACACAGATTGTATTATTGCATTTTAAATTTCCATACATCCACTACAAATCTGTAACAACATCTATAATGCTATGAAAATTACAAAAATTTGGATATTAATGCCTAATTTAGAAGATAAACTTTTGGAAGATCTCAATATGTACCTAATAGTAATGACATATTAAAAATGCAATGATTCCTTGAAACTGGAAAAAATCTGAAATATTTCAAAGAATTTCTTTACATATAAAATTTTGGAATGAACAAAATTCATGATACTCCCAATACTTTTTTAGTAGAAAAACTGTTTAATATTCAGAAAAATTACAGAAATATGCTGGAAATATAGCAAAAATTCCTGATAATCCCAGTACTTTTCTAGTAGAAAAAATGTTTAATATTTAGAAAAATTACAGAAATATGCTGGAAATAGTGTAAAAATATAGAGATAATCTTCCAATTTTCAGAAACTGTTTAAAAAATAATGATCATCTAATGACCTGATCTAATGTTTAATATTGAAAATAATAGAAATTTGCTGGAAATAATCTAAAAATATGAAGATAATCTTCCAATTTTCAGAAACTGTTTAAATAATAATGATTATTTAATGACATTTCTTTTCGCAAACATATTTTATAATTAAGTGATTACGTGTTAAAAAAATATGATAGATTTTAAACATATTTTAATAAAACTTCATATTATTTTGCGAAAATAATCGAAACACGTATTATTGCATTTCAAATTTCCATAAATCCACTACAAATCTGTAATAATATCTACAATGCTATGAAGATTCCAGAAACTTGGATATTAATGCCTAATTTAGAAGAGAAAGTTTAGAAGATCTCAATAAGTACCTAATAGTAATGAAATATTAAAAATGATTTGAAAATGATTGCTGAAACTGGCAAAAATCTGAAATGTTTCAGAGAATTTCATTACATATAAAATTTTAGATTGAACAACATTCCTGAGACTCCCAATACTTTTTTAGTAGGAAAAATGTTTAATATTCAAGAAAATTCCAGAAATATACTGGAAATAGTCTAAAACTATGAAGATAATCTTCCAATTTTCAGAAACTGTTTAAAAAATAATGATCATCTAATGATGTGATCTAATGTATAATATTGAGAAAAATAACAGAAATTTGCTGGAAATAATCTAAAAATATGAACATAATCTTCCAGTTTTCAGAAACTATTTAATAAATAATGATTATTTAATGACATTTCTATTCACAAAAATATTTTATATTTAAGTGATTACGGGTTAAAAAAATATGACAGATTTTAAACATATTTTAATAAAACTTCATATTATTTTGTGGAAAAAATCGTAACACATATTGTATTATTGCATTTCAAATTTCCATAAATTCACTACAAATCTGTTACAAAATCTAAAATGCTACGAAGATTCCAAAAATTTGGCTATTAATGCCTTATTTAGAAGAAAAAATTTTGGCAGATCTCAATATGTACCTACAAGTAATGTAATATTAAAAATGCAATGATTCCTGGAAACTGGAAAATATCTGAAATATTTCATATTTCAGAGAATTTCTTTACATATAAAATATTAGATTGAACAAAATTCCTGATACTCCTAATACTTTTCTAGTAGAAAAAATGTTTAATATTCAGATAAATTACAGAAATATGCTGGAAATAGTCTAAAAATATGAAGATAATCTTCCAATTTTCAGAAACAGTTTAAAAATTAATGATCATCTAATGACCTGATCTAATGTTTAATATTGAGAAAAATAACAGAAATTTGCTGGAAATAATCAAAAAATATGAACATAATCTTCCAATTTTCAGAAACTGTTAAAAAAAAAAGATTATTTAATGACATATCTGTTCGCAAACATATTCTATATCAATGATTGCTGGAAACAGGAAAAAATCTGAAATATTTCAGAAAATTTCTTTACATATAAAATTTTAGATTGAACCAAATTCCTGATACTCCCAATACTTTTTTTAGTAGAAAAAATGTTTAACATTCAGGAAAATTCCAGAAATATGCTGGAAATAGTCTAAAAATATGATGATAATCTTCCAATCATCAGAAACTGTTTAAAAAAATAATGATTATTTAATGACATTTCTGTACGCAAAAATATTTTATAATTAAGTAATTACGTGTTAAAAATATGACAGATTTTAAACATATTTTTATAAAACTATATTATTTTGCGAAAAAAATCGTAACACGTATTATTGCATTTTAAATTTGCATAAATACACTACAAATCTGATACAATATCTACAATGCTACGAAGATTCCAGAAATTTGGCTATTAATGCCTAATGTAGAAGAGAAACTTTTGAAGAAAATATTTACCTAAATATGTACCTAATAGTAATGAAATATTAAAAATGCAATGATTGCCGGAAACTGAAAAAAATCTGAAATAATGCAGAATTTCAGAAAAGTGCTTACCTACAAATATTATTTTAGATGCAACAAAATCTATTAAACTTCAAAAACTTTTTTTTAATGTCCTAATATAATTCTAGTAAAAACATGTTTAATATTCAAAAAAATAACAAAAATTTACTGGAAATAGTCTAAAAATATAAAAATAATTTTCAGAAACTGTTAAAAAAATGATGACCATCTACTGACGTTCTGTTCGCATAGATATTCGATAATTAAGTAATTCTGTGTTAAAAAAATGAACCGATTTGAAACGTATTTTAATAAATCTTCATACTTCTTGAGGGAAAATTGGTAGCACTATACCTTTTCAAGTTGAAATTGAGACAAATCAAGTTCAAATTGAGACCAATCAATTTCAAATTGAGATCAATCATAAATTGACATAAATTGACACCAATCAATTTCAAATTGACACCAATCAATTTCAAATTGAGACTAAACAAAATCAAGTTGACACTAAACAATATCAAGTTGTCATAATAAATTTTATTTGTTTACTCTCAACTTGATATTGTTTAGTCAACTTGATTTTGTTTAGTCTCAATTTGAAATTGATTGGTATCAATTTGAACTTGATTGGCCTCAATTTGAAATTGATTGGTCTCAATTTGAACTTGATTGGTCTCAATTTGAACTTGAAAAGGTATAAGGTTTTTTGTGGACCTTGAAACTTAATTTTTATCATTTTCTTTGTGTTAATATGGAGAGAGTCATGTGCTGCTTGGAATGTTTGATGACTTAATGTACTTATCGGGAATGTAATTTTGTATGTTTCTAAAAAAAAAAAAATACAAGCAATTACCAAACCTAAGCATGATGAATGATATTTTTATATGTGGAGTTAAAGTGGAGTTGAAGTGGAGTTAATGTGGAGTAATACATGTTATTATTATGGCATGAGTGAATTTTTCGAATACTATTATCCCGCATTTGAAAAAATATATATATTTGTCAGTAATCCTTGAAAGATTGTGCGGGGTTACTATAGTTTCTTATATTTTTATTTTATGGCTCAAATTCACGTAAATATTTCGTTCACAAGGAGACTTTATGACACAACATTATCACTTTTAGGCACAATATTGTCACAGTGTCATAAAGTGCCATAAAGTAAAGATTAGTCCTTTTGCCATTAAAGATTTATAATCATAGCGTTCTAATGCAAGTCGAGGACAATAGCATATTATGAAAATAGTTTATAATCCTGCATTATAAAGGAATTTCATACACGATATCATCGTATTAGCGTTTTGCCAAACAATTCAATTTTAAAAACTATTCAAGTTCGTTCCAAGTATAAAATAAGTCTATTTATTTCGTTAACAAGATGACATTATGGCACAACATAGTATTTCAAGGTACAACATTGTCATTTATAGTACAATATTGTCACTTAATGGCACACAGTGATACTGTACATGATTCATACACTATTGACACTGTGCCATAAAGTAGCAGATTATTAATAATTTTGACGTTGTTCATCCCAGAATTCACTTATATTGTCACTTATATTCTTATATTGTCACTTATAGCACAATATTGTCACTTTATGGCACACAGTGATATGATTAATACACTATTGACACTGTGCCATAAAGTGGCAGATTATTAATAATTTTGACGTTCATAATCCCAGAATTCTAGTGCTAGTTAACGATAATAGTATATTATGAAATTAGTTTATAATTCATACGATCATGGCATGAATGAATGGTTGATGGTTGATGGTTTTCACGAATGCCATAATCCGGAATTATAAATGAATTTCATATACTATTTTGTAGTCGACTAGAGCATTATAATAAATTTCTGATAAATAATTATTAAAACGAATCAGCATATAAAAAAAACTGACATGAGGTGTCCTATGCTCACATAGTTTTCCATGATGATACGATTGATGCGGTTGCTAAGCTGATATTTATGGTAACTATTTTTCTGCAAATTCTGCTAAAATTAATAGTTGTGACGAAGATTTAATAAGTGATGAAAATTTGAAAAAGCCACAGAAGCTAAGTTGAGTCAGATTCCTAAAAAGTCAGAAGTTGTTTATAAGAAAGAGTACGACAAGTTTTGGTAATGGCCAAAGATAAAAAACACGAAGACAGTTTCAGAAAAGGTTATGCTTGCGTACTTTTCAGATCAGGCAAATTGTTCGAATTTAGATTATATTATTTATCTATTAATTCATCGTATTTTTTTTACTACTACAAACTTTACTGTTCGAATTTAGATTATATTATTTATCTATTATTTCATCGTTCTCTCTCTTATTTAAAAACTTACAAGTCCAAACTTTTCAGATCAGGTAAATTGTTTGAATTTAGATTATATTATTTATCTATTAATTCATCGTACTTTCTCTTATTAGTAAAAACTTACAAGTCAAAACCTTTCAGATCAGGTAAATTGTTTGAATTTAGATTATATTATTTATCTATTAATTCATCGTACTTTCTCTTATTAGTAAAAACTTACAAGTCAAAACTTTTCAGATCAGGAAAATTGTTTGAATTTAGATTATGTTATTTATCTATTAATTCATCGTACTTTCTCTTATTACTAAAAACTTACAAGTCAAAACTTTTCAGTCAGGTAAATTGTTTGAATTTAGATTATATTATTTATCTATTAATTCATCGTACTTTCTCTTATTAGTAAAAACTTACAAAACTTTTCAGATCAGGTAAATTGTTTGAATTTAGATTATATTATTTATCTATTAATTCATCGTACTTTCACTTATTAGTAAAAATTTACAAGTCTTCTTTGTTATGGTGTATGTTCTTGAAGTTAAAATGCATGGTACGAATAAAAGACAATGTAATCTTTGACTATATTTTGTTTTTATGGCTACTTTATGGCATACTTTACAGTACAATGCCATAAAGTAGGTCCTTATGCATGATTTTCTTTATAACAAACATAGCATTATGAAGCTAGTCGATTAAAAAAAATATTCTGAGTTGAAATTAGAATGGTAGGTATAAGAGTTGTGGTGATTTAAACGATTTATTTTTCTTTAAACTTCAGATTTTCAATTGCATCCCCGTCACGTCTGTAATACTCATACGTTTCAGTTATAGGACACAAGACCAAATCCTCGATCACAGAGAAATGTGGAAAACGACGCTCTCACGTCCGATGGGAAATTTATCATCTTATTGGATCTTTTGGAATCCGGCTTATGCCTACTTTCTAGCTGGTGTCATAAGTATATTTTTTACTTTTTTCAATTCACGTCCCTATAAAAATGTCTGGTTATTAAACTGGCACTAATTTCAATGGTAAAAAAATAATTTTTCACGATTTCCATTTAATTTAAAATCATCTTATTGGATCTTTCGAATCCGGCTTATGTCTACTTCTAGTTCATCATCAGTTTTTTTACCATTTCCAATTCACGCTCCTCTGGCAATTAAAATGACATTAATTTCAATGGCTAAAAATTAAATTTTCCACGATTTCCATTTAATTTGAATAGTGATTTATTCCTATAAACTGTCACCTTGCGAACATGATAGTGTCGAAGGAGGGGCGGTAAGTGGTGAGCAGCGGGTCCTTAATGATGCCTCGGATGCAACCCTTGGAAAACCCGGGGCTTTAATTAAATTTCCTCGACAATTACAAAGCTTTACGTCGCCGCTTTTCAAAGTTATCATGCAAATGTAAACGCCGGAACTTCTCAAATGCGTCTCTGGTTTAAGAGGTGATGCAGAGACATTCGCCGGTTTGCAGATCTTTCTGATATGTTATTATTATTCTCCTAGAGGAACTAAATTATGGATCTATCATTGGTCGCGAGTTATATTTAATTTTAAGGAACGTCGTTTTACTATTTATTCAACAAAATTTTCATGTGTAAAATTAAAGTAGTGTCATTTTAATTACACACGCGATTTATGGAACGCCGTTTTACTATTTATTCAACAAAATCTTCAGGTGTAAAATTAATGAAGTGCCATTTAAATTACACACGCCATAATATGAAAACCAACTTTCCAATTATCTAAAATGTAATTTATCTAACTTTCAATTTAAATTGCTTTTTTTATACACATTTATACCCCGTAGATATAATACCATCAAACGAAATAATTACTCACCGAGCGCACGCCTATGGGATTTGCGTCCCCACCCGCTCACCTCCCGCCGTGGCTCAGCCTTACGATATGAGCCACTTCTACATTTGTCAGATCAGAGTATAGGATGCTCCGGGAGATACACTTGAATTTATGTTGTCCAGTCAGATAGGAGAAAGGGTGGGATTTTGGTTTTACGAGAAAAGTGACAACTTATCTGGCATGGACTATAGCAATATCCACGAAAACGTTGAACTAGCCTTGCCTAGACAGTATCTTATGCTCACAGGTAAATTCTGGAAGTCGGAACTTTTACTGCTCATCGAAGCTCGGGCTCTAATCGTAACTGACGTGAAGTACGTAGAAATGGTCGTTAAATACCCTCCGGGGCGCTCTTCTTTCAAATTATTCGTGACTTTTATTGAGCGCGGCGACGGAATTATTAAAAGTGAGGTCTATCACATGTGCTGCAGGTTAGTGTTGGGACTTACTAACACCATTATTTCTGTGTTTACAGGATCCCACAAAAAGCCCAGTTACAGTGTTTTATTTTTTAACATTAGTACATTGATTCTCGAAGTGGAACTAACGCTAGTTCGGGATTAAATATTTAATTCCAATATATTCTGGCCAATATCAATCTGGCCATGTCAAAGCTGATGCATTTGCCGAATTGATTGCTATAGCAGCCACGACGCACTGCGACACACATAACGACTGGTAATGCAATGCTAAAAGGGCAACGCGATCGACGGTTTACTCCTAGGGGTAAACGTCCCTTCATGACATTTACCCACCAATTTAAAACAATAGATGATAAATACCACCCTACATAATAAGCAAGTTTTGAAGCTTCAATTAAATAATCAACGATATCGTTTAAGAAAGTTTGGTGGGGATTCATTTTCGAATGCACATTTATTTCAAGGAGCAACAAGTGCCCCTAATACTCGACCCTTATCAAGGACAATACAACTTCCGCAGTGGTTAGTTGATCATTGTCTGGCACAATTGCTTTGAAATAGCAGCAATCGTTTACGAATTAACACAACAATTCTGCGATAACAGATTTCGGGGTACATTGTATACATTTTCAGCTGCCAGTAAAGGGCGTTTTCTATTTTTTTTACGTATTGAGCAGTTTAGAACATATCTCTGAGCACATCCCTTGCAAAAATATGTAATTTGCGGGGAAATAGCATAATTTTGAAATAATTTCAATATCGCAAATGATTGTGGTTGAATTCAGAAAACTTTAATAATGACTGTTGTTTGGAAGTTGAAGCACTCTCAAATTTAATGTTGGAATTAAATTTGAAAATATTTATTTATTCATTGTGTACTTGGAAATGTTTCGATCTGGTGGTTATCAGCATGGTACCAAATCAATTGAACATTGAAATCAATGTTGAATATTTTTAAATTTATTTAAAACAATAAACCTGACAGTGCTACTTCGGAACAACCTTTAATATCATCAATCAGTTATAGATCTAAACATGAGTAACATACCAACCTTTAATATTGTTATTCTACCCAAATGATATACGATGTAAATGTATAATTTTTGCCAAATTGTGTAATGTAAGGTATCATTTTGTTGTATTACTATTTAATTATCCAAAAATAATTGGATCAAAAGATAAGGGGAAGAAGTGACGTCAATTATGCGCAAAAAAATCATCCGAAGATGGGATCTGTATGATGATTTAAAATTCCATTTGTTTTTATTATACCGCAAAATTGGAACACCCTGTATTTATTAAAGTTTTCTGATGACATTTTTCAGCCTCTACATTATTGTCTATTTAGTTTAATTATGTTACAGTGTGCCAATTTACAATTTTTTCCCCAAATATCATGCATAAGCAAGCTCAATTTAAAAATATCGTGGCGACCTCGTTTTGTCGAAGGTACGAATAAGTTTTAGCAATAATCTCAGCGTGGTTAATAAGCAACATTTTGGTATGAGCAATTTAAATTTAGCAATACGTTGTATGTTCAGAAAAAAAATGCCAAACTTTACACTCACACCCTATATTAAAAATAAGTTTGTGTATTATGTGGTGTATGTGTATTATGTGTATGTGTATTTTAATTTAATTTTCCTAGCTAAAGATGGCTAAAGATAGCCGAAACTAGCTAGTAAGGTCAAGAAGACATAATAAAAGCAATAAAAAACAATAAAACATCTTTATATATAAACTACCAGCAAGTACTCTAATTTAGAAGAAATCAATATAAAAATTAACAAATTAAGTTGTTTTCTACAATAAAATCTATTTTGATTTTGTTCATAAAATATCTCAAGTTCTTTGAAGACTTGACTTCGTCATTAGAAATTTTAATGTAAAGTTGATCTTCACCTACCAATTTCAGGTAATTTTAAGGTCACACCACATCACCACTAAATAGACTTTTTCAAACCATATAAATTTTATCTAAAACATATTTCACGAAACCGTCTTCCTTCCGAGATTTTGTGGTGTATATTTTTTCAACACCCTGTATTTTGTATTGTACAAGATTGCTTTGATGATAAAATATAGGTTCTTATTTTAATTATTTTCCTGAAATGATCTCAATTTGAAAATTATTGTTTTGTGCGGCATAATTTGTAATAATAAAGTAATTATTATTAAACAATTTAAGTTTTATTAATTTGTAATTTACAGAAAGATGATTATTTTAAAACCCATACGATTGCAAAACAAATTGGGGATTAATTTAAAATCACAGTTCAGTGCTTCTTTTGAGTGCCTGCTCATGCATTATGTGTACGAGAATGTGTGTGAAACGATGGCACAGAGTGCGATAAATAGGGAATTAACCCACATCGGGAGTGGATTATAATAACCATATGGCTGTAAGTACACCGATAAATTCCACAGAATTTAAACCACTGGCACTTCACATTAAAAGGCTAGATAATAATTTAAATGATAATGGACAAATATTTATCTTTACTGTCAATGAAAAAAACTAATTATTATTAATATTGTATACTGGTAGTAGTTACTTTATGGAACATTAGATAATTTACGTAATTATTATAATTAATTAAATAGCTTTTACTTTTTTTATACTTTTTATAATGAATTAATAAACTGTGACAAAGAGTAAAGGTTATTTAATTAAGTATTATACCCTTTTCACAAATCTCACATAATGATATACAGTCTGTTCGATAAAAAGCGCCCAATACTATAGCGGTTTAATTTGTTATTTAATCATGAACCACCTATCTAATATATATATATATATATATATATATATATATATATATATATATATATATATATATATATTAAATGGAACAGTTTAAGCTACAAGGTGGCGAGTTTTTTTTTCGCACACCTTCAATTATTTGTTGTGACGTCACGTACCATTTTTTTAAATGGTTTAATACAATTATTTGGTGTATTCTTGTAGAGCAATTTAAGTTCATCGGTCTAAATTTTTAGTAGGGTTATACTATGATTTTTTTGCAAAAAAAATGTAAAAAGCAGATTTGGGCTAGTAAGCTATTTAATCCGAAATTCCTGGAACAAACAATTGCTGATAATAATAATACGTAAAAAAAAAAAATTATTCACAATGGCATAAAAGTTGGGCATAAAAAGAATGACACGATGAGCACCACAATAGCATCGAATGATAGAATAGCATCAAATAGTAAAATGATTCACAAAGACAAGATGATACCAATTCATTTCATTCTACATATTTCTACTATATAAAGAAACGTGGTCATAATAACTCTTTGCCTTGCACTGGACTCTCGAGATACCCGTGTCTATGAACCACGTGGCACTAGCATTTCCGCGCATTTTCCGCACAGTTCCTCGACCCCCGCCAGCTAATACGTTCCTGAATTGTGTTTTCTGCGGCAACGAACCAGTTTCGCCATCGATCTTCGTATCCACCCTCGGTTTAAAATGCTTGCTACGAAAATTCCCTTTAATTTCCCAAGTGAAGCGTGAAAATCAGGGTTTCATTATTTGTTTAATTGAATGAGGCTTGAAGTGATTGAAGTGCGAATGTGGATCGAATAATTGTGACATAAAAATTAATTTAAATGTGCTCTATATTACATCTTGTTTAATTTAAATTTTCGAAAAAAACTCGTATTCGATGTTATAAACTCTACAGAAAACAACCTAGGATCTATGTCGAGCACAAGCACTGCTTCAGCGATATAAACATTCATAAATGTAATATGTAACATGTAAATGTAATGTTTGTAAAGAATATGATTCATAGTAATAAAAACTCAACTCAACAATATATGTATCTGTATAGATACATACAACTTTAACTTTTCTGCTTTATTATTATCATATTTATATTACTATTATTATTATTATTATCGTTTTATTTTTAATTTATATGGGGTGTCCAAGATAAGGATGAACAACATAGGAAACGCCATCAAATACAGGGTGTACTTTTTTACGGCTCATATAAAAATATAAAGCTGATGATTCAACTGATCATCATCTTTGGAACTAAACGTTGTACTAAAAATTTATAAACGCTAAAAAAGTGGCAATATGAAAGTGCCTTTTGTGGTTTTATATCTTTTGAAATAACTACAGAAAAATATAAAAACCAAATCACAAAATTAAAATATAAAGTTGATGATTCAACTGATCATCATCTTTGAAACGAAACGTTGTACTGAAAATTTATAAACGCTGAAAAATTGGCATTATGAAAATGCGTTTTGTTTATTTATACCTTTTCAAATAACTTCACAAAAATATAAAAACCAAATCAAACATTTTTGGAATTTTTCGAATATCTCTGAAAGTAAGCCAAATTTTCTGGTTTTCTCAACAGACTATTATTGACTACTAAATTATGCATTTTTTTTTGTAATTTAACTCCCTTTGAATATTTTCAAAGTTACTCTTACTTACCGCATCTCCGTGCTGTTCATCATTATCTTGGACACCCTGCATAAGTATCCAGTTTCGTCTTGGCAATTTAGTATTATTTGAATTCTGTAATTTAGTGATATTTTTGTAATGCGTTAAGGTGTTGGTGAAAATTGAAGCTCCATTATTCGTGAACTCTGTTCGTCTACTTGTGCTTAAATTATTTACTACGTCAATAACTGAATTCGCTGAGATTTTACCCCTTAGCAAATAAAGCATATTTCTAAGCTGCTTACATGATCTGAGAAAGCATGGGGCCACAAGAGAGAAGTAGCTGACTGATATGTGCGAAGCAAAATGCAGAAAAATGCTGAGATGGAAGACCTGAGGGCTAAACAGAATCGAACGTCTCTAAAAAATAACAAGCATTGCTTTCTAACCAACATCTCTAGTCATCGAATGGACTCCAAATTTCTGAACATTAAAATATAATGTTCCAATTGTTCCTTATATATATATATATATACAGTGTGTTATATTGATAAAAATGGCCCAAGAGTGTAGCGACTTCATATGTTATTTAATCATCAACACACCAGATATATTATTAAATGGAACAACCTTAGCTACAAGGTGGTGAAAAAAAGATCCTAAATTCTCTGGAATAAACAATTGGTGATCAATACATAAAAATAGACCACAAACGTCGGTTCGTGAAATTGGACGTAACACTAACACATCTGTTAATGCAGCGGATCACTACATTTTAAGCAAACATAAATTACGTTCTTGTAAGGTTCATTACATCTTTATTACTTACGATGTTAATTAACTTTTATTAATTCAATTCGTCAACCTAGTTGATAATTTACAACTGAATCTTGCTGCAAAATGAATGAGATTATTTTAAGCTTGCTTAATTATTATTACCAATTGTTTGTTCCAGAGAATTTCGGATTTAACCTAGCTGAAATCAGTTTTTTACAGTTTTTGCAAATATTTCATAGTATAATCCTACTAAAAATTTAACCGGTGAACATTACTTAAACTGCTCTACAAGAGTACACCAACAAAATCATACCTAGCCATTTAAAAACTACATATCGGTGACGTCACTACAAATAAATGAAGGTGTTAAAAAATATTTTTTGTTCACCAACTTGTAGCTAATACTGTCCCGTTCAATAATATATATGGTTTGTTGTTGATTAAATAACAAATGAAGTCGCTACACTATTGGGCCCTTTTTATAGAACACACTGTATATAAT
This sequence comes from Othius punctulatus, assembly GCA_951805005.1. Classification (NCBI taxonomy): domain Eukaryota; kingdom Metazoa; phylum Arthropoda; class Insecta; order Coleoptera; family Staphylinidae; genus Othius; species Othius punctulatus. The sequence goes on along the minus strand of OX638145.1, from coordinate 43,201,869 downwards.
GTTCCGTATGATTTGTAGAAATCACGCATTTATTTTTGAACTGCTGTTTAACTGAATGTCTTCTTAAGATCTCGCGGATATCCAAATATGACTTAACTTGATAGTCGAATTGTCACTAAAAAATATTACAGACATAATATATATTAATTTCTCTGCCTCTTTTTTTTGGATTTTTGGCTTTTTGGCAGAAGAATAACATAGTTTTGTTGATTTGGGTAAACCTAACCTAATTTTATCTATATGTGCACGTGATATTGTAGTTACTTGTACGACAGTGCGTAAAGTATGCACTTTACGCACTGTTCACAGTTCGTAAAGAGATACTGCTGCGAAGTGATAAAATGCGTAAAAATCACCTGCGGCGTAAGAACAAGAACTGTGCATAACATAAATTTGACACACAATTCATTCCTTACATTTTAAAAAATACCATAGTAGTTTGCATAAAAATTTGCCTGTTTTTCATAATAATTAAAATTTGATGCAAAATACTATCGTTTTTATTTCATTAGTGAGTGAATGAATTGTGTGTAAAACATATTTTATCCACAGTTTTTTTGCACGTGTGCTTAAAAGTATCACTTTACGCACTGTGAACAGTGCATAAAAGCTTAGTTTACACATTGTAGTGGAAAAAAGTACGTTATTGCACGATCTGTCAATTTGGCATGTTCACGTCTGATACGTGTTGAGATATGGTGTACATGTATAATCCTGTATATATTGTAGAATTAACCTCTGAAGATAGCTAAAGATGGCCGAAACTAGCTAGTAAGGTCACGAAGACAAAACAAAAAAATATAAAGAAAACATCTTTATATATCAATTACCAGTAAGTACTCCAATTAAGAAGAAAACAATATAAAAAATATAATAATAACAGGTATCCAAAATAGATGAAACTATAACAATAATTAATTTGTTATATTCACGCTGTGTTTAGTGGTAAAAAAAATCTAATCTTTGCTTCTTTATTTTCATTTATTTAATTTAATGATTTTTTAAACTGATCCAGAAAAAAAAACCTGTTAGACGTGGACTTCAGGATAATTTCCATATGGCCAAATTTTTAGCGTTTATAAATTTTCAGTACAACGTATGCCATATTTTTATATGCAATGCATTAAAATGATGTGTGCTGTAAACGGATTTACGACACACTAATGGAGTCCATTAGCTTAAATGTATAAGCAGATTAAATACCAATGTGTACCTGTTTACAAATTAATCTGTGTAAATACAGGATTATAGTTATACTGTGCTCTTCATTACCTTTTACGTTTTATTGTGACATCGGGTGATTATCAAGCCATGCAGGGAAGCTCCTCAATCATCGCATTATTTAAGAAATTAGGGTGCAGTTAAGAGGAAACGAATATTGCATTTTTATTGGAATGAAAAACTAAATATTGTTCGGCAAGGCATTTTAGGTCCAGATTTCTTGTCTGTAAAAAGGAAAATAGTTGCCTTTTTGTGGCAAGATGCCATGATCCATAACGATGTCAACAAGAATTCCGAGTAAAGTTATGCTTGGTGTATTAACAGTTATTTATGTATTAAGGGCGTAGAGAGGCTTTTATGGCATAACACGTAATTTTAACCCGAGGCGGTAGCCGAGGACTAAGAAAAGGTTTTCCCTTCGACGTTTTCTTAGTCCTCGGCTACCGCCTCGGGCTAAAAATTACGTGTTACGCCATAAAAGCCATAAAAGCCAAAAGCCAAAAACGGTAGCAAATAAAATGACAATAATTCCGTTTAGTTCGATGCAGAAAAAATATTGGCAGCTATAAATTATTATTTCCTGGTAAATAATAATAGTGTATTTCAGTTATCCAGATTTCTAAATGAACAATCACTTGAAACAAATAGTTTTAACTCCTGCTAATACTCTTATGACTTAAAATGAAAGATTTCAGTGCCGCCACAATTACGACAACACATAAAATAACTGGCATCCCTTTGGTTTAACTATACTTACAGCCCCTCGTTTTAGATATAATTTACACGCGTTTTGGGACCTATTCCGTCCCATGCGGTGGAAATATCTTTGTGGTTTATTACAAATGGGAGAGAGTATGTCGACAAAATGATATACGTGGAATAATAATAACAGCATTCGTCACATGTTTGTTCTTTTGGGAGTATTTGCTATCTCTAAATTATAATAACAATCATACATTTTTTGTACTTTTGAGATTATTTGCCATTTCTAAATATGTAAGTGAAATATGTTTTTATGGTTTGCATTCTCTTAAAAGAAGTTCTTTCAAACACTTGGCAAAATAGGCTTAATGGCTTGTAGGTATAAATTAACTTCGTTGGGACTTTTTCTGGTTTTGCTAATAAGATTAGGTACTTAAGCCGCTTTCCACTGCATGAAAAAATATCTGGGCACTAAACTAATGGCTTTTTTGAATGAGTGATTGTCAAAATTTACAGCTGCAAAATATATCACTCAAAGTAACCCAACCTAACCTATGCTAACCTAATACCTTTCAGGTACAATGCATGATAAATTTCCGGTTTATATCTTATTCGTAAGAGACAGTGAAGCTATTTTTCATAACGTCATTTTGCGTTATTCATGGAAATTTAAAAAGATATGTGTACATACATCTGTACAAAAGGCGTTCCAAATTAAACGGGGCAACCAAAAACATATTAATATACAGGGTGGTCACTTTTTCACTTTTACGACGCCCATTATTAGGATCTATTAAACGGAAATATATACAGAGTCAGTCAAATGGAAAAAAAAAGTTTCTCATTTTAATGCCATTCAATATACTGAAACGATATCTTGCACAGTTCCTGAAATATCGCTAAAATACTGAAAAAGTGCACTTTACTTTTCCATTTATAACTTTTTTACTTTAGAACGAAATTTTACGAAACTTGGCACTCTTATATTTTTCGACGTGAGCTGTCTGATAACTAAAGCATGGACAAATATGCACGAAAAAAGACGAAAATATGCGTATATATATGCACGCAAAATTTAAAAAACATGCACCAACATTTCAAATATATGCCAATAAATGCAAATATATTTAATTAAAATCACATTTAAAAATTAAAAATGCTTTATTTCTATTACAGATATATACCGGGTGATTCACGTTTTATTACCAGGCCAAAAATGGCGACTCCTAATTGAAATAAAAAATCCAAGGTGTTCGGTTATTGATGCATCATTCTGTGTAATGCGGGAACTAATGCGAGATGCGTGTTCTGCTCAAGGTCAAGAATGCGAATGTGTCCATGTACCTGGGCCGTCCTTTGAGGGTTGCGTAGACGTAGGTGGTACTCCATACTGTTGATGTTGGTATTATTGTGGGTGGTGTTCGATTATTGATGCATCATTCGGTCTGCTGCGGGTACTAATGCGAGGTGCGTGTTCTGCTCAAGGTCAAGAATGCGAATGTGTCCATGTACCTGGGCCGTCCTTTGAGGGTTGCGTAGACGTATGTGGCACTCTATACTGTTGTTGTTGGTATTATTGTGTGTGGTGTTCGATTATTGATGCATCATTCTCTCTGATGCGGGAACTAATGCGAGGTGCGTGTTTTGCTCAAGGTCAAGAATGCGAATGTGTCCATGTACCTGGGCCGTCCTTTGAGGCTTGCGTAGACGTAGGTGGTACTCCATACTGTTGATGTTGGTATTATTGTGTGTGGTGTTCGATTATTGATGCATCATTCTGTCTGATGCGGGAACTAATGCGAGGTGCGTGTTCTGCTCAAGGTCAAGAATGCGAATGTGTCCATGTACCTGGGCCGTCCTTTGAGGGTTGCGTAGACGTATGTGGCACTCTATACTGTTGTTGTTGGTATTATTGTGTGTGGTGTTCGATTATTGATGCATCATTCTGTCTGATGCGGGAACTAATGCGAGGTGCGTGTTCTGCTCAAGGTCAAGAATGGGAATGTGTCCATGTATCTGGGAGGTCCTTTGAGGGTTGCGTAGACGTAGGTGGTACTCCATAATGTTGTTGTTGGTATTATTGTGTGTGGTGTTCGATTATTGATGCATCATTCTGTCTGATGCGGGTACTAATGCGAGGTGCGTGTTCTGCTCAAGGTCAAGAATGCGAATGTGTCCATGTACCTGGGCCGTCCTTTGAGGGTTGCGTAGACGTAGGTGGTACTCCATACTGTTGTTGTTGGTATTATTGGGTGTGGTGTTCGATTATTGATGCATCATTCTGTCTGATGCGGGTACTAATGCGAGGTGCGTGTTCTGCTCAAGGTCAAGAATGCGAATGTGTCCATGTACCTGGGCCGTCCTTTGAGGGTTGCGTAGACGTAGGTGGTACTCCATACTGTTGATGTTGGTATTATTGTGAGTGGTGTTCGATTATTGATGCTTCATTCTGTCTGATGCGGGAACTAATGCGAGGTGCGTGTTCTGCCCAAGGTCAAGAATGCGAATGTGTCCATGTACCTGGGCCGTCCTTTGAGGGTTGCGTAGACGTAGGTGGTACTCCATACTGTTGTTGTTGGTATTATTGTGTGTGGTGTTCGATTATTGATGCATCATTCTGTCTGCTGCGGGTACTAATGCGAGGTGCGTGTTCTGCTCAAGGTCAAGAATGCGAATGTGTCCATGTACCTGGGCCGTCCTTTGAGGGTTGCGTAGACGTAGGTGGTACTCCATACTGTTGATGTTGGTATTATTGTGAGTGGTGTTCGATTATTGATGCTTCATTCTGTCTGATGCGGGAACTAATGCGAGGTGCGTGTTCTGCTCAAGGTCAAGAATGCGAATGTGTCCATGTACCTGGGCCGTCCTTTGAGGGTTGCGTAGACGTAGGTGGTACTCCATACTGTTGTTGTTGGTATTATTGGGTGTGGTGTTCGATTATTGATGCATCATTCTGTCTGATGCGGGTACTAATGCGAGGTGCGTGTTCTGCTCAAGGTCAAGAATGCGAATGTGTCCATGTACCTGGGCCGTCCTTTGAGGGTTGCGTAGACGTATGTGGCACTCTATACTGTTGTTATTGGTATTATTGTGTGTGGTGTTCGATTATTGATGCATCATTCTGTCTGTTGCGGGAACTAATGCGAGGTGCGTGTTTTGCTCAAGGTCAAGAATGCGAATGTGTCTATGTACCTGGGCCGTCCTTTGAGGGTTGCGTAGACGTAGGTGGTACTCCATACTGTTGATGTTGGTATTATTGTGTGTGGTGTTCGATTATTGATGCATCATTCTGTCTGATGCGGGAACTAATGCGAGGTGCGTGTTCTGCTCAAGGTCAAGAATGCGAATGTGTCCATGTACCTGGGCCGTCCTTTGAGGGTTGCGTAGACGTACGTGGCACTCTATACTGTTGTTGTTGGTATTATTGTGTGTGGTGTTCGATTATTGATGCATCATTCTGTCTCATGCGGGAACTAATGCGAGGTGCGTGTTCTGCTCAAGGTCAAGAATGCGAATGTGTCCATGTACCTGGGCCGTCCTTTGAGGGTTGCGTAGACGTATGTGGCACTCTATACTGTTGTTATTGGTATTATTGTGTGTGGTGTTCGATTATTGATGCATCATTCTGTCTGCTGCGGGTACTAATTCGAGGTGCGTGTTCTGCTCAAGGTCAATAATGCGAATGTGTCCATGTACCTGGGCCGTCCTTTGAGGGTTGCGTAGACGTATGTGGCACTCTATACTGTCGTTATTGGTATTATTGTGTGTGGTGTTCGATTATTGATGCATCATTCTGTCTGATGCGGGAACTAATGCGAGGTGCGTGTTTTGCTCAAGGTCAAGAATGCGAATGTGTCCATGTACCTGGGCCGTCCTTTGAGGGTTGCGTAGACGTATGTGGCACTCTATACTGTTGTTATTGGTATTATTGTATGTGGTGTTCGATTATTGATGCATCATTCTGTCTGATGCGGGTACTAATGCGAGGTGCGTGTTCTGCTCAAGGTCAAGAATGCGAATGTGTCCATGTACCTGGGCCGTCCTTTGAGGGTTGCGTAGACGTATGTGGCACTTTATACTGTTGTTATTGGTATTATTGTGTGTGGTGTTCGATTATTGATGCATCATTCTGTCTCATGCGGGAACTAACGCGAGGTGCGTGTTCTGCTCAAGGTCAAGAATGCGAATGTGTCCATGTACCTGGGCCGTCCTTTGAGGGTTGCGTAGACGTATGTGGCACTCTATACTGTTGTTATTGGTATTATTGTGTGTGGTGTTCGATTATTGATGTATCATTCTGTCTGATGCGGGAAATAATGCGAGGTGCGTGTTCTGCTCAAGGTCAAGAATGCGAATGTGTCCATGTACCTGGGCCGTCCTTTGAGGGTTGCGTAGACGTATGTGGCACTCTATACTGTTGTTATTGGTATTATTGTGTGTGGTGTTCGATTATTGATGCATCATTCTGTCTGATGCGGGTACTAATGCGAGGTGCGTGTTCTGCTCAAGGTCAAGAATGCGAATGTGTCCTTGTACCTGGGCCGTCCTTTGAGGGTTGCGTAGACGTATGTGGCACTCTATACTATTGTTATTGGTATTATTGTGTGTGGTGTACGATTATTGATGCATCATTCTGTCTGATGCGGGAACTAATGCGAGGTGCGTGTTCTGCTCAAGGTCAAGAATGCGAATGTGTCCATGTACCTGGGCCGTCCTTTGAGGGTTGCGTAGACGTATGTGGCACTCTATACTGTTGTTATTGGTATTATTGTGTGTGGTGTTCGATTATTGATGCATCATTCTGTCTCATGCGGGAACTAATGCGAGGTGCGTGTTCTGCTCAAGGTCAAGAATGCGAATGTGTCCATGTACCTGGGCCGTCCTTTGAGGGTTGCGTAGACGTATGTGGCACTCTATACTGTTGTTGTTGGTATTATTGTGTGTGGTGTTCGGTTATTGATGCATCATTCTGTCTGATGCGGGAACTAATGCAAGGTGCGTTTTTCTGCTTTCAAAGAGGCCCGTTGGTCTTTAACACTTTCCCGGGCGGCAGCGCGCCAGGGCTTCTTGCGGAGGGGTTAAGTATCGACTCCGGCTGATCATAAACCCTCTCTGAAACGGAGGTAGTCAGCTATTACGAGAGAGTCAGGTATATACAGTGCTGTCGTTGGGAAAGTATTAGGATCGATGGGTCAACACTGGTGAGTAGTATGCGCGGGTTTCATTTGCTCCTGCAAAGGTCAAGAATGCGCATGTGTTTGTATACTAGGGCCTCCTTCGAGGGTTGCGTACACGTAGGTGGTACTCCATACTGTTGTTGTTGGTATTATTGTGTGTGGTGTTCGGTTATTGATGCATCATTCTGTCTGATGCGGGTACTAATGCGAGGTGCGTGTTCTGCTCAAGGTCAAGAATGCGAATGTGTCCATGTACCTGGGCCGTCCTGTGATGGTTGCGTAGACGCATGTGGCACTCTATACGGTTGTTATTGGTATTATTGTGTGTGGTGTTCGATTATTGATGCATCATTCTGTCTGATGCGGGTACTAATGCGAGGTGCGTGTTCTGCTCAAGGTCAAGAATGCGAATGTGTCCATGTACGTGGGCCGTCCTTTGAGGGTTGCGTAGACGTATGTGGCACTTTATACTGTTGTTATTGGTATTATTGTGTGTGGTGTTCGATTATTGATGCATCATTCTGTCTCATGCGGGAACTAATGCGAGGTGCGTGTTCTGCTCAAGGTCAAGAATGCGAATGTGTCCATGTACCTGGGCCGTCCTTTGAGGGTTGCGTAGACGTATGTGGCACTCTATACTGTTGTTATTGGTATTATTGTGTGTGGTGTTCGATTATTGATGTATCATTCTGTCTGATGCGGGAAATAATGCGAGGTGCGTGTTCTGCTCAAGGTCAAGAATGCGAATGTGTCCATGTACCTGGGCCGTCCTTTGAGGGTTGCGTAGACGTATGTGGCACTCTATACTGTTGTTATTGGTATTATTGTGTGTGGTGTTCGATTATTGATGCATCATTCTGTCTGATG